>OZ037781.1:26446736-26621736 GCA_964035525.1 Porites cylindrica | reverse complement strand
AAGTTTAGACCGTTTAAAATATGACGGCCAATGTCTCTTTTTATCTTATTGCGATTCTTGCTTTGCGTGTGAAAAGTCATTCCCTTAAGGAAACGAATGTCCTGTGTAGATCGCCGCGTCCAAAAAAATGTTTTATATATCAAGGCTGTTCTGTAAGGAAAATTGAAGGGAGCCCAGTGCTCTGAACCTGCAAAATCTAGGGTGCCCAGCATATGATTTGTATGAAAAATCTTAGATTTTCTAGTCGCCCAGGAGCAAAAGGTAAGCGCCAGGGGCCACCAGGCTCTGCTAGAGCACAGCCCTGTATGTTCACTAGGACAGTTAGAAAGGCTTTATAACTCAATATCAGACAAAAACTTACATTTAATTTACTTTGCTAGTTTTAAGAACCAGAATTGAGAAATGCACTGCTTGCTATTAATAGCCTTTTAAACCGTAACAACAATAATTTTTGGAATTTCCTGTTAGGTGAAATTATTCACACTGTATTTTGGGGGAGAAGAGGGATTGGGGGAGGGGCGCGTGAAAATAACGCTTATTGTTTCTTGTTTAGAATTATGGGGCACCAAATGTATTTTTACTATTTGGAGTGGTTATTTGTATATAACCAAAACAATGTTGGTTATTTTCAAATAACCACATTACAGTTTTATTATTTCTAAATAACCAAGATATAAAATTGGTTATTTACAAATAACCAAAACTGAAATGTGGTTATTTAGCAAATAACCAAAAATTAAAAAGTGGTGGTTATTTATTAAATAACCAAATGCGAGATTGGCTATTTATTTAATTATATACCAGTCAGTTAATCCAGTATTGTTAGCACGGCTGTTATCCTTTAATTTCCCAGAACTGTCCAATTTGGGATTTAATTTGGACAGTTTTCAATATGGAATTTGAGTAAAAATGCAGAAACTGTCCTATTTGGGAAAAAATAGGACAGTTTGTTTCAGCCAATGAAATCCGAGAAAAAACAATGGATTGTGAAACCAGTCAATCAGCAGTGAGCAAACGTCAGCACTGAAAGCACGACAGGTCGCCATTGTTGTTGCCAACATGGAGGAATTCAGTGAAGAAAATTTGCCAAATTTTTCCATCTTTAGCAGTTCTAACACAAATGAGAGATTTCCATGGTTGCAGGAAGAGGAAATTAATAGTCTCAGAAGCAGAAACGAAAACTCAAACACTGCCAAGAGCACAAAAACGTGGCTGAACGTTTTCAACGAGTGGAAACTCCAGCGTAACGAAGCGAGACGTTTTGAAGATATCCCTCCAGAAGAGCTAGATGCAATTCTCTGCCGCTTCTTTGCTGAAATTCGAAGAAAAGACGGCGGCGAATATGAACCAGAAAGTCTGGCAGTGATACAGAGCGTGTTGGACCGCCATTTAAAAAACGCTGGCAAAAAACACAGCATCTTGCGAGACCGCGAATTTGAAAAGTCAAGGCAACAACTTGAGGCGAAAGCAAGAGAATTGAGAGTGAAGGGTTACCGAAAGCGAAAAAATGCATCTCACGCTTTGAATGGAGAATACGAAGAATTCCTCTGGCAGTCAGGTCAGCTCGGTAAACATTCTGCTCAAGCTCTGGTCAATGTAAAGTTTAAAAATGTCACTGAAAACTTTGGCCTCCGAGGGAGACAAGAGCACTGTTCAATGATGGTGGACGATCTCAGTATCATAACCAGTGCTGACAGCGTTGTCAAATACATAACTTTTAAAGAAGGTCCTACAAAAACGAGGCAAGGAGGTCTCCGGATCGCTCACAGAGCTGTACAACCCAAAATGTTTTCGACTGGCGGCGAAAGATGCCCCGGAATACTTTTCGAAAAAAGGCTGTCTAGACGACCACCAGAAATGAGAGACAGTGGGCCATTCTACTTGACAACTATTTCAAAACCCAACGGCCAAGTATGGTTTAGCAGACACCGAATGGGTGAACACAAAATTGGACACCTTATGAAAGACATAGCTGTCAAGTCTGGTTTAACCTGCTGCCACTGGTAAGAAAATTACCAATCATTCGAGCAGAAAAACGTGTGCAAAAGCTAAAGAATGCTGGTGTCCCAAGGGACAAGATTATTGATGTTACTGGACACCGTAATATTCTCAGCCTTAATTCATATGAAGGAGATGACGAGAATCAGGCAAGGGAACTGTCAAATATGATCAGTGGATACAACCTACTAACAGCAGCCCCAATAAGGATAGACTAACCCTTCAAGCCAGTTCTTCCAGCGACAGTTTCAGTACCATCAACAACTTTACAGGTACAGTGAATTTCTATGGTGCATTTCCTGGCTTTCCAGGTCTATCTAATATGCCAGTGCCAACTCACCAAAGCACAGAGCCACGACGTACACGGAAAAGGATCAGAGCTTCTGTACTCTCAGACTCAGATGGGGACTAGCTATTGCTGACTGTACAAAAACTTTAAATTTACACCTTTCATTGTAGTTTTGCACTTTTTTAATGTGTGCGTGTTTTGTACAGACTAAAACAATTAATTTTATTTTTTCTGCACTTTGTTAATTGCATTCTTTTCTTAATCTTTTCCATCTTTATTGTGTGTGTGTTATTTCTTTACAAACTTTTATTTCTTGATATTGAAAACTGGAGAGTTTCAAAATACTGAAATTCTAAATTTTTTGACCCTCAAGTTTTACAGTATTGTTATATTTATTATATTTATTAAATTCAATTGTGATAATGAAATTCATTTCTATTTGGACTACAGCATGTGTTTAAAAATGAATTAAAATAAAAAAATGATTAAGATTTCAGTCTTTTTTTATCAGAGACAGTTCCCATAGTTTTCCTTGCGAAGCTATATAATTAATAAGTAAGAGGACTAAATGCTTGTCCAATTTGGAAATAACTGGATTCAAAAAATTCCTCTGACAACCAAATTGGACTCGGCCTACGGCCTCGTTCAATTTTGGCTGTCCTCGGAATTTTTTTCATCCAATTATTTCCAAATTGGATAGCATGTAGTCCTATTACATATACAAATAACCGTAATGCGAAATTGGTTATTTATTAAATAACCAAAAGGCAGGCAAAATGGAAAACTGGTTATTTATTAAATAACCAAAATGCGAGATTGGTTATTTATTAAATAACCAAAATGCGAAGTTGGTTATTTATTAAATAACCAAAATGCAGGCAAAATGGAAAACTGGTTATTTATAAACAAACTGGACTATTTGTTATTTAGTAAATAAACAAACATGGACGATTAAAAACCCAAAAATGTGTAAAAATGGTTATTTACCTAATTTGGTCTTAGCAAGTGGCCACGTGACCTATTTTGCCGCTCATTTCCCATAACGACTTGCAGACTTCTATTTCCAACAAGGCTTCGTCCACTTCCTTCACTTTCCCCTTTTCTCATTCATTTACCTTCTTCCACCCTCATTTTCCTTCATTTACTTTCATTTTCCTCCGTACACCTTCATTCGCTTTCATTAATCTTCATTCACCTTCTTTTATTTTAATTCACCTTCATTCTAATTCATTTACCTTCATTCACACTCATCCTTCGTCGTTAATATTCATCTACCTATATAGGCCTTCATTTACCTTTGCCTTCTTTCACCTTCATCTACTGTCATCTTCCTCCATTAGCCTTCTTTCACCTTCATCTACCCCCGTTAGCCTTTATCCACGGTCACCTACATTCATTAGCCTTCTTTTACCTTCATACGCCTACATCTACCACCATTAGTCTTCATTTACCGTCATCTACTTCAGCTGGTTTTCATAATAGTCCAGAGATTATCCAACGAATTGTCGTGCCGTCAAATTATTCATTTCTGACTAATGTGTTCCCTTGTCCTTTAATCTTCAGACATTACACATATTATTGCCCCCTGAGTAGTTTTGACACTCATCCAAGATAGCAGCCCGTAACGCAAAGTGCTGGTTCTCGACGATCTTACGGAAAAATAGGGACTGTGAACAGTCTGTAGTGGCATGTACCAGATTTGGATCGGTAAGTAGCTAACTTCAAAGCAGCTCGGAGCCATTTTTGCATTTAACCGGCCGCGCTATGTTTTTGGAAGAAGCCATGTTGGAAATAGAAGTCTGCAAGTCGTTATGGGAACTGAGCGGGAAAATGGGCCACGTGGCAACTTGCTCAGACCAACTTAGGTAAATAACCATTTTTGCACAGTTTTGGATTTTTAATCGTCCATGTTTTATTTACTAAATAACCAATTGTCCAGTTTGTTTACAAATAACCAGTTTTCCATCCTGCCCGCATTTTGGTTATTTAATAAATAACCAATTTCGCATTTTGGTTATTTAATAAATAACCAATTTCGCATTTTGTTTATTTGATAAATAACCAATCTCGCATTTTGGTTATTTAATAAATAACCAATTTCGCATTTTGGTTATTTGATAAATAACCAATCTCGCATTTTGGTTATTTAATAAATAACCAATCACGCATTTTGGTATTAAATAACCAATCTCGCATTTGGTTATTTAGAAATAAACATTCTTTAATTTTTGGTTATTTGCTAAATATCCAAATTTCAGTTTTGGTTATTTGTAAATAACCAATTTTATAGTTTGGTTATTTAGAAATAATAAAACTGTAATGTGGTTATTTGTAAATAACCAGCCTTGTTTTGGTTATATACAAATAACCACTCTAAATAATAAAAATACATTTGGCGCCCCATATAGAGTGGCTCACTTGCTTATTTTTATTCGACCGTAATGGTGGAATTTGAAAAGGTATTATACAGCCCCAACTTAAAAATGTTACTCATTTTTCTTGTTACGAAAGTCTTTCAAAAGGGTACAATGTTCAAATGACTAACTGTTTAACTCTCACATGAGATGCTACGTCACGCAACGGTCAGCGACAGGCCTGGTGGTCTAAGTGTGCAGCCACCCCCTACCCCCCCAGGAAAATTGGCAGCCCAGTTAAAAGCGCCTTTTGGCGATTCTTGAATTAATATTCAAAGTCTTCGCTTCTCAAGTAAACTATTTCCGGGAGGGTACAGTAGGAGATCACCAGCCGGTCCTTGACGTGAGTAAATTTGGGGCTAATGTTTGTAAGTAAACACAAAATACTTTTGGACGGGTCAAGGTAGCATCGAATTGAGTCATTAATTCAATACAACACAACAGAAATCAGAGAAATGAGTCTAACTCAGTTGGCTTGTGAGTCCAATAAGGCTACGTTGGTGTCTAATGCAGTGGAGAAGTGCTTATTCTATGGCAGTTCCAGCTGCAATATGTCGGGTCAGCAATAGGACCAATAGTCTCGACCCCGGTCTCGACAAGGACAAGAAAAGACGTAGATCTATATTTGAACCCATTCTGGTAAACAGGAATTTCAAATCATCGCCCTGGCTTCAGCAACCTGAGACAGGTTACTACTAAAAAACCTAATGCATGTCACAAAGCAAAGTTCTATTAGCTGAACCAACACAGAAAATAGTTTTGCTGACAATTCCCGGAATAACAGAAGTAATGTATTTTGAAAAAGTAGAAAGGTATAAATCTTGATGAACAATAGAAACAATACTCATTAATTTAAAAAAAATCATATATATGCACTTACTTTTGGCAGCTTTTCTTGTTGGACAACAAACCTCACAGCGAGACCGTAAATGAAAAGGGAGTAGCAGCGGAAGTCGAATTGAAAGTAATGTATATCCTTGTACGTGCAGGAATTTTACAGACATGACATGATGTACTTGACCTCTGTGTGTATATTTTCATTAGTTTTAAGAAAGAAAAGTTATGAGAGGGGTGGGGAGGGAAAGGGGGAGAGGTCGGGTTTTTTAAGTACAAAATGATATCCATGCAAGTGCATTTAGAAAAACAAAATCTTGTATAGCGATAAGTTCAGCCTGGGAACGGGATCCGAAATTTGGGGAAAACTCAAAAAAGAAAAAAAAAATCGGCGAGCCAAGCGGTATATATAGTCAAATCAAATCAGTTTTGCGCGGAGCACTCTATTCGTTTGGAGGTGCAGTGGATCCCACGAACTGAGAACGAGAGGGCGGATTATATCAGTCGCCTGATAGATTTTGACGATTGGCAAATCACGCATGATCTTTTTCTAAGTTTGGAGGAGTTATGGGGCCCACATACAGTTGACTGTTTTGCCAATTATTATACAGCTAAGCTTCCTAGATTCTCTTCGCGTTTCTGGAATCCGGGTACGTCAGGAATTGACTTCTTTGCGCAAGAGTTAAGTTCCGAGAACTGTTTAGTGGTTCCTCCAGTTTCTCTTGTCGCTCGCGTTATCCATTATCTGAGCCTACAGAAAGCAATGGCTACTCTTGTAGTCCCATTATGGCCTTCGTCGAGTTTTTGGCCTCTTCTGACTGGTAAATATCGGTTGTTCATGAAAGGATGTTTTACGCTGAATGCATCCCGAGCTCTCACCCTGGGAAGAAATTTAAGTTCATTCCTTGGCTCGCCCCGTTTTACAGGCGAGATTGTCGCGCTTAGATTTGAATTTTTGTAAGGATTATCCAACCTTTATTGCCCTTCGAGTAGGTAATTCTGAACTACCTTTTAGTACTGGTATTTGCAGGATTTGACGCTGGTCATTAATAACATGGACAGCTGTGTCCAGAGTATATGACACTGGTCATGTGAGGGGACGACTGCGTCCGTCGGCGAAGATTTCTGTCGTTTTGGATTTTTGTTAATACAACGAGTTTTCGAGATCTCTCGACAATGAGAGACCTGTTCACGTATGGAAAATTGTGCCACTGGTTTGCGAATCGTAACTAAACCTGCTATTCTGGCCAAGGTTTTTTCACAAGGTTGAGCTGCGTTATTCTTTTTGGTTTAGGTTATTTACCTTTCTTATCAAGGCTGTAACTTTTTGTTTTTTCTCATTGTTAGGTTATTTAAGTGTTCGAGCTGACTGTGTCCTAGATAGGGTATTGCCTATTTTATATTCGTCTGCCTGTCGTTCATGGAGCCTTTTTGGGGGATTTCAATGATCTGCTAGAGCAAGTCGCGTTTAGGATATATATGCAGTTTTTACGCGTTTGTTATTAGTTTTCTTCGTAGGTTTTTCGCTGTGGCTTTGTTTAGGAGCTACTTTGCATGCCTATTTTGCCCCGGGGAGGTCGCTGTGGTTTCTTTCTATTATGCTGCCTGGGGACATTGCGTCATAGGCATGGGGCCTTTTATTAGAATCGCTATCATCGCTTGTGTTGTATTTCCTAAAGCCGCTATCCTGTTGTTGCAAAATTTTGGCGATATAATTTTTTCTTGCAGGTCGTAGTTGCAAGTAAGGCATGGATGGTGCTCCCTCCTGCTATTAGGCCGGATTTTCATTCTTATTTAGTAGTTTACTTTGTTCTAGGGCGGACTCTACTGTGAAGAAGTATCTTAAGGAAATAAACAAGTTTTTACTGTGGTGTAGGACTCGGAAAATTGTGCTACTGTTGCCATTTTCTTCTTCTGTTGTCGCCCTTTATCTATTTGGATTAGATCAACAGCTTAGGTCCCCGGCCGCAATGGTTTTGGTCCATGCTGCGCTGAAATGGTTCCATTCCTTTGTTCCTGATGATGGTCCCAATCCTTTGGATAACGCTTGTTGCAAGAACTTGATTGAGTGCGCCAAGAGGACGAGGAGCAATCCAGTTCACAAGAAAAAACCCGTGGACCCTGCTATCATTAGAAGCATTATTGACAGATATGGCGCTGAGGAAGCATCTTTAAAGGACTTACGTATTGCCGCAATAAGTTCTTTAGGTTTTGCAGGATTTTTTCGTTTTAACGAGTTGGCTAATATTCAGCCAAAACATCTCACGTTTTGCGATGGTTTTGTTAAAATTTTTGTGCCAAGGAGTAAAACGGATGTATATAGAGAGGGCAATTATGTTTATATTGCTAAGTTAGAGGGCAAATACTGCCCAGTAGCTATCTTACGTAGGTATATTGAAGCAGCCAATTTGGATCTGTCTAGTCACTTGCCTTTTTTCAGGCCATTAACGAAGAACAAGTCGGGATATACCCTTAGGAATGGCAAGTTATCCTATACTCGCTGCAGGGAAATATTTAAGACTACTTTGAAAGATTTGGGTTATGACCCCAAGGAATATGGCCTACATAGTCTGCGTTCAGGGTGTGCTACAGCTGTTATCAGTAATAACGCTTCCAAAGCCGTTTCTGAGAGGTTGTTAAAACTTCATGGGAGGTGGAAAACAGACGAAGCAAAAGACATGTACGTTTTAGAGACAGAATGTAATCGTTTAAGCGTGACGAAATATTTAGGTATTTAATTAGTTCCTTTACCAATGCTGTAAGATTACTTTTCATTAAAGTGTTAGGGTTCGCACGCGATCCAATCAAATTTTCGATTAAAGTAATTTAAGTTAAAACACTAAAAAATCTCAAAGCACTTTTTAAAATCAGCTCTTTCTAACAAGCGCACCAATGTTTCGACAATGAAACGATTAAAAACATCTAAAACAGCTTACTGAACAGATTACTAAAATCAATATTCTTAATTGCATTCTGCTTATGAATACTTTTAATAAAACTACTAAGGCCGATACTGCTTTGCGGCACTCTACAGGTAAATGGTTCCATAGAATTGCCCCTCTGTAGGCTATTGAAGATTTCACGATATTTAAACTAAAAGATGGAATAACTATCAGGTGGCTTCTTCTCAAATTGTACGATGGCTGAGAGTCTGAAATATGTATGGACATACAGGAGGGCGAGACTTCATAAAACGTCTTATAGATTAGCTTTAGAATCGGTAACTTGTACCTAGTTCTTTAAGTGTCCTATTTAGCGCGAGCAAGTACTTCCGCCGTTGAGCGGCATATCCTTGGGAAAGTTGTAGATGATCCTTGCTGCCCTGAAATGTAATCTTTCAAGTGCATCGAAATCGTCTTGGCAACTCATGCCTCCCCCAAACAGCTTTGCCGTACGTAACTGACGGAATCATGACCTCAAAGTATATGTTTACGAGAACATGCTTAGGCAAAAATCGACACTTCTTAATGAGGCTCAATTTGTTCGCAAAGTTCTTTTTTAGTTCACTGACATGCGAGGTCCAGTTCAATTTGTTATCTATGTCAACGCCCAATCGTCTGCTATAATTGACCTAATGTAGGCAGGACCCACCGAGGAAAATGAGAGGGAAGGGACCAGTGAACGATCCGCTGTGGATAATTATAGATTCCGAATTTTTCGGGTGAGAAGTAAGACTTGGGAGGGAAAAGGGTCCAACTGCAGTGCACGCGATTTTTTATGCCGTTTTACTCCGTGCCAATCTTTTCCCACAGCGGAGCCTGGTTTTAGGATACAATCCGCTTGGAAAAATTCTTCTTCAGCCAGAAAATCCTTTGGAATGTGAATGCAAGTAGAAATTAACAAACTAGACTCCCTCATGAAGATTAATAAGGCGAGTTCACTAAAGGCTGCCCGCCATAAGACTTACTAATACTACCGGGGGATGGGGGTTCTCGAGCACTATTAGGTATAAGTGAGCCTCTGAGGGTTTGAAAACAAAGGACAAAAAATGTCGCAAAATATATATTCTGTGTTTAGGACAACATCCTCAATTTTGTTACCCTGTTTAATCAGGACAAAGGAAAAAATGCAGGCCGTCTTGTTTTTAAGCCGTTTATCGGCAATTGCAGAGGAAATTCACGTTATAGTCAATTTTGCCTTTTTATACTTGTAGTACAAAAAAAAAATTGATCCCGTTTATAACTGGGACAGACTCGCACGAAATTATATACCCTGTTTGTGACTCGCGCGAAATTAAAAAATTAAGCTAAACGAACAACTCTCTCTTATAATTTCCTAGTTGGCATCTCAAGAACTGAAACTGCATATTCGAATCTTAAACTAGGGAATGTAAATGGCTAGATCAACGTACCCGCCAAGTAATCTCTCTCACCAGGAAGTACCGAAAGGAAAGTGAACATTAAAAACTCTGGGACTGCCCCTGCATTCAAAGAAATAAAGCCCCGTATGTTAATGATTCCCTAAACAGACACTCTAGAACTTGAAATTGATGTAACATACATGGTGTGGCGAGGCAGCATGTCCTACTGATGAATTTTTATCTCGTTTGGAACTATCATACTAGGGGCACCCAACGACTTTTTTCTGTCAAATTTATTGGAGGGAGCAAATATTGCCTAGAAATCTCTAAAACTTGGGAAAGGCAAGCGTGTTCCCATATCCTCTATTTTCTCTTTTAAGATCGTGAAACGCGCGTATGAAAATAGAACGCGAGAAATTTATTGACTGCAAGCGAATATTGGGAATTTTTCTTGGTATTAAGGGGAAGTCAAACTACTCACCTTCCTTCGAGGAAGTTTGTGGCGCCTGACTTGCTATGAAGTCCTCAACGGCTGTTTCGCTCCGCAAAGTTAATGAACCCAGCAATCGAATGTGGCGGTGCCAGGATGTATTATAACTGACTTACGCCCTGAAAGCCCTATTCCATCAATACTAACCCTGCAAAACGAAAGACATTAATTTTGGAACTATTCTGCTTTCCAAGAAAGTGAAGAGGACTAACGTGCTCCAATACAAACATTAGAAAAAAAAGGAAATGATTTATGTTTATTCCATAGCATGTACGCCTCACTACCAAAAGCTTACCAGGAAATCTTTCTCTAAGAGTACAGCAGTGAAGTACAATAAAGCTTTAGGACTGATCTCCGCATTTCAAGATCAGAAATTAAATCAAAGCCTCGTAGGATAACGATACCAAGACTCAAAGGAATACGCAGTTCAATAAAGATGCATGAAATAGACGTAACGTTTTTTCTTAATTTCAATGCCTGCCCGGCTTTACATGGCTGTATCAACTGGGAATATTTATAAGCTTTTCTATATAAGGGAATCCATTTCGTATAGGTGAAGCGATTTGATTGTATGATCTCTTCAAAGAGTTGCTTCGAACTTTTGAAATCACACGGCAAACGATCCCTGCCAATCGAGGTCGAGTTTTTAGAGTCTATTATTGACACACTCGCAATTCAAAGAAACTTAATGCGAAAATTAAAATCTCAATTAACATAAATGAAATAGAAAAAGGTAAGCTAAGATGAGCTCATTTTTTTACCTCGAAGTCAGCCGCCCTTTCGTGCCTTTAGCAGATTTGGAAATATTTGGGGCTTTCCCTGCATTCCAATAAGGCAAGTTTACATTATTTCGTCCCATGTAAAGGGAATCCAAGACATTCTTGAATTCTGGATTCCACGCCATCGATTCCGGATTCCAATTACTGGATTCAAGATCTTTTTCAGTGAAACTTGGATTCCGGATTCCAATTGTAGTAGGATTCCAGATTCCTACAGCTGTATCCCGGATTCCAAGACCCAGGAATTCGGATTCCACAAGCAAAAATGTCCAAGATTCTGGATTTCACAAGCAAAAATTCCCCGGATTCCGGAATCCGGATTCCCTCACATGGGGCGAATTATTTATCCCAAACTAGTCAAAACAATCTTAGCAAAATCTTTCTTTGGAAAAGAATCATTTCGGAAAAGGACGCAAAACGAACGAAAGTTTAAACTGGTTCGCTTTTTTAGAAAGTAAAGAACTACCATCATACAAACATTTAATTAAAAAAAAACTGAAATAACGTTTGTTTGTGACATTTTTTGCAAATCTATCCGGGACTTTCCCTAAAATTGCGAGAGACAAAAGCCTTTTTGTCCATAGCGATGTCACTGATAGCTGGGCATTGCTCAATAAATTTCGTCGGAGCCTAATTTGCCTGGACTACCGACACTTACATAGCTATGATCGGATCGAATAGTTCTACCCAAACGGGGATTATACAACCAAAATGAAATTCTCTTTGGAGTTAATCAAATGGTAACTCGTGAATCAAAGCTTGTCGTACCTCTGGACTGTGAGCCGTGAAAACAAGAGATTTACCGTTCTCGCTGTGTAATGAGTTCTTAACATCAATATTTGGTCACAGCATATGAAAAATAATTGAGAGCTCGTCCCTGAAAAAGTAACGCAAGCCATAGCAAAAGCTGACTGAATGAAAATACCTACCTCAAAGTCCGTGGCGCTCAGTGCGTTAAGGACTTTTCCTGCTCTCTAAAGTTATATCTGGTGAGTTAATGACGACTGAAATTCATAAAGCAAACGTCAAACTTTAAAGGCTTCCGTGCTAGTGTGATGAAACCGAAATTGAAAGGAACAAAAAAATTTCCCGGACTTTCCTTGAGGAAAAAAATTTATGTCCACGATGTCACTGATATTCACAAAGTCTCGATCGGAGTTCAATTGGCTTGGACTACTGTCATTTAGGAGAGATCGGATTGAGTCGTGCATTATAATGGTAAAATAACGACAGAGTCGTAGCTTTCTCCGCAATGCGACGTTGCGACTAAGTGTCATAGGGATATGGGTTCCCCTTCTAAAAACGTTCCTTCTGCAGGTACCAAGGCACAGATTACGTGCAAGAAAAGAACAACTCAACCAAACAATAAAGCACCCAGGAGAACTCTAACTCTGACTATTTTACATGGAAAAAGGCTAAATTGAAACAAATTGGAAACTTTCTTTAAACGCCCTTGTGGTTGTTTCAGTCAGTTCCTTAGACGTTCCAACAGGCGCTTTTGTAGTACGCAAGCATGAATAATATAACACACAACAAGCGTCCCTTGATCGGTGGACGCGTTCACGCACCTGCTGACCGTCTTTGTGAAAGGCGCATTCATGTAAAGACAGAGTGCGATCTAGGTACGAGCTAAAAGTGTAGACATTAAAACTTTAGGGCCGGCTATTTGAACAAAGATTGGACGGGTTAAATTACGGTTTCATTATTGAAAATATCAGCTGCAAAATATGACACTTATACACTGGTCCTTCAATAGGCTAGTCCGAGTATTAGGCTTTTCTAAGGGGCTACGAGAGAGGAGATTTTCACTTCTCTTTTCTCCTTTTTCGTCCAGAAACGCCTGATGCTCAGGCTGTCAATAGGCCTTCATATACTTGGCCTTTACCAACTTCCAAAAAATCTAGCTTCCAAAACGAGGCCAAGTGCAGAAACAGTCCTCATTATAAAAATGTTTTTTTTAATGATAATATAGAAAGTTCAGCTCACATCTAAGTTTTTTCACTTGACGCAACCCGTATATGGACTGGGGACTTTTCGAATAATCGAACCTTAGTTACCAACAGTAAAAGTTATAGATCCTTCCTGTAAAACTGAAATATATATATATATATGTATATAAAAGCATCAGTCCAATAAATACGGAATGAAAAGTTTACTTCCTGCTAAAAGGTAGAAGTAGCTTCTCAGCCACATACTTTTTTTTCAAGTGATGCTATAATAATGAAAAACTAAGAAACAAGCATTTTAAAGGATTCCAACGGGATTTGCACCTATGATCATGATCCTCCAGGACATCTATAGAAACCAGTGGAGCGATACGCGATACAGCTAGACTGATTTGTGTATGCAAAATCGTGGCAGAAATTTGCTTCTTTTGATATTATGTAATAATCATTCACTCCTATCACTGAACCTGTTAGAGGATAGCACAGTTGACATTCTTAAGAACATAGTTGGCATTCTTAAGAACATTAACTAAGTTGTATGACCGAGCCCGGCGAGAAGAGTCTTTCATACCTCAATGGTAGTAAGGGAATCTAACCAGTGGAATTCTTCTGTTCAATTTGAAGGGTTTTTAATTTAAAACGCCTTTTAACCGACTTTTGTTCACTATTGAAATAAAGCTAGCTTTGGGTTAAACCCCTAACCCTGTTTACTAGGTAGCCTCTTCTCTTAAACAGAGTTAGTTATACTTGATGAGCACTTGAGCTCAGAAAACAGCTAAACGTCTCTATTTATAACAGAACTGTAGTCAGAGGGGTAAAATTCTAATGGTAATGAGTTAACAAATAACACAAATACGTTGTAATGATTGATAGGCAAGCTCATTTCTAAGGATACCAGTAAGGATACCAGTAAACAGTAATGACATACTTGGGAAAGAGTTTAGAATTTGCCGACATTCGAAAGATCTCACGACCGTTTCATAAACCGGGCTCATAATGCTGTAAGAGGACCAACTCGGAATAAATCCCTACTTCTAAATTCTAGTGAGCACCCACCCATTCTTTTGTTTCAGTTTTGCGTTTGAAAAATTAAAGATCAGCCCTAGCGGGTATGACAGGGCAGCGCAGAGGATTGAAAACGCCCCATTCAAAACGGGAGAATGCAATTTCGTACATCGCCTGATTTATTAAGTCTTGTCAGTCACTAATGGGGGTCTTTCAATATTTGAAAATTCAGCACGATAGCGAGTCTTAGAGGACAAAAACATTTTTATTAATTTTCTTTGTTTGTGCCCTCTAAGACTCGCCCTTGCTGAATTATGTTTTAGAACTTTCCGCTAAACGCTGTCACTACAGTAATCAATGAAACATTGGGGTGGGAATGATCTTAGGAAAATAAAAAAAAAGCTTAAAAGCAACAACGTAAGTATCGTATTGGCGCAAAGCTGGGGCACCCAACGACGATTTTCTGTAAAATACCTGTTCGGAGGACATTGGCCTAGAATTTTCTATTATTTGACGACAGCTAAAAATTTCTAGATGACCGTTCCATTCATGTACAATTTTTGAAGCTTATATAAAAAATTCCCTACGATTTTATGAAGTAAGTTTAATTTTTCACATTCCCCTCCCCTAGGTCAGGGGTAGTCACTTGAAGGGATAGACGAGAGGGCCTTTCCCCGATCCTGAGACTGGGACCGAGTTATACGATCGCCGAAGATTTTTCCGAATGGATCTTCGTACGTCAGGGGTACGTGAACAATTAAATCATGAGCTCTTTTGATATACAGTATGTGTGCAGAGGCTACAATTATCTCTTCCCTTGAGTTGAATTAGGGTGAGTTTTAAAACGTTGCTTGGTCGTTTGCAGTTCTACTGAATTCGTAGAAAATTCGATTCATGGTAATTGCTGATCAAGCTTTGCAAATTAATTGACAATGGGCCCTGTGATCTATGTTCACGTCACATAGATGAAAGGTACTTCCAGTTTCAACGTTTTTTCTTTTGTTTAAAAAGACATGAAGCTGTTGTTGCAGGATAAGAGATGGTTGAGAGAATTCCTATTCAGAGGTCACAAGGCCCATACAATGGATCATAATACTTAATTATTATTATTTTTAAGCTTATTCTTATTTATTTTTGCCAGTGTTGACCGGGATCCCTCTTCTTTGACAACATTACCTGTTATTCCAATCTTATGCCATTTCACTATACTAAGTGACTACCAAGAGAATGTGCAAATTCTGTATTGCAATGTACAATTCCAGTTTGAAATGGACTATTGCATAATTGATATCAGCACTCCTCTTTGGTTAAGGAAGTGAGCAAAGATCAATGGAATTCTCTAGGGGGTATGTTGTAATAGTTTTGGAAATACTTGAGGAATAGTATTAAACATTGGAGTTATTCAGGGTAAACAAAGAATTCATGGAATTTTATTAGGAAAAAAAGTACTGTTCAATAAGTTCCTCAGGGGCAAATTCATATCTTAAGGAGTCTCCCGGGTGAATGCAGTCTAATAGAATTCCTCAGGAGCCCGGGGGGGGACTCCCATATGAAACAGACGGGGATGCTCGTTGGAAATTTTGAATTTAAACCCTAAAGGAGACCATCTGGGCGTGGCTCAAGCTTTTTGTGACCCCTAAAGGAGACCAATCTGGGCGCGGCATAAGCAAATTTTGACCCCTAAAGGGGACCGCTTAAAAACACACAAATACGACATTCAATGTGTTTTAATGATATAAAGACATAACAAACAAAGTTAAAAAGAAAATTGACTTGTATTTCTCTTTGCGTAATTCTGTGTTTCTTCGCGGGACCCTAAACGAGACCTTGGCGGCTTAAAATATTGGCGCTTTGCACGGAACACCCTAAGCGAGACGACGAGCACCCCTGTCTGTTTCATATGGGAGTCCCCCCCCCCCCCCCGGGTTCACGAGTAAGAAGGAAGTTTATTATATGTTGTCAACCGGGAAGAGGGTGTGGATATTAAATGTGATAGCCCAATTTTTTTCTGCCATTGAAGGAGGACAAAGCACACACAATGACCGCACGCAACAGCATGCAAGGACTGGACAAAGCAAACATGAGGTGCTTTTATTTAGTTGGATAGTAAACCTTTTATTCAATGGTTTACATTGTAAAAGTATAATGGACATGGGTGTTTTGCTCATTGCTCGCCTATACATGAAACCATCCAACACATGATTTATAGAAATTCTATAAATGATGTGTTGGATGAATAACTTTTGTATGTGAATTATTCACATACAAAAGTTATTCAAAATAACTAAGAATCACGAATCACCAGTGCCACTAACAAAAGGAGGGATAGAACAATCTGTTAGTATGCCAAGTTGTGGTGGTTTCTTTTTGCATTACCTTGTATTAATTTTGTTTTTTCTGGCTTGACTGTTCATTAGCCATGCACAGGCATGTGACTCATTGTTTGTGATAAATAAACGATTTTTTTCCTCTGAAAGGATTCATCAAAGAGAGGACATTTATCTCCTAAGGCTTAAAATTCACATCCAATTTCTTCCTTAGATCCTTGGAAGTTTTAAAAATTGGCAATTTTTCCATCTCTAAGTTTTTTTTTTGTAACAGCTGAGAAAAAAAAGTTCTGTCTCTGCTGTTTATTGAACTGATCAAACCAGAGAAAGAAGCTTTCAATGTATGTCAAGTTTTAAATTTACACAATATTTCTAGTACAGCCACAATAACCTAATCAATACTTTGTTACAGGTGTAATTATTATTTTATATTAATGTAATATAAGGTTTCCTGAAAAAACTGCTTCATCTACCGTAAAAAGGGTAAAGGTTTTTGCTCACAACAGGAAGACTTGTTTTGATATCACATGAGTTTAAGTGTTTGTGTTTTCTGGTTGCATTCAAAGCACAACCATTTTGTTGTTGGATGGAATGCAGATTCAGGGATATTAGCAGAATCTGGATGGTACCACTCACAGCATCCACAACACTTGACATAAGCAGCGTTGTTGTTAGACAATTGGCATGTGCAGTAAATAGGAAGCACAGACAAGACCCCTTGCAAAACCTAAAAAATCATGACCCCCCTATTAATTGTTGAAAAAAATTAGCCCCCCCTCTAGCCAATCTAAAACAGCCTTGACCCCCGTTCTTTTTTCCCTCCCTCCCCTACATAAATATTTTTAATGACCAGTCCCTTAACTGAAAAAAAGTGAAAATAACCTTGGAAGTATTCCTTCTTTCTTTATCTGCTGCATGTCTGTCAATGCCCTGATGGCAATCATATACTCGTTTTCCTGTTATGATGAATGGAATTCCATCATATTTGATCCTTGATTGGGAGGTTACAGACTGAGGATCTTCCAAAAACACCTTCTTCCCCTTCATTTGCTCATTTTGTGGAACAAAGCAAGGCCTAATCTTAATATAATATTGTACATATATATATAAAATTTCACAGTTTTTTCTGTAAGTTTATGTTTCTGCTCTGAACTGACCCTGTTATAGATTTTATCAGTGTCCTGTAGCCATTTTCAGCAGGCAGGAGGTATGAAGAGTGAAGGCAACTTTCCTCTTCCCTTTGAATTTTATATGGCTGCACAACATTGTTTTGGCCCAGGGCACCTACAATCACAACCTCTTTTGTCAAGATATTTCTGTTTCTTATTGGAACCTTCTTCCATTTTTTTGTCTTTTATTTGGATATTAAGTTTATTGTTCATTTAATGCATTATTCAATTAACATTGTTGTTATTATCATCATTATTATTCTGTTAGTTTGTTTTGTATTTAAAAACCTATTATGGTATTGCCAGGAATTTTTTTGTTTGTTCCCCCCTCCCCCCCACAAAAAAAAGGTTCTTCTGTGCCTCATGCAATATTCTGCATCCGGATATTCCCTTTTGGTGTACACAAACCAATAATTAGTAAAGTCACAGGATACACTGACCGTACATTTAAGCTTACCTTTGCGCCTAAACCGTTGTTGTAGTACATAACAAAACTTGTGGAGCACCTTTTCAGCTGATTTTACATCTGGTACGAACGAAAAACTTCCAGGTCTGTTTTCCGAAGACATGTCTAAGGGACTAGTCAGAAATTACAGGAGCGGATCCAGGATTTTTTTTTAGGAGGGGGTGCACTCGTCTCTTGCTCTACTTCAACACCAATAAACCACATAGTTTTTTTTTTTTGGCAGAATACCAGTTGTATTAGAAAACCGCAGGTCATCTCGGCAGGGGGGGGGGGGGGGGGGGGGGGTGCGCACCCCCTGCACCCTCCCCCTAGATCCGCCCATGAATTAGTAGGGGGTAGGGGGGTGGAAACAGAGGGAGGATCACAGAGAGTCGAGTGATCAGCTGTCAGAATCAGAGTGGGACTTTTAATGCTGTCATCTAAAATGTATGTATATGGCATTACAAAGAACAGATTAGAAATATATTTTGAGCTTTCATAATACTGACTCACCCTAGTGTATTGCAAGCCCTAGATTTTATAATTTATACAAGAGGGGGAGGGTCATGATATTTTAGGCCAAGGTCAAGGAGAGGGTTAGCAAATTTCACTCCCATTGCAGGGATAGGTCACCTCATTTCCGAACCCAAATTTAAAATTTCCACCCACCCTCCCCCCCCCCGTGCTAATTTCTGACAAGTCCCTAAACAGCTACTGCAGTACGCCTACTCTTGTTTGGATTTTATTTTTCCCGCTCTTTCGGACGCGTTTGGTTAATGTTTCACAGAGTATAGGACCGGCCGTCCAATCCCGAAGATGTACTTGTCGTCTATCCCTTGTAGGGATAGTTCAGGGAGGGTCCCCAATAGGTTTTCCGGGATACGGGATATCCCTAGTTTGAAGGTCGGGATTCGGGATTGTAAAGCAAAATCAGGGAGGGATTCGGGATTAAAAGTATGCACGGGAGGTGGGATGCCAAAAATAGCCCTCGGGATTGCTCGAAATCTTAGGTTGGGATTACGGGATTGAAGAACCTTATTGGGGACCCTCTCAATGGGGTTAACCGATAGGCGTAAAACGGCCAAAAATTTAGTCGATAGCCGTAAAAATTGAAAAATTTTAACCGTTAGCCGTAAATAGGGTAAAAAAGAGTTAACCGTAAAAGAAAGTGTTCCCTAGATTTGCATTTTTTAAGGAAGGTACTAAACTCACTTATGGTTGCGTTTTTTATTTCCCGGCCAGCGTGGCCGTACGCACGTTAGGTAAAGCGCCTTTTAGGTGTTGACCAAGACCCTGGTTCCATTTCCACCGCTCTCTCGGGCAATTAATTTTTTTTTCATAGCGGAAGAGTGGCTTGTTACTGGGGATTAATATTTGCGATTTTCAGAAGGTCGTGCCCTCGAAACACTAGTGAAACAACACGCAGAGATCTCTGCCGATAAACAACATTTCCCTGTTTTTCTCTGACGCTACGGTAGGCATTGCCATGCCTAGTCCCTGTACGGCGTCTTCCCACGCAATCTCGGTCAAGGCATTTCGGTGGCGAACTTGCTCGGACCAGGTGACCCGAAACGCATTAGCCGTGCGAAATAATGAGGCCTACGGACAAGGCAACGGCTGACAGTGGTTCCGTACAGTCCTTCGCTATCATTAAAAACACTAGACACTGGAATTTTGTTATTTTGTTATTTCACACTAGAGCTAGAAACGGATTATCCGTCTGAGACTAGTCTGTGTACAGTCGCTCCCTTCCCGACAGACACCCCTTCTTCGATTTTTTTTCTGAGGGGAGGGGGCGGCTGTACACAGGCTATCTGGAACGGATAATCCCGTCTTCAAACTGTCCGTCGAAATTGAAGGATAAAGTCAGGCGGATTGTTCATTCAAAATTAAAACTACTTCATTTTCAAATTAAGACGTATTTACCTGACGCGAATCATCAAACGGATAACCCGTCTCACACGAATAATCCGTCTCTAGTGTGAAAACGGCCATTTCTGTAGACT
The DNA here is from genome assembly GCA_964035525.1 of Porites cylindrica. Classification (NCBI taxonomy): domain Eukaryota; kingdom Metazoa; phylum Cnidaria; class Anthozoa; order Scleractinia; family Poritidae; genus Porites; species Porites cylindrica. Next base: position 26,601,734 of record OZ037781.1, on the reverse strand, counting down.
GTTCACAGTTCCCTATTTTTTCGTGAGATCGCCGAAATATAGCGCGTCTTACCGTTAATGGAGGCCATCTTGATTTTCAAATGTACCGAGGGAGCGGGCGTCGGAGATTATAGCTGTAGGGGGAGAGGGGTGAGCGCTTCCTCCCAAACCACCCCCGTCCCATAAGTAGTTGACACTCATGCAAGATGGCAGCCCGTAACGCAAGGCGCTCGATCTCGACGATCTTACGGAAAAATAGAGGACTGTGAACAGTCTACCATTTCTTTTGTAATGAATGTCGCGCCCCGACCTGTGAGTTGTGCGTTCGCGTGTGTGCTTTGCTTTTTCACAAAGATTATTTTTAAATTGACTATTGACATTTCTATGTGTAAAATAATATTAGAAGTGGAATACTTTGTAAAAAGTACGATCTATCAAAATGTTAAAATTTTTCAAGAGAATAGCTTGTTTCACATGCCGAGATGATCTTAAGACCTTTGTTTTGCTTAAAGATACAAAAAATACAGGTTAATTAATATTTAACTTTTTGAAACAAAAGAAGTTAATTTTTAACTTTTTTGTTAACCGTAACTGAAAAAAATTAGCCGATAGCCGTAAAAGAGCCAAAATTTTAGCCGATAACCGTAAATGCCACCACCCGATTGAGACCCTCTGCTTAGAGATAAGGAAGAAGATAAGGCTTTGAGGGGGTATATTCGTTTATTTCAACAGCACCTTGTCATAAGTCTCAAATCCATCTGTTTTAATATTTGTGAAGAAAAGTAATTTGTCACCCCAAGTAGTTTTTCGCCTTTTTTCCGTTTAATATCAGTGGCGGGAGCCAGTAATATCTTTCGAAGTACGAATAGGTCAATGTTAAGTATATTTTAGACGAAAAAAACAAGAAACAAAATAAATCACATCGCATTTTTTTTAATACGCCCGCGAGTATTCATTCTGACTCCTTTACGCGCCATTTTGTGGCCATTGCGATGCGGTGATCGATGCAGAAACGAAGATTTACTCGGCGATTAAACTCGGCGATCGTATAACTCGGTCCCAGTCTCAGGATCGAGGAAGGGCAGGTTAGGCTGTTTTTCGTAGAAAAAGGAAACCTAAAATTATTTTCGGATTCAAAAATGTGATGGAGAGAGAAATCAGAAAAAGTCTCACTTTCGAAATACGTTAAATTTTATCTAAAATTTTCGAGAAAATAATACAGAAGCCCTTGTAATTTCGAAAAGACTCAAGCACCTCTAAGACGACCGAGCAGATATCGAATGTATTTCTAGAGATCTAAAAGCATTCTGGATTGCCTAAAAAGTGTTTTCAATGTATTTAGGAGGAAACCGTCGTTGGGTGCCTCTCGCGAAGAGCACTTAATTCCAGAGAACACTTGCCTCCCTTTTCTTAGCTTAGATATCTATGTGGCATTTCATCACGTTCGTCAAGATAAGTACCTCTACAAAATTTATCAAACCAAAGTAATACTTGTGTTCATGTAAGACATGTCAGTGATTGAGCTTATTTGAAGCACGCGTAGGCACAGGATTAACGAGTAGCAGACGTCAAGTGGAACGAAAGAAGTCCGTACTAATATAGTACACGTAGGTTCAGAAGGTCTATACAACTTTAACGTCTCCACTTTGAGGATGACTAACTGGTCCTGCCTACCCATTCTCCTTGTTCTTGACGCTCAGCTCATGCTTCACTTTCGCCTGCAACGTATCAAAGTGGCGATCTCTTTGCGGGTCTCAGACAAGACTACTTCATTGAGATCCTAGGTATATACATTGATGTACAGCTGTGACATTGGTTTTCAACTTAAACGACATGTTTCCTCTCAGTTTACAAGTTCTTTGTTTCCGTTGCACCTTCCCCATCTTGCAAACTGCTCTTATCAAATGCACCTGCAAATAGAAAACCTAATCATCACGGTTCCCTTTCCCTTTCGAATGTATTCTTTGCACGATTTATTTTAGCCATTGATCAACACGCTTCTGTTGCTCGTTGCGCTAAATATTTTACCTTAATATCTCTAACACATTCAAAGTCAAACAAATAGCAAACCTTTACATTTTGAGGAAATTAGTTATATGCTAAAAGTTTAGTAAAGTCGTATTGTATCACTTTCAGCTTAAATGCGATTCGTATAAATTTCGCAGTGCATACCTATTGTTCCGACACGGGGGAACTAAGTTATGGGAGGCAACCGCGACTGCCAGGACAATAGGCATGCCGAATAATAAGGGTTAGCGACATCAACCACCACCAGGGGAGGTGGGAGGGGCGAAATTTCTAAGTCATTTCCACTAACCTGCGTTGAACTAGCCAAGAGGTGGGCAAAAACTAAGCAAATCTAACCAAGGGCCGCAATGAATCTTGCCACCAGCGCGCAGCCCCAAAACGACGGAATTTACGGAGTTACTTAATTCCCGTGTCACGGGCCAATAATGTATGCAGTGGGAATATTTTACTTTATTTTAATTTCCCCGGTTTTCTGTTTGCATACTGATCAGATTATATCTTGAGGCAGGAGGTTGATATCAAGCCAACCATGCTATCCCTTACAGCCCGTGCAATGGTTGCCCAAAATATCAACAATCTCCTCTGATACAAAATCGCGACTACGAAGAGAACTAAAGCGAAACGTATTGTAAAACCCAATTGAATCGAATGAAATACTGTCTCGGGGAAATATTAAATCTTGCGACTTCTCCGCGAAACAAGCATCATAAAAGAGGCGATTGATGACAAAACAGAACCTCGTTTTGAGAACACACGAAAACGACAAGGGAGTTGGGCTAGATTAAGTACCGAGGGAATCTTTCCGTCTGCTTTTAAACTCTCGCTCACCAGTAATAATTATTAGTACGTCAAGTACCCCGCTCTGAGCTGGCTCTGGTTCCCTCAGGATTAACCTGTTTTAAGACTAAAAAATGCATACAGCGTTTTTATAGCCTGTTCCAGGCTCTCAGATAGTAGGGATGACGCGGTGAAAGGCGTGCAAAAATATGAGCGCCTGAATCTGAGAAAAGGGGGTTCGGTGGCGTTTTATTTTCCTGTTCGCGCTTTCTTAATTTCGCGGACCGACTATCTCGGAGCCTGGAATAGTCGACGTTTTTCTTTCATCCGGTACACCCTCAAGAAAAAGTGTGTTTGACACTTACTCCTCCTCTCTGACTTAAATTGTTTTCTTATGCTCTTTGGAATCTCAACTACCGTTTTCTACATTTTCGTTTTAGTTAGTTATTTTAGATCTGAGCATGCATGCTTAACGAAATATTCCATGAAAATGGAAAAATAAAATGCAGCCTTCTCTCCAGTTGCCTCACTTCCATGAATAGGGTTAGAAAAAAACAATACAGAAAGAAACTTACAAAATTCAATATAACTTCCTTAATAATATTTCTCAAAATAGCGAGTTGTCACGAACAAAAACTTCACACATTTTGACTACAAATAGCTAGAAAAACCTAAAAATTATAAATATCAAATACAAACCTTTGAATGTTACATCATCTCCAATCAACATAAAGGGTGCCCACTGCATGACGTCAGAAAAGCGAGTCTCTCTCACTGACTTCATGGCCTGGTGAAGAGATTCACTGGCGCTTTCACCACGAACAAGGTGCTCGTAAAAACGATTCATGAACCACATGGTTGCTTTGTCCTCTACAGCCCACAGTGCCGCCAGCACAGCGCGTGCGCCCGATGCTAAAAATGCTCGAGCGATTCCAACAATTCCCTCAGCCCTTATCTGACCACTTGCACTATGACAGCAGCTAAGGACAACCAGCTTGGCTGTTAGTCGTACCTGTGAAATTTCAGCCATCGTCAATAAGTAGTCTTCTTCGTGTGGAGTTCCGCAGGAGCTTACAGGGGAGAGAGCTATTTCTCCACGTTGAGCATAACCATGAGCAGCGAAGTGAATGAGACTTACTGAATGCATGCTTTCCAGGACTGCCTGCTTATTTGCATTCCTTCCAAGCAACGGCTGAACACCGAGCAGTCGCCCAATCATCTCTGCTTCTTTTCTCGCCCAAGGCAGTGAGTTTAACTGCAGAAGGTTTCCTTGGTAGTATACATCACTAACGTCTGGCTCTCCTACGATCATTGCACCGGTTTTACTATGGTAGTCTGCTGGACTGAGCTGAATCAACTTAAGAGTCGTCAAGGAAGGGACAATACGAATTCTGAAAGTATCCGATAAATACTTTCTATTGTCATCCATTAAAGCAGCAAAAGGAATTGGATACAACAAGTTATCCGGTACAATAATGATTTCGGATTCTTGGAGTAAGTCAGCCACAGGAGCGAAAATCATGTTGTAACCATCAGCAAGGGTTAGAGGTTTAGAGTCGTGATTTTCGTCTTCCTCTTCTTCTATAAGACGTAAAGACTGGAAGCTGTCACCCTGAGATGGTTTGCATGATGGCGGGCAGCTTCCACCTGAAAACAGTGATCGATCTTCGCATTGGTCTTGACGTAAATCAAGAGAGCCACCAAATGTCTGATTCCCAAACACTTTATCTGCACTTTTTTTGAGTCTCGTTTGTCGAAAACGTATAATTTTGTTTGGCTTGAGGATCCAAAAGTAAATCCTATCATCGAAACAGGAAACATAAAGACAAGAACTAAGTGCATTTTTGTTCATGATGTTCTCAATACCAGTCCATGACTGTGGGTTCACTGATACCCCTTTTTCCACATAGTACTTATCTGACAGTACGTCCGTCAAAGCTCTGGACCGTCCAAGCTCGGAAACGTAAAGAGCTTCATAATAACTGCCTGTAGCAATCAACAACCTACAAAGAATAAGGTAAGGGGACACATGCTCATCAAAAAAAGAAATTTTGGATTGATCTTTCACTCTTAAAAAATCATGCATTTCTTCGCACTTCTGAATGCTTTCATACAGATTTCGCACAATTTCAGTTATGCTTCCTCCTGCCACTAACACGTTCAGAGCAATGGTAAGATGGCTGTGAAACTGCATTTCAATATCCCCTATTTCGTAACTTATCTCAAGTGTTTTCTTAGCAAACTCTTGACTCTTCGCATTGAGCTGCGGAAATTCTTGATAAAGTTTTCCTAGACTTAAGTATGAAGCTCCAACACCAGCTTTGTCTCCGATTTCCTCGTAGATCGTCAGTGGTCTTTGAAAGTATTCTTCAGCCTTGCTATATTGACCAACAGATTGAAACACAGTTCCTAGACTTCCGTAATCTGCAGCTTCTCCGACTTTGTCACCGATTTCTTTCCTGATCACTAGTGCTTTTTGAATGTATTCTTCAGCCTTGGTATATTGACCAACAGATTTAAACACAGTTCCTAGATTTCCGTAATCTGATGCTTCTCCTTTTTTGTCACCGATTTCTTTCCTGATCACTAGTGCTTTTTGAAGGTATTCTTCAGCCTTTGTATATTGACCAACATACCTAAACACAGTTCCTAGGTTTCCGTAATCTGATGCTTCTCCGTTTTTGTCACCTATTTCTTTCCTGATCACTAGTGATTTTTGCAGGTATTCTTCAGCCTTGGTATATTGACCAACAGATAGAAATACGGTTCCTAGATTTCCGTAAGAAGATGCTTCTCCGTTTTTGTCACCGATTTCTTTCCTGATCACTAGTGCTTTTTGAAGGTATTCTTCAGCCTTGGTATATTGACCAACACATTGAAACACAGTTCCTAGATTTCCGTAATCTGTTGCTTCTCCGTTTTTGTCCCTGATTTCTTTCCTAATCACTAATGCTTTTTGATGGTATTCTTCAGCCTTGGCATGTTGACCAACAGATTGAAACACAGTTCCTAGATTTCGTAAGCTGATGCTTCTCCTTCTTTGTCACCGATTTCTTTTTTGATCACTAGTGCTTTTTGAAGGTATTCTTCAGCCTTGGTATATTGACCAACAGATTTAAACACAGTTCCTAGATTTCCGTAATCTGATGCTTCTGCTCTTTTGTCACCGATTTCTTTCCTGATCACTAGTGCTTTTTGAATGTATTCTTCAGCCTTGGTATATTGACCAGCAGATTTAAATACGGTTCCTAGATTTCCGTAAGCTGATGCTTCTCCCCCTTTGTCACCGATTTCTTTGCTTATCACTAGTGCTTTTTGAAGGTATTCTTCAGCCTCTGTATATTGACCAACATACCTAAACACAGTTCCTAGATTTCCGTAAGCTGATGCTTCTCCCCCTTTGTCACCGATTTCTTTGCTTATCACTAGTGTGCTCTTTGAAGGTATTCTTCAGCCTTGGTATATTGACCAACACATTTAAACACAATTCCTAGATTTCTGTGATCTGCTGCTTGTCCGTGTTTGTCACCGATTTCTTTGCTTATCCCTAGTGCTTTTTGAAGGTATTCTTCAGCCTTAGTATAATGACCAACAAAAACAAACACAGTTCCTAGCTTTTGGTAACATATTTGAAGTCCGTAATTGTTTCCAGTCTCAATCATGATGCTGAGTGCCTCCTCGTAAAACTGTTTTGTTTCCTCGTATTTGCCTCTTTGATAGTAGATGTTCGCTAGTTTAAGTAATACCGTCCCTTCTTTTTCTTTTTGGCCACTATTGTGTAGTATCACGTGAAGCTTTTTACCACATTCTATAGCACGGGTGTGATCGTACATAAGAGTATAGCCATCAAGAAGTTTATCATATACATAGATAACAGTTGGTGTAAGTTCTTTGATTGTCTCTAGGGCTTTACCGTTAAGGAGCACCAAACAGTCGTTTAAGATGTCTACTGCTTTTATAATACGTCCAGTGTTTAAAAGGAAAGTTGCAACGACTACACCAATATAAATGGTCTGTAGAATCTCCATGACGCTTTTTAAACATTGAGAAAGAAAAGTATTTTAAGAGTAAGAAACCGGAAACAAGACTCTTTTAAGAGTCCGTAAATTCGAACTATAAATCTTCTCATGTGGCTTCTAATTTCATGGTAATTTGCATAATGTTGATTAGAAGAGTTTGTATGAAATCTTAAAAATTCGTTTACGGTCGTTATAACCTGAATCTCTACTTTATACTTCATGAAAATAATCTCAGTACAAATGACTTTTAAAATAAATTTTCACTGTGGAAATCCGCCTCTTTTTAGCGGCGTTATAGCGGTTCGAAGTGGGCCAAAATCCCATACATTCACTGTAATTTTAGCCGTGCAAGATGGCATCATAAACACACGTGAAAAGTCCTATGCTCTGCAATGCTTTAAAGCCGTAGTTGGAATCAAGGGAAAGTTCTCAAAATATTTTTTTTGATGAACATTCTGTCACTATTTAGAAATCGCAACTGAAGAAATCTTCATTTGTCCTACCACTGATCATCAGCAAGAAATCGTTTCGCTTTGCGAGAAGAAGGAAAGAAACAAACAACTGAAATATAAATACTTAATACTGAATATTCGAATCTTAAACTAGGAAATGTAAATGGTTAGTTCAACGTACTCACCAAGATATCTCTCTCACCAGAAGTACCAAAAGGAAAGTGAAAATTTAAACGCTGGGATTGTCCCTGTATTCAAAGGAATAAAACCTCATATGTTAATGATTCCCTAAAAGAGACAGCCTAGCCCTTTATATTATATAACACTCGTCCTGTCACGAGGCAGCAGGTCTACTCATGAATTTTTTATATCGTTTGGAACTTTCATACCAGAGGCACCCAAATACTGTTTATTTAAAAATTGTTGGAAGGAGCAAATATTGCATTGAAATCTCTAAAACTTGGGAAAGGAAGACCTGCTATGTTCCCATATGCTCTACGTTCTCTTTTAGATCGTCGAGCGCGCTTATGAAAATAGAAGTCGCGCCACCTGCGATCACACGACAGGTGTTTCTTTTTTCGGGGAAAGCCCCTCGTCTCCAAACAAAGAGGGAAAAAGGACATCTGATCGCATGTTACAAATCGCGGGAATTTATTGACCACGAGGGAATATTGGGAATTTTAAGGGGTAATTTTAAGAAGTATTGAGGGGAAGTCAGACTACTCACCTTCCTCCGAGGAAGTTTGTGGACCCTGACTCACTAGGGAACTTAAGAACCACGACGAAGTTCACGACGAAGACTTCTGTTGACCGGGAAAGGACTGGAACGAGAACGTCAGTTTCGGCGGGAAAAAGGAAACTTAAGATGCAGTCGATCGGTAGGTCGACGACGACGACATTGAATGTAAACAAACAAGTAGAAGTAGTAGAACTGTGATGTTCGTTCGCAACAAAGTTTTTTCGCATATAGGGTCTTTTAAAACGATGCAAGATCTTATTTTATAAGCCGTACGTCTACTTTCATTGACGATGAAGAATTTAGTAATGTCTGACCTTTTCGAATGGAAAAATCTCTGCTTTCCGTACGAAGATTATTCAACTTTCAACCTGAATGAGATGACCGAGTGTCCGAGTGTCTGTCAGAGGTTAGTTTTGGAAAAAGAGACATTCCGATGCGATAGATGTTTTCCATATAAAGTTCATTTCCTCTATATGAATATATAATTTGCCTTTCCTAAATACGTACAACTAAATTTATCACACACGAGTTCGCTCGCTCGGCCTCCACAGCTCAGTTGTCTTCGAAGTAAACACAATTCATCAGTCGAATTTTCAATCAACATCGCTTGTTAGGAGAAAAAAGAAAGGATACCTGGATTTACGAGGATAAAAAATACAAAGCCCTTGAAAAGTCGCTTAAAAACAAGGAGTTATACCTGCCAAAGATTGTGGATTGCAGGACGACGTGATTCTACTGTGTTTGGCGTCGTCGACGACACCACGATGACGAAATTTGCTAATCGCGCTTGCGCAGTGCACGGTATCTCACTTCCGGTCGTCGTCGTGGTTCTTAAGTTTCCTACTATGAAGTCCTCAACGACTGTTTGCTCTGCAAGATTAACGAACCCAACTATTGCGGGATCGCGCGGAAATCGAAATCCGGCGGATGAACAGTAATTTGCTAAGCGTAAGTGAAGCAAAATAGATACAAATTGCCGTGGTTGTAAACACAACCTTTCCTCGAAGTTTTTTCCTTTTGAAAGCGTAAATTCGCATGAAGGAACCCAGCTTGCACAAAATATTATAAAATGAAACGAAGCAAATCGAAAAGTGGTAAAAAAAGTCGGGATATTTTAGTTCGATGGAAAGTAAGTAATTGGGTAGGTGATTTGTATACTGATAAACACAACCTCTAGCGTAGTTCAAAACCGTTCGACTACCTGAATCGTTTTTCTGGAATTCTATACATTCTGTTGGCCTAAATCGTTAAAACATCTTATAAAGTCAAAACATTTATCAACTTGAGTGTTTGCATTTCCTTATAAAACAGAGAGTAGCGCAGAAGCTTCGATGTATTGATTTTCTTAAGTTAAATTACCTTTGTATCGTGGCAACAATACGCTGACACTTGAGTCTTGAATCAAAGGACGCGACATGCGTCGGCTTCCTTTGTGAGCGCGCAAATAGTCATGGGACCCGCGATTTTGCGGGCGACGCGGATGTACAGGCGCCGTTCCGTAATGCGATCGAATGTAGCGGTGCCAAGATGTATTATAACACTTACGCTTTGTAAACCTAATTACCGTTCTTTCAATTAGTTATTGGTAGCGATTAGTTCAATTTTAGAAGAAATATATTCCAATTCAAGTTGCATGTAATATTGTTTCAAACCCGTAGATTATTAGTCCATCACCTGAGGGGGTTCTAATACTCGTTTCAGGAGAATAAACGAGACTGATCCCAAATGAAGAAAGCTTGTCTATTTACCTTTCAAAAAATGTCTTGCCAGAAATTCTGAGTGGTAGCTTTCCGGTAGAAATTAGACTTTGAAGATACGCTATTGGAAGCCGCCGACTGCCGCCATTTTGTTTCTTAGCCGGGAACCCCAAGAAAACGAAAACATACAAATAAACTACTTCAAACATCTTTAAAAGCCAAAATATATTTTCAAAGTAGATTTACCTTGATTTTTTTAAAGTGAATTGTAATATTAAATGTAATTTGGAAGGTTTTTGGTGGATTTTAGACAGAATTTAGACTCAAGATTTCGCTGTAACGAAAGCTCTGTAGAGAGTTACATTTAAAGTGTTTTTTTGTAGAGGTCAATGGAAATTACATCTGAAATTGCATTTTGTTTTATTTATATTTATTTGTTTCTTTTAAATATTCTTTATGCTTTTCCTTGCCCTTAAATCCTATAAGCAATAGGTACATTATATACCAATTTATAAAATAACTAAGATAGACTATTATAGTACGCGGGTTCTGAGGGTTCTGCCGGTAAACTCATACTTTTACTTAAAGTTATAGACCATAATTTCCATGGGTTTACCGGCGTGTCAACCCACTTGGGATGTTGGGAGAACACGAGAAAAGCTTGTAAATCACGAGCCGAAGGCCAACATCCCGCGTAGGTTATCTTGCCGGTAAACCCATATAAAGCGTGGTCTATTGCTTAAATATACACTCCGTCCAGAGTTGTCTTCAGAACTTGACTTTGTGATTTAAAATTTTAATATTTTAGCAACACAACTTGTAATATCTAAGCAACTATCCGATTTTCATTTAGGTGCTGTATTTAAAACTGGCTTGCACGCATGATTAGAACAAGGTTAATTCACTGATTTATAGTGTATAATAGTATTGCATAATATATGGGTAATAACAGAGTAAACATTATTTTTACACCGGCGGTGAAATTGGCTACAGCTAGAACCAAAAGTGGTAATGCATTTGAAGCTTTAATGTGATTTCCTGACTTCGGGATGCTGCACTTATGAAAGGATTCCAGAACCAACGCGCGCCTACCTCCACAATACTAGAGGATGTCCTTTTTGATTACACGGGTCACTAATTAGATGACGAGGCGTTTGGCTATTCCATCATCTACTCCGGAAGAGTCTCAGTCGTGTTGCTTTTCTACCGTTACGCGATGGAGCAAGCTATTCGCAAGCGACAACTACAACGCCACCATCGCTATCCGTTCTTACTTTTCCCTTCAGGATCGATGATATTCGCTCTTTTGATGTTAATATGGAGCTTTCACTTATTCAACGACCGTTCGAAGAGCACATCGGGTAGCTCGGTACCGTCATCTGGTCCTAATGGTGGAGGTCGAGCGCCGGAATTGATTGACTATCCACATCCCCTGCTCAAGAGTCACATATGATATAAGACAGATAAGACTCAAGAACGAGGAGCTAAGTCCAAGTGCCCGTATATCCGCAACTGATCTAGCTGCCAGAAGTCCTCTCCAGTTCAACGCCAGAGCCTCAAAGGAAATACTCCTAGGCTCGAAGCATGATTGGGCCCACTCTCGTAGTCTGGTTGATCGTAGTAAGAGAGTCATCTTTACTCCCACCGTTTACCCCCGCGTGGTTGAATAAAAGTGTTTACACCTCCGTTTAATATATATATAAAAAGCCGAGGGGGGGGGGGGGGGGGGGGGGGTTAGGTGATTCTCCGCTGTCTCCAAGGTACTCTTCCAACGTCACTCTTGGTGTCTTGCTTCAGGACAAGGATCAAATTCACCCCCCCCCCCCCCCCCCCCCCGAATGTGCATTCTACTACCATTAGTGCGACGGGTGGATTGTTGGGTTAATTATATACGTCTGGGATAAGCACGCGATTTAAAGTTTGCTCATTGAATTTACGCTGATTACTTTCAGCGTAAACTTCGCCTCGATCTCTTTAAATAGGTTGTACCTGATCCCTTGGCGTCAATTGTTGCAATAGGCCTTGAAAGGTACTTAGAATTTCGGGAGTCAGCCACTTGTAGCATAGAATCTTCTCCTCGGATGGCCATGGAAGATCAATGGAATGAGATTTTTTTTCTCTCGTTGAGACGTTTCGCTACATTTAAAACAGCTTTTGTCTCATCAGTTCAAAGAATTTGGTTGGCTGCGTTTAAGTTACGTTTAAACTCAAAGTTATCTATAAGGTGTGTGCATATAAAAGCACGTAATTCGCTGATAATTAAAAAATACCAATTCTATTAGTTACAAGGAGGGAGGTTTACCTTGCTCGGGTAACCCTAGGACCAGGGTTTATGCCCTTTCCCTTAGCTACCATTCTCAACAAGTTTTTGTATTGGAATTCCACGCCCATTCTCCGCTTCTGCCTCATCTGCCAGTACATGTTCTCATTTCTTTAATTATAAATTCTAAGACCCTGAGGTTTGATACTTAAGTGTCACAGAAAGAATACACAGCATCAGTAAACCTTCTCTGTCCCTTAATTGTTTCCGGAAGTTACCTTGGTCCAGCTCTCGCTATGCGCACAAATGCGTTATTGGAAGAATGATATCTTGCTTCGCTGCGCATCAAATCCTTAGCACAGATGCCCAAAATGCCAGCAGCAATAGAACTCATGTTACTGTTCACTTCCAGGTGCAACGAAGCGCTTTTTCTCTCCCTTCATTCTCTCTAAATGCTACGAAGTTTCTTCTGTGTTCTTCTGTGTTCTAGCTTGGTACTGTACAGGTGATTGAGGAAAATCCTGTCCACCTGTTGATAGATCTAGAATTTATCGGTGTTGCTTTATCACCGCAGCACGATAAAACCTCGTCCACGACTCTGCGTCTTTACACTGCATCAGACTCCCATCGCTCTAGCTACAGATCACACAACATTCCATAATTTCCTAGCTTCTTCTGGAGAATAAGACTGATCACAAAGATGACTCATGCATATATATGCACAACAAAATGGACTGCACTTTCTGTGGGATGATCCGGATCAGGATCGGTGATCCCAGATCACTCGGATCATGGTAGATCAAGTGAACCGATAAATCCTTGTCGAGAGTGGATAATCGGTTCATTTGATCTAACATGATCCGAGTGATCTGGGATCACTGATCCTGATCTAAATTTTCTTAAAGGAACGCACCCTATTTAGCTGTAAGTACAGGTTTGGTTACTAAGCAAGTATTGGCAAGAGCAACATCTGCATTAGTTTCTTTATCATGACTCATCGTATGTGCGAAAATGTATTGTACCAACATTATAAATTAAATATATCTACCTAATTTCCGTTCATCAACATCAAATTAGATGTTTACACTACCTTTGTTAGTTAATAGTATCGTGCAAGCAGATTTTTTAAGTTGTACTTTGTATTTAAGGATATAATCTTTGCCAATTGATGTAAAGCGTTCGCTATTACTGCTGCTTTAAAAAATATATCTACAATGATTCACTTCAATGCCGGGCATTCATATTTTTTACTTGGATCCATAGCTTATTTAGATATATTTTCATTTAACCGTCAACTTAATTTGGCTCCTGGATAGTATTAGTAGAGGGCGTGAGTTTAACGCATTCTGTAACATTTCTTTTTTTGCCCAGCTTCTTTATGACACTCTGCAGTGACATCTTTTCTAATTAATTTTGAAAGGAGAATTTAAAAAAAAACCCTGCTTCATGATAGCAAATCTTACATACTCAATGTGGTCGTTGGGTGACATCAGTTTTGTTGAATGCAGTACGTATACGTGGAGCGAAATCAAATTACCACACGACGGCTTGTTGTTATTACTTTAAAAAATGCATTAAAAAATAAGAACCCACACTAGCAATTTAGCACAATGCAAAAACATACGTGTTTCTAGTATTCTTCATCATTATATGAGCTCTATTTTCGGATTCATGTTTCATCACTGCAAGGTTTTGACTAAATGTAGAATTTCAATTTGACAATGACACTCAGTCGAACTCAGACTGACGGCAGAAGTTGAGACGGGATTGATACCTGAAATTGTTTCGATAAGCATCAAAGAAAAAAATTTCGAATGTATCAGAAGATAGTTTAAGACCCACACTTACGATTTACTAAGGATAAGACAACAATCAAACAACTTTGCGTGTGTTTAGGTTCATGTTATCAAGAGTCAGCCTTCCTTTCGAGAGCCAGGTTCGGTAAAATAGCGGCATTCGGTTGATTCCAGTGACGTGTCTTCAAAGTCGAATTTCTACAGGAAAGCTACCACTCTGATTGTCCGGAAAGACATTTTTTGAAAGCTTAATAGACGAGCTTTAATGTGGGATAGGTTTCGTTTATTCACCTGAGATGAGTATTAGACTCAAATTTTCGGGTCCTAAGTGATGGACTATATTGCTTGTATTGGAGTTTCTCCTTTGAGTCAAATAGCATGCACGTTTAGGTAATACTTAAACTTAAAGAAGTACTGACTGCGACATATAGTGACCTTGAATATTTTTTATCCGTCTTTTATAACTCACTTTTATAAAGGTGTCTGGATATTCCAAAAAATTTCCTCTCAGCTACTTTATGTAGAATGTATGTGAAACACAAGTGAATAAAGAAACTGAAAGGATATAGAATAAACGGGAATGACGAGTGAAACGTACATATTAAGGAACTGACTCTGTGTTACCTTAGCAAGGAGAAGAGGAAGTAGACGTAAGACAGAGGAACGCGTGACCTTCGGTTTGTGTTTTGCATGCATGCATTAAAGTTATTGTGGTCTTAAACTGCAATTGCCTTTACAGCTTAGTTGAGTTTCCTTTTAATCGAAATAATGACCAGTGACGGCTTAATACGGAAAGGATCGGAAAGGTGTCGGGGTTCTAAGTCAGGTAAGCATTTCTGTACCGTAGTGAACCGCCGACTGGCACTTGCCGTTCCCTTGGTGCCCATCCTTGTTCCTATACCGTTTTTTCAAAAGGTTGAGTTTGATCGTCCGGGTGAACGTAGTCCTGAGTAGGACTGTTGTTGTTGACAGTGACTGACGTTTCGACAACCTGTGCGGTAGTCATCTTCTTGACGGTAGTCATCTTCGCGTGCGGTAGTCATCTTCTTGACTCTGAAGATGACTACCGCACAGGTTTTCGAAACGTCAGTCACTGTCAACAACAACAGTCCTACTCAGGACTACGTTCACCCGGACCATCAAACTCAACCTTTTGAAATGACTCCTGGGTTCAAACCTTTCACATACCGTTTTTTGTTGTGAAGGAAATGGCCTGGGAACGAGGTTATTTCCCCGCCATTCCTGGGTCGTCCCCAGTCGTCCCCAGTCGTCCCTTAAAATTTATACGCGGTTGCGATCCGGCCGGGAATTCAACAAAGGGGACAGAGAAAGGAAAGACGTCGTCTCCCCCCTTTTTCCATCCAACCCCCCTCCCCCGCGCGTATCTTTTGGGCGCTTAAATTGTTAATATTTGAAAAAGTCCTTACGCCAGATTATACATTCAGCTTTCCCATCATTGTCCCGGCTAACTATTTAACTGAGACGTTCAAAAATACAAGCAAACGGAGCTGTTAAGTCTTGAATCTCCAAGAGTTTGCTTGACTTTTATACCTCGATCAAACAGTCACAACATTTGTTCAGAGGTTGTTTTGAGCTCATGTTGCTGTTGTTCGCGCAGTCATGCCCCGAAGATCGTTTCGAGAACGTACGTCAACCATGTTGCCCTGTATCTCTTGCGTAGCTGGAAGAAGCGGGACAGGCGAAATATTTTGCTGCGTTAGGCATTTTAAAAGCTCTTAAGGAATAATAATGTGATCTTGTTAAAAGTCGTTGCACCATCGGCCAGGAGGAGACTGGCACGGAAATTTGATAAAGGGGAAAGAGAGAAGAAATATTTATTTCCTATCTTCCTCCGCGCATATATCCTATGCGCTCCCGCTGTTAGTATTTTTTAAAAGGGACAGACCGAAGGCAACTGGATGTGTACCTGTTTACTTTCTTGTACAGCGGTTTTGCCTATATTTTTAGACAAATCGTCATAGGATTAGGGACTCTTAGTGGTACAAAATTGTTCGCGTTAAGGCATAGGGAAAAGGTCCGGCACCTAGCCCCGCTGGGTTGACGTGCGTCGCTAACATGCCTGATGTAGGTCCTGCTAGCCGATTTTCGGCCATTTTGCCTTTTGTCTGACGGACTAAAAAGGTCTTGGATGTATGTCGTCTCACTCTGGGCGATAGGTTGACGTTTGTCGCTCAAAAACGCGTTTTCCTTAGCTCTCATAATGCGCGGAAAAATGTGATCTTGTTAAAAAGTCATTGCACCATCGGCCTGGAGGAGACTGGAACGGAAATTCGATGAAGGGGAAAGAGAGAGGAAATATTTATTTTCCATCTTTCCCCGTGTGCAGCGGTCACGCACTCACAAAAAATGGCGTTTATTTTTGAGTGATCGCGTTAATTTTGCGACGTATGACTTTCGTCTGGGATGTCGTTCGTCATTAAATGGAAACATGGGCAAGGATGTACAAAATGACTACTTAATTTAACAAAATTTTCATTTTTTCCCAAAATATTGAGCTTGTTTCCGTTGAAAACGCTTGCGCCAGAGTAAATTTTGCTGACAAATGATATCACCTGTTTAAGTTCAAACACTTTTTCACTTTTTATTAAACTTACAAAACAGTTAGTAAATCAACAGCGCATTGGTACTTATATGTTGTATGCTTCCAGTGAAATAAAACTAGCAACCCTAGCTTTGAATTCAGTTTTGGAAGCAAGGACCAACGTTACAAAATAGAAGCACCGGATCCTAATAGAGGATCTAATCAGCTATAAATTAAGATATCTGAACAACGGAAAGAAGCAAGGCTGATTTCAAAGTTGCAATACTTTGCTTAGGTTTCCAAATTTTTCTCGTTTGACCGCTATGGAGGCTTGTCCTTAGTGGTCCCCTCCCCATCATTCATACGCGGTCGCGAATCGGCCGCGGGAGATTGGCACTGGAACTCGACAAAATATCATTGCCAAAGGTCATTGTCTAATTGATTAGGTCATCGTCTTCCCGCGTCTTCCTTCCCAGCTCTCATGCGCGTATCTCCTGCGCGATTCTCTCTTTAATAATTAAACTCTCTCACAGTGAGCTGGGGAGAGACTGGTGAGACGACTGGGGACGGATCCCGGATGAATCAGTAGTACTAGTCCCTCTACTAGATTTTACATCCAGCGTTCCATCCCAAGATTCCACCTATTAACAAAAGAGAATGAACTGATTCGTCTCTTGCTGCTAATTATTTCACTGAGGCAGAGGGGAACCTAACGACAAGTCCTGCCAGAATCAGGTTAAAATATTGTAGCCGGTCATGTTTTTTTGTTATTATGTGACTCATTACTGGAAACTGAAAGTCACATCGTCCTTCTGACGAACAGTTACGGTGTTTAGATTTTCTATTTTTTAAACTTTCAGATATTTTGAGCAACAAATAACTAACCTTGTTCACTAAATAGCCACCTCTCTTGAAAACAAAGTTATTTGATGAGCGCTTTAGCTCAAAAAACAGCTAACCTACACTATTTATAAAAGATCTCTAGTCAGAGGCGTAAAATTCTAATGGAAATAAACTGACAAATTACACAAAGACGCTGTAGTGATTGATAGGCCGGCTCCCTTCTAAAAAATCCAGAATGACATATCTAAAGATCTCAAGTCCGTTTCATAACTCAACCGGTTCATAATGCTGTAGGAGGACCAACTCAGATAAATCTCTACTTCTAAATCAAGTGAGCACCCACCCATTCAATGCTGTCAGTTTACGTTTGAAAAAAAAAAAAAGATCAGACCTAGCAGGTATGACAGGGCAGGGCAGAGGATTGGAAAACGCCTGATTCAAAACGGAAGAATTCAATCTCATTCATCGCCCTAGTTGTTAAGTCTTATCAGTCAGTAATGGAAGGTCTTTCAATGTATGAAAATTCAGCACGATAGCGAGTCTTAGAGGACACAAACATGTTTATTCGTTTGCTTTGTTTGTGTCCTCTACGACTCGCTATCATATCATGCTGAATTGATTTAGAACTTTCCGCTAAAGCATCGGGGTGGTGAAGCAACTTAAAAGCGAGGAGGAGGGAAAATAATAAGATTGTGGAGGAGGGAATAATAACATTGGAGAGAGAAAATATTAAAATTGTGGCGGAGGGAATAAAAAAGAATTGAGGGGAAATATTAAAATTGTGGAGGAGGGAATTCAAGAATGAGGAGCGAAAATAATAAAATTGTGGAGGAGGGAAAAAAGGTAAAAAAAAAGAGCTTGCTTTCTTTGACTATTTTATAGATCTCTTTCAAATCGCTCTGTATTTGACTCTTTTTGTTTTAAAACGGTATCTGGTGTCTGATTTTATTGCTAGCAATTATAAGTCGCGTGTTTAATCAATTGATCTTTGTTAAGTTATTTGTTATATAATAACACGTCAAGATGCTCCTTTGATGTTTTTCCTGTAGAGCTAATTACCTGACTAATGGCGCGTGAACCGTTGAGACTTCAGTAGTTTTTCATTTCCTCGAGATAGAACGGAGAAAACAGTTCTGTAATAGTCAGACAAAATTGAAATAGAGAGTTTTCTGCCCCACTTTGTGTATATGTGCGTGTTTTTTGTTTATATATCCTAGTTTTAGCGCTAAATAAGATATAGGAAGCCGTTTCTCGCGTTGCTAGGTGATCGCTTCTCTTATTCCTATTTTCCTTTTAATAGACGGTCCGAAAACCGGGCTCAAGTTACTTCACGGGCAAGCCGAGGCAAGCCTATTGTGCCTATTTTAGTAGAGAGACCTCATAAGTAAACATATACGGAATTAGTATGCGGGAAGGTATGTAAATGTTAATGATTTACCCAGACCTGCCAACCCCTGATAAAGGAAAATCTGGAAACCCATGAAAAAAAATCTGGAGATTCTATAAAAAATGAGTGAGATGAAAGTGAGATTCTATTTTTTTCCCGATCAAGATTAAACAAACCCCTTTTCCATCGAGGAAAGTCATTAACAGTTTATTTAAATGTTTTATTTGTGTTCCCTGTTGTAAGAAGATGCAGCTTTCTTTGATGATTCTAATAGGTCTGGTCTAGGGAATTAGACCTCGTTCCCAGGGCCTACTCCCCTTTCAAAATGGCGGACAGACACGAAGAAAAACGATTAAGTTTATTGAACACAAGCGAAAATCACAGCTGGGTACAAAAAAGTAAGAACAGTGTTCTTCTTTATTAGTTTTTCACTTTATGGCACAAGCATTCCTCGTTTATTTCCCATTTTTATTCTGATTCAACAACTTAAATCATTTCAGAATGATTTTTCCCAAAACCCGTGAGATTGAGGAGCCTTGTCGTGAGACTGTGAGAAATGACAAAAAATCGTGAGACTCACGGCAGAACCGTGAGAGTTGGCAGGTCTGTTTACCTATACCTATACCTTAACCTATACACCAACGGGGCTTAATTTTGCTGAATCATAACTACTTCTTTGTTCTCTGCGCTCAGCTCATGCTTCACCTTCGCCTGTAACGTATCAAAATGGCGACTGCTTTAAAAGTACAATTATCGCCTGTTCTATTTGCGAGTCGCAGACAAGAATACTTCATTGAGATCCTGGGTATATACATTTATGTACAGCTGTGACAGTAGTTGTCAACTTAAACATGTTTCCTCTTAGTTTACAAGTTCTTTGTTTCCGTTGCACCTTCGCCATCTTTCAAACTGCTCTTATCAAATGCACCTGCAAATAGAAAAACTAATCATCACGGTTCCCTTCGTATGTTTTCTTTGCACGATTTATTTTTGCTATCAATCAACATGCTTCTGTTGCTCGTTGCGCTAAATGTTTTACCTATAATATTTCTAAAACAGATTTTTTCAAGGTCAAACAAATAGCAACCTTTACACTTATATGCTAAAAGTTCAGTAAAGTCGTATTGGAATTGTCGACGTTTCTTCTTTCATCAGGTACAACCTTAAGAAGACGTTTCTTTGACAGCCACTTACTTCTCTTATCTATGACTTAGATTGTTTTCGTATGCTCTTTGGAATCTCAACTATCGCTTTCTACATTTTCATTTTAGTTAGTTATTTTAGATCCGAGAATGCATACTTTACGAAATATTCCATGAAATTCGGAAATGAAATTCGGCCTTCTCTCCAGTTGTCTCACTTTCATGAACAGGGTTGAAAAAAAAAAAAAGAACAAAACAAAACAAATAAAGAAACTGACAAACTCAGTATAACTCCCCTTAGTTAGTAATATTTTTCAAAATAATTCGTTGTCACGAACATTTATTTCACATATTTTGACTAAAAACAGCTAAAAAAAACCTAAAAATTATATCAAATACAAACCTTTGAATGTTACATCATCTCCAATCAGCATAAAGGGTGCCCACTCCTTGACGTCAGAAAAGCGATTCTCTCTCATCGACTTCATGGCCTGGTGAAGAGATTCACTGGCGCTTTCACCACGAACAAGGTGCTCGTAAAAATGATTCATAAACCACATAGTAGCTTCGTCCTCTACAGCCCACAGTGCCGCCAACACGGCGCGTGCACCCGATGCTAGAAATGCTCGTGCGATTCCAACAATTCCCTCAGCCCTTACCTGACCGCGTGCACTATGACAGCAGCTAAGGACAACCAGCTTGGCTGTTAGTCGAACTTGTGAAATGTCAGCCATCGTCAATAAGTAGTCCTCTTCGTGTGGAGTTCCGCAGGAGCTTACAGGGGAGAGAGCTATTTCTCCACGTTCAGCATAATCATGAGCAGCGAAGTGAATGAGACTTACTGAATGCATGCTTTCCAAGACTGCCTGCTTATTTGCATTCCTTCCAAGCAACGGTTGAACACCGAGCAGTCGCCCAATCATCTCTGCTTCTTTTCTCGCCCAAGGCAGTGAGTTTAACTGTAGAAGGTTTCCTTGGTAGTATACAGCACTAACGTCTGGCTCTCCTACGATCAGTGCACCGGTTGCACTATGGTAGTCTTCTGGACTGAGCTGAATCAACTTAAGAGTCGTCAAGGAAGGGACAATACGAATCCTGAAAGTATCCGATAAATACTTTCCATTATCATCCATTAAAGAAGCAGAAGGAATTGGATACAACAAGTTATCCGGGACAATAATGATTTCTGATTCTTGGAGTAAGTCAGCTACAGGAGCGACTATCACGTTGTAACCATCAGCAAGGGTTAAAGGTTTAGAGTCGGGATTTTCGTCTTCCTCTTCTTCTATAAGACGCAAAGATTCGAAGCTGTCACTCTGAGATGGTTTGCATGATGGCGGGGAGCTTACACATGAAAACAATGATCGATCTTCGCATTGGTCTTGACGTAAATCAAAAGAGCCACCAAATGTCTTATTTCCAAACACTTTATCTGCATTTTCTTTGAGTGTCTTTTGTCGAAAATCTATTATTTTGTTTGGCTTGAGGATCCAAAAGAACATATCATGACCGAAGCAGGAAACATAAAGACAAGAACTAAGTGTATTTTTGTTCATGATGTTTTCAATACCAATCCATGACTGTCTGTTGACTGATACCCCTTTATCCACAGAGTACTTATCTGACAGTACGTCTGTCAGTGCTCTGGACCGTCCAAGCTCGGCAACGTAAAGGGCTTCATGATAATTACCTGTACCAATCAACAACCTACAAAGAAGAAGGTAAGGGGACGCATGCTCATCAAAAAAAGAAATTTTGAATTGATCTCTCATTCTTAAAAAATCATGCATTTCTTCGCATTTCTGGATGCTTTCGTACAGATTTCGCTGTATTTCATTTATGCTTCCACTTGCCACTAACGCGTTCACAGCAATGGAAAGGTGGCTCTTAAACTGCAATTCAATGTCCCCTATTTCGTAGCTTATCTCAAGTGCTTTATTAGCATATTCTTGACTCTTCGCATTAAGCTGAAATTCTCGACAAAGTCTTCCCACACTTAAGTATGAAGCTCCAACACCACGTCTGTCTCCGATTTCCTCGTAGATCGTCAGTGCTTTTTGAACGTATTCTTCAGCCTTGGCATATTGACCAACAGAAAGAAACACAGTTCCTAAATTTGCGTAAGCAGTTGCTTCTCCTTGTTTGTCACCGATTTCTTTCCTGATCACTAGTGCTTTTTGAACGTATTCTTCAGCCTTGGCATATTGACCAACAGAAAGAAACACAGTTCCCAAATTTGCGTAAGCAGTTGCTTCCCCTTGTTTGTCACCGATTTCTTTCCTGATCACTAGTGATTTCTGAGTGTATTCTTCAGCCTTGGTATATTGCCCCACCGATTGGAACACAACTCCTAGATTTCCATAAGTAGATGCTTCTCCTTTTTTGTCACCGATTACTTTCTGGATCACTAGTGCTTTTTGATGGTATTCTTCAGCCTTGGTATATTGACCAACAGATTTAAACACAGTTCCTAGATTTCCGTAAGTAGATGCTTCTCCGTGTATGTCACCGATTTCTTTCTTGATCACTAGTGCTTTCTGAAGGTATTCTTCAGCCTTATTATATTGACCAACAGATAAGAACACAGTTCCCAGATTTCCGTAAGCAGTTGCTTCTCCTTCCTTGTCACCGATTTCTTTCATGATCATTAGTGCTTTTTGAAGGCATTCTTCAGCCTTGGTATATTGACCAAGAGATTTAAACACCTTTCCTAGATTTCCGTAATCTGATGCTTCTCCCTGTGTGTCACCAATTTTTTTCCTGATCACTAGTGCTTTTTGAAAGTATTCTTCAGCTTTGGTATATTGACCAACAGATTGGAACACAGCTCCTAGATTTCCGTAAGAAGATGCTTCTCCTTTTTTGTCAACAGTTTCTTTCCTGATTTCTAGTGCGTTTTGAAGGTATTCTTCAGCCTTAATATATTGACCAACAGAAAAAAACACAGTTCCTAGATTTTCGTAAGCAGATGCTTCTCCTTGTTTGTCACTGATTTCTTTCATGATCACTAGTGCTTTTTGAAGGTATTCTTCAGCCTTGGCATATTGACCAACAGATTGGAACACAGCTCCTAGATTTCCATAAGTGGATGCTTCTCCTTTTTTGTCACCGATTACTTTCTGGATCACTAGTGCTTTTTGAAGGTATTCTTCAGCCTTGGTATATTGACCAACAGACTGGAACACAAATCCTAGATTTCCGTAAGCAGATGCTTCTCCTTGTTTGTCACCGATTTCTTTGCTGATCACTAGTGCTTTTTGAAGGTATTCTTCAGCCTTGGTATATTGACCGACAGATCGGAGCACAGCTCCTAGATTTCCGTAACATATTCCAACTCCGTGATTGTTTCCAGTCTCAATCAGGATGCCGAGTGCCTTTTCGCAACACTGTCTTGCTTCCTCGTATTTGCTTCTTTGATAGTAGATGCCAGCTAGTTTTAGTAATATTATCCCTTCTTCTTCTTTTTGGCCACTATTGTGGAGTGTCACGTGAAGCTTTTTACCACATTCTATTGCACGGGTGTGATCGTGCGTAAGAGTATAGCCATTACTAAGTTTATGGTATACATAGATAACAAGTGGTGTGGTAAGTTCTTTGATTGTCTCTAGGGCTTTACCGTTAAGGAGCACCAAACATTCGTTAAAGATGTCCACCGCTTTTATAATACGTCCATTGTTGAAAAGAAAAGTTGCAACGACTGCACCAATATGAATGGCCTGTAGAAACTCCGAGATGTTGTCCATGACCCTTTTTTCGTGACCTTGAGAAAAAAATATTTCAAGAGTAAGAAAGTGGAATCACGATTCTTTAACTGAACAGTTAAACTTCTTGGGCAAGATAATTAAGCTTTCGTGTAAGATTTATTGAGGTAACTTAAGTCACGATCATAAGTGCTGGACCATCATTTCTATGGCCTATTCTCCCGGTGGAGGGGGACTCCGCATATGAAAGTGGTGGGGATGCTCGTCGTCTCGCTTAAGGGTGTAAATTTCGGATTTTGGTCTCACTTAGGGTGTTCTGGGCAAAACGCCATTTAACCGTGAAGGTCTCGTTTGAGGTTGCACGCCAAAAAATATAAAAATATATATATTGTCTGTGTTTTATCATGGTCACTTTTAGGGGTCAAAAAAAGCTTGGGCCACGCCCAGATCGGTCTCCTTTAGGGGTTTAATTCATAATTTCTGACGAGCATCCACATCCTTTTCATATGTGGAACCCCCCCCGGACCTATTCTATACTTGTTTAATCTGCAAACGCAGAATATCTATGAAAAAAAATAGTTTTACAGAGTAGTTTGTAACCTAATATTTACTATCATACATCGTCCTGTTAAAAATTCTGGAAAATACAGCTCTTTCAGTCACAAGCTTTGAAAATCAGCGAACCCAGGTTCTCTCTTACTCCTCAACTCAGTTTGATATCTTTACCTACCCAGTCTAACTTTTGTTTCTAATAGTTGTCATTACATCTTATGAAGTGCTTTTATTCATAGTTTTTACCAGCTCCTTAATTTTTAGTATTGAACTTTTTGTTGTTCTTTATTTTAAATGGAACTTATAAATGTAGGGCAACATTGGATTTGATGTCTAAAAATAGTCTTGGTTACAGCTGGTTTTATTCGAAATGTAAAATTCTATGAGCCATATTTATTTTAGGATAGCTCTTAATTTGTTACACTGTGAAGAAAAGGAATTTATATTTAAAGACAGTGTACTTCGTTCCATTTTTAGTTCTGACACATTCCTCTTCTCTAGGACTTAAAAAATATTAAAGAGAAATGGTTTGGTTTGTTATTGGTGTTTATAAAATAGATAGAACATTACATGGCCGCTTAAAGATACGAAATATCTTTTCTTGTGCTGGAGAATATTTCAGTCATTCGCTATGCTTACTCGTGAAATATTTTTCTCAACATTCGAAGAGACATTTCGTATCTCCGCGTGGCCAAGTAATATCCTCTATTTATTATTCATTCAAAATATTGGCTCCAATCCCCCGGCTAATTCATCATAACCAAGTGGCGCTTAGCATATTTGGAAGACGCAAGCAACATACCATCGATTCGATGGTATAAATTAGGGCCGCAGGAGTAGAAGGAGGGGGGGGGGGGGGGGGGAATTAGGCCCGTGCCCTTCACTTTTGGGCGAGAAATGTTTAAAAAAGAAGACCACCACTTTACCGTCGAAAATACTGAGAGAATAACACAACCCAATTCTTCTTTCGATTTTATAAAATATGTTGTTAGGGCTAATTTTTTAACCTCTCAAGTCTTTTTAAAGCTCTGTCGCGTCCT
Source organism: Porites cylindrica (assembly GCA_964035525.1). Taxonomy (NCBI): domain Eukaryota; kingdom Metazoa; phylum Cnidaria; class Anthozoa; order Scleractinia; family Poritidae; genus Porites; species Porites cylindrica. The sequence goes on along the minus strand of OZ037781.1, from coordinate 26,576,780 downwards.
TAGTCAGCTCATACAGCCGTCTCTCCTAGCTCCTCATCACTAGGGATGTTTTGCAGGGAAGACGAGGAGAGACGGCTGTCATGCAGGCTACTGATCTCGTCCTTTGCTTGTAATTTTCTCCATGGTGTCACTGTTCACCTTTTTTATCCGTTAACATTGTACCTTAACGATAACATTAGAGATAAAATATATTCTAACAATTTGCATTTTCTTTCGTATTTATTAAAATGTCCTGTGGATAACGCAGGAAATAGCATTTCCGAGCCCTTAGATTTAAAAATTTTTCTGGGGAAGCATGCCCCCCAGAGCTCCCCGCCCAACTTTAGAGCGCCTTTGGCCCTCTAACCTTTTCCCCTTTGCGTTGCACCTTCAAAATCTCACGCTACGTCCCTAAAATCTATTATACAAATCTCGAAAACTTGCTTCTCAAGACGGTTTCAGGAGGCGATTTCTCAATTTAGCCATTATCAACCTGAAACTTTTATGGTTCAGATAAGAACAGGGAACGTCTTGAAACGCAGCTTATTATTGTGAAAATGTATGCTCGAGAAAGTGCCATAGCCTCTGTGTCATCCATAAAAAAAATTCTTAATGCAAATGGACCTGCTTCATTCAGTGAGACTGCAACATGTACAGTTTTAGTGAAACTGATACTAGTAATGCCTGCCACAAATACTTTTAGTGAAAGGTCTTTCAGTGTCTAAAAAAGAATCAAGAATTACCTTAGGTCTACCATGACGCAAAAAACGGATGAACAACCTTTTGCACGCTGATGTCGTATCCAAGGAAGACGCGGACAAACTGATGTTGCTAACGACTTTTACACCGAAACCTCTCGCGGGTTGTCAAGATTTTTAGACTCTTTTCAGAACTGTTGAACATTTAGCTAATTAATTAGTACTGATGGAAACCACTATATTTTCAACTACGGTGGTCATATTGGTTTATATAAATTCCATAACCTCCACTGTCACAGTAATCTTACTAGTAATTTTGAGTGGACACTCGGCGGGCGGACACCGGTCCCTTTTTTTCTATCGTCTGGTACAGCCTGTCTATAATATCTGTACTATACTCGGCTAATTGTCGTCATTTCAGACTAGGTATTCAAATGTTACGTAGCAGTTCATATATATATGGGGACTTTCTATGGCCCCCTCAGTGTCTGTATCAACTGAACGGGGTTTGATTGTTTAGACTTTCAAGATTTGGCGGGTTGGGGGGGGGGGGGGGGGCACAACAGTCGTGCCCAGTCGTGCTCAAACTCGTTTCCAGACGCGGCAGCCTAGCTCTTTGTTCTTGAGTTAATCATAAAAAGAAAATGGCGTTCACGGCTATCCGAAGGCGAAATAGCTGAATAGTTATCTAACTGAACAAAAGAAATGCAAGAATACGTTAAACGTATCGCTGGAGGGGTGTTGTCTACTTTTGAGGAGTATCGTCAAGGAAAAACATATGTTATATCGCGAAACCATGCCGAGAAATAGGCCAAAGTTTTGAAGAAAGTCTTTGAGAAGGTAAGCTTGTTTATAACAAATCAGAAATATTTTGAATGACTAATAAAGCGATTATTTAATTCGGCTTTTGGAAGATCTTGGACGATGTTGTCCACCTCGGCCGATAACATCCTCCCCAATCGCAGAATTCTTCACATCCTATTCCTCCTCATTCAATAATTGCTAAATATTCATTATATATATGTTTCATATACACCTCTCCGGGTACATTGCGAACCAATTTAATCACCAGCTCCCAGCTGGCTTGCTGTATCACCCATAATGTAATAATCAACCATGAAAAGTAACACTAACCATAAATGTAATAAAAGTCAACCATAAATGTAATACCCAACGTAAATGTAATAAAAACCAACCATAAATGTAATAAAATTTTAACCATAAATGTAGTAGGTATAGAAAATCGTATGAATTCGATTTCACGAGCAATGTCATATGGTTAACAATAATTTTGTCCGGTTGTTAGCCATTTTGTATGTGTTTTTATTTCACACTCTGTCGTTTTTTCCAAAGAAGCTTCGGTACTGCGTTGTATAGCTTCTATTGGACCTCTATATATTTAACAATTAATGAATTCGGCTTCATATCTTATGAAGAATTATGGAGATCGAGGAGGGTGTACGGCCTCGACGGATAACACCCTCCTCGATCTCCATAATTCTTCATATGATACGAAAGCCGAATTCAAGAACTGTTTTATTATTCCTTCAAAATAATTCCTAGTTTAAAAACAAAGCTAAAACAATTGCTTACCTGTATCGATGTTAAGTTCACCTTCGATAGTGCACGTTTAGGGTTTTCAGCTCCACAAAAGTTCTCCAAATAGCAGATGTCGCCCTTCGAGTTGTCTTCTTGCTGTTCTTGCCATGTTTCTAGCTATAATTTCGCCAAGTTCTTACTCTTGAAACGAGTGAAATGTCCGCCAGTACTTGCCTTAGTACTCTATTTCTCTCAAGATAGTATTTGAAGCTCCCGGTGAGGCTTTCCGTTCTCGAAGCTTCGCCGCTAATTTGCCCTTTCGCCAATGAGGCTATGAGATGAACTTGTGTGCAATGTTCTCAAAGTTCCTGTTTTCGTCGGATGACTCTTCTTTATTCTAATCCGAAATTTTGACTTTCAAAAAGGAGTGCATTGCATTAAACAAAAAGAAATCAATCTTTAAAAGAGACTATGCGAATATGGACAAACATGCTCTATATATGTTTAATAAACGAGCAGCAGTGTTTTATCGGTTTAAAATCACGAGCCGAAGGCGAGCGATTTTAGACCCGATAAAACACGTGCTGCGAGTTTATTGAACGAGTTCAAAGGCATTTCTGGAAAAGCGTGTCTCTATGGAGTTGATAACAATGACGCTGCTTTTGTGAACGTTGGAAATTAGCACACGAAAAAAAATATTACATTTGATATTAGACATGCAATAAAATCAAATCTCACACGCGTTAGAAGTGTTCCAGTCTACGAACGAAACTAACTGAAGCCGATACGGCGTTTTGTTCTAGAGCTTTTCGGAAGCCTATAAATGCCGAGGGAGAGAGGAAGTTAATTGATAATGGTACCCCAAAGTCATCAAGTACAGTGAAAAAGTAGTCTTCGAAAAATTTTTTCTGGAATCACTGAATGGTAGGTAAACAAAAATCCAGTACTCGAGCATTGCGTATTCACAACTCAAGTCTTCAGTGCAATGCTTGGAAACTACCGTAACCAATATTACCCCTGAGTCAATGAACTTTTGGCTGATTAAAATGGTGAAAGAACAAAGTTTAATTTTGTCCAATGGTAAATTTACTGCGTGTGTTATTTTGAAAGAACATTAAATATTCACGCAGCATTTCTTGTGTCAATTGCTGTGCTGATAACTAATATTCATAGGTCACGTGCAGTGACTTAATATCTGATAAAACACCACATACTAATAAGGGAAGGTTATATCGATATAAAGTCACTGCGTGTGATGTATTATCGACTATTTGATAGGCCAGTGTGCTTATGAATTATTAATGAGTTTTTGAAGGATCACGCAACGCCCTCCAGCTTACTGGGTGAGTGATTGATAGTGCTCATTTTTTGACGGAGAAAGCTACCCATTTTATGAACTTGGGCGTGCCTTGAGGCGGCCCAGTTAACAAAAGCTAGTGCGGATTGGGTCAATTGGTGGATGATTTTTTTTTTTGTTTTTACTTGGATATACATACAGCTGTGTATTATCCCCTGAGAAGAGATGCGTATTCCAATTGAGTTTTTGCAACGGGCCGATGTAGTCTGAGACCAGAAATACATAGTTGGACTCGTTGGAACTATTAACAAAGGGAGAATTTCGCATTAACGTGTTTATTGATTAACCTCTTGCTACTAGAGGACACGGTCCAAAGAAACTTATAAAATTAGAAGATATTCTTAAACAAATAATGCTGATATACATTGTATTCTAAACCGCCAGGAAATTAAGGAGAGATACAAGAGATCAAAGTTGGTCATGAAAAGAACAGAGAGAATCAACCAACTGCACATTAACCGGTAAACAAAACTTTGCATGAATAAAATTAAAAAGTAGGGAAAAACCCGTCACTTTCTGTTCCTCCACCTGTAAAATGGATGAACGCAAAAGATTCACAACTATCAGTCAGAATAAATTACGTTTTTTGTACCTTCCGACATTTTAAGTTCAAAATGTCGCTATGAAACCGTAAACCCAAACAAGGTTCTATCCAATTCACTGGACGTTAAACTAAATAGTTTACAATTCTTTAAAGTAGCCATTCTCCTTGTATCAAGGGAACGTTCTCTAAATGTTTTGTTGACGAAGAGTCTGCCAGTATTTAGACATCGCAAAGAAAGAAATCTTAATTTGCCCTCCTGCTGATCATCAACAAGAATTAGAAATCGTTTCGTTTTCCGAGAATAAGGAAAGCCGACAAACAGCTCTCTCTTCTAACTTCCTGGTTGGCATCTGATCTCAAGAACTGAAGCTGAATATTCGAATCTTAAACTATGAAATGTAAATGGCTAGACTAACGTACTCAGAAAGAAATCTCTGTCACCAGAAGTACAGAAAGGAAAGTGACAATTGAAATTCTGGGATTGTCCCTGTATTCTAAGGAATAAAGCCTCGTATGTTAATGATTTCCCAAAAGAAACACCCTAGCCCTTGATATAACATACATGACGTGTCACAAGGCAGCATGTCCTACTGATGAATTTTTATATCGTTTGGAACTTTCATACCAGGGGCACCCAACGCCCTTTTTTCTGTAAAATTTGTTGGAAGGAGCAAATATTGCCTAGAAATCCCTAAATTAAAACTTGGGACAGAAAGGCCTGTTCCAATATCCTCTATTTTCTCTTTTAAGATCGTCGAGCGCGCGCATGAAAATAGAAATCGCGGGGACTTATTGACCGCAGGCGAATATTGGGAATCTTTATTTTATTTCATTTTTTTTACTGACTTACCTACGATCTTCAGAAGTTGACTTTTTCAATTTTTTTTTTACCAGGATAAAACGGCTATTGTTGAAAAAGGTTTTCTTAAAATGCCTGTATAAGAAAAACGTCCACTAGAATCCTCTAATTAAAGTGTAGAAAAACATTATAGTTTTTAGGGCAGCTCCTTGAAATTTACCAAACAGGCTTTCCTTTACTACCCAACGTATTCTTTTGTGCCTTCAGTTCGCGACTACTGTGCAAATGCTTAAAAACCCGGGACTTTCCCTAAACAGGCAGTTTTAAAATTATGAAAATTCACACTTGATTTGGATGCTAAGAGGAAAATAAAGAAACAAATGAATTTTCCATCATCGAACCTCAATGCGACATATTTCCTTTTGCTCTTCTCGACCTCAGAACCAGTTATGAATTTTAATAATTCGATACTGATCTAAAATGGAAGCCAAAAGCGGACGTCATTACATGAAGACTTCACATAAATGGCCCCTAGATGTGAATAATAATCAATTATTGAACGAAGTTGGGCAAAGTATTGTCATCTTTTAAGTGCTAAACTGATAAATCATTGAGAAATGGAGTAATCAACATGGAAAGAGATAGTACATGTGTATAGAGGTACTATTAACTGTAAAATATTGTTGGAAGGAGCAAGTATTGCCTAGAAATCTCTAAAACTTGGGAAAAGGCAAGCGTGTTCCCATATCCTGTATTTTCTCTTTTAAGATCGTCAAGGGCGTATTTGAAAATAGAAATCGTGCGGATTTATTGACCGCAAGGAAATATTGGGAATTTTTCTTGGTATTAAGGGGAAGTCAAACTACTCACCTTCCTCCGTGGAAGTTTGTGGCGCCTGACTTGCTATGAAGACCTCAACGGCTGTTTCGCTTTGTAAGGTTAACGAACCCAGCAATCGAATGTAGCGGTGCCAAAAGGTATTATAACACTTACGCTCTGAAAACCTAATTCCACCAATATTAACCCAGCCTACAAAAAGGAAAGACATTTGGGAATGTTTTGCTTTCCAATAAAGTGAAGAGGACTCCAATACAAACATAAGAAAAAAAAAAAAGCGGAAATGATTTATGTTTGTGACATAATATGTATGTTACACTACCAAGAGCTTGGCAGGAAATCTTTGTCTAAGAGTTCAGTGAAGTACAATAAAGCTTTAGCACTCTCCGCATTTTAAGATCAGAAATCAGAGCCTCGTACGATAACGATACCAAGGTAAAAAGAAAGGAATACGCAGTCCAATTAACATGCATGAAATAGACATAAGACCGACGTTACATGGCTGTATCAACTGGGAATATTTATAAACTTTTCTATAGAAGGGAATTCATTTCGTAAAGGCAAAACTATTTGACTGTATGAGCTCTTTAAAGAGTTGCTTCGAACTTTTGAAATCACGCGACAAACGATCCCTACTAATCGAGGTCCAGTTTTAAGAGTCTGTTATGCACAATCGCAATTCAGGAAACTTAGTGCGAAAATTAAGATCTCAAGTAAGATATATGAAATGGAAAAAGGTAAGCTAGCTAAGATGAGTTTATTTTTAAAAACCAACTTCTTACCTCGAAGTCAGCCGCCCTTTCGTGCCTTTAGCCGATGTGGAAGAATCTGGGACTTTCCCTGCATTCCAAGAAACAAAAACTATAACAAATTCAAAACTGGATGCTAGTGAAGACCGATTTTAAAAATGTCTAATATGAATACCTTAACGTGTACATTTTTTGTGTCGAGATAAGGAACCGACAAGGAATAGTCCAAAACGAGTAATGCCGCAATAGGATAAAACAATGTTAGCAAAATCTTTCTTCGGAAAAGAATCGATTCGCCAATATTAAGGCCTCAAAACGAACGTAAGTTTAAACTGTTTCCCTTTTTTGGAAAGTAAAAAGAGCTAAGTAAATATCCTCTCATACAAACATTTTATTTAAAAAACTGAAATGAAGTTTGATTGTCACAAATTATGCAAATATTTACACACAAGACATCAAAGTGTGGTCAAACCATTGGAGACACACTCGCCTACGTCTTACGCTTGTTACATTTTTGTTTCTGATTTACTACGTACATTTTGACGTCGCATGTAAGGACAGGCGTTTTTGAGGAAAGTACGGCAACCGGACGTGGACTTTTTGCATTCCTGGACAGTAATTTTATTCAGATTTCCGGACAAATCGACTCTATAGAGACACTTAGGGACAGCCCATTAGAAAAGTTATGGGGTGGGGGGTGGGGAATTTTTGAGCCGTAGGAATTTTCTTTCGTTATCAAATTCCTTGTATGAATTTTTTTAGGCCATAGCATGAATATTTTTTAGGGTTAATTGGCGAGCATGAATTTTTTTCATTTACGCTTACGCTTGCCCAAATATTTTTTTTGTGCTTTGCCCGCCCTCTTCGATTAGTTTTTTAATGGTCCGTCCCTTAGCGATACACTTTGTTAACAGCAAGGCATCACTTCCGGTTGTCTTGCGTAGCTCAAAATGCAAGATCCCTATTTACGCGGAAAATAATGTAATCTGGTAATGTAAGATAGTCATTAACACGTTCCATTAGGCAGTATTGAAAATGAACATACTCTTTATTCCGACTTTTAGATAATTTTTCCGTACAAGACTCCTAATAACTTTTCCGAGATATGCCGACGACACAAAACCTATCGGAACTAGAAAATGAATGAATGATCCGATTACATTCGATAATCTCTCAAACGCTTATTTACATCACGTGTTCCCGAGCTCGACCAGTTCTAACTCGCTTACAACAGGAAAGGACACCCAGAGCCAAATAACGTTCTTTCAAACTTCGATTCATCGCGATTAGTTCAATTTTAGAAGAAATATATTCCAATGATTACATGTAATGTTGTTTTTTTAAACCCTTAGATTATTGCTTGTATTGGAATTTTCTCGTTGAAGTCAAATAGCTTGCACGTTTCGGGAATACTTAAACTTAAAGAAGTATTGAGTTTAAAATATAGTGGCTCAAATATGTTTGATCCTTCTTTTATTCCTCAGTTCTATATAGGTATCTGGATATCAGAAAGAATATACTCCTGGTGTTAGCTACTTTATGTGTAATGTATGTGAAACGCAAATAAAAGCAACTAAACGGATATAGAATAAACGGGAATGACGATTGCAAAACGTATACATATTAAGAAACTGACTTCGTGTTACCTTAGCAGGAGGAAGAAGACGTAGACATAAGAAAGAGGAACGTTTGACCTTCGGTTTGTATTTTGCATGCATGCATTAAAGTCATTGCGGTCTTAAACTGCAGTTGCCTTTACAGCTTAGCTGAGTTTCCTTTTATCGAAATACCAACCAGTGACCGTTTAATACGGAAAGGATCGGAAAGGTGTCGGGGTTCTAAGTCAGGTAAGCGTTTCTGTACTGTAGTGAACCCGCCGACCGGCACTTACCGTTGCCTTTGTGCCCACCCTTGTTCTTAGGCCGTTTTTTGGCTGTGTAGGAAAAGGCCTGGGAACGATGTTGTTTCCTCTGCATTTCTGAGTCGTCCCTTAAAATTTATACGCGGCTGCGATTCCGCCGCAGGAGACTGGCACGGGAACTCAACGAATGGGACAGAGAAAGGAAAGACGTCGTCTCCCCCCTTTTTCCATCCTAACTCCCGCTCCCCTCCCCCGCGCGTATCTCCTGCGCGCTTCCATCGTTAATATTTGAAAACTTCCCTACACCAGATTTTACATTCAGCTTTCCCATCATTCCCCCGCCTAACTATTTAACTGAAGCTTTCAAAAATATTATACAAACAAACGGAGTTGAAACTCCAAGAGTTTTCTCGACGCTTATTCCGCGATCGAACAGTCACAGCATTTATTCTTAGCCTATTTTGTCGCTGTGTGAGTATGCCGTCACAAAATGCATTGTTTCGAGATGCGGCTGACCATAGAATAATCCAAGATGTCGGCTATTTTGGGTCATCACGTTAATTTTACAACGTAGGACGTTATCCTGACAATTTTACTCTCTTAATGCCTATTTTTACTCAGCTTTTTTGCCCGCATTTTACCTATTTTCGAGTTGAAAAAAATAAAAACACGGTGGAATCCAAGATGACAGCCATCGTAAGTCATGACAAATCAATCGACTTATGACTTCATCAAGGCTAGAGAGATATTTCCATTTTCAGATAACTTTCCAACTAACTAACTGTCCAACTTTCACTACCAATGCTTCGATATTCCTGAAATTGTGAAGAGGAAGGGTTAATGGTGGAAGGGTGGGGATGATGTGATCGTTTGCACCATCCGCGAACTATGTCATGATACTCACAAATTTTATGATGCTATTTTTGTAATTACTGACAGCAGCAACCGTACTGTTTCCATTTTCTCACAACAGTGGTTGTCAGCTTTATAAAGAAGGTGAGGGAAGCCGTTGTGCATTATTCTTCATATAATAAGGAGGTATACACGTCTACTGCTCTAAGAATTTCCGAATAGGTAATCCATACCAAGACTTGTCTTCAGAATCTATAAAGTTTTTGAATCGTTTCAGTTCAGTATTTCAGAGTGACTCAAAGCAATTTTCTTTCTTGTGCGGTGAGTTGTAATTTGACTTGTTTAATTTTTACAAGCTGTTGCTATAATGGTAATTGACTCTGAGCAAACAAATTTGCCTCAGCTGGGATAGTTGAAGTGTCCAGACTGGCCTCATTTAAATCGGAGTTGATCTAATACTTGGTGGTGTTTTTTTTTCAGCTTCAGGGATAAATCCTTCTAACCAAGAATGGCAGGAGGAACTCGTCACACGAACTTCTGTAACAACATAGAAGCCTATCACAAGAAAAAGAAAGAAGAGCAATTTTATGACTTTACCATCCGGAACAAAGATGACCTGGAGGTTAAATCACACAAATTTATTCTTGCTTCTCAATGTGATTACTTCGCAGCTCTATTCCGCTTCCATTCAAATTGCCGTGAAACTAAATTTGTTAATTTTTCAAATGATGAGATGAAGATTTTCATTGAATATTTGTTTACTCAAAAAGTGAACTTCATGGAAAGGAATGTTGAAAATGTTCTGATGTTTGCCGACTACATCAATCAGACGGATGGGCGCGGCATTTTCATAGATTACATCATCAAGCACATTGATCAGTCGAATTATGGCTACGTGATTGGGCTTGGTTACAAACTGGAAGTAAGAGAACTAATTGAAGCAGGCGTTAAAAACATTGGGCGTCAAAATATCAATAGTCTGGATACCTTCTCCAAGAACATGATAAATGACGTTGTCCGTTTGCAGCAAGAGCGAGTCATGATTATGACACAGGTGCAATGGAAATTCAATCTGATAAAGCAGTGGCTGACAGCGCCGAACGACGTAATGGGCTTCGAAGCTCGAGGATCTTCAGTATACGGCACGAATAATTTACATAAAGGGGGCCCAAATTTGCAACTGATGGTAAAGTTTTGAATAACGACTGTTTCTACTTTCACTCTGACCTTGAGATGCAGTCTTGATTTCGTCCGTGACCATTATCAATCGTAAAAATTCCTGTTGGGCAAGACTAAGGAATGTAGAAGTCAGAGCTGGAATGACACCTGTGCCTGATGGGTTCACAGCACGTGACAGAGGACACGATAGCAACAAAAAACTTCAGGTTAACAATCAGTGTGGACACTTTGAAGGACCAGCAAGAGGATTTGTTAGCGACGGACGTACCATCGTTTTTGATAGGCCTACACTAGCGCAGCATGTTACTTTACAGATTTTAGATAAAGAATATCTTCAGATAAACGGTCTGAAAATTAATGGAGGTGACTTGCTGAATCATAAGGATGAATGTTTTTAAAAAAGAAAAGAAATAATCTAAAGGACAGGAGGACAGCTTTGTGTACTTTACGCACTTGTCTATTCTTATCTTCAATAATTCTAGTATGGGGTTCGACATACCCTACTCACCTTAGGCGCCTAGCAAGAAGGGCTTTGAAGCTCACATTGATCCACTATTTAAGAATCTTATGATCCTTATCGAAGAATCCTTAAGTTAGAAGACATATATTCTTTGCATCTCGGGAAATTTAAGTTTTCTTTCAAAAATACTCCATTTCCTTCCAGCTTTTCCAGATCCATTTTACGTACTAATCAAGTTCATGGTTATAACAAGCGTAGTTCAAATAGATTTTATATTTGTTCCTGCCGTACCAGCATGAGAAAGGTTTTTGTTTTCTATTAAGGTGCTGTCTTCTTTAGTAAGCTGATTGCTTTCATTTTGTGATGCCCCCTCCTTATATTCGTTCCAATCCAGAGTTAAAAAACTTTTTCTCTCTTGTTAATAAGTTCTTAACTTAAATTAGTCTTTGTTTAGTTTTTCGTTACTACATGTATTTTTAATGCACCACTCCACGAATTTCATTTTACTTATTTCTTTGTGACTGGGGAGCCGAGACTTTATAAGCCTTCTGGACTTCCTTGCCAACCTACAATTCTTATATGTATTCCTACGTTGAATTTACTTTGGCTAAATAAAACTGAACTGAACTGAATCGAACTAAAGGAGTACAGAATCACTGGGGTTCAAAATCATTGTCAGGAACAAAGATTTCCGGTTAATTGGTCGATTACGTACAGACACGTGACTTACGTCTCAGAAAAGATTTTTTTTCTCTAATTTGTTTTGTCCAGTTTCGAGCTCTATCTATTTAACATCTATTTTTTTTTATTTAGTTTACGTTTTTAGGTACTTAACACAATATACTTAGTGCAAGCGTGGCTTAATTGGTCGTTAAAGTACAGACACGTTGCTTACGTCACAGAAAAGTTTTCTTGCTTTAATTTTTTTGGTCCAGTTTCCAGCACCGCATGACTATAGTGATTAGGGTAAGCACTGACAATACTAATTGAATTTAAGCACTGAAATTAGTGACTAATGTTAAGCACTGACTCAAAACGGTTAATTGCTTCCAGTTAGGATTACGCTTGCTTTAAGATACCTTCAAATCAAACCTATTCTCAGCAGTGAATCCTCAGAGGCGTAGTGTGGTATGGGTGGTGGACTGCATATTTTACGATTCGCATTCGATTCTTACTCACGCTACTCGGAAATTGTTTTTCCTTAAAAACTGAAGAGACTTTAACACTTTCATGAACATTTGCTGAGCAGAAATTTTGACAGACTTACTAGAAACATGAACCATTAGAAAGCAATAAAGAATACTATACTGTGTAAGCTTCATACGGTGTCCAAGGGGGTTTAGGTCGATGGACTCCCTGGCTATCCTGTCCAACATGCATTCTCAGAAATTCAGTGCATTCCGTTGGGTCTCAGTGACCACGAAAGTTTTCAAGCATGGCTTCAGGACTGCCCCTCTGTTTTGGGGATGCGATTTTTCATAGATTAAGCAACCGAAAAGCTCGAAAAAGAGATTCCTTTCTGGCGTGTGACAGTGCCTTCGTCCGAGGAGTTGGAGCAAAAAATTCCACCAAAAAATTCCCTTCCATTTTTCAAGACACATTGGGCCAGTTATTTAAACGGAGTTTAGCCAGTGTTTGACAAAACTGCGTTCTAAGCGATTTTCAGTTGCGGAGCGCTTTTATGTTAACACCATGTTTCGTGAACAGTTTCAAGAAAGCAAATGGCGCAGACTAGAAAAGCATTTGTCTTTTTAAAATAACCTACTAAGGAAGAGATCTTGAGTTCCAAAGACTTCCTAAGCCACGGTGTAAGTTAGAGTTCATCATAATAACCGACCGATTTTGTTTACATCTACTTCATCAGCATGCTAACTCACGTAGAAAACGTCGTTAATAAGAATTGACTTCAAAAGTTATCTCATCTCTTGCGTCTTTTCAGTTATAGATCAAACAAGACATCAAAATGTGGTCAGACAGTATGCGGGTCTATGTGACACACTCGCCTACCGCGCCCATATGCCACAAGTTTGTTATTTTTGAAGTCGTCTGAAGGCGAGAAAAGGCGTTTTTGAGATCGACCGACGGCAACTGGATGTGTACCTTCTTGCTTTCTTGCCAAGCGGTTTTGCCCAAAATTTAAAACAAATCGTCATAAGAGTAGAGACACTTGGCAGTACAAATTTGTTCGCGTTAGGGTATAGGGAAAAGCTCTCACCTAGCCCCGCTGGGATTGACGTGCGTCGAAAACACGCCTGATGTAGTTGCTGGTAGCCGATTTTCGGCCATTCTTCCTTTTGTCTGACCCACTGGAGTTAAGAATAGACTTGAATTTTCGCGCAGGCGACTGAAAAGGTCCCGGATGTATGTTTTCTCATTCTGGGTGATGGGTTGTTGGCGTCGCTCAAAAACGCGTTTGCTTATGATCTTGTTAAAAGTCATTGTACCGTCGGCCAGGAGGAGACTGGCACGGAAATTCGATGAAGGGGAAAGAGAGAAGAAACATTTATTTCCCATCTTCCTCCGTGCATATGTCCTTTGCGCTTCCGTCGTTAATATTAAATAAGAAAAAGAGACAAGCAAGCGACCGACGGCAACTGGTTGTGTACCTTTTTGCTTTGTTGTCCAGCGGTTTTGCTCATATTTTTAGACAAATCGTCATAAGATTAGAGACACTTAGCAGTAAAAATTTGTGCGCGTTAAGGCATAGGGAAAAGGCCCGGCACCTAGCCCCGCTGGGTTGACGTGCGTTGCTAACACGCCGGATGTAGGTGCTGGTAGCCGATTTTCGGCCGTTTTCCCTTTTGTCTGACCGACTACGTGTAAAAAGGTCCCAGATGTATGTCGTCTCATTCTTGGCGATAGGTTGATGTGTGTCGCTCAAAAACGCGTTTTCCTTAGCTGTCATAATGCGTGGAAAAATGTGATGTTGTTAAAAAGTCATTGCACCATCGACCTGGAGGAGACTGGCACGGAAATTCGATGAAGGGGAAAGAGAGAGGAAATATTTATTTCCCATCTTTCCCCGTGCGTATATCCTATGCGCTCCCGTCGTTAATGTTTAAGAAACGGTCCAGATAAGAACGATAGCAACAACGGCAACGAACATGTCAGAATGCAAAAAAGGTGCTAACGTTTCTATTGTCTGTACTTACTTCCGATTGGCTTAAACAGCAAAAGTTAACAAAACTTCATAAAGCGGTACATATATTCATCCTTACTTTCCAACCATCTTCCATATAACAAAATCTGGTCTCAGTTTGAATAACAAAGAAATCCTATGTGGGGAACATGTAAAATTGTAAACTTTTCTTGGCTATTGTTTTCAACTCTTGTGATTGGTCAAAATCTTTTAACACAAAAAAACACTCGTTCAAAGTGGAGTGTAAATGCATTTTATTGCGTAAACGGCCTTCATGTAGGCTTATGCATTCTCTTTGTAAAAATGAAAACATTCCTATGCGGGGAAAGCACGGTTGCCGCATAACAAGAGAAATTGCTATCCACCTTACCCGGATCATCACTTAATAAAAGAGAGAGACAAGCGAGGCGACTGGGGAGTAATCATTCCCTCCACCAGATTCTACATCTAGCGTTCCATCAGTCCCCCGACTAACTATTCAATTGAGGCGTTGAAAAACACAAGCAAACGGAGCTGTTAAGTCTTAATCCCCAAGAGTTAGCTTGGCGTTTATGCCCCGGCCGAATAGTCACAACATTTGTTCTGAGGTTGTTTAGAGCCCATGTTGTTGTTGTGCGCGGTCATGCCCTCACAAAAATAGCGGTTATTTTGAATAATCGCGTTAATTTTACGACGTATGACTTTCGTCTTGGATGTCGTTCGTCATTAAATGGAAACATGGGCAAGGATGTACAAAATGACCACTTAATTTAACGAAGTTCTCATTTTTTCGCAAAATATTGAGCTTGTTTCCGTTGAAAACGCTTTGCGCCGGAGTAAATTTTGCTGACGAACGGTATCACCTGTTTAAGTTCTTAAACACCTCTAACTTTTTTATTAAACTTACAAAACAGTTAGTAAATCAACAGTGCATTGGTACTTATATGTTGTATCCTTCCAGTGAAATAAAAGTGGCAACTCTAGCTTTGAACTCAGTTTTGAGAGCAAGGACCAACGTTACAAAATAGAAGGAGCGGATCCTAATAGAGGATCTAATCAGCTATAAATTAAAATATCTGAACAACGGAAAGAAGCAAGGCTGATTTCAAAGTTGCAATACTTTGCTTAGGTTTCCAAATTTTGCTCGTTTGACAGCTGTCGAGGCTTGTCCTTAGTGGTCCCCTCCCCATCATTCATACGCGGTCGCGACTCGGCCGCGGGAGATTGGCACTGGAACTCGACAAAATATCATTGCCTAAGGTCATTGTCTAATTGATTAGGTCATCGTCTTCCCGCGTCTTCCTTCCCAGCTCTCATGCCCGTATCTCCTGCGCGATTCTCTCTTTAATAATTAAACTCTCTCACAAGGAGTTGGGGAGAGACTGATGAGACGACTGGGGACGGATCCCGGAGGAATCAGTACTAGTCCCTCTACTAGATTTTACATCCAGCGTTCCATCCCACCATTCCACCTGTTAACAAAAGAGAATGAGCTGATTCGGTTCTTACTGTTAATTATTTCACTGAGGCGGAGGGGAAAACTAACGACAAGTCCTGAAAGAATCAGGTTAAAATATTGTAGCTGGTCATGTTTTGTTGTTATTATGTGACTCATTACTGGAAAGTGAAAGTCACATCGTCCTACTGACGAACAGTTACGGCGTTTAGATTTTCTATTTTTTAAACTTTCAGATATTTCGAGCAACAGCAATTTGCCGTTTGTCCTCTCTAAATAACTAACCTTGTTCACTAAGCAACCCCTTCTCTTGAAAACAATGTTATTTGATGAGCGCTTTAGCTCAGAAAACAGCTAATAACCACTATTTATAACAGAACTCTAGTCAGAGGCGTAAAATTCCAATAGAAATAAGCTAACAAATTACACAAAAACGCTGTAGTGATTGATAGGCCGGCTCCTTTCTAAAAAAACCAGAATGATACCTGGAAAGACTTAAGAATTTGCCGACATTCTAAAGATCTCAAGTCCTTTTCATAACTGAACCGAGATCATAATGCTGTAAGAGGACCAACTCAGATAAATCTCTATTTCTAAATTCTAGTGAGCACCCACCCATTCAATGGTGTCAGTTTACGTTTGAAAAAAAAAAAAAAAAAAGATCAGCCCTAGCAGGTATGACAGGGCAGGACAGAGGATTGGAAAACGCCTGATTCAAAACGGGAGAATACAATTTCATACATCGCCCGAGTTGTTAAGTCTTATCAGTCACTAATGGAAGGTCTTTCAATATATGAAAATTCAGCACGATAGCGTGTCTTAGAGGACACAAACATGTTTATTCATTTTCTTTGTTTGTGTCCTCTAAGACTCGCCATCATGCTGAATTGATTTAGAACTTTCCGCTAAAGCATCGGGGTGGTGAATGATTTTAGGCATATAAAAAACAACTTAAAAGCAATGCCGTAAGTATCGTATTGACGCAGAGCTGAGGCACCCAACGACGATTTTCTGTAAAAATCTGTTGGAAGAAGAGTGCCTACTGACTGTAGAATTTTCTATTATTTGAGGACAGTTAAAAATTTATTGAAGACCGTTCCATTCATAATGACAATTTTCGAAGCTTATGTAAAACATTCCCCACGATTTTCTGAAGTAAGTTTAATTTTTCACATTTCCCTCCCTAGGATAGGCTATTTTTCGTAGAAAAAAGGAAACCTAAAATTATTTTCGGATTAAAAAATGTGATGGAGAGAGAAATTCTCACTTTCGTAATACGTTAAATTGCATTCTAAAATTTTCGAGAAAATAATACAGAAGCCCTTGTAATTTCAAAAAGACTCAAGCACCCCCTAAGATGACCAGGCAGATATAGAATGTATTTCTAGCGATCTAAAAGCCTTCTGGATTGCCTAAAAAGTGTTTTCAATGTATTTAGGAGGAAACCGTCGTTGGGTGCCCCTCGCGAGGAGCACTTAATTCCAGAGAACACTTGAGTCCCTTTTCTTAGCTTAGATATCTATGTGGCATTTCATCACGTTCGTCAAGATCAGTACCTCTACAAAATTTATCAAAGCAAAGTAATACTTTTGTTCGCGTAAAACAGGTCAGTGATTGAGCTTATTTGAGGCAAGCGTAGGCACAGGATTAACGAGTAGCAGACGTCACGTTGAACGAAAGAAGTCCTGACTAATATAGTAGATGTAGGTTCAGAAGGTCTATACAACTTTAACGTCTCCACTTTGAGGACGACTAACTAGTCCTGCTTACCCCTTCTCCTTGTTCTCCGCCCTCAGCTCATGCTTCACCTTCGCCTGTAACGTATCAAAATGGCGCCTGCTTTAAAAGTACAATTATCACCTGTTCTATTTGCGGGTCTCAGACAAGACAACTTTATTGAGATCCTGGGTATATACATTTATGTACAGCTGTGACAGTAGTTGTCAACTTAAACGACATGTTTCCTCTCAGTTTACAAGTTCTTTGTTTCCGTTGCACCTTCGCCATCTTTCAAACTGCTCTTATCAAATGCACCTGCGAATAGAAAAACTAATCATCACGGTTCCCTTTCGAATGTATTCTCATTCTTTGCAGGATTTATTTTAGACATCGATCAACATGCTTCTGTTACTCGTTGCACTAAATGTTTTACCTATAATATTTTTAACACAGATTTTTTCAAAGTCAAACAAATAGCAAACCTTTACACTTTGAGGAAATTATTTACACTCTTTTTTTTTTTTTTATAAGAATATATTTTATAAGAATATTGAGGCTGAAATTTACGAAATTTTAAGAATATTTTAAGAATAAAGCCGAGGCTGAGATTTTGAAAAGGATAGATATAATTTTGGCTGCCTTTGTCATTCCGCTAACACCATGCACACAATTTATCATGTACAGATAGCCTGTGTACAGACGTCCCCCCTTCCTCAGAAAAAATCGGGAGAAGAGACTTCTCCCGATTTTTGCTGAGGGAGGGGGGACGTCTGTACAGAGGCTATGTAGAGACAACCCTTGCTGGTTAACAAAGAGTTTACTGCAGTGATTACACTTAATTCTCCTTGACATAGTTGAAACAAAATCGGGTACTTTCGTTTCCATCACGCTATTTCTGTGCGAAATGCTTTTTTTAAAGCCAAAACGGTCAAGTGTCGTTTGACGTGACATCTTGACCGAAAAGCGATGGAGCACGTGCACAATTCTAAAACGGAAATGTCAGCCTGGGCCGGAAAAACAACATTCTTATAAAAAAAAAGAGTTTATATGCTAAAAGTTCAGTAAATTCGTATTGGAATAGTCGACGTTTTTTCTTTCATCAGGTACAACCTTAAGAAAAAGTTTGTTTGACAGCCACTTACTTCTCTTCTCTATGAGTTAAATTGTTTTCGTATGCTCCTTGTAATCTCAACTATCGTTTTCTACATTTTTGTTTTGGATCCGAGCATGCATGCTTTACGAAATATTCAATGAAAATCGGAAAATAAAATTCGGCCTTCTCTCCATTTGCCTCATTTTCATGAACAGGGTTGGAAAAAACAATAAACAAAACTCAGTATAACTCGCTTAATAATATTTTTTGGAAGTAATTTGTTGTCACGAACATTCATTTCACATATTTTGACTAAAAACGGCTAGAAAAACCTAAAAATTATAAATATCAAATACAAACCTTTGAATGTTACATCATCTCCAATCAGCATGAAGGGTGCCCACTGCTCGACGTCAGAAAAGCGATTCTCTCTCATCGATTTCATGGCCTGGTAAAGAGATTCACTGGCACTTTCACCATGAACAAGGTGCTGGTAAAAACGATTCATAAACCACATAGTAGCTTCGTCCTCTACAGCCCACAGTGCCGCCAACACGGCGCGTGCACCCGATGCTAGAAATGCTCGACCGATTCCAACAATTCCCTCACCCCTTGCCTGACCACGTGCACTATGACAGCAGCTAAGGACAACCAGCTTGGCTGTTAGTCGAACTTGTGAAATTTCAGCCATCGTCAATAAGTAGTCTTCTTCGTGTGGAGTTCCGCAGGAGCTTACAGGGGAAAGAGCTATTTCTCCACGTTCAGCATAACCATGAGCAGCGAAGTGAACAAGACTTACTGAATGCATGCTTTCTAGGACTGCCTGCTTAGTCGCATTCCTTCCAAGCAACGGTTGAATACCAAGGAGTCGCCCAATCATCTCTGCTTCCTTTCTGGCCCAAGGCAATGACTTCAACTGTAGGAGTTTTCCTTGGTAGTATACATCACTAACGTCTGGCTCTCCTACGATCAGTGCACCGGTTTTACTATGGTAGTCTGCTGGACTGAGCTGAATCAGCTTAAGAGTCGTCAAGGAAGGGACAATACGAATCCTGAAAGTGTCCGATAAATACTTTCCATTATCATCTATTAAAGCAGCAAAAGGAATTGGATACAACAAGTTATGCGGTATAATAATGATTTCTGATTCTTGGAGTAAGTCAGCTACAGGAGCGACTATCATGTTGTAACCATCAGTGAGGGTTAAAAGTTTAGAGTCGCGAATTTCGTCTTCCTCTTCTTCTATAAGACGCAACGATTCGAAGCTGTCACCCTGAGATGGTTTGCATGATGGCGGGGAGTTTACACATGAAAATAATGATCGATCTTCGCATTGGTCTTGACGTAAATCAAGAGAGCCACCAAATGTCTGATTTCCAAACACTTTATCTGCACTTTCTTTGAGTCTTGTTTGCCGAAAAAAGAAGATTTTGTTTGGCTTGAGGATCCAAAAGTACATATCATCACCGAAGCAGGAAACATAAAGACAAGAACTCAGTGTATTTTTGTTCATGATGTTCTCAATACCAATCCATGACTGTGGGTTGACTGATACCCCTTTATCCACAGAGTACTTATCTGACAGTACGTCTGTCAGTGCTTTGGAGCGTCCAAGCTCGGCAACGTAAAGAGCTTCATAGAAACTGCCTGTAGCAATCAGCAAGCTACTAAGAAGAAGGTAAGGGGACACATGCTCATCAAAAAAAGAAATTTTTGATTGGTCTTTCACTCTGAAAAAATCATGCATTTCTTCGCACTTCTGAATGCTTTCATACAGATTTCGCAGAAGTTCAGTTATGTTTCCTCCTGTCACTAAAGCGTTCCAAGCAATGGTAAGGTGGCTGTTAAACTGCATTTCAATGTCTCCTATTTCGTAACTTATCTCAAGTGCTTTATTGGCAAATTCTTGACTCTTAGCATTGAGCTGAAATTCTCGACAAAGTTTTCCCAGATGTAAGTATAAAGCTCCAACACCTCTTTTGTCTCCGGTTTCTTCTTCGATTGCCAGTGCCTTTTGAAGGTATTCTTGAGCCTTGGTATATTGGCCAACAGATTTAAACAGAGCTCCTAGATTTCCGTAAGCAGATCCTTCTCCCTTTTTGTCACCGATTTCTTTCTTGATCACTAGTGCTTTTTGAAGGTATTCTTCAGCCTTGGTATATTGACCAACTGAAAGAAACACAGTTCCTAGATTTCCGTAATCTGTTGCTTCTCCTGCTTTGTCACCGATTCGTTTCCTGATAACTCGTGCTTTTTTAAGGTATTCTTCAGCCTTGGTATATTGACCAACTGAAAGAAACACAGCTCCTAGATTTCCGTAATCTGTTGCTTCTCCTGCTTTGTCACCGATTTCTTTCCTGATAACTAGTGCTTCCTGAAGGTATTCTTCAGCCTTGGTATATTGACCAACATATTTAAACACAGCTCCCAGATTTCCGTAAACAGTCGCTTCTCCATTTTTGTCACCGATGACTTTCGTGATGACTAGTGCTTTTTGAAGGTATTCTTCAGCCTTGGTATATTGACCAACAGATTGAAACACGGTCCCTAGATTTCCGTAAGCAGATGCTTCTCCTTCTTTGTTACCGATTTCTTTGCTGATCACTAGTGCCTTTTGAAGGTATTCTTGAGCCTTGGTATATTGACCAACAGATTGCATCACGGTCCCTAGATTTCCGTAAGCAGATCCTTCTCCTTCTTTGTCACCGATTTGTTTCCTAATGACTAGTGCATTTTGAACGTATTCTTCAGCCTTGGTATATTGACCAACTGAAAGAAACACAGTTCCTAGGTTTCCGTAATCTGTTGCTTCTCCTCTTTTGTCACCGATTTCTTTCCTGATCACTAGTGCTTTTTGAAGGTATTCTTCAGCCTTGGTATATTGACCAACTGAAAGAAACACAGTCCCTAGGTTTCCGTAATCTGTTGCTTCTCCTCTTTTGTCACCGATTTCTTTCCTGATCACTAGTGCTTTTTGAAGGTATTCTTCAGCCTTGGTATATTGACCAACTGAAAGAAACACATTTCCTAGATTTCCGTAATCTTCTGCTTCTCCTTTTTTGTTTCCGACTTGTTTCCTGATCAATAGTGCTTTTTGAATGTATTCTTCAGCCTTGGTATATTGACCAACAGATTTAAACATAGCTCCTAGATTTCCGTAAACAGCCGCTTCTCCATTTTTGTCACCGATGACTTTCGTGATGACTAGTGCTTTTTGAAGGTATTCTTCAGCCTTGGTATATTGACCAACTGAAAGAAACACAGTTCCTAGATTTACGTAATCTGTTGCTTCTCCTTTTTTGTCACCTATTTGTTTCCTGATTACTAGTGCTTTTTGAAGGTATTCTTCAGCCTTAGTATATTGACAAACAGACTGATACACAGTTCCTAGATTTCCGTAAGTAGTTGCTTCACCTTTTTTGTCACCGTTTTCTTTTCTGATCACTAGTGCTTTTTGAAGGTATTCTTTAGCCTTGGTATATTGACCAATGGATTGAAACACAGCTCCTAGATTTCCGTAAGCAGATGCTTCTCCTTTTTTGTCACCGTTTTCTTTGCTGATGACTAGTGCTTTTTGAAGGTATTCTTCAGCCTTGGTATATTGACCAACTGAAAGAAACACAGTTCCTAGATTTCCGTAATCTTCTGCTTCTCCTTTTTTGTGACCGATTTGTTTCCTGATCACTAGTGCTTTTTGAAGGTATTCTTCAGCCTTGGTATATTGACTAACTGATTTAAACACAGCTCCCAGATTTCCGTAACATATTCCAATTCCGCGATTGTTTCCTGTCTCAATCATGATGCTGAGTGCCTTCTCGTAAACCTGTTTTGTTTCCTCGTATTTGCTTCTTTTATAGTAGATTTTTGCTAGTTTAAGTAATATTATCCCTCCTTCTTCTTTTCGACCACTATTGTGTAGTGTCACGTGAAGCTTTTTACCACATTCTATTGCACGGGTGTGATCGTGCATAAGAGTATAGCCATCAAGAAGTTTATCATATACATAGATAACAACTGGTGTCGTAAGTTCTTTGATTGTCTCTAGGGCTTTCCCGTTAAGGAGCACCAAGCATTCGTTAAAGATGTCCACCGCTTTTATAATACGTCCAGTGTTGAAAAGAAAAGTTGCAACGACTGCACCAATACGAATGGTCTGTAGAAACTCCGAGATGTTGTCCATGATCCTTTTTTCTTGACCTTGAGAAAAAATATTTTAAGAGTAAGAAAGTGGAAACACGATTCTTTAACTGAACAGTTAAACTTCTTGGGCAAGATAATCAAGCTTTCGTCTAAGATTTATTGAGGTAAGTTAAGTCACGATCATAAGTGCGGGACCATCATTTCTTTGGCCGAATTTAGACCTTGTCACGGTTTCGACGCCATCTTGACGAGTAGGCAAACGCGTGAGAAATTACAGTGTTTGTATGAGAATCTAATGTCGCATAGTTTCCGTAGAAGGGCTGTTCTAAAACAATATGATTTGTAAACTAAAGCTTCACTCCTAAGGATTCTCCTGAAAAACTTTGAGGGCGTTACATGCACTAGAAGACCTAGAACCACTTTTTGAAAATTTCTATACATTTGTCTGTAAGAAAGTCCCGGGAAAATTACAGACAAATATGTGGAAAATCTATAGCAAGCCTGTGGAGAAATGTAAGCACAGGTACGCCCCCAAAATGTTGTAGGACAATCCTTTGCCTTGTAGCTTTAGTTTACAA
This sequence comes from Porites cylindrica, assembly GCA_964035525.1. Lineage (NCBI taxonomy): Eukaryota > Metazoa > Cnidaria > Anthozoa > Scleractinia > Poritidae > Porites > Porites cylindrica. The sequence continues at coordinate 26,553,822 of OZ037781.1, read as the reverse complement.
TTGATATTCTTTTCAGAACAGCCGTTTTACGGAAATTATTCGACATTAGATTCTCATACAAACACTGTAATTTCTCACGCGTTTGCCTGCTCGTCAAAATGGCGTCCAAACCCTGACAAGGTCTATTCTATACTTGTTGAATCTGCAAATGCAGAATATCTATGAAAGAAATAGTTTTACAGAGTAGTTTGTAACCTGCTATTTACCATCATACACCGTACTGTTGAAAATTCTGGAAAATACAACTGTTTGTCACAAGCTTTGAAAATCGGCGAACCCAGGTTCTCTCTTACTCCTGACTCATTCCCCACTCTGTTTGATATCTTTACTTACCCAGTCTAACTTTTGTTTCTAATATTTGCCATTACATCTTATGAAGTGCTTTTATTTTTAGTTTTTACCAGCTCCTTAATTTTTATTACTGGACTTTTTCTCGCTCTTTATTTTAAATGGATGTAAGTTATAAATGTAGGGCAAATTGGATTTGATGTCTAAAAATAGTCTTGCTTACAGCTGGCTTTTTTCGACATGTAAAATTCTATGAGCCATATATATTTTAGGATAGCTCTTAATTTGTTACATTGCAAAGAAAAAGAATTTATATTTAAAGGCTGTGTATTTCGTTCCATTTTTAGTTCTGACACATTCGTATTCTCTAGCACTTAAAAAATATCAAAGCGAAATAGTTTGGTTTTTTATTGGCGTTTATAAAATAGATAGAACATTACATGGCCGTTTAAAGATACGAAATTTCTTTTCTTGTGTTAAAGATTATTTCACTCATTCGCTACGCGCTCACTCGTGAAATATTTTTCTCAACACTCGAAGAGACATTTCGTATCTCCGCACGGCCACGTAATATCCTCTATTTATTATTCATTCAAAATATTGGCTCCAATTCCCCCGGCTAATTCCTGATAATAAGTGGCCCTTAGCATATTTGGAAGACGCAAGCAACATACCATCGATTCGATGGTATAAATTAGGGCCGTAGGAGTAGGAGGAGGGGGGCGGGGGGGTAGGGCCCGTGCCCCTCACTTTTTGGGCGAAAATTTTTTAAAAAAGAAGACCACCACTTTACCGTTGAAAATACTGAGTTAATAACACAACCCAATTCTTCTTTCGATTTTATAAAATATGTTGTTAGGGCTAATTTTTTAACCTGTCGAGTCTTTTTAAAGCTCTGTCGCGTCCTTAGCCAGCGCATACAGCCGTCTCTCCTCGCTCCTCATCACTAGGGATGTTTCGCAGGGAAGATGAGGAGAGACGGCTGTCATGCAGGCTACTGATCTCTTCCTTGGCTTGTAATTTCCTCTATGGCGTCACTGTTTACCTTTTTTATCCGTTAACATTGTACCTTAACGATAACATTAGAGATAGGTAAAATATATTCTAACCATTTGCATTTTCTTTCGTATTTATTAAAATGTCCTGTGGATGACGCAGGGAATAGCATTTCCGAGCCCCTAAATTTAAGCATTTTCTGGGGAAGCATGCCCCCAGACCCGCCTACTTTGGAGCGCCTCCGGCCATCTAACTTTTTGCCCTTTGCGTTGCACCTTCAAAATCTCACGCTGCGTCCCTAAAATCTATTATACGAATCTCGAAAACTTGCTTCTCAAGACGGTTTCAGGAGGCGATTTCAACCTGAAAATTCTATGGTTCAAATAAGAACAGGGAAAGTCTTGAAACGGAGCTTATTATTTTGAAAATGTATGCTCGAGAAAGTGTCATAGCCTCTGCGTCATCAATAAAAGAATTTCTTAAAGCAAATGGGCCTGCTTCATTCAGTGAGACTGCAACATGTACAGTTTTGGTCAAACTGATATTAGTTATGCCTGCAACAAATGCTTTGAGTGAAAGGTCTTTCAGTGTCTAAAAAGGAATCAAGAATTAATTAGGTCTAACATGAAGCAAAAAACAGATGAACAACCTTTTGCGCGGTTATTTGCCCTTTCGCCAATGAGGCTATGAGAAGATTTTGTGCGCAATATTCTCAAAGTTCCTGCTTTCGTTGGATGACTCTTCTTTATTCTTATCCGAAATTTTGACTTTCAAAAAGGAGCGCATTGCATCAAACAGAAAGAAATCAATCTTTAAAAGAGACTATGCGAATATGGACAAACATGCTTTATGTAATGTTTAATAAACGAACAGCAGTGTTTTATCGGTTTAAAATCCTGAGCCGAAGGCGAGCGATTTTAGACCCGATGAAACACGTGCTGCGAGTTTATTGAACGAGTTCAAAGACATTTCTGGAAAAACGTGTCTACATGGAGTTGATAACATTGACGCTTTTGTGAACATTGGAAGTTAGCACACGAAAAAAAGAATTACGTTAATTTGATACTAGACATGCAATAAAATCAAATCTCACACGCGTTTAGAAATGTTCCAGTCTACAAACGAAACTAACCGAAGACGATCAGTGGTGTTTTGTTCTAGATCTTCTCGGAAGCCTAAAAATGCCAAGGAAGAAAGGAAGTTAATTGATAATGGTAAACCAAGGTCATCAAGTACAGTGAAAAAGTAGACTTCGGAAAATTTTTTCTGGCATGGCGGAACGGTAGGTAATCAAAAATCCAGTACTCGAGCCTTGCGTATTCACAACTCAAGTCTTGGGTGCAACGCTTGGACACTACCGTAACCAATATTACCCTTGAGTCACAAAACTTTTGGCTGATTAAAATGGTGAAAGAACAAAGTTTAATTTTGTCCAATGGTAAATTTACTGCGTGTGTTATTTTGAAAGAACATTACATATTCACGCAGCATTTCTTGTGTCAATTGCTGTGCTGATAACTAATATTCATAGGTCACGTGCAGTGACTTAATATCTGATAAAACACCACATACTAATAAGGGAAGGTTATATCGATATAAAGTCACTGCGTGTGATGTATTATCGACTATTTGATAGGCCAGTGTGCTTATGAATTATTAATGAGTTTTTGAAGGATCGCGCAACGCCCTCCAGCTTACTGGGTGAGTGATTGATAGTGCTCATTTTTTGACGGAGAAAGCTACCCATTTTATGAACTTGGGCGTGCCTTGAGGCAGCCCAGTTAACAAAAGCTTGGGATTGGATTGGATCAATTGCTGGATGAGTTTTTTTTTGTTTTTACTTGGATATACATACAGCTGTGTATTATCCCCTGAGAAGAGATGCGTATTCCAATTGAGTTTCTGCAACGGGCCGATGTAGTCTGAGACCAGAAATATATAGTTGGACTCGTTGGAACTATTAACAAAGGGAGAATTTCGCATTAACGTGTTTATTGATTAACCTCTTGCTACTAGAGGACATGGTCCAAAGAAATTAACTTATAAAATTAGAAGATATCCTTAAACAAATAATGCTGATATACATTGTATTCTAAACCGCCAGGAAATTAAAGAGAGATACAAGAGATCAAAGTTGGTCATGAAAAGAACAGAGAGAATCAACCAACTGCATATTAACCGGTAAACAAAACTTTGCATGAATAAATTAAAAAGTTGGGAAAAACCCGTCACTTTCTGTTCCTCAACCTGTAAAATGGATGAACGCAAAAGATTCACAACTATCAGTGAGAATAAATTACGTTTTTTGTACCTTCCGACATTTTAAGTTCAAAATGTCGCTATGAAACCGTAAACCCAAACAAGGTTACATCCAATTCACTGGACGTTAAACTAAATAGTTTGCAATTCTTTTAAGTAGCCATTCTCCTTGTAGCAAGGGAACGTTCTCTAAATGTTTTGTTGACGAAGAGTCTGCCAGTATTTAGACATCGCAACGAAAGAAATCTTAATTTGCCCTACTGCTGATCATCAACAAGAATTAGAAATCGTTTCGTTTTCCGAGAATAAGGAAAGCCGACAAACAGCTCTCTCTTCTAACTTCCTGGTTGGCATCTGATCTCAAGAACTGAAGCTGAATATTCGAATCTTAAACTACGAAATGTAAATAGCTAGACTAACGTACTCAGAAAGAAATCTCTGTCACCAGAAGTACAGAAAGGAAAGTGACAATTGAAATTCTGGGATTGTCCCTGTATTCTAAGGAATAAAGCCTCGTATGTTAATGATTCCCCAAAAGAAACACCCTAGCCCTTGATATAACATACATGACGTGTCACAAGGCAGCCTGTCCTAGTGATGAATTTTTATATCGTTTGGAACTTTCATACCATGGGCACCCAACGCCCTTTTTTCTGTAAAATTTGTTGGAAGGAGCAAATATTGCCTAGAAATCCCTAAATTAAAACTTGGGACAGAAAGGCCTGTTCCAATATCCTCTATTTTCTCTTTTAAGATCGTCGAGCGCGCGCATGAAAATAGAAATCGCGGGGACTTATTGACCGCAGGCGAATATTGGGAATCTTTATTTTATTTCATTTTTTTCACTAACTTACCTACGATCTTCAGAAGTTGACTTTTTCAATTTTTTTTTTTACCAGGATAAAACGGCTATTGTTGAAAAAGGTTTTCTTAAAATGTCTGTATAAGAAAAACGTCCACTAGAATCCTCTAATTAAAGTGTAGAAAAACATTATAGTTTTTAAGGCAGCTCCTTGAAATTTACCAAACAGGCTTTCCTTTACTACCCAACGTATTCTTTTGTGCCTTCAGTTCGCGACTACTGTGCAAATGCTTAAAAACCCGGGACTTTCCCTGAACAGGCAGTTTTAAATTATGAAAATTCACACTTGATTTGGATGCTAAGGGGAAAATAAAGAAACAAATGAATTTTCCATCATCGAACCTCAATGCAACATATTTCCTTTTGCTCTCCTCGACCTCAGAGCCAGTTATGAATTTTAATAATTCGATACTGATCTAAAATGGAAGCCAAAAGCGGACGTCATTACATGAAGACTTCACATAAATGGCCCCTAGATGTGAATAATAATCAATTATTGAACGAAGTTGGGCAAAGTATTGTCATCTTTTAAGTGCTAAACTGATAAATCATTGAGAAATGGTGTTAAATGGAAAGAGATAGTACATGTGTATAGAGATACTATTAACTGTAAAATATTGTTGGAAGGAGCAAGTATTGCCTAGAAATCTCTAAAACTTGGGAAAAGGCAAGCGTGTTCCCATATCCTGTATTTTCTCTTTTAAGATCGTCAAGGGCGTATTTCAAAATAGAAATCGCGCGGATTTATTGACAGCAAGGAAATATTGGGAATTTTTCTTGGTATTAAGGGGAAGTCAAACTACTCACCTTCCTCCGTGGAAGTTTGTGGCGCCTGACTTGCTATGAAGACCTCAACGGCTGTTTCGCTTTGTAAGGTTAACGAACCCAGCAATCGAATGTAGCGGTGCCAAAAGGTATTATAACACTTACGCTCTGAAAACCTAATTCCACCAATATTAACCCAGCCTACAAAAAGGAAAGACATTTGGGAATGTTTTGCTTTCCAATAAAGTGAAGAGGACTCCAATACAAACATAAGAAAAAAAAAAAGCGGAAATGATTTATGTTTGTGACATAATATGTATGTTACACTACCAAGAGCTTGGCAGGAAATCTATCTCTAAGAGTTCAGTGAAGTACAATAAAGCTTTAGCACTCTCCGCATTTTAAGATCAGAAATCAGAGCCTCGTACGATAACGATACCAAGGTAAAAAGAAAGGAATACGCAGTCCAATTAACATGCATGAAATAGACATAAGACCGGCGTTACATGGCTGTATCAACTGGGAATATTTATAAACTTTTCTATATAAGGGAATTCATTTCGTAAAGGCAAAACTATTTGACTGTATGAGCTCTTTAAAGAGTTGCTTCGAACTTTTGAAATCACGCGACAAACGATCCCTACTAATCGAGGTCCAGTTTTAAGAGTCTGTTATGCACAATCGCAATTCAGGAAACTTAGTGCGAAAATTAAGATCTCAAGTAAGATATATGAAATGGAAAAAGGTAAGCTAGCTAAGATGAGTTTATTTTTAAAAACCAACTTCTTACCTCGAAGTCAGCCGCCCTTTCGTGCCTTTAGCCGATGTGGAAGAATCTGGGACTTTCCCTGCATTCCAAGAAACAAAAACTATAACAAATTCAAAACTGGATGCTAGTGAAGACCGATTTTAAAAATGTCTAATATGAATACCTTAACGTGTACATTTTTTGTGTCGAGATAAGGAACCGACAAGGAATAGTCCAAAACGAGTAATGCCGCAATAGGATAAAACAATGTTAGCAAAATCTTTCTTCGGAAAAGAATCGATTCGCCAATATTAAGGCCTCAAAACGAACGTAAGTTTAAACTGTTTCGCTTTTTTGGAAAGTAAAAAGAGCTAAGTAAATATCCTCTCATACAAACGTTTTATTTAAAAAACTGAAATGAAGTTTGATTGTCACAAATTATGCAAATATTTACACACAAGACATCAAAGTGTGGTCAAACCATTGGAGACACACTCGCCTACGTCTTACGCTTGTCACATTTTTGTTTCTGACTTACTACGTACATTTTGACGTCGCCTGTAAGGAAAGGCGTTTTTGAGAAACGTACGGCAAGCGGACGTGGACTTTTTGCATTCCTGGACAGTAATTTTATTCAGATTTCCGGACAAATCGACTCTATAGAGACACTTAGGGACAGCCCATTAGAAAAGTTATGGGGTGGGGGGTGGGGAATTTTTGAGCCGTAGGAATTTTCTTTCGTTATCAAATTCCTTGTATGAATTTTTTTAGGCCGTAGCATGAATATTTTTTAGGGTTAATTGGCGAGCATGAATTTTTTTCCTTTACGTTTACGCTTACGCGAATATTTTTTTTGTGTTTTGCCCGCCCCCCTCGATTAGTTTTTTAATGGTCCGTCCCTTAGCGATACACTTTGTTAACATCAAGGCATCACTTCCGGTTGTCTTGCGTAGCTCAAAATGCAAGATCCCTATTTACGCAGAAAATAATGTAATCTGGTAATGTAAGATAGTCATTAACACGTTCCATTAGGCAGTATTGAAAATGAACATACTCTTTATTCCGACTTTTAGATAATTTTTCCGTACAAGACTCCTAATAACTTTTCCGAGATATGCCGACGACACAAAACCTATCGGAACTAGAAAATGAATGAATGATCCGATTACATTCGATAATCTCTCAAACGCTTATTTACATCACGTGTTCCCGAGCTCGACCAGTTCTAACTCGCTTACAACAGGAAAGGACACCCAGAGCCAAATAACGTTCTTTCAAACTTCGATTCATCGCGATTAGTTCAATTTTAGAAGAAATATATTCCAATGATTACATGTAATGTTGTTTTTTTAAACCCTTAGATTATTGCTTGTATTGGAATTTTCTCGTTGAAGTCAAATAGCTTGCACGTTTCGGGAATACTTAAACTTAAAGAAGTATTGAGTTTAAAATATAGTGGCTCAAATATGTTTGATCCTTCTTTTATTCCTCAGTTCTATATAGGTATCTGGATATCAGAAAGAATGTACTCCTGGTGTTAGCTACTTTATGTGTAATGTATGTGAAACGCAAATAAAAGCAACTAAACGGATATAGAATAAACGGGAATGACGATTGCAAAACGTATACATATTAAGAAACTGACTTCGTGTTACCTTAGCAGGAGGAAGAAGACGTAGACATAAGAAAGAGGAACGTTTGACCTTCGGTTTGTATTTTGCATGCATGCATTAAAGTCATTGCGGTCTTAAACTGCAGTTGCCTTTACAACTTAGCTGAGTTTCCTTTTATCGAAATACCAACCAGTGACCGTTTAATACGGAAAGGATCGGAAAGGTGTCGGGGTTCTAAGTCAGGTAAGCGTTTCTGTACCGTAGTGAACTCGCCGACCGGCACTTACCGTTACTTTTGTGCCCTGCTTTGTTCTTAGGCCGTTTTTTGGCTGTGTAGGAAAAGGCCTGGGAACGATGTTGTTTCCTCTGCATTTCTGAGTCGTCCCTTAAAATTTATACGCGGCTGCGATTCCGCCGCAGGAGACTGGCACGGGAACTCAACGAATGGGACAGAGAAAGGAAAGACGTCGTCTCCCCCCTTTTTCCATCCTAACTCCCGCTCCCCTCCCCCGCGCGTATCTCCTGCGCGCTTCCATCGTTAATATTTGAAAACTTCCCTACACCAGATTTTACATTCAGCTTTCCCATCATTCCCCCGCCTAACTATTTAACTGAAGCTTTCAAAAATATTATACAAACAAACGGAGTTGAAACTCCAAGAGTTTTCTCGACGCTTATTCCGCGATCGAACAGTCACAGCATTTATTCTTAGCCTATTTTGTCGCTGTGTGAGTATGCCGTCACAAAATGCATTGTTTCGAGATGCGGCTGACCATAGAATAATCCAAGATGTCGGCTATTTTGGGTCATCACGTTAATTTTACAACGTAGGACGTTATCCTGACAATTTTACTCTCTTAATGCCTATTTTTACTCAGCTTTTTTGCCCGCATTTTACCTATTTTCGAGTTGAAAAAAATAAAAACACGGTGGAATCCAAGATGACAGCCATCGTAAGTCATGACAAATCAATCGACTTATGACTTCATCAAGGCTAGAGAGATATTTCCATTTTCAGATAACTTTCCAACTAACTAACTGTCCAACTTTCACTACCAATGCTTCGATATTCCTGAAATTGTGAAGAGGAAGGGTTAATGGTGGAAGGGTGGGGATGATATGATCGTTTGCACCATCCGCGAACTATGTCATGATACTCACAAATTTTATGATGCTATTTTTGTAATTACTGACAGCAGCAACCGTACTGTTTCCATTTTCTCACAACAGTGGTTGTCAACTTTATAAAGAAGGTGAGGGAAGCCGTTGTGCATTATTCTTCATATAATAAGGAGGTATACACGTCTACTGCTCTAAGAATTTCCGAATAGGTAATCCATACCAAGACTTGTCTTCAGAATCTATAAAGTTTTTGAATCGTTTCAGTTCAGTATTTCAGAGTGACTCAAAGCAATTTTCTTTCTTGTGCGGTGAGTTGTAATTTGACTTGTTTAATTTTTACAAGCTGTTGCTATAATGGTAATTGACTCTGAGCAAACAAATTTGCCTCAGCTGGGATAGTTGAAGTGTCCAGACTGGCCTCATTTAAATCGGAGTTGATCTAATACTTGGTGGTGTTTTTTTTTTTCAGCTTCAGGGATAAATCCTTCTAACCAAGAATGGCAGGAGGAACTCGTCACACGAACTTCTGTAACAACATAGAAGCCTATCACAAGAAAAAGAAAGAAGAGCAATTTTATGACTTTACCATCCGGAACAAAGATGACCTGGAGGTTAAATCACACAAATTTATTCTTGCTTCTCAATTTGATTACTTCGCAGCTCTATTCCGCTTCCATTCAAATTGCCGTGAGACTAAATTTGTTAATTTTTCAAATGATGAGATGAAGATTTTCATTGAATATTTGTTTACTCAAAAAGTGAACTTCATGGAAAGGAATGTTGAAAATGTTCTGATGTTTGCCGACTACATCAATCAGACGGATGGGCGCGGCATTTGCATAGATTACATCATCAAGCACATTGATCAGTCGAATTATGGCTACGTGATTGGGCTTGGTTACAAACTGGAAGTAAGAGAACTAATTGAAGCAGGCGTTAAAAACATTGGGCGTCAAAATATCAATAGTCTGGATACGTTTTCCAAGAACATGATAAATGACGTTGTCCGTTTGCAGCAAGAGCGAGTCATGATTATGACACAGGTGCAATGGAAATTCAATCTGATAAAGCAGTGGCTGACAGCGCCCAACGACGTAATGGGCTTCGAAGCTCGAGGATCTTCAGTATACGGCACGAATAATTTACATAATTGGGGGCCCAAATTTGCAACTGATGGTAAAGTTTCGAATAACGACTGTTTCTACTTTCACTCTGACCTTGAGATGCAGTCTTGATTTCGTCCGTGACCATTATCAATCGTAAAAATTCCTGTTGGGCAAGACTAAGGAATGTAGAAGTCAGAGCTGGAATGAAACCTGTGCCTGATGGGTTCACAGCACGTGACAGAAGACACGATAGCAACAAAAAACTTCAGGTTAACAATCAGTGTGGACACTTTGAAGGACCATCAAGAGGATTTGTTAGCGAGGAACATACCATCGTTTTTGATAGGCCTACACTAGCGCAGTATGTTACTTTACAGATTTTAGATAAAGAATATCTTCAGATAAACGGTCTGAAAATTAATGGAGTTGACTTGCTGAATCATAAGGATGAATGTTTTTAAAAAAGAAAAGAAATAATCTAAAGGACAGGATGACAGCTTTGTGTACTTTACGCACTTGTCTATTCTTATCTTCAATAATTCTAGTATGGGGTTCGACATACCCTACTCACCTTACGCGCCTAGCAAGAAGGGCTTTGAAGCTCACATTGATCCACTATTTAAGAATCTTATGATCCTTATCGAAGAATCCTTAAATTAGAAGACATCTATTCTTTGCATCTCGGGAAATTTAAGTTTTCTTTCAAAAATACTCCATTTCCTTCCAGCTTTTCCAGATCCATTTTACGTACTAATCAAGTTCATGGTTATAACAAGCGTAGTTCAAATAGATTTTATATTTGTTTCTGCCGTACCAGCATGAGAAAGTTTTTTGTTTTCTATTGACGTGCTGTCTTCTTTAATAAGCTGATTGCTTTCATTTTGTGATGCCCCCTCCTTATATTCGTTCCAATCCAGAGTTAAAAAACTTTTTTTCTCTTGTTAATAAGTTCTTAACGTAAATTAGTCTTTGTTTAGTTTTTCGTTACTACATGTATTTTTAATGCATCACTCCACGAATTTCATTTTACTTATTTCTTTGTGACCGGGGAGCCGAGACTTTATAAGCCTTCTGGGCTTCCTTGCCAACCTACAATTCTTATATGTATTCTTACGTTGAATTTACTTTGGCTAAATAAAACTGAACTGAACTGAATCGAACTAAAGGAGTACAGAATCACTGGGGTTCAAAATCATTGTCAGGAACAAAGATTTCCGGTTAATTGGTCGATTACGTACAGACACGTGACTTACATCTCAGAAAAGATTTTCTTTCTCTAATTTGTTCTGTCCAGTTTCGAGCTCTATCTATTTAACATCTATTTTTTTTATTTAGTTTACGTTTTTAGGTACTTAACACAATATATACTTAGTGCAAGCGTGGCTTAATTGGTCGTTAAAGTACAGACACGTTGCTTACGTCACAGAAAAGTTTTCTTGCTTTAATTTTTTTGGTCCAGTTTCCAGCACCGCATGACTATAGCGATTAGGGTAAGCACTGACAATACTAATTGGGTTTAAGCACTGAAATTAGTGACTAATGTTAAGCACTGACTCAAAACGGTTAATTGCTTCCAGTTAGGATTACGCTTGCTTTAAGATACCTTCAAATCAAACCTATTCTCAGCAGTGAATCCTCAGAGGCGTAGTGTGGTATGGGTGGTGGACTGCATATTTTACGATTCGCATTCGATTCTTACTCACGCTACTCGGAAATTGTTTTTCCTTAAAAACTGAAGAGACTTTAACACTTTCATGAACATTTGCTGAGCAGAAATTTTGACAGACTTACTAGAAACATGGACCATTAGAAAGCAATAAAGAATACTATACTGTGTAAGCTTCATACGGTGTCTAAGGGGGTTTAGGTCGATGGACTCCCTGGCTATCCTGTCCAACATGCATTCTCAGAAATTCAGTGCATTCCGTTGGGTCTCAGTGGAGAAACGAGACTACGAAACTTTTCAAGCATGGCTTCAGGACTGCCCCTCGGTTTTGGGGATGAGATTTTTCATAGATTAAGCAACCGAAAAGCTCGAAAAAGAGATTTTTTTCTGGCGTGTGACAGTGCCTTTGCCCGAGGAGTTGGAGCAAAAAATTCCACCAAAAAATTCCCTTCCATTTTTCAAGACACATTGGGCCAGTTATTTAAACGGAGTTTAGCCAGTGTTTGACAAAACTGCGCTCTAAGCGATTTTCAGTTGCGGAGCGCTTTTATGCTAACACCATGTTTCGTGAACAGTTTCAAGAAAGCAAATGGCGTAGACTAGAAAAGCATTTGTCTTTTTAAAATAACCCACTAAGGAAGAGATCTTGAGTTCCAAAGACTTCCTAAGCCACGGTGTAAGTTAGAGTTCATCATAATAACCGACCGATTTTGTTTACATCAACTTCATCAGCATGCTAACTCACGTAGAAAACGTCGTTAATAAGAATTGAATTCAAAAGTTGTCTCATCTCTTGCGTCTTTTCAGTTATAGATCAAACAAGACATCAAAATGTGGTCAGACAGTATGCGGGTCTATGTGACACACTCGCCTACCGCGCCCATATGCCACAAGTTTGTTATTTTTGAAGTCGTCTGAAGGCGAGAAAAGGCGTTTTTGAGATCGACCGACGGCAACTGGATGTGTACCTTCTTGCTTTCTTGCCCAGCGGTTTTGCCCATATTTTTAAACAAATCGTCATAAGAGTAGAGACACTTGGCAGTACAAATTTGTTCGCGTTAGGGTATAGGGAAAAGCTCTCACCTAGCCCCGCTGGGATTGACGTGCGTCGAAAACACGCCTGATGTAGTTGCTGGTAGCCGATTTTCGGCCATTTTTCCTTTTGTCTGACCCACTGGAGTTAAGAATAGACTTGAATTTTCGCCCAGGCGACTGAAAAGGTCCCGGATGTATGTTTTCTCATTCTGGGTGATGGGTTGTTGGCGTCGCTCAAAAACGCGTTTGCTTATGATTTTGTTAAAAGTCATTGTACCATCGGCCAGGAGGAGACTGGCACGGAAATTCGCTGAAGGGGAAAGAGAGAAGAAACATTTATTTCCCATCTTCCTCCGTGCATATGTCCTTTGCGCTTCCGTCGTTAATATTAAATAAGAAAAAGAGACAAGCAAGCGACCGACGGCAACTGGATGTGTACCTTTTTGCTTTGTTGTCCAGCGGTTTTGCTCATATTTTTAGACAAATCGTCATAAGATTAGAGACACTTAGCAGTAAAAATTTGTGCGCGTTAAGGCATAGGGAAAAGGCCCGGCACCTAGCCCCGCTGGGTTGACGTGCGTTGCTAACACGCCGGATGTAGGTGCTGGTAGCCGATTTTCGGCCGTTTTCCCTTTTGTCTGACCGACTACGTGTAAAAAGGTCCCAGATGTATGTCGTCTCATTCTTGGCGATAGGTTGATGTGTGTCGCTCAAAAACGCGTTTTCCTTAGCTGTCATAATGCGTGGAAAAATGTGATGTTGTTAAAAAGTCATTGCACCATCAACCTGGAGGAGACTGGCACAGAAATTCGATGAAGGGGAAAGAGAGAGGAACTATTTATTTCCCATCTTTCCTCGTGCGTATATCCTATGCGCTCCCGTCGTTAATGTTTAAGAAACGGTCCAGATAAGAACGATAGCAACAACGGCAACGAACATGTCAGAATGCAAAAAAGGTGCTAACGTTTCTATTGTCTGTACTTACTTCCGATTGGCTTAAACAGCAAAAGTTAACAAAACTTCATAAAGCGGTACATATATTCATCCTTACTTTCCAACCATCTTCCGTATAACAAAATCTGGTCTCAGTTTGAATAACAAAGAAATCCTATGTGGGGAACACGTAAAACTGTAAACTTTTCTTGGCTATTGTTTTCAACTCTTGTGATTGGTCAAAATCTTTTAACACAAAAAAACACTCTTTCAAAGTGGAGTGTAAATGCATTTTATTGCGTAAACGGCCTTCATGTAGGCTTATGCATTCTCTGTGTAAAAATGAAAACATTCCTATGTGGGGAAAGCACGGTTGCCGCATAACAAAAGAAATTGCTATCCACCTTACCCGGATCATTACTTTAAAATAAAAGAGAGAGACAAGCGAGGCGACTGGGGAGTAATCATTCCCTCCACCAGATTCTACATCTAGCGTTCCATCAGTCCCCCGACTAACTATTTAATTGAGGCGTTGAAAACCACAAGCAAACGGAGCTATTAAGTCTTGAATCCCCAAGAGTTTGCTTGGCGTTTATGCCCCGGCCGAATAGTCACAACATTTGTTCTGAGGTTGTTTAGAGCCCATGTTGTTGTTGTGCGCGGTCATGCCCTCACAAAAATAGCGGTTATTTTGAATCATCGCGTCAATTTTACGACGTATGACTTTCGTCTTAGATGTCGTTCGTCATTAAATGGAAGCATGGTAAGGATGTACAAAATGACCACTTAATTTAATAAAGTTCTCATTTTTTCGCAAAATATTGAGCTTGTTTCCGTTGAAAACGCTTTGCGCCGGAGTAAATTTTGCTGACGAACGGTATCACCTGTTTAATTTTTTAAACACCTCTAACTTTTTTATTAAACTTACAAAACAGTTAGTAAATCAACAGTGCATTGGTACTTATATGTTGTATCCTTCCAGTGAAATAAAAGTAGCAACTCTAGCTTTGAATTCAGTTTTGAAAGCAAGGACCAACGTTACAAAATAGAAGGAGCGGATCTTAATAGAGGATCTAATCAGCTATAAATTAAAATATCTGAACAACGGAAAGAAGCAAGGCTGATTTCAAAGTTGCAATACTTTGCTTAGGTTTCCAAATTTTTCTCGTTTGACCGCAGTGGAGGCTTGTCCACAGTGGACCCCTCCCCGTCATTCATACGCGGTCGCGAATCGGCCGTGGGAGATTGGCTCGGGAACTCGACAAAAGATAATGCCAAAGGTCATTGTCTAATTGATTAGGTCATGGTCTAATCGTCTCCCCACTTCTTCCGTCCCAGCTCTCCCACGCGTATCTCCTGCGCGCTTCTCTCTTTATTATTTAAACTCTCTCACAGGGAGCTGGGGAGAGACTGGCGAGACGACTGGGAACGGAGGAATCTACCAGATTTTACATCCAGCTTTCCATCCCATCATTCCACCTGTTAACAAAAGAGAATGAGCTGATTCGGTCCTTGCTGTTAATTATTTCACTGAGGCGGAGGGGAACACTAACGACAAGTCCTGACAGGATCAGGTTAAAATTGCAGCTGGTCATGTTTTGTTGTTATTATGTGACTCATTACTGGAAAGTGAAAGTCACATTGTCCAACTGACGAACAGTTACAGTGTTTCGATTTTCTATTTTGTAGACTCTCAGATATTTCGAGCAACAGCAATTTGCCGTCTGTCTTCACTAAATAACTAACCCTGTTCACTAAGTAGCCTCTTCTCTTGAACAAAGTTATTTGATGAGCTCTTTAGCTCAGAAAACAGCTAACCTACCTTATTTATAACAGACCTCTAGTCAGAGGGGTAAAATTCTAATAGAAATAAGCTAACAAATTACACAAAGACGCTGTAACAATTGATAGGTAGGCTCATTTCTAAGAAAACCAGAATGACATATCTGGAAAGAGTTTCGAATTTCCCGACATTCTAAAGATGTCAAGTCCGTTTCATAAGTGAACCGGGTTCCTAACGCTGGAAGAGAGAACCCAACCGCGTCCCCAGGGCGCTTTTCCCTAGCTTTCCCTGGCGCCCCACCTCCAAAGCCAGGGAAAAGCGCCCTGGGGACGAGGTTGAAGAGAACCCACTCAGATAAATCGGTACTTCTAAATTTTAGTGAGCACCCACCCATTCAATGGTGTGTCAGTTTAAAAAAAAAGATCAGCCCCAGCAGGTATGACAGGGCAGGGCAGCGGATTGGAAAACGCCTGATTCAAAACGGGAGAGTACAATTCCGTACATCGCCTGAGTTGTTAAGTCTTATCAGTCACTAATGGGGGTCTTTCGATATTAATATTAAAATTCAGCACGATAGCGAGTCTTGGAGGATACAAAGCTGTTTATTCATTTTCTTTGTTAGTGTCCTCTAAAACTCGCCATCATGCTGAATTGTTTTTGAACTTTCAGCTGAACACTATCACTACTCTAAAACAGTAATCAATGAAACATTGTGGTGGTGAATGATCTCAGGCAAATAAAAAAAGCTTAAAAACCAATTCCGTAAGTATCATATTGACGCAAAGCAGGGGCACCCAACTACGGTTTTCCGTAAAATATCTGTTCGGAGAAGCAAATATTGCGTAGAATTCTTTATTATTTGAGGACAGCTAAAAATTTCTAGATGACCGTTCCGTTCATGTACAATTTTCGGCAATTAATTCCCTACGATTTTCTGAAGTAAATTCAATTTTTCACATTTCACTTCTTAGGTTAAGCTATGTTTCGTAGAAAAAAAGAAACCTAAAATTATTTTCGGATTCAAAAGTGTGATGGAGACAGGATTCAGAAAAATTCTCACTTTCGTAATACGTTAAATTGAATCTAAAATTTTCGGGAAAATCATAAATAGGCCCTTGTAATTTCGAAAAGACTCAAGCACCCCTAGGATGTCCGAAGACAATGCATTTCTAGAGATCTAAAAGCACTCTGCTGGATAGCTTAAAAAGTGTTTTCAATGTATTTAGGAGGAAATCGTCGTTGGGTGCACCTAGCAAAGAGCGCTTAATTCCAGAGAACACTTACATCCCTTTTCTTAGCTTTGATATCTATTGGCATTTCATCACGTTCGTCAAGATCAGTGTATTTACAAAGTTTATCAAACCAAAGTAATACTCGTGTTCATGCAAGTGATTGAGCTTATTTGAAGCAAGCGTGAAGCCCACGATTGACGAGTGGCAGAAGTCATGGAGAACGAAAGAAGCCCTGACTAATCTGATAGGAGACGTAGGTTCAGAAGTATACAACTTTGACGTCTCCACTGTGAGGACGACTAACTGGTCCTGCCTATCCCTTCCCCCTTCTCCTTGTGCTCCGCGCTCAGGTCACGCTTCACCTTCGCCTGTAACGTATCAAAATGGCGCCTGCTTTAAAAAAGTACAATTATCACCTGTTCACTTTGCGGTCTCAGACAAGACCACTTCATTGGGATCCTGGGTATATACATTTATGTACAGCTGTGACAGTAGTGGTCAACTTAAACATGTTTCCTCTCAGTTTACAAGTTCTTTGTTTTCTTTGCATCTTCGCCATCTTTCAGACTGCTCTTATCAAATGCACCTGCAAATAGAAAAACTAATCATCACGATTCCCTTTCGTATGTATTCTTTGCACGATTTATTTTAGCCATCGATCAACATGCTTCTATTGCTCGTTGCGCTAAATGTTTTACCTAAATATCTCTAACACATTCAAAGTCAAACAAATAGCAAACCTTTACACTTTGAGGAAATTATTTATATGCTAACAGTTTAGTAAAGTCGAATTGTATCACTTTCAGCTTAAATGCGATTCGTATAATTTTCGCACTGTATACCTATTACTAAGTTATGGGAGGCAACCGCGACTGCCAGGACAATAGGCTGCCGAATAATGAGGGTTAGCGACGTCAACCGCCACCAGGGGAGGTGGGAGAGGCGAAATTTCAAGTCATTTTCACTGACCTGCGTTAAACTAGCCGAGAGGCGGGCAAAAACTAAGCAATTCTAACCGAGGGCCGCAATGAATCATACTACCAGCGCGCAGACCCAACACGACAGAACTTACGGAGTTACTTAATTCCCGCGTCACGGGCCAATAATGTATTTACTATGCGGTGAGAATATTTAACTTTATTTTAATTTCCTTCGTTTGCGGATTGCATACTGATCAGAATATATCTTGAAGCAGGAGATTGATATCAAGCCAATTAACCATGCGGATCCCTGGCAGCCCGAGCAACCAGTGCAATCCGAGCAGTTCGAGCAGCCCGAGAAGCCCGTGCAATGGTTGCCCAAAATATCGGCCATCTCCTCTGGTACAAAATCGCGACTACTAAAAGAACTAAAGCAAAACGTATTGTAAAACCCAATTGAATCGAATGAAATACTGTCTTGGGGGCATAATAAATCTTGCGAAATCTTCGCGGAAAAAGCATCATATAAAAGAGGCTATTGATGACAAAAGCCCTCCTTTTGAGAATACAAGAAAACGACAAGGGAGTTGCCCTTAGCTCATTTGCCAAAAAATATCTCTATAAAAGAGAAGTTTCAAAATCAAATGCTCCTGTAGCTGCTTGGGCTAGATTAAGTGCCCAGGGAATCTTCCCGTCTGCATTTCAACTGTCACCCAGCGGTAATTAGTACGTATACCCTCTGAGCTTTCTCTGGTTCCCTGAGACTGAATCTGTTTTAAGACTGAAAAATACATGCAGCGTTTTTATAGCCTGTTCCAGGCTCTCAGATAGTAGAGATGACGCGGTGAAAGGCGGGCAAAATATGAACGCGTAAACCTGAGAAAAGTGGGGCGGTGGCGTTTTATTTTCCTGTTCGCGCTTTCTCAATTTCGTGGACCGACTATCTCTGAGCCTGGAATAGTCAACGTTTTTTCTTTCATCAGGTACAACCTTAGGAAAAAGTTTGTTTGACTGCCACTTACTTCTCTTCTTTATGATTTGAATTGTTTTCGTATGCTCTTTTAAATCTCAGCTATCGTTTTCTACATTTTTATTTTAGTTAGTTATTTTAGATCCGAGCATGCATGCTTTACGAAATATTCCATGAAAATCGGAAAATAAAATTCGGTCTTCTCTCCAGTTGGCTCACTTTCATGAACGGGGTTGGAAAAAAACAATAAAGAAAGAAACTAAAAAACTCAGTATAACTCCCTTAATAATATTTTTCAAATAATGCGTTGTCACGAACATTAATTTCACATATTTTGACTAAAAACAGCTAGAAAAACCTAAAAAATGATATCAAATACAAACCTTTGAATGTTACATCATCTCCAATCAGCATAAAGGGTGCCCACTGCTTGACGTCAGAAAAGCGATTCTCTCTCATCGACTTCATGGCCTGATGAAGAGATTCACTGGCATTTTCACCATGAACAAGGTGCTCGTAAAAACGATCCATAAACCACATAGTAGCTTCGTCCTCTACAGCACCACAGTGCCGCCAACACGGCGCGTGCACCCGATGCTAGAAATGCTCGAGCGATTCCAACAATTCCCTCAGCCCTTATCTGACCACTTGCACTATGACAGCAGCTAAGGACAACCAGCTTGGCTGTTAGTCGAACTTGTGAAATTTCAGCCATCGTCAATAAGTAGTCTTCTTCGTGTGGAGTTCCGCAGGAGCTTACAGGGGAGAGAGCTATTTCTCCACGTTCAGCATAACCATGAGCAGCGAAGTGAATGAGACTTACTGAATGCATGCTTTCCAAGACTGCCTGCTTATTTGCATTCCTTCCAAGCAACGGTTGAACACCGAGCAATCGCCCAATCATCTCTGCTTCTTTTCTCGCCCAAGGCAGTGAGTTTAACTGTAGAAGTTTTCCTTGGTAGTATACATCACCAACGTCTGGCTCTCCTACGATCAGTGCACCGGTTTTACTATGATAGACTACTGGACTGAGCTGAATCAACTTAAGAGTCGTCAAGGAAGGGACAATACGAATCCTGAAAGTATCCGATAAATACTTTCCATTATCATCTATTAAAGCAGCAAAAGGAATTGGATACAACAAGTTATCCGGTACAATAATGATTTCTGATTCTTGGAGTAAGTCAGCTACAGGAGCGACTATCATGTTGTAACCATCAGCAAGGGTTAAAGGTTTAGAGTGGTGATTTTCGTCTTGCTCTTCTTCTATAAGACGCAGAGATTCGAAGCTGTCACGCTGAGATGGTTTGCATGATGGAGGGGAGCTTACACATGAAAAAAATGATCGATCTTCGCATTGGTCTTGACGTAGATCAGGAGAGCCACCAAATGTTTTATTTCCAAACACTTTATCTGCACTTTCTTTGAGTCTCGTTTGTCGAAAAACTGTCATTTTGTTTGGCTTGAGGATCCAAAAGAACATATCATCACCGGAGCAGTAAACATAAAGACAAGAACTAAGTGCATTTTTGTTCATGATGTTTTCAATACCAACCCATGACTGTGGGTTCACTGATACCTCTTTTTCCACAGAGTACTTATCTGACAGTACGTCTGTGAGTGCTCTGGACCGTCCAAGCTCGGCAACGTAAAGGGCTTCATGATAGTTACCTGTAGCAATCAACAACCTACAAAGAAGAAGGTAAGGGAACACATGCTCATCGAAAAAAGAAATTTTGAATTGATCTTTCACTCTTAAAAAATCATGCATTTCTTCGCACTTCTGAATGCTTTCATACAGATTTCGCCGTAGTTCATTTATGCTTCCTCCTGCCACTAACGCGTTCAGAGCAATGGAAAGGTGGCTGTTAAACTGCATTTCAAAGTCCCCTATTTCGTAGCTTATCTCAAGTGCTTTATTAGCATATTCTTGACTCTTCGCATGAAGCTGAAATTCTCGACAAAGTTTCCCCAGATTTAAGTATGAAGCTCCAACACTACGTTTGTCTCCGATTTCCTCGTAAATCGCCAGTGCTTTGTGAACGTATTCTTCTGCCTTGGTATATTGACCAACAGAAAACAACACAGTTCCTAAATTTCCGTAAGCAGTCGCTTCTCCTTGTTTGTCACCGATTTCTTTCTTGATCACTAGTGCTTTCTGAAGGTATTCTTCAGCCCTGGTATATTGACCAACAGAGAGGAACACAGTTCCTAGATTTCCGTAATCTGATGCTTCTCCTTCTTTGTCACCGATTTCTTTCGTGATCACTAGTGCTTTTTGGAGGTATTCTTCAGCCTTGGTATATTGACCAACAGATATGAAAACAGTTCCTAGATTTCCGTAATCTGACGCTTCTCCTTTCTTGCCACCGATTTCTTTCCTGATCCATAGTGATTTCTGAATGTATTCTTCAGCCTTGGTATATTGACCAACAGATTTAAACACAGCTCCTAGATTCCCGAAAGCATATGCTTCTCCTTGTTTGTCACCGATTTCTTTCCTGATCACTAGTGCTTTTTGAAGGTATTCTTCAGCCTTGGTATATTGACCAACAGATAGGAACACAGTACCTAGATTTCCGTAATCTGATGCTTCTCCTTCTTTGTCACCAATTTCTTTCCTGATCACTAGTGCTTTTTGAAAGTATTCTACAGCCTTGGTGTATTGACCAACAGATTTAAACACAGTTCCTAGATTTCCGTAAGAAGATGCTTCTCCTTGTTTGTCACCGATTTCTTTCCTGATCACTAGTGCTTTCTGAAGGTATTCTTCAGCCTTGGTATATTGACTAACAGATTGTAACACAATTCCTAGATTTCCATAAACGGATGCTTCTCCTTCCTTGTCACCGATTTCTTTGCTGATCACTAGTGCTTTTTGATGGTATTCTTCAGCCTTGGTATATTGACCAACAGATTTAAACACAGTTCCTAGATTTCCGTAATCTGATGCTTCTCCTTCTTTGTCACCAATTTCTTTCCTGATCACTAGTGCTTTTTGAATGTATTCTTCAGCCTTGGTGTATTGACCAACAGATAGGAACACAGGTCCTAGATTTCCATAAGCAGATGCTTCTCCTTTTTTGTCACCGATTACTTTCTTGATCACTAGTGCTTTTTGAAGGTATTCTTCAGCTTTGGTATATTGACCAACAGATAGGAACACAGTACCTAGATTTCCGTAATCTGATGCTTCTCCTTCTTTGTCTCCAATTTCTTTCCTGATCACTAGTGCTTTTTGAAAGTATTCTACAGCCTTGGTGTATTGACCAACAGATTTAAACACAGCTCCTAGATTTCCGTAAGAAGATGCTTCTCCTTGTTTGTCACCGATTTCTTTCCTGATCACTAGTGCTTTCTGAAGGTATTCTTCAGCCTTTTTATATTGACCAACAGATAGGAACACAGTTCCTAGATTTCCGTAGTCAGACGCTTCTCCTTGTTTGTCACTGATTTCTTTCCTGATCACTAGTGCTTTCTGAAGGTATTCTTCAGCCTTGGCATATTGACCAACAGATTGGAACACAACTCCTAGATTTCCATAAGTAGATGCTGCTCCTCTTTGGTCACCGATTACTTTCTGGATCCCTAGTGCTTTTTGAAGGTATTCTTCAGCCTTGGTATATTGACCAACAGATTGGAACACAACTCCTAGATTTCCGTAAGTAGATGCTTCTTCTTGTTTGTCACCGATTTTTTTGCTGATCACTAGTGCTTTTTGAAGGTATTCTTCAGCCTTGGTATATTGACCGACTGCGCGGAACACAGCTCCTAGATTTCCGTAACATATTACAACTCCATGATTGTTTTCAGTCTCAATCAGGATGCTGAGTGCCTTTTCGCAACAGTGTTTTGCTTCCTCGTATTTGCTTCTTTGATAGTAGATGTCGGCTAGTTTTAGTAATGTCATCCCTTCTTCTTCTTTTTGACCACTATTGTGTAGTGTCACGTGAAGCTTTTTACCACATTCTATTGCACGGGTGTGATCTTGCATAAGAGTATAGCCATTAAGAAGTTTATGGTATACATAGATAACAAATGGTGTGCTAAGTTCTTTAATTGTTTCTAGGGCTTTACCGTTAAGGAGTACCAAACATTCGTTAAAGATGTCCACTGCTTTTCTGATACGTCCATTGTTGAAAAGAAAATTTGCAACGACTGCACCAATATAAATGGTCTGTAGAAACTCCGAGATGTTGTCCATGACCCTTTTTTCTTGACCTTGAGGAAAAATTATTTCAAGAGTAAAAAAGTGGAAACACGATTCTTTAACTTTAACTTTAACGCGGACATACAGTTTACCAAGGAGAAAGAAGAAAATGGTAAGATACCTTTTCTAGACTGCTTGGTTACTCGCGACAACAACAAACTAAAAACGACTATTTACGGAAAACCGACACATACCGACTGATTACTAGACCAGTCTTCGTACAACCCGACCTCGACGACCTCATTTCTTCATTTTCATTTCATTTCCGCTGTTCATATATGATTTATTTCATATATTATTAACACTCGGCTAATTGTCTTCATTTCAGACTAGGTATTCAAATGTTACATAACAGTTCATATATATACGGACACTTTCTATGGCCCCCTCAGTATCCGTATTAAAAGGGTTTGACTGTTTAGACTTTCAAGATTTGGCGGGGGAGGGGGGAAGGTGGGGCTCGGCCCACAAAAGTCGTGCCCTGTCACTTTCAACTTCGTTCCTTAACGGGCCTGTAAATTATGATCGACAATCGATCAAACTCCTTTCCAGACGCGGCAGCCTAGCTCTTTGTTCCTGAGTTGACCATAAAAAGAAAATGGTGTTCACGGCTATCCGAAGGCGAAATAGCTGAATTGTTAACTAACTGAACAAAAGAAATGCAAGAATACGTTAAACGTATCGCTGAGGAGTATCTGCAAGGAAAACATATGTTATATCGCGAAATCATGCCGAGAAATAGGCCAAAGTTTTGAAGCAAGTCTTTGAGAAGGTAAGCTTGTTTATAACAAATCAGAAATATTTTAAATGACTAATACGGCAATTATTTAATTCGGCTTTCGGAAGATCTTGGACGATGTTATACACCTTGGCCGATAACATCCTCCCCAATCTGCAGAATTCTTCACATCCAACTCCTCCTCATTCAATAATTGCTAAATATTCATTATATTTATGTTTCATATACACCTTTCCGGGTACATTGCGAACCAATTAAATCACCACCTCCCAGCTGGCTTGCTGTATCACCCATAAATGTAATAATCAACCATGAAAAGTAACTCTAACCATAAATGTAAGAAAAGTCAACCATAAATGCAATACCTAACGTAAATGTAATAAAAGTCAACCATAAATGTAATACCCAACGTAAATGTGATAAAAACTAACCGTAAATGTAGTAGGTTTAGAAAATCGTATGAATTCGATTTCACGAGCAATTTCAAATGGTTAACAATAATTTTGCCCGGTTGTCAGCCATTTTGTATGTGTTTTCATTTCACACTTTCTCGTTTTTTCCAAAGAAGCTTCGGTACTGCGTTGTATAGCCTCTATTGGCACTCTATTTAACAATTAATGAATGAGACTGAGTATCTTATGAAGAATTATGGAGATCGAGGAGGGTGTACGGCCTCGACGGATAACACCCTCTTCGATCTCCATAATTCTTCATATGATACGAAAGCCGAATTTAATACTTGTTTTATTATTCCTTCAAAATAATTCCTAGTTTAAAAACAAAGCTAAAACAATTGCTTACCTCTATCGATGTTAAGTTCACCTTCGATAGTGCACGTTTAGGGTTTTTCAGCTCCGCAAAAGTGTTCCAAATAGCAGATGTCGCCTTTCGAGTTGTCTTCTTGCTGTTCTTGCCATGTTTTTAGCTATAATTTCGCCTAGTTCTTACTCTTGAAACGAGTGAAATGTCCGCCAGTACTTGCCGTAGTACCCTATTTCTCTCAAGATAGTATTTGAAGCTCCCGGTGAAGCTTTCCGTTCTCGAAGCTTCGCTACTAATTTGCCCTTTCGCCAATGAGGCTATGAGATGAACTTGTGTGCAATATTCTCAAAGTTCCTGTTTTCGTCGGATGACTCTTCTTTATTCTAATCCGAAATTTTGACTTTCAAAAAGGAGTGCATTGCATTAAACAAAAAAAAAATATCAATCTTTAAAAAAGACTATGCGAACATGGACAAACATGCTCTATGTAATGTTTAATAAACGAGCAGCAGCGTTTTATCGGTTTAAAATCACGAGCCGAAGGCGAGCGATTTTAGACCCTGTAAAACACTTGCTGCGAGTTTATTGAACGAGTTCAAAGGCATTTCTGGAAAAGCGTGTCTCCATGGAGTTGATAACAATGACGCTTTTGTGAACGTGGGAAATTAGCACACAAAAAAAATATTACATTTGATATATAGACATACAATAAAATCAAATCTCACACGCGTTAGAAGTGTTCCAGTCTACGAACGAAACTAACCGAAGCCGATACGGCGTTTTGTTCTAGAGCTTTTCGGAAGCCTAAAAATGCCGAGGAAGAGAGAAAGTTAATTGATAATGGTACCCCAGAGTCATCAAGTACAGTGAAAAAGTAGTCTTCGCAAAATTTTTTCTGGAATCACCGAATGGTAGGTAAACAAAAATCCAGTACTCGAGCCTTGCGTATTCACAACCAAAGTCTTGAGTGCAACGCTTGGACACTACCGTAACCAATATTACCCTTGAGTCACTGAACTTTTGGCTGATTAAAATGGTGAAAGAACAAAGTTTAATTTTGTCCAATGGTAAATTTACTGCGTGTATTATTTTGAAAGAACATTAAATATTCATCCAGCATTTCTTGTGTCAGTTGCTGTGCTGATAATTAATATTCATAGGTCACGTGCAGTGACTTAATATCTGATAAAACACCACATACCAGTTAAGGGGAGGTTATATCGATATAAAGTCACTGCGTGTGATGTATTATCGACTATTTGATAGGCCAGTAAGCTTATGCATTATTAATGAGTTTTTTAGGGATCACGCAACGCCCTCTAGCTTACTGGGTTAATGATTGATAGTGCTCATTTTTTGACGGAGAAAGCTACCCATTTTATTAACTTGGGCGTGCCTTGAGACAGCCCAGTTAACAAATGCTAGTGGGGATTGGGTCAATTGCTGGATGAGTTTTTTTTTTTTGACTTCGATATTCATACAGCCGTGTATTATCCCCTGAGAGGAGATGCGTATTCCAATTGAGTCTTTGAAACGGGCCGATGTAGTCTGAGACCAGAAAGAGATAGTTGGACTCGTTGGAACTATTAGCAAAGGGAGAATGTCGCATTAACGTGTTTATTGATTAACCTCTTGCTACTAGAGGACACGGTCCAAAGAAACTTATAAAATTAGAAGATATAGTTAAACAAATAATGCTGATATACATTGTATTCTAAACCGCAAGAAATTTAAAGAGAGATACAAGAGATCAAAGTTGGTCATGAAAAGAACAGAGAGAATCAACCAACTGCATATTAACCGGTAAACAAAACTTTGCATGAATAAAATTGAAAAGTAGGGAAAAAACCCGTCACTTTCTGTTCCTCAACCTGTAAAATGGATGAACGCAAAAGATTCACAACTATCAGTGAGAATAAATAGAGGTTTTTGTACCTTCTGACATTTTAAGTTCAAAATATCGCTATGAAACCGTAAACCCAAACAAGGTTACATCCAACTCGCTGGACGTTAAACTAAATAGTTTGAATTAAGCGAGCAATGCTTTAATTTGCAATGCTTTAAAATAGCCATTCTCCTTGTATCAAGGGAAAGCTCTCCAAATCTTTTGTTGATGAAGAGTCTGCCAGTATTTAGAAATCGCAACGAAAGAAATCTTAATTTGCCCAATCTCTGATCACCAACAAGAATTAGAAATCGTTTCACTTTCCGAGAAGAAGGAAAGCCGAAAAACAACTCTCTCTTCTAATTTCCTGGTTGGCATCTGATCTCAAGAACTCAAGCTGAATATTCGAATCTTAAACTAGGAAATGTAAATGGCTAGACGAACGTACTTACAAAGAAATCTCTCTTAACAGAAGTACAGAAAGAAAAGTGAAAATTGAAGACTCTGGGACTGTCCCTGTATTCTAAGGAATAAAGCCTCGTATGTTAATGATTCCCGAAAAGAAACACCCTAGCCCTTGATATAACATACATGACGTGTCGCGAGGCAGCATGTCCTACTGATGAATTTTTATATCGTTTGGAACTTTCATACCAGCGGCACCCAACGCCCTTTTTTCTGTAAAATTTGTTGGAAGGAGCAAATATTGCCTAGAAATCTCGAAAAATTGGGAAAGAAAGGCCTGTTCCCATATCCTCTATTTCCTCTTTTAATTAAGATCGTCGAGCGCGCGCATGAAAATAGAAATCGCAGGGATTTATTGACCGCAGGCAAATATTGCGAATATTGGAGGTTGACTTTTTTCAAATTTTGTTGCTAAGAAAAAACGACTATTGTTGAAAAAGGTTTTCTTAAATTTTTTGTATAACAAAAACGTCCACTAGAATCCTCTAATTAAAGTGTGAACAAACATAGGTTTTAGGGCAGCTCCTTGAAATTTACCAAACAGGCTTTCTTTACTGCTTAACGTATTCTGCTGCGCCTTCGTGACTACTGTGTTATCGCTTAAAAACCCGGGACTTTCCCTTAACAGGCAGTTTCAAATTATTAAAATTCATACTTGATTTCGAGGCAAAGGAGAAAATAACGAAATAAATGAATTGTCCATCATTGATTCTCAATGCGACATACTTCCTTTTGTTCTCCTCAACCTCTGAGCCAGTCATGAGTTTTAATGAATTTGACACTGGTCTAAAATGGGAGCCATAAGTGGACGTCATTTCATGAACCTTTCCCATAAAAGGCCCCTGGATGTGAATAATAATAATCTATTGAACGAAGTTGGGCAAAGTATTGTCATCTCTTAAGTGCTTAACAGATATGTTATTGAGAAATGATGCAATCAACGGGAAAGAGATAGTATAATAGAGTTACTGTAAAATTTGTTGGAAGGAGCAAATATTGCCTAGATATATCTAAAACCTAAGAAAGGCTAGCCTTTTTGCATATCCTCTCTTTTCTCTTTTAAGATCGTCGAGCGCGCGTATGAAAATAGAAATCGCGGGGATTTATTGACCGCAAGGGAATATTGGGAATTTTCCTTAAGGCGAAGTCAAACTACTCACTTTCCTCCGAGGAAGTTTGTGGCGCCTGACTTGCTATGGGGACCTCAACGGCTGTTTCGCCGTGCAAGGTTAACGAACCCAACAATCGAATATAGCGTTTGCCAAGATGTATCATAACACTTACGCTCTGAAAACCTAATTCCACCAATATTAACCCTACAAAAAGGAACGACATTCGAGAATGTTTTGCTTTCCAATAAAGTGAAGAGGACTATCATGCTCCATTACAAACATAAGAAAAAAAAATGGAAATGATTTATCTTTGTTACATAATATGTATGTTACACTACCAAGAGCTTACCAGGAAATCTATCTCTGAGAGTACAGTGGACTCTCCGCATTTTAAGATCAGAAATCAGAGCCTCGTACGATAACGATACCAAGATAAAAAGAAAGGAATACGCAGTTCAAATTAACATGCATGAAATAGACGTAAGCCCGGTGTTACATGGCTGTATCAACTGGGAATATTTATAAGCTTTTCTATATAAGGGAAGCCACTTCGTAAAGGCAAAACTATTTGATTGTATGAGCTCTTCAAACAGTTGCTTCGAACTTTTGAAATCACACGACAAACGATCCCTACCAATCGAGGTCGAGTTTTATGAGTCTGTTATACACACTCGCAATTCAGGAAACTTAGTGCGAAAATTGAGATCTCAGGTAAGATATATGAAATAGAAAAAGGTAAGCTAGCTAAGATGAGTTTATTTTTAAAAACCAACTACTTACCTCGAAGTCAGCCGCCCTTTCGTGCCTTTAGCCGATGTGGAAAACTCTGGAACTTTCCCTGCATTCCAAGAAACAAAAACTGTAACAAATTCAAAACTGGATGCCGAATAGTTAAGACCGATATTAATATAAATACCTTAATGAGTGCATTTTTTGTGTGGAGATAAGGAACCGACAACGAATAGTCCAAAACGGAATAGGATAAAACAATGTTAGCAAAATCTTTCTTTGGAAAAGAGCCAATTCGCCAATATTAAGGGCGCAAAACGAACGAAAGTTTAAACTGTTTCGCTTTTTTGGAAAGTAAAAAGAGCTAAGTAAACATCCTCTCATACAAACATTTTATTTAAAAAACTGAAATGAAGTTTGCTTGTTACATGTTATGCAAATATTTACACACAGGACATCAAAGTGTGGTAAAACCATTGGAAACACTCTCGCCTACGTCTTACGCTTGTCACATTTTTTTTCCGACTTACTAAGTACATTTTGACGTCGCCTGTAAGCAAAGGCGTTTTTGAGAAACGAACGGCAACCGGAAGTGGACTTTTTGCATTCCTGGCCAGTAATTTTATTCAGATTTCCGGAAAATCGTCTCGATAGAGATACTTAGGGACAGACCATTAGAAAAGTTCTGGGGTGGGGGCTGCGGAATTTTCGAGCCGTAGGAATTTTCTTTCGTTATCAAATTCCTTGTATGATTTTTTTTTTAGGCCATAGCATGAATAATTTTTAGGGTTAATTGGCGTGCATGAATTTTTTTTTTCATTTAATTTTCCCTTGCGCGAATATCTTTTTTTGTACTTAGCCCGCTCGCCCCCCTCCCCCCGATTAGTTTTCTAATGGTCCGTCCCTTAGCGATACACTTTGTTAAATCAAGGCAACACTTCCGGTTGTCTTGCGTATCTCAAAATGCAAGATCCCTATTTACGCGGAAAATAATGTAATCTGGTAATGTAAGATAGTTATTTTAATAAATGTCTTACATGTTCAGATTACATTATTTTCCGCGTAAATAGGGATCTTGCATTTTGAGATACGCAAGACAACTTACATGTTCCATTAGGCAGTGTTGAAAATGAACATACTCTTTATTCCGACTTTTAGATAATTTTTCCGTACAAGACTCCTGATAACTTGAGGTCCTTTCCGAGATATTCCGACGACACAAAACCGATCCGAACTAGAAAATGAATGAATGATCCGATTACATTCCATGATCTCTCCAACGCTTATTTACATCACGTGTTATCGAGCTATCGACCAATCCTATCTCCCTTCAACAGGCAAGGACACCCAGAGCCAAATACCGTTCTTTTAAACTTCATCGCGATTAGTTTAATTTTAGAAGAAATGTATTCCGGTGATTTCATGTAATATTGTTTCAAACCCGTAGATTATTGCTTGCATTGGAATTTCCTCTTTTGAATCAAGTAGCATGTACGTTTCGGGAATTTAAGTATTGATTTTAAAAAAAATAGTGGCTTAAATATGTTTTATCCTTCTTTTATTCCTCAGTTCTATATAGGTATCTGGATATCAGAAAGAATATACTCCTGGTTTTAGCCACTTTATGTGTAATGTTTGTGAAACGCAATTGAAAGCAACTAAACGGATATAGAATAAACGGGAATGACGATTGCGAAACGTATACATATTAAGAAACTGACTTCGTGTTACCTTAGCAAGAGGAAGAGGACGTAGACGTAAGAAAGAGGAACTCGTGACCTTCGGTTTATATTTTGCATGCATGCATTAAAGTCATTGCGGTCTTAAACTGCAATTGCCTTTACAGCTTAGCTGAGTTTCCTTTTAATCGAAATAACAACCAGTGACCGTTTAATGCGGAAAGGATCGAAAAGGTGTCGTGTCAGGTAAGCGTTTCTGTACCGTAGTGAACCCGCCGACCGGCACTTACCGTTGCCTTTGTGCCCAGCCTTGTTCTTAGGCCGTTTTTTGTTGTGTAGGAAGAGGCCTGGGAACGATGTTGTTTCCTCTGCATTTCTGAGTCGTCCCTAGTCGTCCCTTAAAATTTATACGCGGTTGCGATACGGCCGCGGGAGACCGGGACGGGAACTCAACGAATGGGACAGAGAAAGGAAAGACGTCGTTTCCCTCCTTTTTCCATCCCAACCCCCTCTTCTCTCCCCCGCGCCTATCTCCTGTGCGCTTCCATCGTTAATCATTTGAAAACGTCTCCACACCAGATTTTGCATTCAGCTTTCCCATCATTACCCCGGCTAACTATTTAACTGAGGTTTTCAAAATTCAATACAAGCAAACGGAGCTGTTAAGTCTTGAATCTCCGAGCGTTTGCTTGACGTTTATTCCGCGATCGAACAGTCACAACATTTTTTCTTAGCCTTTTGTGTCGCTGTGTGAGTCATGCCGTCACTAAATGCATTGTTTCGAGATGCGGCCTGACTAGAATAATCCAAGAGGGCGGCTATTTTGGGTCATCACGTTAATTTTACAACGTAGGACGTTATCCTGACAATTTTACTCTCTTAATGCCTATTTTTACTCAGATTTTTTTGCCCGCATTTTACCTATTTTTGAGATGAAGAAAACAAACAAACAAACAAAAAAAACAAAAACAAAAACAAAAAACACAAGGCTAGTGAGATATTTCGATTTTCAGTTAACTTTCCAACTAACTAACTTTGCGATTTTCACCATCAATGCTTCGATATCTTGAAATTATGAAGAGGAAGCTAAGGGGTAACGATGGGAGGGGGGAGGGGGGGGGGGGGGGAGGGGGGGGGGGGTGGAGAGCGAGGTGAGGGAAAAGAATAGGCGACAATAACAACAAACCCTGACAGAATAAGGTTAAAATTGTAGCCGGTCATTTTCTGATGTTGTTATGCGACTCATCACTAGAAAGTGAAAGTCACAGATGCAAAATCGTTTTTTTTCCTGTATTTAGATGTGATCGTTTCAAACAATCCCCGAACTATTTCATGATACTCACAAATTTTATGATGCTATTTTTGTAATTACTGACAGCAGCAACATACTGTTTCCATTTGCTCAAAATAGTGGTTGTCAGCTTTGTAAATTAAAGAAGGTGATGGAAGTCGTTGTGCATTATTCTTCATATAATAAGGAGGTATACAGGTCTGCTGCTCAAAGAATTTCCAAATAGTCTAGGTAATCCATACCACAAAGACTTGTCTTCAGAAACTATAAAGTTTTTGAATCGTTTCAGTTCAGTATTTCGGAGTGACTCAAAGCAATTTTTCTTTCTTGTGCGGTGAGTTGTAATTTCCCTTGTTTAATTTTTACAAGCTGTTTCTATGGTAATTGTTTCTGAGCAAACAAATTTGCCTCAGCTGGGTTAGTTGAAGTGTCCAAAAGGACTTTTACTGTCAAGTTTTAAACTTAGGACAGGCCTCATTTAAATCGGAATTAATTGATCGATTGCCTGGTGGTGTTTTTTCAGCTTCAGGGTAAATTCTTCTAGCTAAACAAGAATGGCAGCAGGAAGAACTCGTCACACAAACTTCTGTAACAACATAGAAGCCTATCACAAGAAAAAGAAAGAAGAGCAATTTTATGACTTTACCATCCGGGACAAAGATGACACAGAGGTTAAATCACACAAATTTATTCTTGCTTCTCAATGTGATTACTTCGCAGGTTTATTCCGCTTCCATTCAAATTGCGGTGAAACTAAATTTGTTAATTATTCAAATGATGAGATCAAGATTTGCATTGAATATTTGTATACTCAAAAAGTGAACCTCACGGAAAATAATGTTGAAAATGTTCTGATGTTTGCCGACTACATCAATCTGACGGATGTGCGCAGCATTTGCGTAGATTACATCATCAAGCACATTGATCAGTCGAATTATGACCACGTGATTGGGCTTGGTTACAAACTGCAAATAAAAGAGCTAATTGAAGTAGGCGTTTTGTTCTCTGCAAAAAACCTTGGGCCTCAAAATGTCAATAGTCTGGATACCTTCTCCAAGGACATGATAAATGACGCTGTCCGTTTGCAGCAAGAACAAGTCACGATTATGACACAGGTGCAATGGAACTTCAATGTGATAAAGCAGTGGATGACAGCGACGAACGACGCAATGGGCTTCGAAGCTCGAGGGTCCTCAGTATACTCCAATGATTCCAATCAATTTGGCCCGAAATTCGCAATTGACGGTGAAGTTTCCAATAAACACGTCCTGTACTTTCACTCCAAACTCGAAATGCATCCATGGCTGGAAGTCAAATTCCCCTTTCCAGTCTTGATTTCGACTGTGACAATTATCAACCGCAAAGATTCCTGTTGGGACAGACTAAGGAATGTAGAAGTCAGAGCTGGTATGACGCCTGTACCTGAAGGGTTCACAGCACATGACAGAGGACTCCAGAGTAACAAAAAACTTGAGGTCAACACTCGGTGTGGATACTTTGAAGGACCAGCAAGAGGATTTGTTAGCGAGGGATATACCATCGTTTTTGATAGGCCTACATTAGCGCAGTATATCACTTTACAGATTTTAGAGGAACAGTTTCTTCAGATAAACGGTCTGAAAATTAATGGAGGTGACTTGCTGAATCATAAGGAACCATTTTTAAAAGAAAAGAAATGATTTAGCAAAGTCAGCCTTGGACTAGAATCAGGGACAAAGTTGTCTGGTTAATTAAGGACTAGAATCATTGACAAAGTTGTCTGGTTAATAACAAATTTATTTTACTTATTAATTATGTTAGTTTTTGCCACCCAGCAATTTCGCAGTTTTGGATTGCCAATATCTCAGTCCTTTGTTATTAATTGGAAAGAGCTACAAATTGCACAAACTACTCAAATTAACCAGCTCTTTCAACTTTTTGAACCCAATTTTTATGTACGGCGAATTTTTTATACTGAGTAGCTTGTATGCTAATGAGCAAAGACGTAAACAATGACATCTCGGGAGTACTTCAAAATTAAATCATTGGTTAGGTATAAAGCAATTTATCAAAAACGTAGAGAGAATGTGTTTTAACCATTTTGTATTTTAAATTCGCTCCTATAAACAGTATGAAGATATCACAAAAAATACTCTCCATGATTCATGATGAATTTTGTGTAATGTATGTGAAACGCAACTAGTGAACATGTCTTTATAGAATACTCGAGGTTGACTCATTTTGATGTAATATATCAAACATGAGACGCAGTGTTTCATCACCAGATGAAACACCGAGAAGAGAGTTGAAAAATACGACGCGCAGCGGAGTATTTTTGACGAACTTCGAGCTGTTTCATCTGGTGATGAAACACTGTGTCGAATGTTTGATATTTCTTCTCAAACAAAATTATTTTCGAAGGAGAAATTAAGGATGCAAATACTGAGCAGTTTTTCATCCGATTTCCAAACACTCATTAAACATTAATTTTCTTTGTATTTTCTTTATGAATTATTAATGAGTTTGAGAAGTTTAAGTAAAAAATAAGGTGGCAGTATACTACAATAGCTAAATAGCAGCAAATATTAGTATTGGAGGAAGAAATGCTGATTTTGTTTTACCTCGTTTTAACATTGTCTTGTACGGAAAACATTTCCTTAGACTTCTTCGACCGTAACTTGTACTGTGGTCGAAATTGAGCAAGGAAGAGCAAAAGATTGAAACTTTAGACCGTTTAGGCACTGGTTAATGATACTTAAAAAGGATTTAACTTAACAACTATCACTGAAGGGTGTGGGAGGGAATGTCGTTAATACTTGAGTTGAAATTTCTTTACTGACTTTAAATGTTTGAATTTAGTGGCTTAATTGTTTACTTATTATAGATACGATGTTTTTTACTTGTCATTAGTTATTATAGTTTTAAAGTAATACTGTACTGTAATGCAAAAATAAATATGTGTTTTGCTTTAATAGTAAAAAGTATTATCATGATATGGTCTCAAAATTTTGCATCAGCAATTCAGTTCTCCTGCGTATTAGTATGTGTAATCAAATAGGGACGGGTGAAATTAGGGAATAATTTCACGTGCGTTTTGTCCAAATCCTTATAATTTCCCGAGCCCTTAGGGGAGGGAAATTATTAAGATTTGGACAAAACGCTAGTAAGATTATTCTCTAATTCCACGAGTATACCATTTGATTACCTATTAATATCATGGGTGACGAATTACGTTAGGAATCTTGGATTTTTGACATGTTTATCGATCGATAACTCCACTCCCTCGAACGTTTAGAGCTTAAATTTGGCTTAAGTTCAGAGTTTTCCGACAAAATACCTGTTAGAATCCTTCTTGATGTGCTCTTTCGTGTGTTCAGGTTTTCTAAAGCGTCTTTTTATGCCCTGGCATCTTCATTCATGACATTTTAAAACTTCTTCGCCATCTTGACACTGAGACGGACGGAAGCGTTAGGTTGCCATGACAACTTTGTAATATCAAATTATTGCTGAAATTTCGCGCCAAAATTAAGAAGTAATTCGTCACCTATAGTATTACAGTCGTAATACGAGGGAATAAGCAAAGTGCATTATGGGTAATTCCTCTAAGCCCGGGGGGGGGGGGGGGGGGGAGGGGTACTCCTTGCTCCTGACCTTATTTCAGACCATAAATGTCATTTTCCACACCCGTTTTCAGACCTGGAGGAGGTCATCAAACGTAACCTTACATGTTTACATAAAACAGCTGTCATCATTGCTGAGATAAGAACGTCAACAAAAAAAATCCATTTTGAATTCGCATATTACACTTGCCTTCATATTCATGTGGAATTGAAACGACGAACACGTTCATGCAAAACCGTAGTTCCCACGACCACACCCGATTCCAGACCAAAATAGGCAAAATTTGTACCCGTTTTCGGACCAAAACGGCTCAAAAACCCTACCTTTGGAGCAGCACATACCCCTATACGGTTTTTATAAGGGAGCACCCCCCGGACCCTAAGTGCTTGCACGCACTTTCAGCAGCCTTTCCATCATTCTTAATGAGAATTCGCAATTATATTTCCTAAATTTCAAAAAGGACGACAAATATAACAGATAAAATACTGAACCAAAAAGATATTGAGAACCTGTGTGGGTTTTTCCGACAAAAAAGAAGTAGCGACGATCGCTATAGGCCATTTCTAGAAGACGTCTTTTTACTAGAAATAATTTCGCTTTTTCGTTCATATTTAAAATTGGTAATATAATTCCAGTGAGGTTTAGATAAGAAAGGTTGTTTACCATTTAAAAGGGCAAACCGGTCAGTCTACGGTCTGGGCAAATGGTACGCAAAATTCAGGAATGGTAAATTTTGTCCCAGAATTGCGTTTACTATTTGTACAGATCTGTTTCAAAAACGACCGCGAATGCCTGAACCCGTTATCAAAGATGAATTGAAGAAATGGAACAAGAATTTCCGTTTGGAATATTCTGTCCGGAAAAACAGGACTAGCTATTCAGTAAAATATGCTACCAACTAAAACCGCGTACATTATACAAGTAGAAATTAGGAAACTGTTTATGGCGGTACAGTAAGACTAAGTTGAACATAAGTTACAATCTCTCCCACATCCCTCTACAACAGCTGATATGTTCTTTTTGCGTTTCATAGTTCTGAAAGTTGACAGAAACTTGATGATCCTTTCCTTTTTAGTTAGTTTCGCCAAAAGCAACGGCCCCAAGTATCTGATGGAGTGTTCCCCATTTGTAACTGTATTGTAAACAGGCAGTGCGAAATCGGAGTTTCTTAAGTTATATCTTCTATCGCTATCACAGTGAACTTGGAATAGATCCGTAATGTACTTCGGCGTTGATCCATTTTTCCCTTAACACATTAAGATAAGTATAGAGTGTTTTCACTCACGTGGCCAGCGTCTATGCAAATTTATTGGAACAAAACAAAGCCTTCACTTAAGGAAAGAGTTCAACTTCTACAGGACTGGTTTGGGACACAAACATGGCCGCCGTTTCATTGTTTTGAGACACAAATATGGCCGCCATGACGTCATGTGAAAACACAAAATATCTGGTAGCCTTCTGTTATATAATGTAGTTAAATTTAGCTTTCTGAAGTAGAGTATAGTATGTATCCGAAGTATTATTAAACACTTCTCTTAATTCCTCCGGTTAACTATTTTTAAGACTGAGGCGTTCAAACATACAAGCAAACGGAGCTGTTTAGTCTTGAATCTCCAAGTGTTTACTTGACGTTCATTCCGCGATCGAACAGTCACAACATTTATTCTTAGCCTATTTTGAGTCCATGTTATCGCTGTGTGAGTGATGACGTCACAAAATACATTGTTTCGAGATGCGGCCTGACTAGAATAATCCAAGATGGCGGCTATTTTTGGTCATCACGTTAATTTTACAACTTAGGACGTCATCCTGACAACTTTACTCTGTTAATGCCCATTTTTACTCAGATTTTTTGCCCTCATTTTACCTATTTTCGAGCTGAAAGAAAAATGAAACAAATATGACGGTGGAGTCCAAGGTGGCAGCCATCTGAGTCATGACAAATCAATCGACGTATGATATCATTAAGACTGGAGAGATATTTCGATTTTCAGATAACTTTCCTATTAACTTTCAAACTTTCTCTATCAAGGCTTCGATATTCTTGAAATTATGAAGAGGAAGGTGTAGCGGTGGGTGATTAGAGGGGAAGGAATGGGCGACTCTAACAACAAGCCCTGACAGAATAGGGTTATATTGTGGCCGGTCTTATTCTGAAGTTGCTATGCGACTCCTCGCTAGAAAGTGAAAGTCACAGATGCAAAATCGTTTTTTTTTTCTGTTTTTAGTTGTGATCGTTTGGCACAATCCGCGAACTATCTCATGATACTCACAAATTTTATGATGCTATTTCTGTAATTACTGACAGCAGCACACACGGTTTCCATTTGCTAAATATAGTGATTGCCAGTTTTATAAAGAAGGTGAGGGAAGCCTTTGTGCAATATTCTTCATATAAAAAGAAGGTATATACTTCTACCGCACAAAGAACTTCCTAATAGGTAATCCCTACCACAAAGACTTGTCTTCAGAATCTACAAAGTTTTTGATTCGTACCAGTTCAGTATTTCAGAGTGACTCAAAGCAATTTTTCTTTCTTGTGCGGTGAGTTGTAATTTGTCTTGTTTAATTTTTACAAGCTGTTGCTATAGTAATTGACTCACAGCAAACAAATTGGCCCCAGCTGGGACAATGTACTTTGTTAGGTTGAAGTGTCCAGAAATTAGACTTTTACTGTCAAGTATTAAACTAAGGACTGGCCTTATTTAACTCGGAGTTGATCGAGTGCTTGGTGTTTTTATTTTTTAGCTTTAAGGTAAATCCTTCTAACCAAGAATGGAAGAAACTCGTCACATGAACTTTTGTGATAACATAGAAGCCCATCACAACAAAAAGAAAGAAGAGCAGTTTTATGACTTTATCATCAGGGACAAAGATGACATGGAGGTTAAATCACACAAATTTATTCTTGCTTCTCAATGTGATTACTTCGCAGATCTATTCCGCTTCCATTCAAATTGCGCTGAAACTAAATTTGAAAATTTTTCAAATGATGAGATCAAGATTTGCATTGAATATTTGTATACTCAAAAAGTGAACCTCACGGAAAAGAATGTTGAAAATGTTCTGATGTTTGCCGACTACATTAATCTGACGGATGTGCATGGCATTTGCATAGATTACATCATCAAGCACATTGATCAGTCGAATTATGGCCACGTGATTGGGCTTGGTCACAAATTGGAAATAAAAGAGCTAATTGAAGCAGGCGTTTTGTTCTCTGCAAAAAACCTTGGGCCTCAAAATATCAATAGTCTGGATACCTTCTCCAAGGACATGATAAATGACGTTGTCCGTTTGCAGCAAGAACAAGTCACGATTATGACACAGGGGCAATGGAACTTCAATGTGATAAAGCAGTGGATGACAGCGACGAACGATGCAATGGGCTTCGAAGCTCGAGGGTCTTCTGTATACTCCAATGTCAATCAATTTGGACCGAAATTCGCGATTAATGGTGAAGTTTCCAATAAAAACCACCTTTTCTTTCACTCCGAACTCGAGATGCATCCGTGGCTGGAAGTCAAATTCCCCTTTCCAGTCTTGATTTCGTCTGTGACAATTATCAACCGCAAAGATTCCTGTTGGGGCAGACTAAGAAATGTAGAAGTCAGAGCTGGAATGACGTCTGTACCTGAAGGATTCACAGCAGTTTACAGAGGACTCCAGAGCAACAAAAAACTCGAGGTTAACACTCGGTGTGGATACTTTGAAGGACCAGCAAGAGGATTTGTTAGCGAGGGATATACCATCGTTTTTGATAGGCCTATACAAGCGCAGTATATCACTTTACAGATTTTAGAGAAACAGTTTCTTCAGATAAACGGTCTGAAAATTAATGGCGGTGATTTGCTGAATCATAACGAACCATTTTTAAACGAAAAGAAATGATTTAGCGGGGTCAGTCTTGGAACTCTCTCGAACTCAGAGGTATGGAGTTTACTACTGAAGCTCCAGCCCTTTCGCGTTGTTAAATATTCACTTCCTTTTTATTGCATCTGATTGACAGATAGAAGACCTAAAAAAGGGTGTGAGGAAATTTGCATGTCTCGTATTAGCGGAATTATTGCATTTCAAACTAAGAAGTCGAATCTCGTGCGCGATTTACGTAAAGAAACTGACATAAAATGAGTTACAAAGGGAAATCGGAAAATTCCTCACACCCTTTTTTAGGTCTGTTATCTGTCAATCAGATACAATAAAAAGGAAGTGAATATTTAACGACGCGAAAGGGCTGGAGCTTCAGCAGTAAACTCGATACCTCTGAGTTCGAGAGCAAAAAACTTAAGCGCCTTTTGAAATTCGATGAAATAAAATCTTTTATAAGGTAATTTAGTCTTTTAGCTTTAACTTGATATATAACTTGCCTTTGTAGCGAAAATATATACACTCTCGCGCGACTAGAATTTTTTTCCATGGGCACCTCGTTTTCCTTTACCCAGACGTTAACATCTATCATTATAGGGTGCAGTGGGAGGGAATGACTGTAAATATTTGAAGAGCGGCTTAATTGTGTATTTATTAGAGATACAACTTTTTTTTACTAGTAATTTGTTATTACAGTACTGTTTTAAAGTAATAATGTAATGCAAAAATATACATTTTTTTATTCTTCAATATTAAAAAGGACTATTTGAACTTGATATCGTCTCAAAATTTTGCATCAGTAATTTCTCCAGCATATCACAGTCTTCCCAACTCACAAAACACATGCGCATGCACTTGTGCAAAATAGGGGAAGGGGTAAGCAAGGTGCATTATGGGCAATTCTCCTAACCCCCAGGAGAGGGGGGTACTCCTTGGTGGGGATGTGCCGCCCGGTTCTCCAAATTCTGACCGTATTACAGACCAAAAGATGTCAATTTCCACACCCGTTTTCAGACCTGGAGGAGGTCACAAAACGTAACATTCATGTTTACATAAAACAGAAATTATGTCACCATTGCTGAGATTAGAACGCCAACAAAAAGATTTCTTAAAATCCATTTCGAATTCGCATATTAGACTTTCTTTCTTACTCATTAGGAATTGAAACGATGAACACATCCATACACACTGTAGTTCCTTCGTAAACCATACCCGATTACAGATCAGAATGGACAAAATCTGTACCTGTTTTAAAATCAACACGGAGCAAAAACCTTACACTTTGGAGTGATACATACCTATATAGATAAAATAAGGGAGTACCCCCCTGGCCCCTTTTGTACACACTATCAGCAGCCTTTCCACCATTCATACTAAGAATTCACAATTATCGTTCCGAAACTATAAAAAGGACGACAAATGTAACAGATAAAATACTGAACCAAAAAGTATTGAGAACCTGGGTGGGTTTACCGACGGAAAAAAAGTCGCGACGATCGCTATAGGCCATTTGTACGAAGAGGTGTTTTTACTATAAATCATTTCGATTTTTATTTCATATTTAAATTGGTAATCCCAGTGAGGTTTAAATGACAAAAGCCCTATTTACCCAAGAAGGGAATATCTTGGTTGATTCTGTTTGAATTATTTGTTTCAGGCGTTTGCTCGGCCCCACTAGCGTTAGTGCTATAAATACTGCCGAGGGTAAATATTTTTAATATAACAGTATAGTCATACATGCGATGGCGTTGCGATACATGACGCGGTAACCTGAAATCTACCAAAAGTGTACTACACGTTCAGAATTTCGTCTTGCTTTTTATACTTATGTCATTTTTTTCATTTTCTCTTTTCCGTCGTCTTCGTCGTGGTTGCGATCAAGCACACTAGCAGTACAGTGTTACCACGCAAAACACTAGCAATTCTTGATTTAGATTTCGCTGAAAAAGACCGATGATAATCACGGGAAAAAGTGCGACGGAAAGCGACGTCCACAGGTACCTATAGAGAGGTTCAAAAGCACTTTTAAAAGTTGGCGAATGCTTTGCATCTTGACTTAACTCACCGAGTATTTATTTTTGTTAAATAAATCACTGTATTAATGTTCCAAACTGTTGCAATGTCTCCAAGAGTGGAAAAATTCTCCACAGACATTTTTCCTTTCGTAGTAGTTTTTCCTTGCACGTTTGTGATGCTATTAAAAGTTTGTTGTTTTGTTTGTTCTGGATCGCGCATTTCACACCTTGGTAGGGTGAATGCGAAAACATAATAATTTAACAAGCGTGTTGGAAACATCACAGTGCTATTGTTTCTCTGCTTTGAAAACAAGCTATTTGACTCGTGTGTGCCCTCGCTTGCTGTGGCCAAGAGATAGTCGGTTCTTCACTGCTACTATTCCCTCCGTTATGGCACGTGTTCTGGTTTTCAGCGTACTGATTCTCCTATTGTCTTCTGCACAGATTTCAGGTAGGATTTTTAACGTCCTAAGCTACAATTCCGGCTTATTAAAACCAATGAATTAGTTACTGGTTGTTGCTTGGAAATGCGTTTTCTTAGGCGCCAATTATCAATGGCGTTCTCAGTTTTTTTTAAAAGACTATGCCAAGATTTATAGGCCAATATAGTTCGTGTCCGGTTCGGGCTTGATCCAACACGACTGAAAATTCATTTGGAAATGTTGTGGTTTTACTTTTATTATCCTTCTTTGATAATTATGATAATGAGGTTTGAAACAACGACCACAACAACGAAAAATTGAGAAAGACACGTACACTTAATATTCCAGATTCTGAATCTCTAGAAAAGCGACTAAACCCCGTTGTTTTCGTAGCTGG
This sequence comes from Porites cylindrica, assembly GCA_964035525.1. Classification (NCBI taxonomy): domain Eukaryota; kingdom Metazoa; phylum Cnidaria; class Anthozoa; order Scleractinia; family Poritidae; genus Porites; species Porites cylindrica. The sequence continues at coordinate 26,512,351 of OZ037781.1, read as the reverse complement.
TGTATAAGACGAATACGGCAACAAACTGTTCTGGATTCGCGAAAGAATCCGCAAAAACTCCTCTGGTGTAGTCCCAGGCCTTATTCTAAATTTAATTCATCTAGCTCCCTATATTTCCTTAATTACAAGAAGTTTTGTAAACGGTTTGTTCAATTACCCTCATAGTAGAAGTCGTTTTCGACAATTCGATCCTGAGTAATACCCCCTCCATTTCAACGTGGAGGACAAGACAGCTATAGTCAGCAATTTTAAGACAATTCAAATGAAAACATTTTTTTTATGGTATTTCAGAGAAGGTTCTGTACACGGTGAATTATACTAATTATTTGTATTTGTATCTATGAAGCTTATCATAATTAAGGCCTCCTCACTTATAACGATGCGAGTTGAAATTGAAATTATCGTGGCGATGGATGTTGGTAATCACTGAATGATGGCTTACTTAAGTATTTATCACTAGCAATTAACTGTTTTCTCGATTGCAGGTGAATCTCCCCAGTTTGGCCGTGAAACGTTCCCTGTCAATGAAAAGACCCTGAAATGCAAGAATTTCACGTTTCCCTCTTCGTTTTCAAGCGATGATGTCCACGTGCATGTGACAGTTCAGAACCAGTCTCCGAAAAATAACGTTTATGAAGCCGCGGTGGGCTGGGTCGAAGGTGTCACTCAGACTTAGTTTACTGGTTGTGTAGTTACCGCAGGAAAAGGCTTCAGTTACAGAAAGCTAAGCGCTGATTGGCTGGCTTTTCAAGGAACGCCTTCGGGTTCACAGACTGGAAGGATGGCAGTTCCTATCTTTACAACAGGAAGTGTATGCGTGGATACATATTTTTCAACGGTAAGGGATCTTGGCTGTGTTGTTCTAAGGGAGTACGTGACCATGACAACTAACATGGTCAGCTTGCTGTTGACACGAGAGCTAATCTGGCTTCTTATACGCATCTCCGCAATGAAATTCTATCCTTTAAGCCCTAAGAGTGATCAACAATCAATTCTCCCTGTATTATCAATGCTTCGTAAAACATAGTGGTCACGAGAATAACGATCATGATAAACTCAAGATGAATATGTTACTGCTGGCCCGGTAATGAGCTTCGCTAGGTTCTGTGTTGCAGTCAACCCTCTCTACGACGGACGCCTTATAGACCGTCCCTGTCTGACCGTCCTAGAGAGGTGTCCTCCTCATGGAGAGTCGAGAAAACGCGACACCAGTTATTTCAAAGCTGAACCTACTCGCTGTGAATACACGTGTGTTTAACTTATACAAAGCAGCTAAAACTGGTAACATTGTGAAGAGAAGTAGAATTATTTTCTTTCTGTGCAATCAAACGTTCACGGCTACGTGGACCAAAAGCGTAATAGTATACACCCTGACAACTGGAGAAATTTTTAACATTATGCAATCTACTGTTTGAGCCAGTAGTTTTCACTTCCCAATCGTCCCTTCACTGTTCAAAAGTGTCCGTTATCCGTCTTATTGAGAGTATATTTACAGTAAAATGACTGAAAGACGGCCTGGGACTAGGTGTCCGTCTTATAGAGGTGTCTGTCAATGGAGAGTTGACTGTACACTTTTTTTTAGCAAGGGTGAAATTTGGGATGACCAAATTACTAAGAATAGGACTAGAGAGGGTATAGTGAAAGGCCTTTGAATAGAGGCCATTAAATAAACCTTTAATATCAACATGAAAGTTCTGATTTGAAGCTCTATAATTTTTCTATTTAAGTAGTGGGAAAGAAGTTGTGCAAGTATCAATCAAATTCATCTTTAGCGGATCATGTTTTAAGATCTTGATACCACTTAGTTTTATAAAGGAATTGATATACGAGGGAAAACTTGATCCTTCTTAGCCGTTTAAAGTAAACCAGGATGTGATATATACAGGCGAACATATGCACAGTTTCTATGTCATGCGTAAATCTGAGTTATTAATCAATTCTAGGATAGCGGCCATTTTATACTACATTTCATGTTCCCAGCAGCATCATACCCCATCATATTTTTTGCCATCTTAGCCCCAACTACGAATATGATTTTCGGAAAGCACCGTCGCTTTATGTGAGCCGCGTTTTCGAGGTAAAACTAAGGCATATTTTTCATCGTACTCATACTAATAGTTTTTCGAGTAATTAAGTAAGATAGTTTTATTAATGTGTTCAAATACGCTTAGCTCATTACAGTATTGCAAGTATGCGTTTGCTATTTTGCAGCCATTGCCACAAATAATAAAATAGTGAAAAGAGGAAATAAAACACTAAGATAAAATATAAAATATCTATCTATGAGATAAAATCTGTGAATATGTCAGTAATAAAAGTACAGTTCAATAAATGTACATAAATGTACAGTTCAGTTTTAATTATAATAAAACTATTTGCAGATCAATATAACTATGTGACGTCAATTTCTTTCAAGGGTCTTTTAAAGCTACTTACTAGTTTAGTCTCGTGTTTTAACGCTTCCATTAATACATTCCATATCTTCGGGGCCAGGTATCGCCAAGATCTCAAACCTTGCTTTGTGGAGTTGTCGTTGGGTTAGAATATCTTTACCACGAAGATTATAGGTTGTTGATCTTCACAGTAGTAAGTGTGAGAGATTTGGTGTAAACAGATCGTTTGTTGCCTTCACAGGAGTTTGACAGCAACCCTGTAGTTCATGTCACTGCTGTGCACGAAAATCGCCGTAACAAACACGATGCGACCAGTGTATGGGTAGAGGACATTTCGACAAAAAAGTTCAAGACTTGTTTCAGAGAGATAAAAAACTTCAATGGAATTCATAGGAACTTATTCGTGATAAGTAATCATATCATTGAAAGTGTGTCCAGTCTATAAATTTTGATTTGTAAATCAGCCGCTTCCAGCTAAAAATGGTACGTGCTATAAGTATTTCAAATGCATACCACCACGATTACCAGCGCAGCAAGATAAGCGCTAATGCAAGTCTACGTATCTTTTAGGACAGCAGTGAAAGTTTGTTAACTTAACGCGTGCTTGAATGCCATTAGCGAGTACCCAAAATGCGCAGATTTGGTGGTCTTTTACTAGAATCGAACCACAGGGGGTCTTTTCCGAGCAGAGGACTCGAAAGTATGCTTCTTGAAAGACTATTTAATGTATGCAATTTATAAGTTACGAGATTTATAGTTCCATTTGTTACTAAATTTTTTTGTAATCTTTGAGTAGCGTAGTAAAATACAGCGAACGTAGAGCGTAGACCATTGGTCAAGCGATCGCCTACAACAGTTTGAGAACAATGCAAATGCCTTTGTATATTTGCGCGGTACTAGCGAACTTCGGTGGTGAGAAGAGCGAACAAGATGTTTTATAAATTTTATAAATTATTTTAGTCTAATACTTTCCCTTTCTGATTTAAATGAGGCCTGCGCATGTGAGTTCGACAGTCAAACTCCCTTGTTCGACCACCTCTATCTCGTCAGCAACTACCTTTCTCCCTTATAATCGACCATCTTTCTCCTGGAAGCGGCTCCACCAATCCAAAACACCAAAACTCCCCAAAGCCCTATAGCTGAAATCTCTCAAAAAACGCCCACCTTCGTAAAATACCAGGAGATATTTTTTGGGCAAAGGCTTCATAAGATTGTCATTATTTTGTTTTTAACTTCTCTTGTGACCGAAATATAAAAAGCTTGATGGTCTGATCTCTTTGTTCGGCGCTTTATGTACTAGTGTACTCCGAGACTAAGAAGAACTCTAAGTGAGATCATGGAACAACATAAAACTTTACTTAGATGATTTTATGCAACTAATTCTCCTCGAAACATTAGATGTGTTTTTACCTCTTCTCAAAATAAATCCCTCTCGTACGAGACGATTTGTAGTGAGAGATCTCTAACCGTTCGCTTTTTGGGTCGTGGTAGCTTATTGAAGGTTCTTCTACATAGCTCTTACATGAAACCCAGTTTCTTTTTTCGCGTCTGCAGATTAATGCATTCTCAACTACGTACTTTGCTTTAAAATTACGATTCATTAGATAATTTTAAAGCAGTGAAAGAATGTGTTGAATTTCCTGGCCATTTGAAAATTTCATTTAATTTTTTCTTTAAAGGACTGGATTGCAATGAAAACTCTTCCGTCTACTTGGACCAACGAGGCGCCAGAAAGCAAAGCTTTGTTCATGCCAAACACGGGCTCACCTCCTGCAAAGTTTAACTACGGATTCTGCCAGGTATTTTAAAAATCATAAAATGATAACGATGATGATGATAATGATAGTGATGATGAGGACGATAATAATGATGACGGTGACGATAATGATAATAATAACGATGATAATGATGAGGATGATGAGGATGATGATGACATTGATGACGATGATGATGACATTGATGACGATGATGATGATAACCATAATGATGATTATAATGATGATGACGACGAAACTGATAATGATGTTGTTTAGCATGTATTAGCTATTTTGAAAATGAAATCTTTTTAGTTCGAAATAGCTAAAGAATAACATACTTAATATGTTTATATCCAACTAACTTGCGCTTTCTTTTATAGAACGTCTCCTTTGATGAACCTTTCTATAAACCTCCTTGTGTTATCACCACAGCATCACATCAATATAATCCGCTAGATTTACTGTCCATTCCACCATCTGAGAATATCATTACGGAATGGACCGAGGTAAGTGGGTGCAACGTGCAGGAAAGAGCTTTGTTAAATAGAGTCAAAATTTTAATGCTGTAATTTCGCTTCAACCTCACACCTCAGACCAGGCCTCGGTTGTTAAAACGTCCACGGGATAAAATCACTATCCAGCGGACAGCCTAATTGATTTTCCTAAATAGCTATTCGCTGGATAGTGATTAATCCGGTGGATAACGCTATCCAACGTTTAAAAACAGGAGCCAGATCTGTAGCCCCTAACGTCAATGGTCGAAACGCTCGTGTTCCAATCATTTCACGACTTCTGAAGTTCTAGGCTAGCTATGTCACACACTACCTGATAGCCGCTCGTAACAACATGAAAAACCATTTGGCGTAGCATGGACAGCAACAGCCCGTAACTAGAACAAGTCGTTCACATACATCAAACATCGAGCCGGAGCGGGTGGCCGAAAGGGTTTGGTACACTAAATGCCATTCCTCACTCCTCAACATTTACTTCCTTGTCAGTGGGTTCCAGCTCCTCGCTCCTACAATTCACTTCTGCTTCGGTCCGAATACCTGTTCATATTGCACTAAAATGTGGCACAGATCCTATCTGATACGGTAAACACCCACATGTTAGAACACATGCGATTTCGGGGTTTAGGCTAATCTAGTTCTTATTTATCGGGTGCTTAGTGAGAAATCAGCCTGAATATGTTCTTAATATGTTCTTAAACTTTGTTTCAGAAATACTACACACAACATGTTACCAAGAGGTTTAGATAGCACATTTTATTATAAATAAATAAGTAAGTAAATAAACAAATCAGTAAATCAATAAATAAAATAGAAGTCTGTCAAATAGTAAACCTTTTAATATTAACAAGTAGAAATGTAACATTAATTTCAACACCCAGGCAACTGTTATAGTCTTTTAATTGTCTAGCAGCAACTATAGCTACATTAATTGCTTTATTTTTTCTTATTTCAACAACCTCTCCCTTATTATATAAGAACCGTCTTTTTTTTTTTACTTATCAGGCTGAACTGGTTCTTATATATGAGCTGCTTTTTGGGCAAAATTTCAGCAGGATGTTCTTAATCCATTTGTTCTTATATGGGGGTGTTTACTGTATGTGACGTTCCATTTTCGAGAGCATCGGCGCCGCGCAGCTTCGGTCCGTCGAGAAATCACACCGAAATCACCGTTCTTATGTGTGAACAGAATCTCTATCCAGTTGTTTCGTCATTTTTTTCCTGTCATGCGCAACAGCTATCCAGTGTAGTGTGAACATAGCCCTCGTGATCAAACTCTCCTCAGAAAATTTTCAAACGTCAGATGTTAGATCTAACGTTCAGCCTGTCCCTAGAATCATTGCTGGTCAGGTCTGAATACATCTCATCAGCTTGACTACCCATCTACAAATCATGGTGACTTGGCTATGCTATTTGGTTGCCACGCAATGGGTCTTTCGCCCCACTTAACACTCATTACTATTTACACCCATTGCTATTTTAGGGTGTGAGCGTAAACGGGTTCTCTATTTGTGTGAAAGATATCCAGGCCTTGGAAGATACACATGCTCCTGTGACCATTCAGTTCATTGCCCTAGGACGTGAGTACCTTTAGATGCAGTTCCCAGCCAAAGTACAGACATTTCGCACTCTTATATTTGAATTAACAGCAGATTATTTAAAAGATTTAATAGAGAAAATCATAACGATAGAGAAGATTGCTTATAAATCATTGACCAGAATCTTGTTATTGAGACGGAATTCTGAAGATATTTTATTGTATTTGACTTGACAAATGAATCCGGAATTCTGGGATTTGGAATCCGGAATGCAACTCAAGGAATACAGAATCCAAGTTGCACTGATAAAGAATCTGAGATCCAGTACCTGAAATCCGAAATCCATCGCCTGGAATCCCGAATCCAAGACTGTCCTGGATTCCCTTAACTGAGGCGAAACGACAGTTCTGAAATAAAAAGGAGCGATAAGTGTGATTTGTTTTTGTCAAGCTAAGTTACAAAACTTGGTCCGGTAAGTCTGTGATTCATTCAAATCTTATTTTGCTTTCCTGGCAGAGCTTCATCCTTGTGCTAAGATTACTTGTCCTTTCTACGCTTCGTGTAATGCAAAGAATGCCAATGAGTACGAATGCATTTGTAACTTCACTTGCCCTTCGTTCGAAGATTTCATATGCTCAGCTCAAGGTATCACGTATAACAACGAGTGCGAGTACAAGAGGGCTATCTGTATGAATAAAAAGCACGTCGGCCTTGCTCATCCGGGGAGCTGTAAACGTAAGTACATATATCTCATTGGACGAGTCACGCTGTATTTTGACGAGCCCGTAGGGGGAGTCAAAACACGTGACACGAGTAAAAAATATCCCATGATACTACACACTAAACCGTCTAATAATAGATTTATTATTCAACTCGAGGGGCACTAAATAGAATGCAGTAAATGTGCACGCCTGACGTCTTTCAATGAGAACGCGTGACAGACTAACGTGACTACAGTGTAAGTCCAGTTTTTATGCGCCTTATACCAGACGTTGTTGCTGATTGGTCAGAAATGAAAACTTGCGCTCTACTGAGTGAAGGTGATTAATAAACTAATGTATCAAGTAATTTCCCATTCAGAGATGTTTAGAGAGAGAGAGTGAGAGGGTTATTCAATTAAGAGGCAGATCATAGGCCTAGCTCATTGCTCTATAACGGTCTGCGGCAGTCTGGGACACTATCAGTCGCTGTTCGTGTTCTTACAATCCAAGACATCACATCAAAGAGAAATATTCCCATTTAACTTAGAAACGCAGACGAAGCCCGCTTTTTTGTAGAATTTCGTGGAAAAGTGGCACTTAGCATTTGCCTTTGATTCGGCACGGTGCAGTCCTCGATCTAGCCTGTGCCAGGCTTTAATTCAGGTATTAAGGGCGTCGAGGAAATAAAACAAGCCGAGCAAATATAAGACATGCCCGATCTGGAGAATGGAGCGGTGGCAGTAAAAGATGAGAGAGAGCCTCCGCGACTGCTCGCCTACACATTACCATCTAAGGGCCTGAAAAGAAAAAAAAAGGCTATCGATGATCTAGCCCGCGTAGCAGGCGTCGAAAGGGCCGGGTTAGGGGATTGGGAGGAAGGGAAAAAAAAGGGGGGGGTATTGTGGAGAGAGGGTGAGAGACTCCCTTCCCTTTTCCCCCCCTTTGGCGCTTTTCGCCCGTTCCCCTCCCCTTTTTGCGCCTGCCACTCTGGCAGTATCGACGATCGTGTTTCATGTCATCCGGACGTTAGCTAGTCAGTTAGTAAGTTGGTAAGTTAGCCCTAAAGTTCTCCAAATTGCATGAAAATAACGATGGAATTTGTTTGTCTTTCAGCTTTTGTATCCCAGCGTGGATTTGCTGCCTTGGATATGTTCTCCGACGAGTTGAAATGCAGTGACATATCTTACAACTCCAGTGACTTTTACTCTCTTCAACCTGTTCACGTTTTTTTGTCTATAAACCACGGAGGACAAACCAATGGCTTGGTCCACGATGTACGAATGAAATACATAACGAAATTACAGTGAAATTTCTGTCAAGAAATTAAAACACCTTGTAGGCTCGATTACCAGCCGCTGTTTGGGAAATGAGCCCTTGAGCTTGAGATTTGTGTGGTCTTCAGATTTTCTCGATTTGTGGCACTCCTTTTTCTCTAGGAATTTCTGTGCAGTAACTAATTTTTAAACAAATGCAACTCCACCGATTATTTTATTCTCTCAACTTGCTCTCTCCTGGTTTTAAGGCTGTGAACACTTGGGTAGAGGACGTCGGTGAAGGAAAGTTTACAGCGTGCGCAATGAAATCAGGACGCCTTGAACACGATGGACCCGTCCCTTCTGATTATGGCTTAGCCAGTGTGGACTGGGTCGCATTCCAAGGTGCACCCCGCGGAGGCATGGTGGGTACAGAACCAATAGATGACTGGTGGGAAGGAACAACTTGCAAACTTGTCATGCTCCCCCGGTGAGACGTTTAGTATGGTTTTAACCCTTTAAACCCCAATGGTGAACAACATCAATTTTCTCCCAACAACATACACACCTTGTCACGAGATAAGGTTATGAGAATTAATGAAACAATCACTAAGGGGAAAATGCTTTGATCTATTTTTTCAAATTCTCTCAACTACTTCTTTAAAGAAATGTATAGAGATCAGTTTAGAGAATTGGTATGTTGATATTGAGGCTTAAATGGTTAATAAAGTGGTTATTCTGGAACCCGGTTAATACGGACACTAATCAATAGGCAGGCGCAAACAAAGATAAGAGAGAAAGAAATAATTGAAAGAGAAGCAACAGTTAATGACCCAGACAAACAAACTATTAGGCAATCACTGCTCAGGTTTTCATTCGAAATGGATTTGCACGAAGGAACTAGAGACTACGTTCTAGACGAAACGTATCCTAGTAAATATATATCGACATTTCATTACGCCTGTTTTATTCCAGGGCCGTTTTTCAGCGTATCCGTCAGTGCTGCTTACAGCCAAGCATGTCGCCCTTAAGCGTCAACTCTTTGGACGGAGGACATCACTAGAACGTCGTTTCAGATATGCATCCGGGAACTGCAGAATTTTGACGGATTTCATAGAAATATCAGTGTGGTAAGAACAACTCCTTTGAATTTCATGATGATTAGTAGTAGAAAGCGCGAGTGATTTGTTTTCTCGTCTGTTTTTGAATTGTAGAGTTGGATGGCTTACGAATATCTTCCCCGACAGACGTTCGCCGAATTTGATAACATTTATTTTGCGAATGGAAAATCCCCCAAACACTCCGATAACCACGCGTTTTGTAAGGTACGACAGAGAATACAATAAGGCGTTTGTATCTATTTGTGATTGATCAATAGAATAATGAATTGCTTAACTCTTAACTTCTTTTAATGTAAAGCGAAAGAAAAGAGAAGGGGAAGTCTGTGGGGACTTATTATTATCAACTCCAAACGAGAAGCTGCTATTTTCTTCCTTGAACACCCTGATGTTGATGGTTACTATAGTTACGAGATATGATGTCACCAATAGAATGACCTAGCTCATTCTCTTGACTTCACAAGTTCCATGGCGAAATATTTAGGAATTGCTACCGAAAGTCGCAAAATGTTTAATAACATGATATTTCCCAGTTCTAAACCATCTAATGAGGTCAAGGGAGAGATGAGGTATATTTGACGTTTAATTCGTAAAGGCTTCAAGATCAAAGAAGTGTATTTTGAAACACTTCATTTTATATTACATTAGTGTTTGAAAAAGTCTATATTCTGTCACACAGGAGGTTACATTCAAGGTGAATTACATGAAGAAACCAGCAGTAATGATCAGTGCTACACATAACTCATCCTCTGGATTGCTTCCCGATTTCAACGGTATTACGTCATGGATAGAAGTATGAAGATCAATGGCCCTTACGCATGATTACCTCAGAAGAGCAAATTTCCTCACCAAGTCGATCTCTTTTGAAGATGGTGCATTTAATTCTTTGCAATTGCACTGTCTGGCGTGGTTTATTCTTGGGAATAAATTTGCATGATAAAACTTTGCTGATTTTTAATTTCAAAACGAGGCTTGATGAAATTTGCTCATGTTACGTCAACATGCATAAGGAATATTAGTATATTGATCATGCATGATTATTTTTTTTTAGGAGAGAGAGCCTTGGCACTACGTTGAATAATCAGTCATGCAATAACACGCGATATAGGAAAAAGCCTGAGTTCCAATAATGACCGAGCGCGCAGCGCGAGGTTATAATTTTTAAGAAAGCTGAGGATCGAGCGAGGGCATTATTCAATTTAATGCATCTTCTATTGTTTTATAATTAGAACCAGCAGGTCGTCATCGCGACCAATGAAGTGGAACAGTACAGGTTATTATTCCTAATAATGACCTCTGTTGCATCTCAGTGACCTGCTCTTAGCTTCTATTTGTTGAAAATAATAACCTGACGTGTTCAAAACAATGGAAAGGTGCATTACAAAGCTGTATTATAAAGTTTATATAGTCAAACCTGGTTAATACAGACACTGAATGGGCCGTATTGACGGGTGTCCGTATTAAGCGGGTTGATTTAGAGAAAATGTAAGGGCTTTCTTTTCCCAGGGATAAAGCAAATCGTACGTCATAATGAGGTGTCCGTATTAAGTGAGTGTCCGTAAAGCGGGGTTTGACTGAATTATTATTATTATTATCATTAATATTATTGTTATTATTATTAACAATTTCATTTTTTTTACTATTATTATTATTCGAATGTTTTGTTTTTCTCGTGGCAAATATGTCGCAAAGAGGTTAAAAGTGAGAAATATTTTAATTCTGGGGTAAAGATGGTAAATGCCACATTTGCGTACAAGCTAACACGGGATTGTAAATAACAAGGCAAATGGGCATTAGCTATCTTTGCCCCAAATTTACTCTCCAGTTTTTACATTTTTGCGACATATTTAGTGCGATGAGCAAATTTTTACAAATCCATTTTCGTTCCAATACAGGAGCCGATTATATACTAACAATATCAATCCAATAACATCAATTGGTAAAATCCAACTAGTGGTCTATTATCAATGCTGGGTTCTGATTGGTTGAGCTACTACTAGGCTGTATGCTATAGCCCATTAGTAACGAAAAGCCCCGGCAGTTTGGTGCGCAAAAAATGATTAAAGTGTAGCTTTAGTTAGCTTAAGTTGTTGTGTCTCGATATTTTTGACCAACTAGTTGACTCGTGGCCTCTGAGTCAATAGCCCATGACTGCCGAAGGCCGAATGGGCTATTAACGCAGAGCCAAGAGAGGATTAAGGGGACAGAGAAGGCATCCCCCATATGCACCCTATTCCATAGGTAATTCGTCTCGAGTTATTTTTAAGACCACAGATCCCAAGGGAGATGAGACAACAGCCAATCACACAGCGCGAATGTGTTCCGCCTGGATGACCCACGCTCAGAGCCACACGTCCTTCACGAATATACGCAGAACTAAATGGAGGAAGACGCGGAAAGCGATATTGCTATTCGTTTTGTCGACGAAAACGACTACAGAGAGATTTCTGCTAAAGCTGTGTCAGCGAAACGGAAAATAAAAAAAGAATCGCCCTTCCTCTCTTGTAACACCCTGAATATTCTCTCAGGATTGTTTATAATTTACAGTTTTAAGGGAGCAATTTCTGGTTTGATATTTATTCTTTTATTAGTCTCTTATTATTCAACAAAAATAACACTTGCCGTCCTACTTGCTTTATTGTACCAACGACTGGTTTCAATAGACCGGCGAAATTTCTCATTTTATTAAAGCACTGAGGTTACGACAACTTCGAGTTAAACTGATTTCACGGGTTGTCAAAGAGTCTAGCGATTCCCTTTTCCCAGATGAGCACCGACTCATTTCGCTTCAATATTCAGAAATGCTCTCGATCTCTTTACGCTTTCATTGCCTTTCGCCCGACATGTTTTGCACGGCCTTCAGTCATGCGAAACCTCCACGAAACATCCAAGCATCGCGCTAGGTAACTTTATCCCGATTCTAAAAATAACTCGAGACGAATTATCTATGGAATAGGGTGTGTATGGGGGATGCCTTCTCTGTCCCCTTTATCCTCTCTTGCTCAGAGCCCATTCGGGCTCGAGCAATAATTGTGAAATACTAGGTTTATATTTCACAATATAACACTTTAAAGCCCGATTAGCACATCGATTTATTATATTTTAAAAATAATTTTCTGTTAATTTCATTTATTAATCTTTCGGATTTTGCCTCCCAGAATATTGACAACGAAGGGTTCAAGGTTTGCATGAAAGAACTTCATCTCAAATCTGTTTATGATCCTGTCGTGATCACGTGGGTCACAATTCCAGGTAGATAAGAACTTAGCTTATGTATCGCTTTATTTTCGCTTAGAAAGTTTTCTCTGACTAGTTATTTTCTTGATGGGGTAAACAGAAAAATATGGCAGTTTTTCCTTGACTATTCATTTTTTAACACTAAAAGTTAATTGTTTATTTAGTCAGTCATATTTTCTGCCTTCAACGAATAATTCAGTCAGTTTGTTTTAAGCGTACCCAGACTTACGAAGGGGATAATAACTTTCTGGGCTACATATTTTTCTCTCAAGGCACACCCTAGAAATTCCAAAACTATTTTTTTTAGGCAATTACCTCGCTTGCTTTCTAAACTGTTTAGATTTTAAGTTAATTTTATTTTTAAGTCAGGGTAAATTATAAAGATGAAAAAAATCTTCTCTATCCCCTTAATAGCGATCGTTTCTCAATAAGCGGGTACGATTAAGAAAATCAATTCCGCCAAAGTAAATCGAAATTACATTCGTGTCTTCGACTTATTGGTAAAATCCCTCAACTCCACTCAGTACAGTTGACCACACGTTGTGGCTATCGCCTGATGGCGACAATCTTATCATGTGTAAACACTCTGTTTGATTAGTTCCTACTGGTCAGAGGCTTGGTTTAAAATGAACTCATGAGGCTAATAGATGTCTTGTTGTTTCAGAATGCAATTCACCGTTAGGTGTTGGAATGTCAGATAAACGTCGAATCACAGGGGATCAGATGACGGCTTCTTCTCAGATAAGCAGCATGTATGAAGCCAGACTGGGCAGGCTGAACAACAGGGCGTTCCCTGGAGTTCACATGGGGGCCTGGTGCCCTTTAAACAACACCGGTTAATGGCTACAGATCGACCTAGGCCACCTCCATGTTGTGACAGGCGTTGCTACTCAGGGCCGTAACAGTACGTTGGAACAGATGTGGGTGGAGACATTCGAGCTTGCTTCCAGCAAAGATGACAAAACCTGGGACACATAGAAAGAAAATAATATCACTAAGGTAGGATGGAAATGTGCGTTAACGAAATTTTGATCGTTTTACGAAATTTACGCCAAATTAAAACAATTGGAACTAGCATCAATAATGCAAACTGAGTGAAACGTAAAAAAACACCAAAATAAATTTAAAAAGCTATAAAATTATGCAGTTGACTCTCTCTCTTAACGGGCACCTCTATAAGACGGACACTTCTGTAAAACGGACACCTAGAGTTTTCGCCCTGCCTTTCTTTACCTCTATATTTTAGTCTATAAGACGGACACCTCTGAAAAACAGACACCTACAGTTGGTGCCTGCCTTTCTTTACTCCGATCCGTTCTTTATTTGACTTTCTATAACACAGACATCTCTCTAGGGCGGACACTTGGTGCCAGTCTTCAAGGTGTCCGTCTCAGAGAGAGTTGTCTGTATAACGCAGCAAATACCACACGTATCTCAGGCTCATGCTGCTTGTGAGCCCTGTGCAAATACAAATGGAGGAATGGATGGATAAAGTTGAAGAAGATTGAAACGGATTGCAATTTTGGTTTTTTTAGAGCTTGTTAACCTAACAATTTTTGTAGTTTGTAACGTTTGATTCAGTGATAGGGAGACTAACCTTTTTGGCAGGAAGCTGTGTTTAAAACATGTCATTTACAATTAATTTATCGAGTTCCATGGTGAATTACGACGCAATTAATTGGCATTATAACTAAAATAAGCTAGCCAGCCTTGACACAACCTCTTATCATCTCAGACATTATTAAAAGAGGTAAATTTCGTCCGCAAATAAAAATAATCTTTAAGGCAATGTTGATTTTAAATCAGTCATACCAGTAGTCTGTCCGTGATATAAACAAGGGAATAACATCTCAAAACCCATTTACTTACTATATGTTTAGGTTTTTAATGGCAACAGAGAAAGCAATATGGTCGTTGTTAACATTGTCAAAGAGACCCCGTTAACTAGATACGTGAGGTTTCTACCCATTTCTTGGTACGGTCACGTGTGCATGCGAGTGGAGGTTTACGGATGTGAAGGTTACACAGGTAAGACGAATCTACCACAGACATACTATCTATAAGATGGGATACCTGTGAAAAAAAATCAATTCGTTCATTCTCATTAGAATGGAACCTACACCGTATAGGTATGAAACACTGACTGGGAACTACAACCCGAACGTCAAGGGCTGGTCTAGCTAGAGGCAAGAGCAGGCAGAGAGCTTAAGCGAGAGGCTCAATAAAAAAAAATGCATTTTATTGTACCGTGCCGTAGGCCAAGACCGTAGACTCGTGCTCGTAGACCCCGAAGACCGTGGTCCCCACTCATGAGTCTGATATCACGAAACAAACTTTGAATCCACAAATACATATGGAAATGACAATTTTATTTACTGAAAAAACTCTCAAGTAACATTTTTTTGTAACATAAAAAGCCAAGAAAAGGACTCTTCCAACATTTCCCCCCCCCCCCCTGCCCCCTGCACCTGCACCAAGGCGGGGGTATAAATTTGCTTGTGGGAACGATGGTTAAAACAGTAGGGCCATTTACACGAGGAAAAATAAGACGCGTCTTACATAAGACGCGTCTTAAATAACACGCGAACTTTCCGTATAAACGGCACATTTCGTCTAAAATAAGACGCGGCTTAGCTAAGACGAGTCTTATTAGATAAGACATGCTCGTATAAATAGTGCAGTTCGCGTCTTATTTAAGACGCGTCTTATTTTTCCTCGTATAAATGGCCCTAGTGTGACTTACGTAACCCTATCATGATAGCGACCATTTAATTTCAGCTAGATTTGTCCGTTTCATTGCAGAGCCAATCCACGTGCGTATGATGTCCGAAGGCTATAACGACATTCCCTCAAGCCCTGGGGGAGATTCTTCTATTACGATTGACGGTCTTGAAGTTAGTCCAAATGTAAGTCACGCGTTCGATTTATTCAAACAGCTAAAGCATCAGTGACGTTTGATTTTTGCTTTACTCTCTAGAAATCCTAGAGCTTTTAAAAGGCATACAAAAAAGCCAAAAAAAAAAAATGTTCAAAAAACTAGGTAGTAAATTAATTCAATATTAGCGGAGCCCCATAGCTAAGAAAATTTGGTTATCTATCCATCTGAGAAATTTTGGCAGTCACGCGACCGTACACCGTCCGCACCACAGGGCAGTCAGTGTAAAATCTCACACATTCTAGTTAGTGTGTGAGGCTGCAACCTGATATTGCATATCCATGTTGTAGTCAATTGATAGTTTCAAAAAAGAGTATCCGCTGACCAGTATCACATGACCATATCGTGGAGTCAGGTGTCGATCCATCGAGGTAACGTGGTTTTTGAAGTTATCCGCTGACAAGTTGCTAACTAAAGTTTTTCATCTGATATTGCAGGCTCAACTTCAAGTGGATTCAAGTTTAGAGTTTGAAGTTGATAATAGATTTTATTAACGGGAGCTTCGCTTTTAGCCTTGAGTAAATCTATATATTAAGCTCAAAATACATTTTTTCTTCATCTAGGAACGTGGTCATAATGTGGTGGCGGTCGATCAAGAAGGAAGTGTTATCGAGGCCAGAAATTTCGATACTCTTGGAGATAGCTCTGCGGGTAGAAACATGGCGAATTTTATTGAGTCTCTACCCATTCATACCGTGGTGTTGATTGCAGTCAAAGATTCTGGTGGACGTTTCGTTGATGATGCCGCTAATGCTCTTAAAAGCCTGGGAGCTACCGAGCCTTTGAATCCAGGCTATCGTGGGTCATGGCTGTTGGTGGGATATAAGGGGACTGGAGAAAAGCCGTCGTGGATACGACAAGAAGAGCAAGCGCAGTTCTTTGGGCCGAGCTTTATAACGGTCAGAGTGTTTGAATAACTGAAAAAACTGTAGAACAAATCGATTCAACAGGTCAACTTCGCATTCGAAAGAGTGATATGAGTAAAATATTTTATTATTTTCCTGAGATACATGTTAGATTGAAAGTTGTCCTCACATATTAATGGAATGATAATTATGTAATAAAATAATTAGTGTTTGCCCAAGGCGTTTGGTCAATTTTATACAAATCACCTTCAACACCACTTCTTAAAACTGCTTTTTCCGTCATAAAAGTTTCGGAAACATTTTCTGAACGCTCTTGAGCTTCATGATTCTGATGCAAATATTAACGACTTATTTGTGTGGCCGTGTTAGGAAATTCTCCGGTGGGGCAGGGGAGTACTCAATCAATATTTGGGTATCAGTAAGCCGCTGAGGGTTTGAAACTCTGACCCTGTTTAGGACAAAAAAAATCCTGAAATACGTACCTGTTTAGGACAACACCCTCAGTTTTAATACCCCTGTTTAGGAGAAAGGACAAAATACACGCCGTCCTGTTTTTAAACCATTTATTGGCAATTGCAATAGAGCAAATACACGGTTTAGTCATTGCTTTTGTATACTTGGAGAACCAAAAATTTCATCCTGTTTATGATTAGGACAGACTCGCACAAAATTATATACCCTGTTTAGGAAAGGGAGATAAGAAAAAACATACCCTGTCCAGTGGCACATCCCCAAAAGGCCATATAAGGGAGTATCCCCGGGAGAAATTCACAGCGTTTACGTTGAACCATAAGAGCTGAAACGTGTTCCTGAACAACAAGAAAAAATGCTTTCTAATACAAAGGATGATACATTGCTTTGTGTTGTTAAAAGTAATTTGGCAAATATATATCCGTTGGTTTGGTCAAAATGTTAACAACGCAATTAAGTCCAAAAAGCTTCAAAGTAATTGGTAAAACCGGAAACTACTTGGTAGGCCCCACGTGTATGAGCGACTAGCATTTCTTTTCACCCTTTTTTACCGTGAATCTGTGGATGAAATCCTATGGTATTAACCATTCCAATAAAAGCTACTGAGCAGAACTATCGCATGTTTATTTAGCTGTACAGGGTACTTCTAACTTTCAACTCTGTGGCCGAAACCCTAAAGTGCGACCATTCAAATTAAAGTTACTTTAGCAGTTCTTTTCTGCGGCAGTGTTGATTTTGCTGCCAGGGAAGTGAAAGGCTTAATTAGCTTAGAAAAAAAATTAATGTGACTTTTCTTAGTTTCTTCCTGTTTCTATTTTAGCATCAGTGGGGTTGGTATTATTTTCGATCCCATGAGATTCTCCAGCTGGATAAACCCTTACTCTTCGCCGACTGCAGCAAAGCATTGCCTTGAACTTTTCCTTAAATCGCTCGTTGACCAAGGCATATATAATCGGGTTGATGGCTGAATTGAACAAGACTATTGTGTTGCTTGCTTCTATTGTATGGAATTTGTGCGAGGGAAAAAAATCGACCATGAGGTAGCCAACTGTGTTTGTCCCCCAGCAAACCCCAAAGATGATGCTTACAATGAAGACCATCAAGGTGACTCGCTTCCGAACCTTCATCACACCCTACCAAGAAAAGAGGATCAATGTATTTATGTTTTTGGCTGAGTTCACAATTGGTTCCCCATATCACTATAGCAAGTACCCGTACAAATTGGTGCTGTGTTCAGACAGTTGATACCCGATAGTGTATCACCGATTGATAAGCCCTTTTATTTTTCCGTTCATAAACACAGGTCTCTAAACACAGGTCACAACGCTGGTCACAAAAGAAAATCAACCAATTTATGCTTTCAAGCTGTGTTCAGACTTGGTTCTTGATTACTAGTGCAGGCACCCACCCAAATTGGTGCTGTGTTCAGACACTTCGCACCACATATTTTTATACGTGTCTAAAACACCTGAGAGGAAAACATTTCATTTCATTTTCCAGCTGAGGGAAACATTGAGGTTTAATTCAATTGGGTCCTCCGGAGTGGGAAAGGCGTTTGGACGGATGAAAACGGAAATTCGGTTTTTCAAAACCATGACTCTTAAAATCATCTTATCTCTCATGAGGCAACCATATTTCATTGTCATTTGGCCATATTTTAAGGACTAATAGCACTTCTTAAGTCAATGTTTCCTTTACAAAGGTTTCATGTTTTCTGAAGACGACTTAACAAAAAACGCAGGGCTACTGCACTTTCAGGCATGAAAACAAGGCTAAGGCAGCAAGACCTTGTCGACCTTGGTGGCTGTGTGAAAGAGCAAGATGTAAAAGCGCTTGGCGGGTCGGGTCCAAAAACTTTGTTTACCAAGCAAGATTATTTTGTAGGAGCATTTAAGAGGAAAATTTTACATCACTCGAGGCCAGTCCGGGTCAAGTATCTGTTTTCAAACCAAAGGAGATATTCCTTTGGGACGAGAATAACGGACATAATGACATGTAAAATGAATAGGTCAGAGTGGAAATGGTTTAAAAGAGGTTGTCTGCCGACTGAAAGCAGGTTCAACTAATGATATTTGGACTGTATTGTGTATAGATTTTTCTAGCCTGCGAATACAGCCGTCTTTTCTTGCTTTTCGCCGCTAGGGACTTTTCGCCAGGACGGACTTCTGCACCTCAGCAACAGAAATTCCTTGCTGATGAGTTAAATCAATATTTACATGATTAGTTTGGTCACAGGGCTTCAAATGTAAATTTGTTAAATTTTATATTTCTCCTGGTCGATTATAGTAAAGTCTTGTGTCCTTCTGCGAACGAGTTCCAGCAAAACTCGGATGCTTTTCCTAAAGAAGAATAAATTCCAGGAATATTGACCCTTTTTCAGTAGATTCATCACGTTTACATTTGACCTTTGTGGCCTTTTGTCTTTTGTCTGTCAATTCGTAAACAGTAGGAAAACAATATAACTACTACGTCGACCAATTAGAGTTCCTGACCATATTCCCGACAGACTTTACGTCATCAGTATGGAATTTCTGTCGCTGAGGCGCACACGTTCCTCCTGGCGAAACGTCCCTAGCGGCGAGGAGCAAAGAGAAACAGCTGTATTCGTAGGGTAAGATTTTTCCAACCTGTTGTGAATTGTTTCCAGCGTTGTCTGAGCTTTTGAACCACAAAGCGTAAACGACTCGGGAATACAAGGCAGTCATAACCACGACAGGAAGGAATCCCAAAAATATAAACCAAGACATACTGAGAAGTTTTCCCATCCATTCTTCTGTAAGCAAATAAACGCAGCCACCAACTTCCTTGACATAGACGTAAGACAAGAAAGCTGGGACTTTCAAACTCACTCCAAAGATCCAGGAACAAGGTACAAGCACCTGGGAAAACATGTCATGAAAAGAAAAACATTTAAGGTGACTCGACCCAGTTTTTTTTTTTGGGGGGGGGGGGGGGGGCGGGCACCATCCTACTTTGAAGCTCTCTGGTATCCCCACCTCTACTTTTATCGTAAGTCTAACACATACAATGGATAACATATAGATCAATCTACAATATAACATAAAATTTTGGGCGATCGGAGTAAATGTGACGTGGTTATAATGCCACGCCCCTTTGAGGTCTGAGTCGAAAATCTGCTGGCTACACATAGTGCGCATTAGTGCCTTGCGCTGAAGAGAGTTTCACCAAAATCGCAAAGACCCAATTCGAGAAATTCAGCGGTTTCCAAATTTAGGTCATGATTTATGCGAAAATGATAAGCAAACTTTACACGGATTATATCTAATAAACTAAGAGATTCATCCCTTTATTTTGGGCATCGTTATAACAGATGGGTCCTTGCAAGTCAGCAAAACGCTTTAGGGCCTTGTTAATGCGCGCGATTTCGAGCAAAGCAAACATATAGAAATTATAGTTTTCGCTATTTGTTGACGTTTGTCAGCGTTTAAGAGTCCTTCTCACGAAAAAAGCATTTTCTTAAAGAATCGTAGTTTTTTTTTCCTTCAAATTTTTTCAGGGCCACAATTGATTAACTAACTACCCGGACTCTGAATTTCATGGTCATCTTCTCTTATCTTCTATAAGCCCAAACTTGAGTAAACATTTGAAGATTTTTAGCGTTTTGGCTGAGTTTGTGCTTTGGGAGTTGTCTATTGTTTCTAGTCTGTCATGATACAGCATTCTTGTTCAGCACGCGTGTAATGACCGCGCTTGGCTGACTTCCGAATACTCACCGAGATATGATAATTTTGGTACAGTGAGACAGGCCATCGCGTGATACTTAGAGGTTTAACTAACAATTTTTAATCAATTCTCGTGCTTACTTGTGCCTTTGCAAAAAAATCAAGAAGTGCTACACACTAAATCTACTTACTATTACAAAAATAACATTTGTTCATAGGTTTAATGCAAGCCAATAATTAAACCAACTCGTGACGGGAATATCTCGGTAAGCATTCGTGGTCATTGCACGAGTGCTGAACAAGAATGCTGTATAATGACAGACTAGAAACAATAGACAACTCCCAAAGCAAACTCAGCCAAAACGCTAAAAATCTTCAATGTTTACTCAAGTTTGGGCTTATAGAAGATAATGTCACAGTTTTTCAATGACCATGAAATTCAGAGTCCGGGTAGTTAGTTAATCAATTGTGGCCCTGAAAAAATTTGAAGGAAAAAAACTACGATTCTTTAAGAAAATGCTTTTTTCGTGAGAAGGACTCTTAAACACTGACAAACGTCAACAAATAGCGAAAACTATAATTTCTATATGTTTGCTTTGCTCGAAATCGCGCGCATTTACAAGGCCCTAAAGCGTTTTGCTGACTTACAAGGACCCATCTGTTATAACGATTTTGGTGAAACTCTCTTCAGCGCAAGGCACTAATGCGCACTATGTGTAGCTGAGAGATTTTCACGAAAAAATGCCGGCAACAGCAGATTTTCGACTCAGACCTCAAAGGGGCGTGGCATTATAACCACGTCACATTTACTCCGATCGCCCAAAATTTTATGTTATATTGTAGATTGATCTATATGTTATCCATTCTATGTGTTAGACTTACGATAAAAGTAAAGGTGGGGATACCAGAGAGCTTCAACGTAGGCAGGTACCCCCCCCCCCCCCCAAAAAAAAAAACTGGGTCGAGTCACCTTAAAGACGGCAGACAGCAAATTGTTGTTGCTTGAAATATCTATAGGTCGTCACTGTTCATCAGTAGGGTGCTTAAAATGTGTGCAATTCCACCATTGTTTTCGGCTCCATTAAATCCTAGACCAATTGTATTATAGAACATTTTAGGAGGAGCCACCCACAGTGTGAGCTCAGTTAGTGACAAGGTGATGACCACATTATTATTGTGGTTACTATGGCTTAATTATTCTTTAACTAGCAGTGTTCAAGGCTTAGCTAGGACGTCATGAAGGTTAGGGAGGGGAGGGAAGTGCAAACACGGGTAAACACGTTTGTGCTATAAAAGCTTATTGTTCGAGAGAATTCGGATCTTGTTCGGACATGCATCCAGCATTCGGACCATTCGACTTAATTGATCATAACATGACAAAGAAGTTTCGCAACGTTTGTAAAATTCTCAACTGGCTTTGTACATGTAAAAATAAAGAACATTTGCTCATAATCACAGATTTTAAAGTAAACTCGAAAAATCGCCAACCATGCAAGAAATCGCAAATTTTACAATAAACACGAAAAATCGCTGATTTTTTTGCAAACACACTATAACAAGTCTTGTATCTGCGTGCAAACGTGGACATTATTACTGCCAGTGTTGTGACATCTCACTTTGATTTGGTGCCTATTTTCACTCTTTAGACATGCAGAAGTATCAATTCCTCAGTCAGCGTTAAGCGCTTAATATCAGAGAGGCCTATATTTAACTTTTATAAACATACTATAAAGTAACTGTGGAACGTGTACGGAAATTAAAAGATTAAAAAGGGTAATTGTATAAGCTTTTAATGTCAATGTTCAAATCATCTTCAATCAGAACTAAGTTGCCTTCATCAACCTCATCACTGTTTAAATCTGTGATGCTAATTGGAAACTCATCTTGTTTACAGCTGCTTTCCAAACATTTCAAGGGGGAGTGGGCAATTTTTACAGGTGGGACATTTATTGGACAGGGCATTTAAAACCCAATTATAATTTCAATGAGATACTAGGGCATTTCAGTTTTTACAAATTATGTACTATACCTTGAGTTTGCGCTTAGTTAGCCTGCCTTTGGCTCCATGAGGATACAACACATTAAAGTAACGTTCCACCGATATGCAAATCAAAGTAAAAACTGATGCTCCAGCCCCAACGTAGGTGAAGTTTGCGGTGGTCAGAAGTTTGCACAACACTGTACCAATCAACCCATCTGGATGAGTGAAACTGATGTGGAAAGACAGGAGCTGCGGTGTTAAAAATATGGCCACAACCATGTCTGCCACGGCAAGGTTGACTAGGAGGAAATTAACAGGCGTCCTGTTTGAAGATCAGCACAAAGAAACTGGTTTGTCATTCCTTGTTTAGGAGAAAATTCTATGAAGCTGTACATGCATTGATATCATTATAATATAATATTAGATAATAATAATAATGATAATGATAATTATAATTATAAACCGAAAATATGGTTGATTCACAGGTAATGATTAATTCGTGCCTGGGACAGCCAGCTGTCTATATTGTTAGTTTAATATTATTCGCCCGTGGAAAGAGCATAGTCCATGACATACCTCATGTCCTTGTTCTTCAAGATAATGTAACAAACGAGAAAGTTCCCGCCAACATTTACAAGGACAAGTAAGGACTGCAGGATCGCGACCGCAATCTGAGGCCCAGTGAGATAAATCGTCAACACTGTCAACAACAATTACACCACAATAAGACCATAAGTTTCTGAAAGACAGTCCTCTAACCCGCTTCTCGGTTTTTAGGCCAAATGACAGCAAGGGATCTTCCTTCATCGGCTGCCAAGGAGCGAGTTGCAGATTAAATGCTTTAAAGAAATGTACTCCTAAATCGTTTAGCACTGTCCTAGGGGTTTTTCGAAAGAAAGTGTTTGAAAGAACTTGAAGGCAAGTCTTAAATATCACTTACTGGCATTAAAGAGGAATTTTAGTTTCCTCTCGACAATCCATGCCAGGGCAAATCTCTCTTCACCGTACTTGTAAAATCGGTTATCGAGCAAATCATATGTTCCAATAAACTAAGTCTAATATTTAATTTCACTCCTCTTAAAACACGCCTTTCCTTTTAAAAGAAGAGCTAGTAAACCGCCAGTCTCATACGGGAGCTCCGCTCTTAGGCTTGGCTGAACTCTGAACTGAAACATGAGAAATTTATTTCTCTCTGGCTATTTTTTGCGCTCATTTGTCCCAAAAAAATAACAAGTAACATGATTAACCGCTTGACCGCAGTAACAGATAATTTTCAACTCAGACGGGGTTTACGGAGACTAATGATATACACAATCTCAATGAAGTCGGGCCCTTAAACTTAAGTTTTCTCGTGAAAACTACAACTTTAATAGAAAAGATCTTTCGCCACTAGACAAATTGATATTTTCTTGACACTCTTCTCACAAGTTTTGACAGCTTGGATAGGTTCCATATTTTGCGGGACCAATCAAAATCCACGATTCTTAAGATGTTTTTGTGATCTTACAAAGAAGATTTTCCAAGTACAGACTCTACCTCTCTGGCCCTTTATCATATGCAACCCATTTAAGTTGAAAAAGTTAGTAGAAAACAAGCAAAAAAGAAAATGAAAAATCAATAACCGAAACTGTATTAAAATCCATATGCTCCTTTACTGAGTAGTCCATCGATAGATATTGTCGTTACTTTATGGTGCAGCATGCACCTTTCTGGCTTCACCGGTGATCGACACCTGCATTATATAATTATGTATAAACTTATAAAATTTTCCCAATGGCCTCACGTTTTGCGGGTCAAACTTGTTTCCAACCTAATGTATTCCCGCTTCGAATGTCATGGTCTTGCTGCCAACACAGTCATGGCACACTGTTTTTCAGGGAAACATTGCGTCGGAATCATATTCAATGCGTATTTTCTGCGAACGTTTTGAAAAAACCTTTAATATACATATATTGTCAATAATTTTCTCTGACAGGTGGATGAGTTTATCTTAATCCTTAGTTCAAACTTTACTACTTTTGCCAGAAAGGTGTCTTGCTGAACAGTTTACACTTCATGTATTTTGAAAATAGCTCACTATAAATACATTTTGGCAAGATGAAATATGAAAGTTACTGTTTCTGTAACGGCGCCGGATTCGCCGCAAAAGTTACAGATTATGCAATTGAAGAGTCTGAAAGGTCTTGCATGAAGTCGGATTTCTAACTTCTGAACACACAAATAAGGAATGCCCTTTTAAAAAAGTAGTGTCTCGGTTTTGGTACAACATAGTAGATATTTTACTAGTTGGTATTGATAAAATCTGAATTTCTCTATCAACGTTCTCTGGAATTGATGAGGGAAAACTTAACCATCCATATATCTTAAAGAAAAGTTCCAGATGTTTCGCCTTAAAGAAGAACAAAGTACACGGCATCTGTCTTATTCACACAAAAAGTGTTCAGTTAAAGAAGAAAAACATGTAGACGAGTCAACGTGAATCTCGACAAATCGTTGCCACGATTTCACCTTCTATTCAAGGCTTATCAACCTATCAATTGCTCAAAAATTATTCAAATAACTTATTAATAAGCAAAGGAGGATGTGTATGGATTTTATTATCTTTACTAACTAAGCAAAGACGCATGGTGCAGTTAATCTTAATGTCTGATTGCCATTTTTATTGTAGTTTCTTGCACTATGGCAGAAGCTTAGCTGGACATTTTAAGGCGAGTGGGAAAAAAGCGCTTCTAGCACCTCTTAGAGAGACGCTGATTTTTCTTAATTCAAAGGTGATCGGGGAGCTGAAAATACGAATTATATCACTTAACACCTCAGGATTCTGCCAGTAAGGACCCGCATGTGGAAAACGAAAAAACTTAAGCAGGACGCTTGGGAAAAAATATTAATAAAAGAAGGAAAGCAAAAGAGTAACTTACTTTTTTAACTTTGTCTTGAAGCTAGCCAAGGAGAAAGCACTTTTAAAATTCTAATTTAAATACTCTTTATTTATGTTCAAACCACTTGGTCGTTAACCAGGTGAGCACTGAATAGATGCTTAATGGCAAACTTTCTTCTTTGCCGGAAGGCTTTCCCCGACGAAAAAAGAATTGTAGTGACTAATCAGTGAATCCAATTTATACACAATTAAATATTGTATGTTTTTTTTATCCTAAGTAAAATCGTGAGTTCAGAAGATTGATAACCAATCTCAACTACCTACGGATGACATTTCAGACTGTCAACTTTCCTACTTTTTTTATTGCCATAATTACGTATTCTTTTGTTCCATGACTAAAATATGTTTAAGGCATTGTGAAAGGCGTGACGTTTACAAAGAAGCTTGAAAACTATTTACCCAACGGATATATCTTAATCATCAATTAAGAAATTTCAATTGGCGGAAATTGAAATTTTATTGCTCACTTCTGTCTTTCATAAACTTGCGCGAAAAGCTCTGGAAATTTGCTACATTTAATTTGTGAATAATTTAACGCCGCCACGTCCCCCCGCCCCCCTCGAAGACTGAAATTTTGTACGTGATGGTTCATACCTTCTTGCGCAAAATACCCGTTATGCATTCAATGGGCAACATTATATTTAAGATGGTGCAATGCGAGCAAGTGTCCTGTGATTTTAATGCGCCTAATGGATTTGTAGTCAGTTCGAACTGTGAGCGCTAATGCATTATTTTGTAAGCTCCCGGTCCGGTCAGTTGATCGTCGAATTTGAGGTTTATTGTCTTTATTTAGTCGGCGCGTATTTGATGTGTTTTTAAATTAAGTAAAACTACTTAATAATGACAGAATGGAAGAAACATATAAAAGATTTTGACTTGAACATAAATTGAATATCAATGGCTTGAGAACGTGGGAGTTCTTTTGCTTGCCGAATATCATTTTTAAACCTTAGGTTTTCATGCGAAGGCCCAAACGTCAGTTTCAAGTTGAAATTTTTGGAAGTAGTAAATAAACTGACAGATGAAACTGTGCAAAAGTTTTCTTATGAGTGAACATGACTTCTCAAACTCATTAATAATTCATTAAGAAAATACAAAGGAAATCAATGTTTAATGAGTGTTTGGAAATCGGATGAAACACTGCTTAGTATTTGCATCCTTAATTTCTCCTTCAAAAATGATTTTGTTTGAGAAGAAATATCAAACATTCGACACAGTGTTTCATCACCAGATGAAACACCTCGAAGTTCGTCAAAAATACTCCGCTGCGCGTCGTGTTTTCAACTCTCTTCTCGGTGTTTCATCTGGTGATGAAACACTGCATCTCATGTTTGATATATTACATGAAACTACTTAATATTTTTATGCAGATATAATAACGAACCGCACGATAACTGAAAGGTACACTTGGTCACTTAGTACTTATTAATCCTTAACATTTACCGTAAACGTGATTCTCAATCTCTCGTTTGCCAACAGTTTTAGTTGGTGGTACGAACAGGCAGGGAATTCAATCCGATCAAGAAGAACAACAAAAATTTAGGGACAAAGTCGGTCGAACAAAATGCACGCTTTTCTAGGTTTTGAACTCCAAATTATCCCACGAGTCTCCTGTTGATCAGTGTTAGAACATCTGGACCGGGTTTTTCAAAGCTACATGGGCTAAGATAACCCAGAGTTAGTGCGAAATTTGAATTCGGATCAGTGAAAGCTTTAAAAGCAATTAAGTTTATTTCTTTTTGTATACAACTTGATGATTGGATGCTCTAAAAAGAAGAGACTGAGAAATTATCCGAGAAAAAGAGAAAGAAACGCGGTTTAATTTAAAACATAACCCCGTGTTAGCGCGAATCGTCCTTCCAACTGGACCTTGGAATAGTCGACCAGAAGGTCATAGGTTTGACTCATGTTGAAAGTAGGATCTCTTTTTTTCCGCACCGCCTGTGTCACTGACTGAAAAATCATCAGTATTCACCATGCTTATGATATAAAAATAGCTATAAAAGGAAATTTTTAAACTGATGAAGTCAGTCATGCACGTGATAGGTGACGCGTCAAACTGTTAGGCTGCTGACTTAATACAATTAATTTCGTTATAATATTAAACGCGTAACAATAGACGTAATAATTTTAATAGCGTTAATTTTTTTCTAGAATCTACACTTTATTTTTGATTTAATAACGGAGCTCCTCGCGAGCGTAACATTTCAAAGCAAAATGATTCTCTTTTAACAAGCAGAACAAATTTTCCCGACAGTTGGACACTTTGATCTCTCTTTCTCATGCGTTTGATCACAAAATCGGCAATCTTTTATGAAGGATGATTTATCCGAGCCATTGGACGGCTCCTTTACAAATTTCACCTCAAGGGGTGAGGGTGCGTGTGAATTTTGCGCTGTCATCGCTTCGAGTTGACTCGAAGCAGCTTCGGTGCTAGTTCCGGTACCTGGAGTAGTTTTAATTCTTAACCCTCGGGCGTACAAGGTTTTTCTGAGTTCTTTTTTTCTAGAGGATAAAACATCAGCACCTGATGTTTTCAGTAGCTGTTCGTTCATCCCTCGCGCGCAATTTTGAGTCAAGTTTAGTGATGGTCAGTTTCTATGGTTCCGAGATATGATGTCATACGTAGCAGGTGGTCAAACCATTTTTGAGTGAAAGTACATGTTTTTCAACTTTTTTCAACAATAAAAGTAAATCTTGTGGCAAAATTATGCAAAGTGCTCATTTATGTGTTATTTTTCATGTCAAGCACAAAAAATTACCATTTCTCGCGGTTTCAACCTGCTTTCTAATTCTTGGTAAAATCCAAGATGGCGGCCAAGATTGCGACCATTATTGTTGATGTCAGGGCCTCCAGCAGCGCCACCACCCATGAAATATACCTCATCTTGTTAAGAAGATCAAAGGCTTTCCACTGAAGGTAAAATCGTTTCGAAATACTGCAACATATTAAAAACTCTAAGGGCCTCCCTAGACCCCCTCCCCCCCCCCCTTCGTACCACGGCGGGGCTTGTCCCTTATCGTGTCTTCTTTAAGCGGTCCAAAGTTGCACGTATCGTCGGGAGATCCCAAATTTCATGCGTAAGTATCGATTGATTTACCGGCGTCTTGATTACGATTATTGAAGCAATATCTTTCATAAATGATGTTCGTTTTCCCGAGGCAATAGGATTCCCCTAATTCTATGATTTACGCTAAATTCTTCTTCTCGTCTTCGCTCTGGAAAGGAAGGCAATTGTTAACAGTGAGCACTATTACCCCAACTATTAAGTTGCCGAGTGGTAATGTAGTGCCAATCCTTGACATCTCTCCTAAACAGATCTATCAAACCTTTCTGCAGCAAAAGCAAATTGCGCCCACCGCAAAACAGAAATTATCGAACAAGTACTCAAATATAGATATTGATTGGGAAAAGGCTTACACTTTGGCCTTTCATTGCACTTTGGACACAAAGATCAGGGAATTTCATTACAAAATTTTGAATTGTATACTCTTTACAAACGTGAAACTTAATTTAATTGGTGTAGTGGAATCGCCAAACTGCACTTTCTGTCAAGAAGCAGCGGAATCTGTCGAGCATTTACTCTTCTCCTGCAGGATATCTTCTGAGTTTTGGAAGCATGTCTTGTCCTGGCTTAGAGATAATGATGTTCATGTTGAGACAATTAATGAGTCTGATGTGATATTTGGAAAATTTGATATTGTAGACGACTATATTCTAATTAATCATGTTTTGTTATTAGCTAAATATTACATCTACTGTAGGAGATGTCATAATAGCGTACCTTCAGTTAGAGGTTTTATTGCTAGGGCAAGACGTGTCTTCAATATTGAGCTCCATATCGCCAGGGAGAAAAATAAACTTCTTTTTCATTATCAAAAGTGGGAGAAGCTAACTCATGTACTTTGTATTAGTTGATACACGTAGGTTCGTTAAAATTAGTAGGCATCTTTATTGTTATCGTGGTTGTTGTAATATATATATATAATTTCGTTGTTATTGTTATCCTTTTCTTTTTCTTTTTCTCTTCTTTTTTCTTTTTTTTTTTTAAAGTAGAATTGTATATTCATTTAATTAATGTTTATTCTTAACTAACATTGTAAAGCTCGTCTTTAATTCAATAAAAATTTAGCAAAAAAAAAAAAAAAAAAAACAGTGAGCACTATTGGACCGATACATGATAATTCAATTTTTGGAGGAACTGGGACGTTACTGATAAATATCGGTGCTTAAACAGCTTGTATGGGTTGTCCTCCTTCAATCGGTGGTTCTGCGGGCATGTTTCAATCGCTTGCTAAACTTGCTGTTGACCAGGGTTGACGTTCAAATATGACTTTGTTAACCAAACAAAAGTGTGAATTCGAAACGCTTTCTGACACCACAGAACGTCCTGGCTTTGTGAAGCAACAAAACAGTCCTCGTAAACAAACGATATTTTAATCTATAAGATTCACTTCGCTGAAAATTCCTGTACAAGATCGCGAGCACATGTAAAACCTGGCATCCCAATGGATAACAACTATTACGTGCCGTTGCATTCTAAACTGGTTTAAAGACTACTTGCATAATCGTACTCAGTTTGTTAAGATTAACAATACTAAATCCAGCTATGAAACGACCGTTTGTGGTATACCATAAGGGTCAACGCTGGGTCCACTATTATTTTACTTTACATCAATGACTTGCCTAACTGTTCGAAGAAACTATCATTTCGAATTTTTGCTGATGACACAGATATGTTTTACACAAGTGATAAGTTGCAACATTTTGAAACAGTCATGAATGAGGAATTGAAATTAGTTTTTAGGTATTGCATCACAAACAAGCTATCTATAAATCTTGCTAAGACAACTGGCTATATGGTAATCTCATCTTCAAGATTAAATGGAAGTATATATAATTATACATAATATTGAACGTAAAAGTCAAATAAAATATCTAGGTGTATATATTGATCAAAATTTACACTGAGGATCACAGATTCAAAACATAAAAAAGCTAGTGAAAAATATAGGCATCATTAATAAATTAAGATATTATGTAGATCTTCTTATTTTAAAGCAGTTTCATTTCTCCCTCATTTATCCATATTTAACTTATGGTATTGCAAGCTGGGGCAATGTTTGTAATATCAGGTTACGTAACATTAAAACGAAACAGAATAAATGTGTTCGTAGCTTGTTCTTTGCTTCTGACAGGGACAATGCCATGCCATACTTCAATTTTTTTAGAAATTCTTACAATTGAAAACATTTACAAATTCAAAGAAGCCCTTTTCACACATAAAATTACTAACAATGCAGCAAACGTCTCTACGATATTCAAAGGAACCCTTACACTAGCCCCTGAGATTCATTATTACAACACCAGATTTGCATCCAACCTTAATTCTCATCGGGAGTGGATAATTTGAGTAATTTGATTTCACTGCCCTCACTATCAATTATCTTCTCCATTGTTTTTTTCTTTTTATAGCGGAGCTCCACGCGCACGCGAAGCGCGCGTGTGGGCGGAGCCCCATGGCTAAGGTAATCTACCCATCCAAGGAAATTTGGTAATCACGTGACCGTACACCGAACGAACGAACGAACGACCGTCCGTCCGCACCACAGGGCAACCAATGTTTACTCTCACACTTTCTAGCGAGTTTGGGAGCCCAGGAGAAAACTAATTGGTCATCAATGTTGTGATCAATTGACAGCTGTCAAAACAGGGTATCCGCTGACCAGTATCACCTGACCGTACCGCGGGCTCAACTGTCGACCCGTCGAGGTCGAGTACTTTTTTGCAGTTATCCGTTGACAAATTACCAGTTTCAAATGGTCGCAGGCTCAAGTTTACTTTTTTCCAATGATTCATATTAAATTTGTTGTGTTTATGTCATTATGGTCCCGCACTATTAAGATTTTGATTTCAAACTGACCTCGGACGCGAAAATTCAGCCAGTTTTTTAAAAATACATGCGGAGAAGACATTTTCTTACCATGGTCACGCGTTGGTCACGCTCTACATCCAATTTTTATGCTCTGATTGGTTAAAATTTGACAGGTGAGTTCATGCGGAAAATTTATGCAGCATCTTGAAAGTTGTTTACTTTGAGTGCTGAAGCCGACAGAGTTTTGTGTCAACTGGTGATGTTTTTAACTGCCTTTTTCGACCGGATGTACAAAATGAAATACAGCTTCTATCAAGAGTCTTCTGTTATTCATGGCTGGTTTGTTTATTGGGTTTTTGGTTGAGAAATGCGTCGCTTGTCAAAATTCGGTAATCCGATTTCGGATGGCGTCGTTTTTGTTTTTCACCTTGCTTAAC
The DNA here is from genome assembly GCA_964035525.1 of Porites cylindrica. Taxonomy (NCBI): domain Eukaryota; kingdom Metazoa; phylum Cnidaria; class Anthozoa; order Scleractinia; family Poritidae; genus Porites; species Porites cylindrica. Next base: position 26,480,658 of record OZ037781.1, on the reverse strand, counting down.
GCGTAAGAGGGTTTAAAAGTCTCAAGCAACTGTGGCCTTCTTTGATAGCTTTCAGGAACTGAATCTCGAATGGTAAGCCTGAGTAATTATTGTATTTGATGTTTGTTTTTGTTATATCTAATTTCATGAAGTCGAGCACAGTTTATGCGGCAAGTTTATGCACGTTTGTAAGATTTGAGTCAAGGATCTGACCTAGTGTAAGGTTTGATATAAGCTTACAGAACTTTAAAAGGTCTTCAGATATATTTTTTCACCACAAATGAAAAGAAAACGTTCCGAAGAATATTTAGTTATAAATTTGGCTGTAGAAAGAAACCTTTGAGCGATTTTCTTGCTTCGAGGAGTTCATCTTTGAAAAAAGCAAACACCGGGAGGCCGGATGAAAGTAAAACCTAATTAAGTTAAGCTTAAAGACTCAGGATTTTTAGAGACACTTTAATACCTGTCTTCGTGAATGAAAATTGTTGCCTCTGTAAATGTTTCACCGAATTATATTTCTTTTATTGATTGTTAGTAGTCTCTCTTGCAATTTTCATCGCTTGTACGTGCCGTTTGTTTTCATCGTTCATGAACATCGCTTGCAGGAGTACTAAAAAATGTCGCGCGTATCAAACGCTTCATAAGATTACATATCGTTATAACTGAAACCATTAAATAACAAAAAATTATAATAATAGATTCGTTATTATGTTGAAGCGTAACTCTATTAAAGTTCATTCAAACACTCGACCACACTGACAGCTCGCACTAGAAATGAGAACCGGCTGGCCGTATGGGTGATTTTGGAATTTTTCTGAAAGGTTTCGTTAAAAGCCCACGATTGATCGTCCTGAATATTGACTAAGTGCAATTTGTCTTGAAAAATTGTGAAATGCCGCATTCTGTCCGAGGATTGTATGATAAATAGTACTTTTTCACCTCAGATGTGATATACTGAAAGAGTATGAAAGGTTGGTTTACACACCCTCAGATTTGTTGGAAAGAATTTGTAAAGTAAACCTGTCAAACGCAAAAAGATTCGGCCTGATTTGTTTTCCAAGAATTTGTTTTTGAGGCCTAATCTACTGTGATCAAGAGCCACTATGGCTCTTGAATGTGATCGAACATATTTGCTATTTTTTGGGTGTACATATAAGGCTATCAACCCGATGTAAGATGTTTCACTCTAAAATAACTTAGCCTTTCCCTCTAAAGTCACATGAATGTGCCCTTAGGTTAACCGATTTGTGGATTACAAGTTTATTGTTTGATTTAGATATAAAGTTATTAATGGGAGCTTCGCTTTTAGCCGTGGCTAAATATATATATTATAAAATTGTAAGTATAACTTTATGCACTCTTAATTTTCCTGTCTCTGTTGTACGCTATTTAAATATCTACGCCAGTTAGTTACACTTGGTAGTGACCAACTCGAAAGCCTGAGCTCCTTTGGTCACTGCGCACATTCAATCTTTGATGTTTTTTGTAATTTAATGTTGTTTTATTTTACTTTTGTGACGTATTGTATTTTTTTTTGTGGTAAACTATTGAAATAGTGCAGTAAATAAAAATCTGAAAATCTGAATCTGTAAAATTTGTTTCTCTTTTGGACTGTTTAAAGATTAGTTTTCTCTAAAATCACTGAGCCTTTCCTTCAAAAGTCTCATGAATGTGCGCTAAAGTTAACTGATTTGTGGATTATACGTTTATTGTTTGATTCAAATTATAAATTTATTAACGGGAGATTCGCTTTTAGCCCTAGCCAAATCTATATATTTGCGGGCGACAAGAGGAGCCCCCAATCCTAATCGCATGGTGTAGCCAGCATTCGTTTGGACTTCCACTGAGAATGAATAAAATGCACAAAATGCAATTTGATTGAACAAATTGCAATTTGATCACTCGAGTTTCGACCTTCTACCCCTCGCAATCTGTTCACTCGTGTTTTGATCATCTGTCTCGTTAAACTGACGCAAGGCACAGCGTTGGAACAAAAGCATTTTGACCTCCGATCGCTGTCGCCCGCACTCCTTAATGTTTGGTTATTACTAGTTGTATTCAGAATCGAATCTAGTTACAAATTAAACCATTCTTATGTAAAATTCCTCAATCATTTTCTTGTAAGTTACTTTCCTCCAAACATTTAGTGTGGTTACAGAACAGCACGGTTTTCCCCACTGCAGTTCTGGCACCTTTCATGTTGACGTTTAATAATCACTCAGCAACTCAAATACGTCCTGTTTGCGGTAGAACACGACACAAATTTTTCCCCTGCTTAAAATGGCTTGTAGACTGCTTGAGGCACCCAAGTCATTGTCGTCTGTCCGGGCTCAAAACAGCTGTAAGTAATTTGCACTGGAATCAACACTTCTCCGTTGGACATCTTCAACCACTGAGAATCTTAGGTAGTAGTGCTTCAAGGAAAAAATAAAAAAAAAAAGAAAAGAAATGGCATCAAAGAAAACAAAATATAGGGATGAAAACGAACGGACGGAAAGGAAAGGAAAGCGAAAACTATCGTCACCCAGTGCAGACTTCATCTGTCTCTTGGATTCGGCCGTTAGTAACTTCCATTTGGTAAGTTCCTCTTGACGGATGCACCGTGGAAGACGCTTTATAGCAATTGCCGAACAACATTCCCCTCACTTTTTGCCTGAATCTCAGGTTGACTAAGGCGTACACCACTGGATTGATAGCAGAATTGAACAAGATCATCGTGTTAGATGCTGCATATGGTAAGAATGCAGGATAGGAGAAAAAGTAGTAGGCGACGTAATTAGCTGAGTCGATTAACCAGCACACCCCAAAAATGAAACTGATAATCAGGACCATCAAAGTAACTCTTTTTCGCACCTTTATCACACCCTAAAAAAGTAAAAACAAATTGTATACCGTAAACCCGGGGCTACTCCGGGATTTCTTGATGGAGGTGTGCTGCTTAGTTCTTAAAATCCTAACCTTATTTAAGCCAAAAAGTGTCATTTTCACACTGTTCTCTCACCTAGCTTCTAAAATCCATACCCGTTTTCAAACCTGGCCTGTAGACTTTGTTTGGCAGGGGCCGGTCACAAACGCGCCATTTATGTTTACTTTGACAGAAATTGTGTCATTATTACTTAGATTAGAACGCCAACAAAAAGATTCCTTAAATTACCTTTCGAATTCGTATATCGCTCTCACCCGGCTCACTCATTTGGAAACGACAAAGACGTTCTTGCACTCCCATAATTCCCTCGAAAGACCAGAAAGGGCAAAGTCTGTACCCGTTTTCAGATCGTAACGGCGCAGAAACCATACCCCTTGAGGTTATCCCTTTTTGACAATAAATCCGGTCTCTACTAAGCCTTGCCGGGGCTAATGTATTTCAAGAACGCTTGAGGGTGCGGGGCTTAATAGAGACCGGGGGGGGGGGGGGGGGGGGTATAGAGGATTTGTGATAATGTAATTGCGCACAATGTGATATTGTCTGCTGCTCTTATAACGAGTAATATATTTATCACAACTTCGAGCATTATGGTATCAGTACCACTACACAGTCACGTCCCCTGTTGGCACCACCGCCACAACTATTACTACCAAATTGTTCATGCTGACTCTGTTTCAGATCCTTCTATCTCTCAATACTACAGCCTAGTTTAGTAATATGTAAAGGGGGGAAATAACGCGAAACAGGTAAAATCATTGCCCTAATTTCGATTTGTCAAGTGCAATCCAGTTTAAGCAAACAGTCTCTTGCTTGGAAATCGTTTCAGATCTGTGCAACGATACTACTGCATTAAACTGTAAGCAACAATTTATAAGTAAAATCATTTTACTTATACTTTATGTAAAACAACACCACCACCAACAACAACAAATACTGCTACTACCACCACCTCCTCCACCAAAACTACGCAGCCACCATCACCACCACCACCACCACTACCACCCACCGCTATTACCATGACCAGCACTACTACAGTACCACTATCACTACCACCCCCTCCTCCACCAAAACTACCACAGCCACCATCACCACCACCACCACCACTACCACCCACCGCTATTACCATGACCAGCACTACTACAGTACCACTATCACTACCACCACCTCCTCCACCAAAACTACCACAGCCACCATCACCACCACCACCACCACTACCACCCACTGCTATTACCATGACCAGCACTACTACAGTACCACTATCACTACCACCACCTCCTCCATCAAAACTACCACAGCCACCATCACCACCACCACCACCACTACCACCCACCGCCATTTTCATGACCAGCACTACTACAGTACCACTATCACTACCACCACCTCCTCCACCAAAACTACCACAGCCACCATCACCACCACCACCACCACTACCACCCACCGCCATTACCATGACCAGCACTACTACAGTACCACTATCACTACCACCACCTCCTCCACCAAAACTACCACAGCCACCATCACCACCACCACCACCACTACCACCCACCGCCATTACCATGACCAGCACTACTACAGTACCACTATCACTACCACCAACACCACCGCCACCACAACTCACCACCACCACCATCAACACAATCTCCAGTCACTAACATTACCACAACTACTACCACCACCATCTCCACCCCAACTACTACTTTCACCATCCCCACCACCACCACCACTCACCATAACCATAATCATCACAACCGTCACCACCACTACTACTACCCCCACTACTTTACTACTGAACTGAACTAATGTCAGTATTGTTTCACACCTGTAGTTGCTGACTGCTGTTTTCATCGGACTTTGCACTTTTGAACCACAAAGTGACCACGACACGGGAGTACAAAGAAGTCATCAAACACACCGGCAGAAATGCTACCAACAAACACCAAGAGGAACTATAGAGCTGGCCGATCCATTCTTCAGGGCACACATAAGCACAAGCTTGCTCAGCCTTAACATAATTCGCACAGATAAACCCCGGGATATTGATTACCACTCCAAATATCCAAGAACAAGGTATAATCACCTGAAATGATATCAAAGAAAACGTATATATGGTCTGCTGAGACTTTTGATTCAGACAAGAAGGCTATCATTGTGTACCACTAATAATTAATTTAAAAACGCTCGAAGCGCTGCTACTTTGTATTTTACGGCCCGTTGTTTTTTAATGGTTCGTAGGTCAACTCTCGCGATGAAATGTCACACCCAAACCCGTCGAGGCAGACTGGGAAGGAGAATGCTACTTGACAGGTGTTACACGCAAAAACAAAATTAATAATGCCATTTATAAGTTAAACCCTCTGAAGAGTGTGTACGGAACAGTCTCTATTATCACGACAGGCGCTAATTAAGAGTTAATCAAAAATACCTTGAGCTTGCGGTTAGAAATTCTTCCATTGTTTTCATGAGGATATAGCACTGCGTAATATCGTTCAATTGATGTCACAACCAAGGTGAACACTGAAGCAGCAGCTCCTATCCAACCTAAATTTCCACCAGTCAGTAGTCTGCACAGTATTGTGCCAGTTAATCCATCTGGATGGGTGAAGGCGTGTGTCAAAACGTATTGCGGTGCAAAAAACGTGGCTACGGTCATATCTGCTACAGCCAAGTTCATGAGTAGAAAGTTTATTGATGTCCTTTGGAAGTTAAAACAAGGAAAATAATATATGAGTTTTTAGTGGAGAGGTTGCACGCAATGGTGGATTAATTTCCTTTGTGGTTGTTGTTGTTGTTGTTTTTAACATTCGTGTTTCTATAATATGCAGTGATTTTTTGATTAACACGTTGAATATCAACCACACGCATGGACACGAGATTTCAGTCTAATGGTTCTGCCGCTGTGGCGTTTCCTGATCACTCAAGAAACTCTACTCCATATTGGAAAATATAAGTTAGCAATTAATAGCGGAGCTCCACGAACGCGAGCGCAGCCCCATACCTAAAAAAGCACTATTCTTCTTCATCAAACAGCACCTGAGGAATCAATCATAAGCTAGTGAAACGTGACTTAACCGTTTTGCTCTATAAAATCCCTCAGAGATTTTTTATCTTTTCGTTCTAGCGTGTCGACTACACTGTGGAGAATTTTAAACTCTGACTGTGTAAATGAAGCTGGTCTGTTCCATGCATATTGATTAACTGTTTCCTGCAAATTATTGTCTGTAGTTCTGACAGGATTCGATTCTAGCACCGGTTTTCTTTAGTCAATTTTTTTAAGCGTTGTTTTTTGTTTCGGCTAAATGACCCTTTATATTAATCAAGGTTTTAGTTTTTAATTATTTTTTTCCGAAATTCGTTTATCTGAATAAATACTTGTAGTTGTTTTGTCCGTCAGTGATGATTCCCTTCTATGTTTTGTTACGCCGGGCCTAGCTCGTTTGCAACGAAAAGTGATCTACAGACGCGAATTTAAAGGAAAGAATTTTATCTTAAACTGAAGCTATACTGACTTCTAAGAATTGCCCTGTTAGGCGCAGATACAGTCCACTTCGTTTTTCTTGAAGATAACTGTGTCTTAGTTTGGACCGGAGCTCGATGTCATCAATTCCTCGCTTGGTAATTACTTTTGAGTTAGCTTCACAGCCGAGCGAATGTTCTGTTCTGTTCAACTTTTCAAGTGCCAGTTTTTATCAGGCAACACTCCTGGTAATACAAGTTATAAAGGAAGACTGAAATTTTGGAACTAAAGCATTCCTCGTTATTTAGTTGCTACGTAGGTCATCGCCTTGGAACACCGCGCTGCTTGAGCTGGCGAAATCCACTCCAACGTGATGACAAAAATCCAATGATCCTGGCGCTTTGTCCGCGCTGACTATACAAAAGTTCCAAATCGTCCACAGAACGTTTAATCGTCTGGTAATTCATTAACTTTAATTTTATGATACACAGATCCCTGCGGCTTTATACTGTTACACGTTTGTACAACGAAGCCATGAACGTTATCTTGAAACGATTTGATTGGTTAATAAGAGAATTATTTCACTTGACATTAGTTAAACAGAAGAGTATTCAATGAGAATGGGTTCAGCTTACGTTTTTACTGGTGTCACGTTACCTTGACTCTCTATAAGCCGGACACCTCTCTAAGACGGACAGACATGCAGGCCCGGCCCCGAAGGTGTCCTTCGTCAAGAGAGTTGATTGTTAGTAGCCCTATATCTAGGAGAGGGAATTAGAGGATATCACGCCGATTTAAAGAAAAAGGTCTATTGACGTTGGTGAGAATTCGATGTCTTTATTAGATCTGATGGTGATGCTGTTTCGACTTGTTCAAGCCGCTAGGCCTCGTAGCGTACTTGGTAGAGAGACAACAGTAGATCTAGTCTGGAGGTTGTGGGTTCGAGTCCTACGGAGGTGAAACGATTTATTTTGCCTGAACCACGGAACACATAAACAGCGCTAGGGGGCACGTGCGCATCGGTTATAGTTACAGGCGCATGCTAGGCAAAAAAGAAAACCCATCCAACTGAAAAATAAAGCACGAATATTTCATTTAGTAAAATCCAACTAGTAGTCTGTTATTACTGCGTTCTGATTGGTTGAGCTACTACTAGGCTATATGTTATAGCCCACTAGTAGCGAAAAGCGCCGGCTTTTTGGCGGCAAAAAAAGAATTAAAGTCTAGCCTTAACCAGCTAAAGTTGTTTTGTCTCGATATTTTTGGCCAGCTAGTGGGATTTTACTAAAACAATTATTCCTCTCGCCCTCATGGCCCCTAAGTCAATAGCCCATTCGGCCTTCGGTCTTATGGGCTATTGACTCAGAGCCCATTCGGGCTTGAGGAGTAATTGTTAATTAACTGGCATGGAAGTGCTGGGAACAGTTGAACGTTGCTGTCAACGCCAATTCTCCATTTTAGAAACGAAAAGGAAACAGGCTGGAATTAACTTTTGCAAAGTCCTATGAGACCGTTACTAAGGACAGGGGGAAAAAATTGTCCAATAGCTGACCGGCGCATCCCCAGTAACGATCCCAGAAGCGATTGCGGGACGCATTTCGGCTCCAGTTGCCTTCTTGTTTCTAAAGTGGCGAATGAAACCACTACATTATTTTTTCCTCAAGCGTACCTCATGTCCTGATTCCGCACGATGATTGCGCAAACCAAAGAGTTCCCGACAATGTTAAAGATGATAAGAAAGGACTGCACTGTTAATAAGAGGATCGCAGTTAATCCAACTTCGGTCATGTCAATCCAATTTACATCAGACCAATTTCTTCTTTTTTTCTACTGAAACGCCTGAAAAGGGCTTTTACCAAAAAGAAATCCGGGTTAGAATTTGGTATGAGGGCAGGAAAAGTCTACCCTGTGAATTAGCCGTCTTCCCTGCTCCTCGCCGCAGAAAAGAGATGTTAAACGTCCGTTGCGGGGAGGAGCAAGGAGAGACAGCTGTATTCGTAGGATAGGAGAAGTCATGCTTCGAAATGTTTGAGCCTACGTAGCCAAGCGCTGGACTTGTAGTCAGGTGGCCTCGGGATTTTAAGGAATGGCCTCATTTTTGAGAGACAGGGATGAAGTTTCCACGTTAATACGAAGAGCCCCCCGAACACTGCACGCGATGTCCGTGGGAAATGGAGCTGAAAGTCAAAATTGCAAAAATTCGCCGATACAATCGGCGCTGCAAAGCGATGCGTGAGCAATTTAGATGCTGCTGCCTTTTTTAATACGATCGTGCTTTGAGCTACTGTTATGAATGAACACGAACAAAGTAATAAACAGAGAAGTCAATTTTTGAAAAAAATTGTTTGAAAACCTAGCTGTTTTTACTTGAATGAAATTCGCACTATAACTCCAGTGTCATGTGTTCTACTCTCAACTAAACTTACTCACCAAAGCTACACATAAAGCTGTCTCGAATCTGAGCGCGTTTCCTAATATATTTACTTCAATTTAACATCAACTTGACTGAAAAGTTGATAAGACAATGCATATTTCCATTTCAATACATAACTTTCTCTAATACAAAAACACACAAAATGTACCTTGAATCACAGGCTTAAATCGCTAAAAAACGTCGCTCACTCGGTTGTTCTTTGGAGCTCTCTGCCGAGAAGAAAACAGTGATGAAGTCCTCCAAGGCAAATTTGTCGCTTGATTTCTTCGCTTTCCTTCAAAACGTCAATCAAGAATTTTTCAGCTTCTACTTTTCTTTAATTTGTACATTTCGTCGGTACATTTTAAACTTCACAAGCGGAGTAGATTTGCCCAATTTGCCACAATTTTACCGCGCACAGCTTTTTGTTGACCTGCACCAATGGGCACATTGTAGATGGCTAACCAACCAATCAGCGCGCTCTTCTTTCATAATTTTAGTCATCGCTGTTTGACATTTGGTCAGTAGTTTACAATTTTCTGCGTTTATCCATCTGCTCCTTTATTTTTATGGAAATTAGTCAATAAACAAGCTTTAAACCACACGCTGAGTTATTTAAAATTACATGCACATTCCCTGTGATGATGAATGAAATAATGGGACTTCCAGGGAAGGAAAATCATTTTAATATTCATTTGTTTACTAATTTATAATTATCACTAAGTGGATATTTTTCTTGCTCTTTCCTCTTTTTGAATTGCTATGTCCAATATTAAGGCACATTTCCTTTTTCTCTCTAAGATGAGTTTCACCGCTTGTGTTCGAGAATCAGTTGTTTAAGAACAAGATTAACAAAGAAACTATGGTTAGGATCACTGAGTAAAAGAGATTGAAAGGACATGATATTCCTTTTGTTGTTATAAATTTTTGATAAGATTCGTTTAGAGTGTTTTCAAAGCTATCCTTCAGATAGTATCCTTGTTTAAACTTGTAGTCCACTATCATTGAAATGAATTAAGCACAGCGAAGTAGCTTTCTAGACTTTTTAAACTCTTGGGAACTCTGTGACGGAAGCAGTGTTCCTGGGCCTTTGCAAGGCGCCATTTGATCGATCATTAACAAGGCTCAAGTCTTAAGGAGTGGCAGGGAGGTGTCAGTGGCATGTTACAGCACATATCTCTCTGGTCGAGTTTTTTTAACAATCGATGTGTGATAATGTTGTGTCTCCCGGCAAAAATAATCATGGGAGTACCGCGGGGCAGGGATCGCTGTTATTTTTAATTTGGCATTAAATGGCACTAAATTTGTACTGAAACACTCAAGGATGACTATGATTGCTGCAGATATGACTGCATTTTATTGGCACTCGCCAACTTATTTGAACTAAATCAAAGCTCAATGCGGACTCTGGAGTGATCATCTTGACCAACTACAAAGTCTGGAAAGTTGCGAGGAGGCTGAGGTGTCGATCAAAAGAGCAAATCTCCAGGTGATTAGTGTTACATTATCTATAGCATCAGGCCTTCGTGGTCCATACAGGTAGGCGGTAGGATAAAGTTTCCGGGCAACCTTCAGCTAAGCTTAAGAGTGCTGTGAACATGTTGTCGATGAAATATTACCGCGATTAAATGAGTTGCGTTCTTTATTTTCTCCCGAGTTCTTTACTTCACAACAACGGCATTATTCCTTGCATTCAACTGTCGTTTTTGAACTAAGAACGACTGCATAACAACAGCAAAAGGAAAACCACAAATAAATAAAATAAAATGGCGAACCTAAGTACACAAGAATTTAATATCCAAATAGCGATGCTGAATAATAAAAATAACAAGAGATTTAACAGGAAATATCCGATTTATATGTTCTGCTTGAAACAAACAGACTGATGATTCTGATTCCTCTGATTCTGATTATAAATAGGAACCATAAAATGTTTCCTAAGGGGTGGGGGATAAAGTCGATATAATTGAAAACTGAAAATCGTACATTAACTTTCTTACGTACAGGAGGCAGGGATGCGTTCTCGGATTTTTGAAGGTAAGAGTTAAGAAAAGGTAAAGAGTCCTTATTTTATGTCGGTAGCTTGTAATAGTCATCTGACTAACAAACCTAAAGCCGACGGTGTGCTCATTGCCCACAGTTCCCGCATGAGCAACATTGACTTTCTATGAGAATCTGTTGATTGGGCAAGAAACAAGTGTCCGTTGTCCGCATAGCCTGCGGAAACAGACGTATTTTCGGTCGTCACATCCTCGGAGACCGAGGGGAAGTCATTCTGGTCAGGAGAAAAGGCGCGACGAAAGGTTTCAAGCACGGGCGGAAGAGCCCCCGGGTACCGACTCTCACCAGACAATTTCTAAACGGTCAAGCGAATCCTGGCTCTTGATTTGGCACAAAAAATGCTTTGTAAAAATGCCTTCCATTACATATCAGGAATGAAAAGAACTTTAATACATTTAAGAAGTTTCTCAAGAACTATTATTTTAAAATAGCTTATCACTTAGTTACCTGAACGTACTTTTAAACCTTTTTAACATTCATATTTATATTTTTTAACTTTTTAAAGCCTTTTAACCTACTTTAGTCTTAGAATTCTTACAGTGTTTATCTCACATTTTAAGTTGTTTTGCATTTATATTGCGATTGTATATATATTTTATCAGTTTTAATTCTTCATTTGTGTAATGCGCATTTGATCATATTTTTATGGTAATTTGCGCAATGTAAATGATATAAGTATTTACTCATTATTCTCAATGTTAAAATTTCCAATAATAGCAACTAGGATCGCTTGGTAAAATATGCTATGATTGTAGTAATAATTGCCCTTTTCTTATACCTGAAAACAACTGAGGAAAGTACACGAAAAAATATAGTTCGACTCACCAGTTTTAAAAACAATTAACATTTCAATTACCACGAACAGGAGATTGATTCACTTTTCGTGTCGCTAAGATTGTCGCGCATTTCCATGATCCACGCGTGAGACTGATCAAGTCAACTCATTGGTGTCACAGATCCTACGAATACCGCTACTTTTACAGAGTTTCATCCCTTGTCTCTTTTCTCTTCTCGAGGCCGTTAAATTGAAACCGAGATTGTCTCCCAAGGAGAGTTAATAGTTAACTTGAGACGTAACTGCTGCATCATATGTACGACGCACAAGACAAGCAAACATTTCAAACGGGCAATGTTAACTTTCTCTGATCGGATTCAAATCCCTAGATTCCAAAACGATTCATAAAGACTCAGGATACGCAGGTAAATAACTACTGATTATTTTATTAGCTAATACTGAGTTTGGTTTCCCTGTGTAAATATTAAAGGATTGAAATGTCTTTGCGGGTTGTTCCTTTCGGCGGTGACGTTGTCTTTGCTGGCTGTGGTTCTGTAAGTTTTCTTTACACCTTTTTTGCAGCTGAAAACTATTGGTGTGAGAAAGAAGTTTCTCAATTTCTTCTTTTTTCAACTAGATTAATCAAATCATAACAAAAGTGGCCCTATGACTATGCTCCTGTCTTTGTGCTGCTCAATAAGTCAGATGACTTTAAAACGTGCTTTCCTTTTTTTTTTGGATAATAATCATACGTGTAATTTCTCCTGTTTATACTGTTGAACTATTGAAATTTGACTGATAACATTCCTGGCTACTGGTAAGTCAGGTGAATTATTTGGAGGTACGTATTTCTTTAAAGCGGAAAGATTATTTATTTTCAGCTACTGATGTTTGTTTTTGATCGATTCGATTAGTGAGTATAACAAACATTTTTTCTTTCCTTATTGTAGGTTGACCACTGGCATGCTATGTTTTTGAATTCACCATTCAAGGTCATTGCTATCAATCGCTGTTGAGAGTGCTTCGATTATTTGGAATGTGACTCCTATTGCCAGCCGGTGCTGAGATGTTTCATTTCAGTGTTTAAATATTTACACGCGAACTTCGCAATCTTGCTTGAAATGACAGAGCTTAAAGTAGATAACAATCCGCTTCAAAAAGTCTTCTTTCAGAGCGTTTAGCAGAGGAAAATCCAAGAGCTGCTTTCAGACGGCTGGATAAAAATAAGGTTATTTCGTTTTTTGACTAAAATTTTAACGTTACACTATTGACGAGAGACAAGACACAACTCAAGATTCTAGATATTAGACGTACTACTACTACGACATGCTACAGATTCTAAGATATTAGACATGCTACTCGCGTGGCAATTGGGATAGTAAAAATATAACTATCTTTTTGCCAGTAACTTCATAAGCTTGATGTTTTGTCTTGGTCATTAAGAAGGATTAGAATTAGCAGTTCAATCCGACATGTAAGTCTAAAAGATGTTGCACTTTTTCACAGCCGGTATGAAATTACAGCGATTTTATTAATTTGTCCCGGGATGTCAAGCTTATTTTTAACATCATAAGTTATTAAGCTTACTCTTCCTGATAATCAAATACTGTCGCAGCTAACTGTTGTTTTACTTTCTCAAGGTATCCTGGAAGAATATAAATTCCTGGTTGTACTGCCAGACAAGACTTGCGTAGTTTTTCTGTCTGATAACTTTTTTACTTGACCTAAACCTTCAAAAAGCTGCAAAAGTTGTTGTAAATAGTGAAAAAAGGAAATTAAAATACTAACGTTCAGATTCTCCTCAAGTCAAAGTCGCTGAGTTATTTAGTCTGAAAGTAGTCAATTTATACATTTCTTTATCAGTAACTCTATTTGATTCCGATTGGTTATACTCGGCCTCTCTCACTCTGTTCTATAAGTATCCCTTCTTCCCCGTTTACTAAGTATCAGGTCGAGTCACATCCTACGCGCAAACCCACATTACTTATTACTATGACTCCATGCTGCCCAGACGGTTGAGAAGGTTTTGAGAAATCACCCGCTAAACTTCAGTTTCAGTGGAAATAAGAACGTTTGAGTTCCCAGACAAAAAAACTCATCGCTGGCAGCAAACCGTGGAAGCATTCGGTTGCGAGCGAAAGCTTAATGCAGTCGTTGTCACCTCCAGTATCCCCATTTGTTCTACTTTTGTAGCAACAAATCTCCTTGTTATGATATATAGTTGATTATTTGAAAAGAGTGGCTGCTACAATTTTCCTAGCAATTTTACAATTTACATCTACAATTTAAGATCAATGTCAATAAACAGCCCAGAGCTACTTACACAGTTTTTGTATCTTTCTCACAGATTAATTGGAGGAAAGGTTTCTCATGTCGGACAAGCCAAGACGAACCAAGTAAATGGCATTGCCTCAACAACAGGACTGCATAATATACAAACAGGTTGGCGAATAGAATACCTGAGTGTTGACATTAAGTTCCTCAACTTAATTAGCTGTGGCCTCAAACCGAAATACATGTTGACGTCAAAAGTCTATTTAGTTTATTCACTCAAAATTTATTTGAAAATTTAATATGAGAAGATACCAGTGTATTCAGATAGGAATCGTTAGCTACTAAGTAAAGACGCTCAGAATGGTATCTTCTGGAGTGCTATAGATCGTTAAAAGTGACTTAAGTTTAGTCTACGCCCTGCATAAACTCCCCATCTCATCTAAAAATATGCGCATATATAAAACGTGCGGATTGTTTAGAAACACCTGCGCGTAATTAAAAGCTCTGGACGTGGGGACAGTAATTAAAAAAAAAACTCTTGAAACTCTCGGACTGAAAAAGGAGTGAAAAATGTTTCGTTAAGTTCGATTAATTTCCTTTTTTTTTCAGTAACATTCTCACCATCTTTTCTTGGTAAGTCAGAAATGCTGACTTTTAGTATTTTGCACATTAGTGAAACATTAGCCACGAAACAGAAAAAGTTGCTGCTCTGTGTCGTAGCTGAAGAATGTTCATCAATGTCATCATAAACGTGAAGGCAGATCATCATAATTTGGTGAAGAAAAGAGGACAGCTTGCGTAGCCTGTGAAGAAGAGGGAATTTGTGGTTTGTTTTTTACGGTGTAATTAAGAGATACAGCCGTGCGAGAGCTGAACTGAAGTCTTTTTTCTCTCCCCCTAGCCACCGCCCCATTCGTTTACTCATCTGTCCTCGGCTCACGTTTCGCGCGGCTGTATCACTTGCAGTTACTAAACAAATCCCAAAAGAAAAACAAACCAAAACCACCTGCTACGTATCGATGCGTAGGCTACAAACGCTTAAGATATGTTTGGAATAGTAAAACGAAAATCGTTACTACCGGTAGATCGACACAGCAATGGTGCAGAAGGTTTTATCGGTGTAACTTGTCGATTTCCAATATTGTTTAACCGTCGCGTGACTAGTGTCCCTGTTGAAGTGATAGCATCACTTGGATTTGGAATTAAAAATTTTGATAATAAAATATAAAGCGATGCATCATGGGATGTATGAATTTCCCCCTTTGGCACTCAGTTGGAAAGTTACTAAACTGGGTTTTCCAATACTTTATGTCGTTGATTTCTTCTGAAAATCGTCAAGGAACTGCTTTATGCAACGAGAAAACAAATCCATAAGCCAACTCTGAGGATGAGCTATCTTTGGAAGAAATATTCAGCTTCCAATTAGGTAATGCGACCATGTAAGGCCCACCAGACGTCTCGAAGATATGAAATTTACATATCTTTAATATTGGTATTATTAACCCCGTTTACCCAGCTATCGTACGCATTTACCTGTGTTCAACCATGTTCGGCCATATTCGCCCCAGTTTATCCATGTTTTACTCCGTTTACTCATGTCCATTTTTAATCTACATTGCTATCTATGTTTCCTCCTTTATTCACTCCGATATCTATTGTTATCTAATGCTTTTTTACTTATTATTGTTAACAGATTCCGTTAAATGAAAGACAAGATCCATTTCCTTAATTTTTTTTTATTTTTTTTTTTATTTTATTTTTTTTTATTTATTTTTGCCTTACAGACATATATTAAGAGCCATTTTCTGAGAAAATCGAGAATCACAAGACACTTGTCAAAAAATCGAATTTTTTTTTATTTTGCCAAAACATCCCTTTTAGTGACCTAATTTAAGGAAAAATAGTTTTGGGTTCAAACGATTCATTTTAAAGGAGAAATTAAAAAAAGTTTGAAAAATCGATTTTATTCCTGTTTTTCGAACAAAACACGGCAGGATGCAATGGCAACTTCGAGAGAAGGGTGAACGCGTAAGAAACATTCCCTGACACTGAAACTTCACCGAATTATTATTTTGTTCTTACTCTTAAAAACCTTAAAAGAAAATTTGAAAAACAATGTCTTATATTTTTATAATCAATAAGTGTAAAGAGGTCATATTTGTGACGTTAGACGTGCTAGAAAATGAAGGCCAACTTTGACTATTAAAAAAGGCCTCTGGTATATGCCGCTTGACCATAAAATCAATATAAAATGGAACCTTGGCTTTTGTACTAACTTACTGGAAAGTTTTAGCTCTGGAAATCAAATATCATCCTGACACCAAAGCAAGCGGTGAGAGCAATTGAATTAAGAAATTTATGCAAATTAGACGGCTTGCGGACGGTTGTCAAACTAAAAGAAAGGTTTTACATGAAAGGATTACTCACCATTGCTTGTAACACGTTTTTACGGCAAGGAAAGTTATTTCCAACTTCTGTTGCGTCGTTTTGAGTCACAAAATCCATAATTTTAAGCCAAAAGGTCCAAAAGACAAACGTACGTTTGCTCAGCGACAGCGCCAGAATCCGGCCGTGAATCGAAATGAAGTCACAACACGTCACTGCGGTCCTTTAGAAGCAAGAGTTGCAAGAGTTTTTACTTCAGTCAGGTGGCCAAAAGATTGAAAATTCATCGCAAACTAATGACTTCGATTTTGAAAACCTTTCATCACTTCGATCGTTTGCCGGCTGATAATAAACATCGTACAAGATCGTCTGACCTTTGGCGTGTGACCGGAAATCGGTCACACGCTTAAGTCACGTTAGCATACTGTCACGAATTTAATACGATTTTTCACGTTTGCTTTCGACAAAAAATAGACTCATCGCAATAAAATCAGGCCTGCTTTATTTATTTATTTTTTAATTTCTTTTATAGCCTGCAGAACTTGTTCCCCATGCATCGCGCGTGTCTCGCGCCCCCAGTCCGCTTCGCAGTGCTAGCGTGAAAAGCGCAAAAAACTGAAATTGACTCCTGTTCTGCAATTGATTTCTTTTATAGACACCTTCTAGGCATTGACAGGCTGTGAAAAAAGTGTATTTTTTATTATTATTATTTTTTTGAAGTGCTACGTCCTTTTCCTATAAATTTCAAACGTGACTGCTAAAAGACTGTTTGGAACCCATGGATGGAGAAAAGCTGTTCCGGAGAGAAGGTCAATCTTCCCGCCCAGCCAACTTTTGCGAGCGTTTATATGAGGAAAAAACTGACCACTTCGTCCGAGTCAACAGTGCTTGCGCATGCTGTCTTTGTCTAGCCTTGACCGTGTTGTCCCAGCTAGCTGGGCGAGCCAAAGTGGAGAAATATTAGCCGGGCTAGAAGGGTGAGGCTACCACTACCGGCTCAGTGGAGGGCTGACTTCCGGAAGCCCTCAACCCCGCCCACTACTGGTAGTAAGGCGTCTATCCGAACCAACCTTTTGTTTCTCATGTAAATGGCTTAGCAAGTTGTGTAAGAAAATGGAGGAAAAGTTGGCTCGCCCAGGGTAGCTTGGGAGGTGAGTAAACACGAGATAACCCCAATAATAAGCACAAACTTTGATTGTCAGTTAGATGTCTACTATTTTAAGTAAGTCACCTTGCATGTGATTGTCGCATCCATGCCCCCTTCCAGATCCCCTTTATTATCGGTAAGCCTCTGATAGGACAAAGTAATACAGTCGTACCTCCAGTAAGCGACCACCAAAAATGCAAAGACTTAGTGGTCGCTAACGGGAGGTGGTCGTTTAGAAGAATCGGAGCACATGGGGTCTATTCCGAGAAGAGGTCCAGGCACATTCTATTAAATGGCGGTGTAACAAATTCCTGGCAAAATATTATCTTTTACCTCTTTTGACAAATACAGCTTTTAAATCATGCTCAATTTAAAGAGAGATTCAGTTGAGTGAGATATAGAATAGTCTAGAATCACAACAGTATCTTCACTTTGTTGGCTACATCTACTAAGTTAGGATATGTGTAGTTCCACGATGTCACTAAAGGTCTTCATATTTTCTAAGGAACATAGTGCACACAGCAAAAATAGAGAGCAGAGAATGCGTCAGCTGGTCGCTCATGGAAAACAATTAACCGTGACGCCCAAAAAGTGGTCGCAGTCACTTACAGAAGGTGGTCGTTTACTGGAGGTTCCAACTGTAAGGCTTTGACTGGGAAAATTTGGTCTTTTGGATTGGCGGTCGCACATGGAGGTTCGACTGTGTTAGGTCTATTAGAGTATAAGCCACCATCACCTCACTGTGAGTGACGAGAGCCAGGAAAGTATAGTATACACTCCCTTAGGATACGCAGAATCGTTGTTTTGAGGTCCCGTTTAGCGAAATGGATCATTCAAGGGAGGTGCTGAAGTCCCATAGTGAAATTTATAAGGTTTATGGGTTTTTAGTGCAAGACGAAACACAATACTTAGGGCCCTGTTGTTCAAACGTTGAACAACAGGAAATCACTATCAAGCGAATAAGAAGAAGCAATTGCGTTACTTATTGGATATAGATTTATCCAGGGGAAAGCGTTAGTCCCGGGGGCGTTAGTCAACTTTTCGAACATACAGCCCCTCAGTCACTCTCCTCCGCAGACTTACCCTGGGCGACCAGGATAGGGGAATATAATACTCGACCTTCCTTGCATCATCGCGAGAGCCTATAGCCTTCACTTTCTTTTGGCTCGTCCTACAAACCTACCCAACGTTCGTGGGACAGGAAGGTCTGCTTGCGAGGCTTGGGAATCTAGGGAGACTATGGTAGCATGGTGCAAATAGCCGGGATGAGCTAGTTTGTCCACACGAACCGAGAGGATTGGGTCTGCTAGAAGAAATCAGGTGTAGCTTTCTGTGATAAGTAATATTCCAACAGTATAGGATCATAGTTTGAAGCCATTTCACAATCACTAGTTTCCGCGCACCTCTACCGGCGAGTTGTGGACAAAAGCAGCTGATAGCTGTATGCGAACCTTTTTTCCACAAAATGGTTTCTGGGTTTTCGTAATCGACAGTGTCATGTATTGATTTTTTTAAATCTTAGTCGAGGTCTTTTTAATTATGTACTGTCTATCTGACTGACTGTTTCTTTGTGTTTTTTTTTTATCTGGTAATAACAGGTTTCATAATTTGGTCCTGATTGGGGTTATAGGCCCCTGATCGTGAGCAAATAGCGAAAAAATCAACAAGCAAAACCAAAGTGAACTATAGCGTTGAGTCCGTTGGCCACGGAGAATTGGTATTATTCTGTAAGTTCTTTACTACAGCAAGAGAGTATACTCCCTTGACTATGGGACATTGGGCCGGGGGAACTTAGTATTTTGACCCGGCATAGGGGAGGAGGGGAGGGGAAGGGGGAGGGGGTACTCTGGCCAGATTCCAAGTCACGGGGATGATCGAAGTATGTTTTTTTCTTGGTTTGAAAATATTTTGAACAAATTTTTTTTTTAGCTGTGGCTTTACTTAAGTATTCAAAATATTCGTTCTATTTTGGTCTTAATTTTCGCTTCCACGGATCACTCACGACACTTGGAATCCGAGGTACCCCTCCTGTTTAGTACTTCGAAGGCAAAAACGCTGTTTCATAGCCTAGTAGGTAAATAAAAGAAAAATAAATATGCATGGATGTTTCTACTGCGATGAGAGGATTTCTTGTCAAAAAATGTGAAAACTGTATTAAAATTGCTGACAACAGCTACGAAAATTTCGTGACAGCATGCTGACGTGACTAAAGCGTGTGACCAATTTCCGGTCACACCAAAGGTCATACGATCTTATGCGATGTTTATTATCAGCCGACGAACGATTGAAGTGATGAAAGGTTTTCAAAATCGAAGTCATTAGTTTGCGATGAATTTTTATTCCTTTTGCCTCCTGACTGAAGTAAAAACTCTTGTAACTCTTGCTTCGACGTGTTGTGACTTTATTTCGATTCACGGCCGGATTCGGACGCAGTTGCTGAGCAAACGTACGTTTGTCTTTTGGCTAAAAATTATATATTTTGTGACTCAAAACGACGCAACAGAAGTTGGAAATAACTTTCCTTGTCGTGAAAACGTGTTACAAGCAATGGTGAGTAATCCTTTCATGTAAAACCTTTCTTTTACTTTGACAACCGTCTGCAAGCCGTCTAATTTGCATAAATTTCCCAATTCAATTGCTCTCACCGCTTGCTTTGGTGTCAGGATGATATTTGATTTCCAGAGCTAAAACTTTCCAGTAAGTTAGTACAAAAGCCAAGGTTCCATTTTATATTGATTTTATGATCAAGCGGCATATACCAGAGGCCTTTTTTAATAGTCAAAGTTGGCCTTCATTTTCTAGCACGTCTAACGTCACAAAGATGACCTCTTTACACTTGTCGATTATAAAAATGTAACGCATTGTTTATCAAATTTTCTTTTAGGATTTTCAAGAGTAAGAACAAAATAATAATTCGGTGAAGTTTCAATGTCAGGGAATGTTTCTTACGCGTTCACCCTTCTCTCGAAGTTGCCATTGCATCCTGCCGTGTTTTGTGCGAAAAACGAGCATAAAATCGATTTTTCAAACTTTTCCTAATTTCTCCTTTAAAATGAATCGTTTGAACCCAAAACTATTTTTCCTGAAATAAGGTCACTAAAAGGGATGTTTTGGCAAAATAAAAAAAAATTCGATTTTTTGACGAGTGTCGTGCGATTCTCGATTTTCTCAGATAATGGCTCTTAAATGTTTACAGTACTAAACACTACTGAAACTAAATACTACTAACAATATTCACTATACTTGCACTATTTACAATATTGGCTATACTGACAATACCATCCATACGATGCTCGTACTACTAATAATTACAATGGTTACACTACTTACAATTCTAGTACATCACACACACACACACCCCCACATAAACACACACAAAAAAAAAAAAAAAAAAAAAGGTCAGAGGAGTTACTTTTCATGTCTATTTTATAGCTTTTCAATTCTGTATTTGATTATCATTTTACCAACGAAGTCTTGGAGGAGAATTGGTTTGTTGTGTAGTTTGTTGGCGTAGATGTAGTATCTCATAAACAACATGGTATAATTGAATTTCCTTACTAGTACCTTTTCATGTAAGTCCGAGAGGATGCCGAACAGTCTTTCTTCGCTAGATGGGTTGAGATTGATCTTGTTTTCTATATTGAACCAGTTGATAACCCGTTGAATGAAAATCTTGACGAAATGACAATCTCTAAAAGTATGATTAACAGAGTCTTTTTCACCACAATATATACCTTCATCATCTTCCTTGATTCCATAGCGGTAAAGTTCCTTTTTGGTGACTACAATTCGGTGGATTAATTTATATTGAAATTCCTTTAATTTGGTCTCTCTACAGACGGTTTTTAGGGAGGTGAATATTTTTTCCCATTTATCTTCATCCAAGGAAAGATCTTTGCTCCATCTCTGTGGCCCAGAATGACCTGTTGTGTGGATTTTTGTGCATAATAACGTATAGAAGTCGCTAGTCTTGATTTTGTTCAGATACAGAGTTATCGATTCATTTAATTGTAGACTAAGATTATTATCAGAATATAACTCTTTATTAATTGGCTTCGTTGATTTTGCTTTGGCTAATAGGTACTTTGGGATAGCGCTAATAAATTGATAGTATTGAAGGAAGTTAGTTTTACAGGAATACTTATTCGTAAATTCCTGATAGGTCATCGGTTGACCGGTATTGTGTAAGAGATATTGTATTGACAGGATACCTTTTTTAAACCATTCCCTGATAAAAAAGGTTTTACTGTCAACAAGTATTTCTTTGTTGTTGAATAGAATTATATTTTGTGCTTGATCAAAGCTGTACAGAGTTTTTAATTCACTGAAGTATACTAGAATATTTCGGTAAAACAATGGAATAGATTTTATGTATTTCGCATCGTAGTTACATCTCAGTAAAAAGTTCAAACCTCCGAATTTTCTTAGGTAATAATCAGGAACTGTTTTCCAATTCTGGTTCCCTGGAGTCAGTAATCTTGGAATCCAGGCTAGTTTTAGAGCTTTAAACATTATGTCGATGTCTACCATACGTACTCCGCCTCTTTCCAGATCCTGATAGAGCCCAGTTCGTTTAATTTTATCCCTTTTGTTTTTCCATAAGAAACTAAAAAACTTTGTTTTCACTGTGCTTGCGATATCTTCGGGAACATTAAGAATTGAAGCTGAATAAATTAATTGTGACAATCCTAGGGACTTAATTATCAGTACCTTCCCAAATAGTGTGAGGTCTCTAGATCTCCACATATCCAGCTTTGTTTGAAGTTTTCGTATTTTCAGATTAAAGTTCAATTCATTGTTACCCTTCTCATCATAAGAGACATGAATTCCTAAGAGGCGAGCCGGACTATGTAACCATTTTAGTTGTAAAGGATAACTTTTGTTTTTTTCCCATTTTCCCAACCAAATTGCTTTCGATTTCTTTATGTTTAACTTGAGACCCGCTAGCCTCCCAAAATCTCCCACCGTTTTCAAAGCATTTTCAACGGAGATCAAATCTGCACAGAAAAGGTTTGTGTCGTCTGCGAATTGGCTCAATTTGATTTCGTGCCCGAATATTTTGATTCCTGTTATACTTGGTTCTTGTCTGATTTTGCTGGATAATATCTCCGTGGAAAGCACAAATAAGTACGGAGAAAGGGGACACCCCTGTCGCACTCCTCTTGACGGTCTAAACCAGTTGGTCATCAAACCATTGTTTATCGCCGCGCTCTCAATTTTTGTATAGAATGTACAGATCCATCTTTTTATACTTGTTCCGAAATTGAATATATCCAGTGCTTTCATCATGAACGACCATTCTAGAGAATCAAAAGCTTTCCGAAAATCTAGAGATACTAGAATGCCAGGTATGCTTTCTGACTTCGTATGTTCCATTATGTCGATTATTAGCCTAATATTTTCCCCGATATATCTTCCTTTGATAAAACCGGTTTGATCAGTGTGCACTAGATTTGGTAATAATGGTTCTATTCTCCTTGCTATTGCCTTAGTTGCTATCTTGCAATCAACATTTAGCAGTGTTACCGGTCTCCAGTTTGAAAGTTCTAGTAGCGAGCCATCTTCTTTGGGAATTAAAGTAATAACGCCTCTTCGTTGTGAAATGGTGAGTTCATTTACATCATAGGCCGCATTGAAACTAGCAACAAGATCGTGTCCTAGCAGATCGAAAAAAAACATATAAAATTCAACCGTGAAAACATCTTCTCCTGGAGCTTTGTTGTTTTGAAAAGTGTCTAAAGCTTTTTTGCATTCTTCATAAGATAATGGACCTTCTATTCTATCTCTGTCTGCATCTGATAGTTTTGGAATTTTTAAATGTTCGGTGAATTCATCAACATTATTTTCCTGTGAATTATTTGCTGATGCGTACGATTCGCTATAATAGTTTTCGATAGCTTCTAATATCTGAGACTCGTTGTTTGTTACTGTTTCACTTTCTGTTCGCAGTTCAGTGATGGTTTTCCTGTTGTAGTTTCTTTTCTCCAGATTGAAAAAGTACTTTGTTGGACGTTCGCCCTTTTCGACCCATCGACATTTCGATCTAAAAATAGCTGCCCTCCCTTTCTCCTCATAAATAGATTGGAGTTCCATTTTGAGATCTTCATATTCATTTAGGATGTGCGCGATATTGGGAGAGTTAAAGTTGTCGCAAATATTGCGGTCCAGAATTTCGAGCTGTTTCCTAATTTCCAATTCTCTATTAGTGGTCGCTTTAGCTTTCTTTTTACTATAAGCAATGGTTGCCGCTCTGGTTTCCATTTTTAACATTTCCCAAAGAAGGCGTGCGTCTGCCAAATTGGAGTAAAAAGCGCGTGTGCGGGAGTACGTTTCACGGATTTTGGACACATAATGTTCATCTTTCAGTAACGTGTTGTTGAATTTCCAAAGTCCGGGTCCTCTAGACTTTTCAGTTGTCCAAGACAAAGAAATGTAAATTGCTCGGTGATCCGGTGCTATAGAAGGATAAATTTCGCTTTTCTTCACATGTTGTGTCAGATTTTTGGCAACTAGGAAAAAGTCTATTCTGGATTTCAGTTTTAACACTTTTGATTCATAAGAGTATTTACGTAGCCTCGGGTGACGTAATCTTTGAATATCTACGAGATCGAAAGCGTCCATAGTTGTCAAAATCAGGTTTCGATAATTTGTTGGTTTCCAAATTGTGCCACCAATTTTATCTATCTTTGATAGTGTGCAATTCCAGTCGCCTCCTACAATAAGCGTGGAAATTTCTGACTTGTCGATAAGGCAATTGTTTAAGTTTTGTAAGAAATCTAATTGTTCACTTTGGCTATTCGGGGCATAAATATTCACCAGTGATAATTTTAGAGAATTCAGAACACAAGTAATTAGCACGATTCTTCCAGCCTTGTCACTGAATGAGTAATCGATCTTATTTTGTACCGTAGGGTGTAAAAGAATGCAAACACCTTTACTATGCCTGGATCCGTGAGAGAAAAATATTTCACCTCCCCATTCGTTTTTCCAAATAATTTCATCTTCTGGTTGAGAGTAAGTTTCTTGCAAGAAATAAATTTTTGAGTTATGATCTTTGAGATACAGAAAAATGCTCCTCCGTTTGGCTTGATCTCTTATTCCCCTTACGTTTAGAGAAAGTATATCGTATTTTGCTTTCTCTTGCATTACAATAAAAAACAAAACAAAAAACAAAAAAACAAGAAGAATATATATGCAAATTTAAAAAAAAAATACAGAAGCAAACAAAACTAAAATTATACAAAACGTAAATTAAAGTAGTTTTTGAGCGTTTCCCTTCTTCTTCTCCGAACTTTGCGTTTTTTGTTCCTGTCCCAAATGTAAGTTACAGTTTTTGTCTTCCTTGGCCGATTGGACATTTAAAGATAATCTAAGTCTTCCAGCTCGTTAATTCTGACCGGCTTACCCTGCGGAGAGGTCTTGACATATATTGATCCATCCATTGACCAGACACTCAACAATTCATCATTTCTCCGCATCTCGTTTGCCCGATTCATTATTTTTTTCCTGTACGAGGTAAGATTCTCGTTTAAAAAAATTCTGTCGGCTTGCACTAGAGTTGACGACGAGCACTGCGGGAAGATGTTAGAAACTCTGACATTTTTTAGCTTAGCCCTAGCCCTGTATAGATTTGTTTTGACCTTGTGGCTTATAAATTTTACAATAATTGGTTTGTTACCCTTCCTGTTCAGCTTGTGACATATTTCGATATCCTTTGGTTCCACCGATACATCTAGGGCCTCCGCTAATTTTAACACCACGTCTTCTGGAGGACCTTTCCATTCATGTTCAATTTTCGAATCTTATCTAATAAATTCCCTTCGATCTTCCTAGATAAGTCGGAAAGTGGAAGGAACCTCTGCCAACATCCTCTACAATTCATATTTAGCATGCTCCAAATTCAAATGCAACCGAGCCTCAGTCTCAACCTCGCTTTCAAACTAACGACCCCGCGACTTCTCGAAGTTTTCATTCGGCAAAAAAATGATAGGCAAATAAGCTATAAAAATCTTTAGTTTTTGATTTTTTTTAAAATTACAAATCTAGGCAACGATTAAAACATATTTGCATATAAATTTCAAATAGTGCCCGAAAAATATACCAGAAGTGACAGATACGCGTGAAATATTGAAAACATCGATCATTTAAATGCAACTTGGATTCTGTAGCCTCGTGATCTTATTTTGAATTAATGTTATGATTGAACAAATTAACACAAAAGAATAGGAATAGAAATTATTTCTTAAATCTTTCTATTCAAAAATCCATTAGTTTATCCGTCCAAGAACTTTGCGTAACACTTACTGGATCGTGGATCCGTTCACGCAAGTATAAAATTGGCTAAGCACATGGTTAAATCTAAAACAAAAGCCATCTCAAATCGGGGTGCATTTTCCAATTTCTATGAAAACAGGACTAGTGCATGAAATTAAAGAGGCAGCCATTTGTTTTGTTATCGAGCGTGGGCGCGGAAAAAGTCAGCAAATCTCCAGAGTACGCCTGCGTGCACAGATAAAACTGGTTTATACAGTATGAAACTTGCCTGACTCCAATCTCGACCCGGAGCTCTTCTGCGCATGTAGAGGAGAGAGATCAAGAGCTCTGGGGAACCCTGGAACAAGATTGTCTCTGATTGGTTTCAGCAAAAACGAATGAAAGTGTTTCTGATTGGTCCATATAAGTCTGCACAAGAGCGGTTGAACGTGCGGCGTGTCTGGCGCGTGGGCTGGTTTTTCCCTAGAAATGTTCAAGTAAACACGACCGGCCGATTCTTCATTTCAGTGATTCCCAAACAACATTTGCACGACTAATTAGGCAGAATTACTGGATTTTCCAATTTTCAAATAAAATAGCTTAGCAACATATCGAAAATTGAACCAGAAAGAGATTTGAATGTGAAACATGAAATAAAAATACACCGACATATTTGGCAGCTATAGTTTAAGAATCATGACACATTTCTGATTTTTCTTTGACTTCCATGTTATCGTATTCACACGAAGTAGCCGAGTATGAATGAAAACTTAAGCTTTTTGTCATAAATTGCCCAAAAACAGACTTGCAAGAAAAAAAAAACAGATAAAGTAAATCGTTGCCTAAAGTGATGCGTGTTCAATGCGACTAGATATATTTATAGTTGTCTTCTTTTCCCACGATATCGCATTTCAAAGCAGCTTCCCTGAAGTGTTAATATTCATAAACACTCGGCAAACATAAATAAAAGGGCGCTAAATTCATATTTTGGAAAGTTTTATTGGAATTTCGATACGTTTATCTTAATAAGCCATTCGGGTTTCACTTACCGCCTCGTGAAGTAGTCCACAGAAATATTTAATCAACTGTCAAGCATATGCAAACTTCAAGTCTTAAATCTGTGATTGGGAACGTTTAACAGTATTTTCTCAGGAGCCACCACAAGAGCCTTGTATACCTGAAAATCTTCAAGGCCGTTAACTGAATTTCTTCAGTTCTAATACCGAAGCAGCACAAGACTTTCGAGATGAAGTAGATATAATTTTCGTTCGATCAAAGAGCATTCGCTTTGAGGCCCAAATAGCCAGATTTTGGCTACTCCAGCGCAGAGTTTCCCAGAGCTTACGCTCGCATTCCCAAGCCCGTAAGCACTGGGATCGAGAATGGCCTGACTCGTCCAAATCGCAGAATAATCGGTATATCAAGGGAGTTTGAAGATGTCGGCAGAGTCGCTTCCTCTTTCCCGACTTATCTAGGGAAGATTGAAGTGACTCTGCTAGTAGGGTATGACTTTTTGGGCCTGCGAAAGGCGTTGTTATTTGTTCAAAGGTTGATAATCATTTTCAAGAGTCGACAATCCTCCCTTAACTCTCTGACGAAATTCGCATAAACTGAATTTTTCCACGAAATCGTTGACTCTTTCCTGCCTTCTTGTTCCAAAATCATATTTTACTCAAAAACTGCTCGGAAAGGCTAAGAATTGCTGTAGGCTGCTAGAACTTCAAAAAGTTGCTCGAAATGCCAAAAGTTGCTAAGAAGTTGCCGAACACAATCGGGACATTACGTTTTCCAAAACAATGAAACGGCGGCCATGTTGATGCACCAAGAAAATCTTAGGGGAGTTTTTTAAAATTTTTTTCTAATGTAAGCTCTTTCTTTTATTCGAATAAGTTTGCATATGCTAGCCACCTGAGTGAAAACGGTGATACCACGCGGATTAGTGATTTTAAAACAACTCTTATACTAAGCTTGGGCTGCCTGTGGGCGAGCGTGATTACATGCAGAATTTTCAGACCGGACTTAGCCGCGATCCCGACGCAGTGGCCAATGTGACGACCATTTTGTGTAATATCACAGAACTTAGCAGCGTCATATCTTTTAATAGACATATTAAATTCTGCAAGCAGAATACTGCAATGCTGATCGTACTACGTGAAAATTAACTCTGCAAGACATCAACACGACACAGAAAGAACTTAAAACAGAGCGGGATTGTAGCCATAGACAGCTGTTTCGCCCTCGTTGGGGCTCGTCAGTATGTCGTAACAACCAGAAAGCTCTGGTACAAAATATCCGCACACTCTGATTTAAGCTCTGACCTAGAACCCTCAACACCCACAGAATCACGCCATACCACGTGTCTTCTGGGGGCAAGAGTCCAAGTGTCAAGTTGATGTCTCGCAGAGAAAATAAATAGTTGGCCAAAACCAACCTTAAACACATGGACCAAACCATGCAAAAATTACGGCATATCGGATCTATAAAAGATCTACGGCCCCAGAATACATAAAGTACAAACATTAACCACAAAGGACTGCAAAGGATCGCCAACGAATATGCTGAAAAACGTAGGATCTATAAAGACCTGATCAGCAAAAATGAAAAGTAGACATATTAAATTCTGCAAGCAGAATACTGCAATGCTGATCGTACTACGTGAAAATTATAAACTCTGCAAGATATCAACACGACACCGAAAGAACTCAAAACAGAGCAGGATTGTAGCCATAGACAGCTGTTTCGCCCTCGCTGGGGCTCGTCAGTACGGCGTAACAACTAGAAAGCTCTGGTGCAAAATATCCGCGCACTCTGATTTAAGCTCTGACCTAGAACCCTCAACACCTACAGAATCAAGCCATACCACGTGTCCTCTGGGGGCAAGAGTCCATGTGTCAAGTTGATGTCTCATCTGGTAGGGCTCATCACATGCAAGCTATCCATTAATCTGAATCTAAATAGTTTCGCGCGAGTTTATACTCCACTAAGTCAGATTATCATTACTATTAATATCTTTACATAAGATTAGTAAATAAAAACTCATCCCCCCTCCCCCCCTCCCCCGCCTCCACACCTTTGAAACATGGTGGGGTATTTACAGTTTCACTGCTCCTAGTTTGCATGATAATTTATACCCAGTTGATAAGTAGATTAGTGTAAGAAAGTGATAGTGTTTTAGTTAGTCACAGGTGAAGAGCCATATGTCTACTTCAATAAGCTATGCAGTATTATTATTATTATTATTATTATTATCATCATCATCATCATCATCATTATCATGATTATTAAATCATATCAATTTTTTTTATTCTTGGGAGTAAGAGTCCACATGACGCACTCAGATCGTTTTTCGAAAATTTTGCATATCTCACCCCACATTAAACATGACAAGCCAGACAGTGATAATGGGGGCACCTGCCTTAAAAATAGAAGAAAAGACCCATGATATTGATTGAAGTTATCTCTACATCTTCTTTGCCCAATTGATAGCACTGTCACAAGTTAAGTTTAAGCTAAATAGAGAGATTAAGATTCACGTTTACGCCAAACGGCAAACGTGAATTTGCACCACGTGACCAAGTTTTCCCCCCTATTTTTCGTTTACCGTTTATTGCTTCTACACAAAAATAAGTAGTTTTATGCTAGTTTTGTCCACAAGAATCGTTCTGGACCTTTTTTAACTGCTTATTTTCTATTCTGAGAAATTATCCACTGACGTTTGCCGTTTGCCGTATGCGGTAAACGTGAATCTTAATATCTCTATTTAGCCCACGTTCGATATACAGTCGAAGTTCTCCTTGCGACCACTCTCGTAAGCGACTAGCTCCAGTTACAAGCACCTTTGTGAAACCCAGTTTGAACTGTGACTTAATCTTTGTAACGAAAAGCTCTCATAAGCGACCGCGACAACTTTTGGAATTACCCAACTCGACTTTTCCTTTGTTTTTAATCTCTTGTAATCTGAACGCTGCGCTAATGGTCACTTAAAGATATGAAGACACATATTAAACATTAATATCACTTATTCTTCTCTCTATGAATTATGAGTGAGTTTCTGAGGCTCTTTTGAGCGACCGCCATCTATTACTTTACCATGCGAATTTCCGAGGTGGTCGCTTACGCGAGCTTCGACTGTGTCAAAATTCCAACATGAGTCCGAGGCTTTCATGTCATTTTTCTGTATTTGGTTTGGTTTTCTTTGTGCTCAGGTCTCTTCAGGAAATAGCGAGACAATGAAGTCGTGAACAATTTGCAATTTTACCCAAAAGCCTCGGAGTCATGTTAGAATTTTAATATATCGAGCGTGGGCTATTCAAAGCACGTTTAACTGTTGTAAGGACAATTTATCCCCAGCTACAAAAAAAACTAGATACTTAGTGCGTTAAGAAGGAAAGAGGAGTTGGTTACAATAAGTTCATTTACTTAAATGTGGTATCATGGTAAGCGTCGCTGTTGTGTTTGAAGAAGATCTTCGTGCGAACTAAGTAAGTTGTCCGAATGAGTTTTTAAGTAGCCACCTGGAATCAAGCAGTACTGATATTCTAATTTCTAGATGAGATGTGAATATTAGGGCAGCTTATAGAATTTTAAAGCGGTCAAAAGTTTACGTTAGGATTCAGGCAATTTTTCTTGCAACTTGAATTGTAAATAATTTTCAAAGCAAGTAGTTGTAAGAAAAATTGTCTGTTGTTTAACGGGAAGTTTATTCTACCAACTTTCTCACAAGATTAATGATACATAGAGGTGCAAGGGAAGATGGTACTCAAATACTGGTTGCGTAAAACCCTAGCGGAATATAGTTTTGCTTGTTCTGCGGAGGCTGAGATAGATAAACTATACAACACGGTAAAGAAGGAAATGAGCAAAATTTCTCTAAATTCTGATAAAATACGTCGGGTGCTTGTTGTTGCGGAAACCATTGTTTGGATGTGTCATGTGGGTCTTGTTCATTGCCTTTTTAATCTTTTCAGTTTTACGTAATTTGATGATCACACCCATCCGCAACAGACCACGAGTATTCGTATTTGAGACGGGAAGTATATGGTTGAACTTTCCTGTTATAATTTCCGAAAATAGACCGCGGTGTCCAACTTTTACAAAAAGAAACAGCGACGAAAACCTTCGACACTGCTTGAAAGGGCACCTTGAGTTATCCTTGCCGAGTTTAAGAGCCCGGATATGTCCGAGGCGATCGAAACTTTTGCACCGCATAGTCGCCAAATTTTACAAACGCAATTTTATCACTCTCAACCCTTTGGCAAATAAACTGATTTTAAGACGCTCTATCCAGTCCATGGATTTTCGCTATTTGCATAGATCTGAATTTCAAGTAAAATTCAATTATGATGTTAGTCAATATGTTGTTGACCATTTTGAATGACGTCAGGGAACCCACCCTCATCTAGTAGAGCTCGTCGGCTTGTGCGTCGTGAACCGGAATAACCAATTTGTTAATGATTACTTAACATTACACCATGCATACACCGAATTTCCAATTCTCTCCTTATGATGACTACGAAGAGTGTTTACGATGGATTAGTATTTCGTATATTTAGCACACCAAACATGGGCAGGCTAGAAAATCATACCAGAGCCACCATAATAATAATAATAATAATAATAATAATAATAATAATAATAATAATAATAATAAATTATAATAACAATAACAAGAACAACATGATATTGATTGTCATTACCCACATCCTTTATATCTGTCCGTTATTTGTAAGTCACGAGTTAATAGCACCAGCTGTCAACTTCTGCGCTTGCTTGAGCTTACTACACATGTATTTTACAGCTGATACAGAACCGTTAACAAGGTAGGCTAAATGTATCCCAAACTGACGTTAAAAAAAGAGAGATATTACGAAGTCGAAAGGAACTGTTTAAAATAGATTGATCTTTTTTAGTGTAGTCGGAAAAGCGTCGATGCCGCGTGGGGAGAAACGGTACATATATATTCCATGCAAACGCAGTAAGTTTAAGTTGTCAAGAAGTAACTGTTCTTATCTACCCACCTTAGACCAAGCAATGATACTATTTTTGAATGTTCTTTTTCGATCTACATACACTGACGTAGTTTCATTTTTAGATTAGTGTAGATAAGGTTATAGGATTTACGTTTTAGGCAATGTTTCTTGCAACTTGTTTCCCAAAATTTACGAGACAAGGGGTGTAAAAAAATTATCTATTGTTTAGTCGATTTGTTATATTAGTTTAGACACACAAGGCGATTAGGGTGATTTTTTTTCTTAACCCTTGAAATAGGAAGTAGAATACTACGCACTATGATGCACTAATTCTATTGTCTTCTTTTGTTTATTTGTAGCTATTTTTCAAGTTGTTATTAACTGTGTTGTTCACGGGCCGAGAAAAATCACTCTAATAGCAAACGACCAGGGATACCTAACGATCAAATGTTTCTAAGACGTCAGAAGAGTTGTCTCAATTGTTTTTTGCTTTAGAAACCTGTTTTGTTAATTTGGGGCTGCCCTTTATGAAAACTATGTATGTATGTATGTATGTATGTAGGAAGCCTGTGTTACGATTTTTCCGTAGTAAAGTGCTCGATACGTTAACGTAGAGCGTGATATATAAATATAGGAAATAGGAAAAAAAACTACACTTTCATCCCGACAAGCCTGTTTCGTGATCGCTCACTCTTCAGGGGATTTAATGATAAGAATATTCAAAACCATCGGCTATATACTTTTAGATTACATCGTTGGGCAAAATTTAAATTTAAATGTTTAGTTGTTACGTAGCAACGCTTTGTTTCTGTGGCGGCAAGAAGATACAAGCTCGTTACGTTTGTTAAGTGATAATAGATCGGGACGACAGATAATTAAAAATTTCTCTTTGAGGCAAAGGTTACATCTTTTACTTGAACTGTTGTAGGATGAGCTAAATGAAATGATACGCCATGAAATAGAATAGTCAATGTTGTTGTCTTTCAGGGACCAGACATGTTTACTGAGTTCCGTAGAGTTCCTGTGTTTTGTGTGACGAAATGACGCAGTGTGGTTTCTGTATCTAGTTTTGAAGGCGTTTTCTGTGAGTCCGATGTATGTTTCAGAAGTGTTATTGTCGTTGCGTTTGACGGTTACTTGGTAGCTTACTGATGATTGAAGGCAGTTGTATGTATGTATGTATGTATTAATTTAATTTATTTGTTCTATTGTTGGTCGACGATGCCAATGTCGTCTGTAAGTCGTTTTTAAAATATGTATCCCCCATAGTGGTTTCTGTGGCTTGGTTATAGATCACAGAAGATTTCGAAACCAATTATGGAGTGAAAATAATCAGTGACGCACTCGCCTAAGGCTCTCTACCACTTTTTCCGGTTTTATAAACCACATTTTGATGTCACCCATGATCTATTTAAATTGAAATTGCCATTAGCGAATTCCTCATTTTTGTTTAACTTAAAATAACAGACTTCAGACAAACATTGTGAAAGTCCATTCTCAAACTTGGCAAAACAACGTCGAACATTTCAACATTTTCAAGAGACGAAACAAATGATCCTTCATTTATTGTTCGACTTCTTAACCATGACAGCAGATGTACATCTTTAACTTAGAATGGGTCGACGCATGTCATAATAATTGGTTGATTGGTTTTGGGTTCGGAGTTTGGCCTTAGCCTTAGCCACGCTGACGCCATTTGTGCACTTAAGTTGCTATTTCAAAAGAACACCGCAAAAATGAATTCATTTGTTAAATACACTTAAAGCTAAAGTTAAATTTAGGAGACAATAAATGTTCAAACGAGATAATTTTTCCCCAATCGTTCGTACAATTCTAACTATAATGTGAGAAATGGAAAAATTTCTACCCAATCATGTTCATGACATGGTAACATAACCCATTGTTTTGATAAATTTTCGTTTGAATTGGATGATATATATTTGTTTTGGCATATGTTTGATGAAACATGATCTTGTCCCCAAAGTGACTTCAGTTTCCGTTTCCGTTTCCCCAAACCAACCAACTCTATTTTGAAACTGTTTGGGAAGTAGTTTAAAGCTATTTTAAAATTGCCTTAAGTTTCAGGCATTGCTGTTATATTTTACCCATAAAACCAAAATAGTCATAGGAGCTTCATATGTGCTATTTGAGATCTATTTGAATACTCTCCGACAAGTTTTCCGTCTATCTGAGAAATGTTTGGTGCTAAAAAGCATTTAAAACATAATACCTAAACTATATTTTCAGAACAAGGGTATTTGCAAGTATTTAAACTCAATATTTTTT
>OZ037781.1:26439236-26441736 GCA_964035525.1 Porites cylindrica | reverse complement strand
CAATAAATAATATTCTATCACAGTTTTATTTTAATTACATTAAATCTGAACAAGCAACCAAACAAATACTTTAATACAGAAATCACTAAACTATTAATCGAACTTTTTCAACTATTAAGGGCGTCTCAACATAGTCATCTTCTCTTTTTAAGATATCCGAAAGCAATCTGTGAAGTACTTTCCTAAATTTTTTTTTAGGAAGATCTCTAATAGGACAAGGCATCTCATTCCAAAGTTTTACACCAAAGCGAGACAAGGAGTTTTTGTGTATTTCCAGCTTTGAGCTTTTGACGTGAAAGTTACCTGAACTAGATGATCTTGTATAGTATGAATGAATTGTTGAGGTTTTCTTTTTCGACTTGTGTCTTTTTATTCCATTCG
Organism: Porites cylindrica; assembly: GCA_964035525.1. Taxonomy (NCBI): domain Eukaryota; kingdom Metazoa; phylum Cnidaria; class Anthozoa; order Scleractinia; family Poritidae; genus Porites; species Porites cylindrica. The sequence continues at coordinate 26,441,355 of OZ037781.1, read as the reverse complement.
ATGTATTTTATCGATTTTCTACTTAACTTTTAAATTCTAAACATATTTTTACCATCGTTATAGATTTCTTGTCCGCAACTGAACGCCCAGATACCTTTGCGGGTGGAGATCTGGCCCCACCGAAACTGTTTTATTTTTCGTATATTTTCCATAGCCTATTGTCAATTAATTAACTGTCAATGTTTATTACACCGACAGGAATCTACTCGACTATCTTCTTCTGAATTTGGCCATCGCAGACAGCTCAACTGTTATATTTTTATCACCCAAGTACATTTTTTCTCACGCCTTCTCACATCCAGACGGATCATTGGGCAACGCCCTGTGCATAGCAGTGACTGGGGGAAACATTGGATGGGTTGGCGCCGTCACCAGTGTATTTTGTTTGGTTGCCATAGCTGCTGAACGATACTATGCCGTGGTTCATCCAATTAAATACGTGGCAAGGCCGCTTCGTAAACGTAATTTGAAGGTGCGATTACTTCAATTTATTGCCCCCGCAGGGATTTCGCCCAGAAGGCGAAATCCCGAGGAGGCACTCTAGTAACTCGCGCGTATATTAAGGAAAGTACTTACAGTTGAAATATACAGTCGGTATGCCAGAAAAAATCTCGATTTGCTTGAACAGGGGCCGCGAGGAATTGGTAGGTAATGATGACCTTTCTATTGTTTGCACCCGCAAGTACGAAATGGTTAGGATGGCGTAAAGACAGAAAATCCCGAAGGGACCGCTTAGGTAGATTTTGTGACATTGATTGTGCAGTCACACTTCGATACTCTTTTGCGTTACGTGTTATCAGTGACATTCTTTGGAGCAGTTGTTTTGAAAGTTATGGACCAAAAGACACTAGTTAAGCGCAGATGAAGTTATAAGGTGCATATAACTGTGTATATGTAAACACTTGGAGAGTTTGCCAGACACGCACGAGTTCACAAGTCTTTGAATGGAAACCTTGCCAGACACTCTTTCTCTCTCTTTGACCGGAATAACAATCAGCCCTAAACAAGCAAGACGAGTGAACAACGATTGCAGAAATTCGCCGACAATCAAATTCTGTGCTGACTTATTCCCTGCTCACTGATGTCCTTCCGTTAGAAAGTTTAAAATATGACAAGAATGCGCGAGCGTGAATTGGTCAAACGTCGTTTTCATTTTTAAGGCTTACTTTCCGGCAAATAAAATGAACTGAATGCAACATAGTTATTAGAGGAGACTGGTTATGAAAAGCGGCAAACATCAATGATAAAAACAACAGTGCTGCAGTTTATGTTCAAAGCACCGTGAAAGTGCACAATCCTTTGTTTTCTGTTGGCAAATTGTTACGGAATAAATTGATGCAACGTTTTTATTGGTCAATACAATCAAAATGATAGGAATTCTTTTGAACGTTGTGCACTTTCAGGTCCACAAAAACATATAACATATATGACGGGTTTCATAACCATGCCACTCAATTAACTATGGAATGCAAAAAGTGAAATAGAAATAGCGAAAAATTCAACTTCTAATTAAATCTTTTCTTATGGTTTAGAATAAACTATTCTCGAAACTGAGAATGTTTTGATGAAAGCTGTGTAAATCGAACTGAACAGTGTGCATGAACCTTGCGTTTCCTGTATTTATCTCACCTATTGTATGGAATATGTGTGAAAATCTTCATTGTGAATCGGTATATTCCAAAGAGCTACACAACGAGCAAGACAATATTGACCGACAATATTGCTGGTTTTCAGTGTCACGTCTTTCAAAATAGATCAAAATAAAAATCAAAACCGTTCAATAGATAAAGTCCAGAATCTGGGAAATGAAAGGAGGTACGTATACAAAGACCCTCGCCAAGATTCGGGTCAGAGGAATATTTCGTATACGAGATATCCGAAGAAATGTTTTACCCAAACTTATAGGGATTTGTATGGAGACGCCATGCTGGTGCTCACCTGGATGAGCTCCAACATGGCGGAGGGAAACCAACAGAAACATCTGTTACCGAGTTTTGCTACAAAAGCGTGTGTTTATTCTTCACGAAAATCATAAACATTAAAGTAATACTTTTTCTAATACATGAACTGTTTAGATAGCAAAATTTCCTGAAATAAGTCATTTTTTTAACCTACATGA
>OZ037781.1:26359236-26434236 GCA_964035525.1 Porites cylindrica | reverse complement strand
GCAAAGAGTAAGGTTCTATAAGAATAAGGCTGACATGTATATTTATTAATTGGTTTGATTTCATTGCTTTTTTGTTTATTAAATTCTCACGAAACTCACAAATCCATCTTTTTTAAACAAGATTCAAATTGCTACTTGTTTAGCTTCATCCATAAATAACGAATTTTCGGCGAGTCTGGTCTAGAGATTCTCGCAACACAAAATGCACAACGCTAAAAAAGGTTTTGTAGTTCAGTTATAAAATCGATCATTATCAATTTGTTACAGTATGAGTAGTATCGCCAATATAAAATCTGTCAGCAATGTTCATCTGTTCACAGCAAAATATAATTCGTGTGAAATTTTGATAGGTTTCCCTTACGCTTGAATTCGCATTCGCTCGCTTTATTAATGCTTTATTGACATTTTTTTCCTTCTGTGACGTTTTTTGGTTTTATAATACAGTTCTTTTGTGTGCGTGCGGCGCGATTCCAGAACACACAAAAATGATGAAACTGGATATAAACCTGACAACATCGTTGGTTTGTGTATTTAAAAATTTCCGGCGAAAAAGAGAAGATAAAATTCTTAGTCAGAGGAACTATCATAGTTTCAAAACACAGCTTTGTGAAATTTTACTTTCGTGAAACTAATATTTGTTTTGAGAACATTACTCATCAACTGATCTTCGACAGAAGGTTTTATTGTTTGAATAAAACTGGAAACATACGAATACAGTAAATTAAAAAAAGAAAAGAGGTAAAATTGCTGACCTCCACTTTCGATGGGTGAGGCTTTGCCCGTGCAATGTTCCCTTTCCTCGCGATTGGGTATATTTGGACAACCCATAAACAAGCTTAAAAAAGAAAGAAATTTGTGTTTCAATTGCTTCCCGCTACTTATATATCAATCTTTCCTCACGCTGGTTTTGAAATTGGTTTTGTGTCGACACCTTTACTTGGACCCAGACTCCTGAATCCAGTTATCACTTTTGATGCCATTAGATCAATCGAACCGCTCATACATTAGGAAGGCGATGCAAAACGAAACAGTAAACGGGATTAACCTTACTGACAGTCGCTTGCATTTTAATTTTCTTATCTCCAGATCAGATGAAAATTGGAGACCAGCATTCCAGTTGAATTAAGAAGCCATGTCCGTTTACAGAAATTCCGATTCAGCTGAAGTTGTATTAATAGTGGCCCATTCTGTACTCGTCATCGTAAATATTGCTGGAAACTCTCTGGTCTGTGTCATCATTCTGAGGAATCGAGATATGAGGTATGCGGACAAAAAAAACAGGTGTTGATTTTAGAGAGAAAATGTGACTGCTTTTCGTTGGGACAAACGAAATTGACGGTATATACGGCTGTCCGTATTAAGCGGGTGACCTACTGTACCCCATTCTTCATGTACTTTCAGAGCAGCTGTAACATACTGTCAATGCTTTATTCTACAGGACTTCACTCAACTATCTTATTCTTAATCTGGCTGTTGCTGATATCACAACAGCCCTATTTTTATCACCAAAGTACATATTTTCCCACTTCATCGCACACCCAGAAGGAGCATCAGGCACCGCGCTCTGCATTGCGTTGACTGGTGGAATCATTGGATGGGTCGGCGCTGCCACTGGAGTATTTTGTTTGGTTACTATAGCTGTTGAACGTTACTACGCCGTGGTTTATCCATTTGAAAACATGGAGGCGCTTAGTAAACGTAAACTTAAGGTGCGATTATTTCAATTTATCATAAATTGTAATAGTACTACGTGTATTCGTATTTCGATTACCTTATATCAAAAGCCAGAAGTTAATTCGAGAAATCATCGCGCCTTGCAGACTATTCAATTTTATGAAGCGTTTCGTGTGACACTGAAAAATGGTTTCCTTAAGTGTTCGTTATTTATTTTATCAGTCAATAGATGATGGCAAGATGATCTCCCTTTAACTGGAGAAAAGTATCTTTCGCGTGTTCGATTAGCAACTCAGTATCTGTTCCCCATGTCTTGGAAAATAAATTTTCAGCAACCTTTTTTTTTAAGAGAGATTATTTTTGTCTGTTTGATAGACTAATCATATTTTTATATTCTTTTTTGTTTGTTGCTTTGTTTTGTTTGTTTGTTTTTTCCATGCGTATATAACCGTTTCAAGGTCAATCGAAAATCACTCTTGACTATCAGGCAAGCAGATAACTGGATGATCTAAGGGCTTCGCGCAAACTGCATGATTCGTCTGCAAGGCAATGCCAAATTCTCGGGTGGCGAGTGAGATCTTTACACGCAGCCAAAGAACATGGCTAGTCAGATTGTTAGCTTGGTTAAATAAGAAATAAATAAATTGTTTTTAAGACTATACTGATGCAAATAATGACAATGATGATGATGATGGTGACGATAATAATAAGTCATCATCAGTGTTACTTGAACCGGACTTACCATTATTTCCTTTTTTACACTTTTAAAAAAATGACAGCAGTTTCAAGGAATTTTTGCTTTCAACAAGCGACAGTTTGGATGCTTTTCGTGAACTTAAGTATAATTGGTCCAGAATTGATATCCAGCCTAGTCGCAGATATATATGCTGATTTGTGTGCGCTTCATAAAATAACCTTACCATAATTACTCCCTTGTTTTGCTTGATATCAAAACAGGTGATAATTCTTAGTACTTGGATTTTTGGGATTATCTTCAATATTCCATCGTTCATGTACAGAAGATATAACGAATATTGGAATTACTGCATCAACACGTGGCCAAGAGAGTGGGTCGGCAAGGCCTACGGTCTTTATTGGTTTTGTCTGGCAGTCCTCTCTACTTCTCTCATGGCCATATTGTACTTCCGTGTGGTGTACACTTTGTGGTTCAAACATGAGGACAGGAGAGAAAACAATACGCAACAGAAGGTAAAATGATTTAAAAACGTTATTGGGTATGGGATAGTAACCCATATGGGAACACCACATAGTTGTCCTATATATTATAGGGATGATGTTTATCACTTAGTGCAGGTTATTATGCATATTTCAATGTACATGACATGATTTATATAGGCAAGAAATAGGTAGACTGTGTGATATGCTGACTCAGAGTAATACAAATTCCTGATAGTGCTTTAGCTCTACCTTCAGTTTAAAGTAATAGCATGCGCATTTCCAAAGGTATCTGCGTTTTGTTATTTTAAAATATATAGATGGTTTTCACAGTGACGTCATCAAATTGTAAAGTCAAAATAGCGAGGTCTTACGAATTCTTATTTACAGTAGGTTGAAGATAAACAAAAAGTTAATCTTTGTACAAGTTTTCAGTCCCATAGCATGTTTCATTTCGAAAATACAGCAATTTGAACTTCCGAGTTTTCACAGTGCGTGACACCAAACTAGGAATGCTGTCTCCTTGAAAAAAAGTCCCTCCTCTTGATTTTCAGCAGTATAACCATTTCAAGTATTAGAAGATATGTTTATGCTCACGTATGCTAGTTCTCGAGTGAAAAGAAGAAGCTTTTACAGAAAAAGTGTACTCCAGATGTTTTTGTTGATTTTCGGCGGCCATATTGGTGCACCAAAACTGTGCACCAATATGGCGTCTCCATACAAAGCTCTACAAAGATGCGTGAAACATTTCGGCAAATAACTAAGAAACTGTGGGCCAAAAAGACCTGAGACTTGGATAAATTGTTTAAATATTAGTCTTTCATAACATATCATTTTCTTGGCTTCTTTCACTGGACGGTTTTCAATTTATTTTTTTGTTGCGTGACAGTGAAAACGACCTATATGTTGATGCTGTCTTAGTGTTAAACTGAACAAAGAAACTGCATTGAAAGAGCGCACGCTTGCATGAGTTTCGAATCAGTTCCCAGGGTACTTAAATTTAATCTTTAAACGGGAATTTTTTCTGGGAACAAAAGCATCAAGATTTCTGCAGATAGAACCCTAACCCTAACCCTGACCCCCACCCCCCCCCCCCCCCCCCACCCCCTTCTCTGAAGGTCTGGATCCGCCACTATGCAATAACTAGTGCGCGACGAAGGCCGCGCCGAGACTCTGAATTCTGCAAACGTTTAAAAGGTGATAAGCTAAATGGAAGTCAGAAAGTCTGTTTAAATGTGAGTGAGTAGGCATGAAATTACTTTTTTGGGCTTTAAAAAAATGCGTTTAATTGATGGCGGTCATAACCGGGTAACCCCAATAACGGAATTGCAACGCAAACTTCATCTCTCTTGTGCCTGTCTAATTGTTTGTTTGTCTTTTTTTTAATAACAGGCGGTTCTGAAGATGCGAAAACGAGCTACCTTAATGGTCATACTTGTCAGTGTTGTCTTTGGAGTGTGTTGGGTGACTGACAGGACCAACTACCTTATGGTACAGTTTTATTCCCATACGGGTGCATTTCTCTCCCTAGCGGCATCCAATACGATGGTTTTGGTCAATTCTGCTATCAATCCCATTGTATATGCATTGGTCAACTATCGTTTCAGAGAAAAGGCGAAGAGGATGATACAAGTTCGTTGCTTCCGCACAGCAGTTCTCCCTGCCGGTGGACTGCAGGTGATAGCATCTCAGTCACGCAGGGCAGGTGACATCTCCAGTAAATGTTAGAAAGTGTTCAAAGCAACTTCAATCACGGCACAATCTGCAATTCCTTAACCATCACCCACCTTGTGTACTCATAAATAACAGAAAATGTCAAAAACAATTAACCAACAAAAACAACAACATTATTCGGTACTTAATAGTATTACAATATTGACAAAGAAGATATATTAACAGAGGTAAAGAGGAGAAGATTCAGGCTGCTCCAAATAACCACAGGGGTTAAAGAAAAAGGGCAGCCATAGTTAGGGGATGAATTTATGATTATTAGAGTCAGATTACCTCACACGCCATGTTGCCTGACCGCTGACCGTCTTTATACCATACCCTTTCAGTTTTGAGGCTATCCCGTAATATACTTAATTCGTTAAATATTGTGTTACGTTTAGAACTGAAATTTTGTAGATCTCGTAGCTTAGTGCTCTAATTCATAAAACCTCTGACGGTAAGGTTTGGAATACTGGGTAAAAAATAAAGGGTCGGTTATTCAAACGATCAAGTCTAACTTAGGCCGATGTTTAAGAAATCATTGGTCCAGATCTCTTTCTTAGTGGGTTAATGTAAGAAAATATTAAGTGCTTTTCCAGTGTGCGCTATATGCTTTTTTGAAATTGTTTACGATAAATGATGTATAGATAAATGCGGTGGGAAAACTGAAAATGGCTTAGAACGCGGTTTTGTTAAGCACGAGCTAAACTCCGTTTAAATGACTGGCCCAAAGACACTTGATTACAGTTAGTTGAATCTACCTACTCCAGGATGAAGAGTACTACCAATGAAACCAATTAAATACATGTAGACTCTTGCTGAGCGTTTTATAAAAACAGTAGGCGATATGACAGACCCAGAAACGTTCATTGGATGTAAGTCAATGTCACATGAACAACAGCCATTTCTCTTGATGTATAGGTTAGCATACTACCTTACTTAAAAATTGAATAACTCTATCGCTAGAGGCAGAATGTATATAAAAGAGGCTGTTAGACAGTGGTGAGAAGATATGGATTTTCTATATGTTCGAGCTGGCACGAACGAGCGCAGTGAACGAATGGAATTAGCTTGTTTTTGCCACGAGAACATAAAATTCATATCTTCGCCGGAGCTAACGTGTAATTCTCATTCCATATAATTATTCAATTATCAGTCTGCCTTGTCCGGCTAGCGCTGTGAACAGTGCAATAAAATAATCCTTAAAAATCGCAATTACTTTCCGTTAAGGACAAAGGTGCACAGTTTTTTTTGCTGTGTTTTCATTTCTATGTTCTTTTGGAAACTTGACTAAGTCATCATTAAACAAAGTTCGAAAAAGTCGAGGAGACGCCTTTACGATTGGCAAACAAGCGCTAGCGTTACCCCAATGTTGTGTATCAAAAACCAGAAGATATTGTATATTGTGGGTCAATAGTATTCTTGCTTGTTGTGTAGCTCTTTGAAATATACCGATTCATAATGAAGATTTTCACACATATTCCATACAATAGGTGAGATAAATACAGGAAACGCAAGGTTCCATGCACAGTTTCAGCTCGATTTACACAGCTTTGACCAAAACATTCTCAGTTTCGAGAATAGTTCATTCTAAACCATACGAAAAGATTTAATTAGAAGTTGAGTTTTTCGCTATTTAACCTTCACTTTTTACATTCAGTTCATTTTATTTGCCGGAAAGTAAGCCTTAGAAATTAAAAAGACGTTTGATCGATTCACGCTCACGCATTCTAGTCTTATTTGAAACTTTATAACGCAAGGACATCTGTGAGCAGGGAAAAAGTCAGCACAGAATTTGATTGTCGGCGAATTCATGTAATTGTCCATCAATCTGCTAGTGATAAGCTACCCGTTGTTCACTCGTCTTCCTTGTTTGGGGCTGAGTCTTATTCCGGTCAAAGAGAGTGAAAGAGTGTCTGGCAAGGTTTCCAATATAAATCAAAGACTTGTGAACTCGTGTCTGGCAAACCTCCAAGTGTTTATATATACACAGTTAAACGCACCTTATAAAAACAAAAAAAAAAAACAAAACAAACAAATTTTATTGAAAATTGGAAAATAACTAATTACATTACTTTCCCACTCGCAAATAGCTTATGAACTAATCGAGGCGGGGGGAGCTGAAGACATATTACAAAACAAGATTTATATATAGATGGACTAAATAACAGTGAAGACACTACAATACAGTAAATAGAATTTAAACTAACATAAAACAAGGCATGTACATAACGATTACGAAGAGAGGCTAACCCAAAGTATTAAATAACTTAATAAGACGGGAGACTTCGACATAATCATCAACAATTTATTTTTTAAGTAAGTTCCTGGCGGTTTTATAACCGGCAAGAAGAAGTCCTCGACCAAAAATCGCCAAAAGTTATAGATCGCTTCGTCTTCAATTATCTTGCCGTTGATAACGCGGGTCAAACAGCAGATAACAAGCACACTTGCAGCATGATTTTTCGTTTCTTTCTTCTGGCGAGTAAAACCGACAAGCCGTTGTGGGAGATAATGCTTTTCAGAAACCGTCAGTAAAACTTATCTGCTGACAGGCCTTTTCCTTCTTTCGGTCCCTTAACTGCTTTTTTCTATTCTCCTTTGAAGCTGAAATTGATGCCTTCTAACGATGAATTCCCGTAGAGAAATCTCAACACGCTTCACTAGCGACATATGTTTAGTTGTGAATGGTAACACTCAAGTTACTGAATGACATGTAGGTGACCAATTAGAACACGCTATTTAGATCTTATCAAATTTTGACCAATCAGGATTTTAACATTCGCCTGGTAGATGTTAAAAATGAGAAAAACAGTGGTTTTCTGGCAGGCGTTTCCCTCCCTCCTTCCTCGCGCGCCCGTCGCGTTTCTCTCGCGCCTAAAACTCCCTTTCACAAAACTCCCTTTCCCATCCCTTTCAAACGCCTGCCACGCAGGCTAGTCAACAGACGTCGTCGTCGTGAACTTCGTCGTGGCTCTTAAGTTCCCTATTTTAAAGCCACCAAGCCTTTCAAGCGTCATTCGTGCGTCTGTAATATGTAGATCATAGAAAACGACCAATCAAAGTGCGCGCAGCATTCACTATGGGCTCCTGCCGCATTGAAATAAACGCCCACTGAGCATGAACCAATTCTTACTTGGTATGCACTTGTTGGGTAGTCTCCTGTTGTTACGATTGCAAAATTAATCCACCATATGTTTTAAAAAGTTACCACTTTATAGTATACTGATGTGTCACTTTGATTTGTCTTGATTGAATCACACCACCAAGACAAAATTTAAGATGGAGCTCATTCAAAATTTCCACAAAACTATAATACAATTATAGGCGCGAAAGGTGTCGTATAGTTACCACAATTGATAGAAAAGCTCTGACATATGGATTATTTTTGTGACCAGCTGGCAATCAGAAGCACAATATCTCAATGAATTTTGAATTTAAAAATCTCTTTACTAAAAAATTATTGAGAAATACAAATATCTGAAGGGCTAAAGCCGTTCTCATCTAAAATTTTCGGTAACAAAATTGCGCTAATCCTCTATCTTCTACAATGCGAAGTAACTTAATAAAAGAGTTGGAAAGCAAGTAACGGTTTTTTTTAAAGTATTAATCGCGTAATGTAGTGTTTAGTGTATGTAAGTACTATTTTGGAAATTAAATGTGTAAAGGAAATCTACAAAAAAAAAAGTTTGGTAAAAAGTAATGATTGAGCGAGCGTGGGGAGAACTCATACAGTCAAGAATGACACGTAATATTACATCTAGAAAAACATTCGCTGTAATTTCGTCCTCGCGGCTACAAATAAGCAAAGAGTCGTTATTATCTGCATAATGGCAACCAATGAGGTGGGCGACTTTTGTTTGGCCTTCAGATCGGTGGCTGTGACCGACGGGTTCAAGGACAAGCTTAACGGGAATTAACGCAATACACGTACAGTCTCCGTGAGCAACTTAGCAACAGAGACTGGGGAAATCACAGAGGATGTAAAGGCTCATCGGCATCTAGTCATGTGGAAATAATAAGATGTAAAAGTTGAGCGTATATTTGGTGAGTTAAAACGATGTTAATTAAAAGTAATACTGATAGCGAAAAACAGCTGAAATCGAATGGAAGACCTTGAAAATGTATATCTCTTGTTAACTGAGAATTTGAGCGGAGCGCGTACTAGCCATTATGGTTACGTCAAAGTCGAGAATTCTAAACGAGAGGAAAGGTAAGATATTTTAGAGGTGACTTTAAGCTCGCGTGCGCTGGCTGTTTTTGCTGTTGCGGAGCATCTTTATACAAGAGGTCGTAAGACAGACGAAGGCTTCAGTTTGAAGTCGTGCCACTGAATTCTCTGTTGCGTTTTCTATACAAATTGCCAGCCAGGGTTAAAGTTTGTTCCTTTTTGGATACGTTTTCCGTTTTGCTTTGGTAAGATATATGCCAAATCATTTCTCTACTTCTAAACCTATATACGCTGCAAATGCATGGGCAAACGTTTCGCAGTTGTCCGTTTTCTACTGAACACTGAGTTCACACAAACCATGACAAAATTCTCTTCAGGAACTGATGAAAACTAAATAATTAAGTGAAAAGCTAGCTAAGCCTGTAGACATTATTTAATTTTGGTCCTACTAAACATTCACGGTTACTGTTCAGGTTCCAAGAATTCACGTACTGAATTAAAAAACAAGGCAACCTGTGTAAATAAGACCTTCTATTTTTACTACTGATAAACTGTCTTGGCATTGATTATTTGCAATCAGCAACGACTCGTTTCGTCCGAATACGCTAGTTTTTCAAATAACTTTTGTATTGAGAACATTGATTGCATAATTCTCCAACTTTCACCCGCTGTATCCTTTGATAATTTACAATCAATTAAACTAATAAAATTTTTCCTGTTCGTTTATGTTCGCCCATAATTACAAGAGATAAAAGACAACGAAATTTTGGAGGCAAAAATTGAGGAATTAAACTGAAATCGATCGACGAGCTCTAGAGCTTTGTAATCTTTTTTAAACATTGACGAGGGGAGTTTCTCCAATTAGAAATTATCACTGGCTATTTTTTTGCAAAAGCGAGCTCTTCGCTTATCTATTTTTCTGAGCGAAATCAGCATGCAATTCCTTTATTTATTGACGCCGGTGTTTTACCGCATTTAGCTAACCTTATGTTTGAAATAAGATACAATAATGCTCCTGGAAACATTCAAGATCTCTTTCAAGATATTTCTGATATTCATTCTTATAATACTCGATCCTCTGCCTCTAATAACTTTTACACACAAAGTTCCAGGCTCTCAATTCAAGTGAATTCATTTTCTAGAATCGGAACAAAAAAATATGGAATGAAATGCCTGTATCTTTAAGAAAACTTTCAAAAAATGCCTTTAAGAGGAAAATAAAACAAACACTTTTTGAGATCCTAGCTTCAGAGGACTGTTATATTGATCTCCCAGAAATCGTTCAAAAAGTTAAGCTGAATTTATTTTCCTCTTAGTTGATATGCAATCATTAATATCGTTTATTTTATCAAAAATGAAAAGCTGGCGCGAATGCGACTGGTCGCATTAGGGAAACCATTCGTCCGGTAAAACCATCCGACATTTTAGGCACTGAGCGGAAACGTTTGACAAAAAGGTTCAATTTTCAAATATTTGTCTTTTAAACATGTCAAATTAAAATCTCTTGTCAATATATCTTGACTTAATGCATCTTGATTTGTTTTTACTATTGTTGTAGTTAATGTTGCTTTTATCCCAAAATGAGCTTGGCACCACCTTTGAAACGAACATTGTTTTAAAATTAATTTTAGTCTTGGATTCATGTTAATTGACATTTTTAAAAAATGAAAAAATAAAGGTTCAATTCAGCAACCTGAATTATATGGAAACGCAACTTGAGGAGCTTGGCAACCCCGTTGAGTTGCGTTGTATAGCTGTATAGCTTTATACTCGAATTCCAAGTTTGGTTTTTACAGACTCGTCATCATTATCACTGAATATTAAGGTTAATTACCACTGCTTATATCATAACAATGATTACTGTTTTGTTGTTGTAAGCTGTTTTTTTCGATCCAACAACAACAACAACAGCAACAATAACAATAACCTTTATTTGCATGACTATAATTATTTACAGTATTGCAAAAGGTACGTAAGATAAGAACGAAAAGATAAATAATTATGATATTAATCATAGATAATCAAGTGACATTATTCTTACATGACAGTACACGGCGCGCAAATTATTCAATAACGAGATATAATTCGTCAGTCGTTAATTAAGATAAATATGTTCATCGCTCGGTTTAATCACCAGGTCCGAGTAAGATAGCTGCTGAAAATTACGGAGATGACTTCATATTTAAGCAAAAATTAATTTCTAAGTTTTAAATACTTTGGGCAATAGCAGAGAAAGTGAATTTCATCTTCAATTTCATTGGAATGACAAACAGGGCATAATCTTTTGTCTTGAGGAGTTAGGTTATATCTTCCAGTCTCGATCATAAGTTTATGATTACATGCCACGTTAGAAGCCTTTAATATTACCTACTTCCAAGTATCGCTTGCAGAGGACCCAGTTACGTTAGGAGAAAAGGCGGCGAAACTGAGCTTTCAAGAACTGGCGAGACAGCCCCTGGGATGCTACTCTAAAAGAACCAGTTCCACGACTTATTCGAATACTTCTCTGTGATTGGGCACCAAAAATAATTTTGTAAGCAATAATCACGCGCTGCTTTCGTGATCTTCTTATACGAAGAGTTTTACCCGCAACCTCGACTTTTCGCCGTACATGTTTGGCTTGTGCAGGAGAACTTTCTCCGAGAAGAGTTTTCAGCGCAAGTGGGGCCCACAAAACCACAGAAATTCTATAAGTGGTAGAATTTCCGTATAAACTCATACATTTATTATGCACGCAGCAATTTCATACTCATTTCACACAAATAGATGATATCAATAGATCGAGCGGAAACATACATGCATAATAAATGTAAGGGGTTACACGGAAATCTTACCCATAATTTAGCACGTCAACCTCCGAATAACCTTGGCATCTTTTAAGTCGAAAATCAATAAGCGCCGAGGGGCTCTTCAAAAAATACATAGAGGATATTACACAAAGCAAAGATATGAATTTTATTTTCGTGGGGCAAAACAATATTTTACGAACGAGCGCAGCAAGTGAGTAAAATATTGTTTTTGCGACGAGAAAATAAAATTCATATCTTCAAGCCGCCGTGTAATGTCCTTTTTATTATATAGACAAACAGACATCGATAAAATAATGGAGGGAAATGACCGAAATTACGTCATCGATAAACTCACGTGTGAGATTATGGAAAATAAACCACTCGGGTCCTAGATGTAGTTTTTATGAATTTTACGAGTGGTATATTTTCCAGTAAAACACTCGTGTCTATATAATCAAATGTTTTACCGTATTCGATCGAAAGGGCCCTTACCTCGAGAGTAAGAGTCACACATGAGAAGAAGAAAAATAAACAAACCCCTCGGCACTCTTTCGAATAAGTATATTTTCTCCTGTATTCAACGAGGGTCTGAATGGGGGTACCTCTATAACACTAAATACTTCATTTTTTGTTGGTTTTCAACTCTGGGACGAGCGAATTTTCTTCGGGTGCCACGATTTTCCCCGTTGCTCGAAAACCATAATTTCTAAATTCCAATTCATGGGAAATAAAACCAGCTCAGGTGTTTTGTAAGTTTACCGTCAAAATGATTTGCTGGTACCTTTAAATTTATTGATACTTTGTTGGGTCTACAGGTTTCAGACCGTTTTGTCTTGGTTCAGTTTTCCCTTATCATATTAGAGCTTCAGATTGTTTTCCAGTCAAATGGACTTCAAACCATCAATTTCTAAATCACTTCATTGGTTCGAGGAAGCTGTCACGTGATATGCCATATATCTTTTATAAGCAATAACGTTTCACATTTTAATTCATATCATTATTAATTTTTGCCACAGGTGATTATTGTTTAAGGAATTCCTGTATGCGTTACTTCTTAGAGAGAAAATTCTTGATCGGACAATCGTCTATACCGGCCTGACCACTTGAAGACTGCAAGACGGAACTGAATCATCAACTTGATACCCCAGATATCGTTCATGAAATGTCGTCTACCTATCAGGACTTTGGGGTATCTGAAACCGTAGTCAAAACAGCGCAGAGCATTCTTATCATTGTAAACATCATGGGAAACTTTCTGGTGTGTGTCATTATAGTAAAGGAAAAGGATATGAGGTAAGGCGGCAAACACATTGTATGCAACTAAACAATAACAATTCGTTCCGAAGTACAAAATATACCCTCCAGTTTATCATGATATTGCGCTTTCAACAAATTTAAAAGAAGGACTGGAGAGGGAAAGAAATGCCAAACTTGGTTTAGGAGGAAGATATTACCTATAACGCAAAAAAGCTGAATAAAATCAGCCGTCTTTGATCTACAAAGCTCCTGCGAAAAACCGTACCATAAAGTGCACGCCATATATAAAATTTGTTAAGACTCTACCTCTTTATCTACACCATAAATGATTTTGCAGTAGGGTATAAAAGATATAATGCCTCACCCTTCCAGGATACGTTTATTGAGGGTATCTCTTTGGCGAAAAAGAAAAAAAATCTATAATTTATTTCTATCTCAGCATGCTACGCTTTTAAAATCGTATGGGAATTAAATTTAAATTAGGGCAATATAGCATTAACGAGATTTCGATCTTAGATTTCACGACTGAACTACAATTATCCTTATAATAATGATTAGAACGTTTCTGGGCTTAGAAATCGAAACAAATGAAAAAGTAAGTGCAAAAAAAGATATTCCCTTTTTTATTTTAACATGTTAATGTAACTTATCCCCAGCAAAAATCACTCAAAGCTTAAATGAAATGTACCTGCAACATAAACAATAAAATGCCAACAGGTCCAACAGTAGCAATTATCTCTGAGATTATAATTATTGAACAGAAATCAAACAGTCAGTTTCATGTTCATGCCCAGGGACTCCGGTACTCCAGTCCATTGAAACTGTTTAGTTTTGCCACTTACTCGACTCTAGCGAAAAACTTGCATTGTAAATGACAAACTCACCGTTTCCTGACCGTAACCATCAAGAATGTCTCCTAGTATTATCAGATGTAAAGCTACAAACAACAAAGATGAACCTTGGAAAACTGTTTGGTTTCTTCCGATTGCGATCCTTTTCGACTAACTAAGTAAGATAACGGGAAATAATCACATGGCCATTTCCAGGTTCCAAAAAGCCTCACTTTCAAACCGACGATAAGTGCAAAACATTTCTTGCGAAAATGGGTTTTATTTGCATGAGAATAAGAAAAAAATCATTTCATATAAATGGCTTCGTAAGTAGCCTCGCTTTGAAACAGAGGCATGGGGCAACTCGGAAATAGCATCCCACGCAGAAGTTCTTTCCCGGGGCCTCTTCCCTTAAAAAATGAGATAGGCGGGATATAACCCCAGAAACGAGATTATACCTCCTATAGCCGCCTTTTTTATATAGCATGTCTTCGAGCTTTTATTATTATTATTATTATTATTATTATTATTATTATTATTATTATTTTAACGAGGGCTCCACTGTAATTGGTTAAGCTGTAGTGGTCTCCCTGCCTAATAATTTTTATGTATTATGTATAAAGATTGTATTCTTGTTAGGCGAAGCTAAATAAATAAATATAATAAATAAAAGTAACGCAAATGTCTTGCTTATCCATCACTGTAAAGTTTGTAAAAGTGCTGCATCTTATCAGTTAGGCTACGTTAAAACGGGCAACAAAAAACCTGTAACTAGTTTTGCAATACTGCTAAAAAACGAATTGAATAGTGATGTTGCGCGTTTTACCAACCACCTTCGAACCTGCCTTGCAACAAATCAGGCTGCAAGGATTTTTTTTACCGTACGTGGGTGGTAAAACGCGCAACATCGCTATTCAACTTGTTTTGAAGCTAATTCGCAAAACAAGATGTACGTTTTTTGTTACTTGTTTTACCGTACCTTAAGTCAAAATATACACTGTGCATTTATCCCAAAGGACGCCAGTCAACTTTCTTCTCATGAATCTTGCCATTGCTGACATGGCTGTAGCAACGTTCTTTGCACCAAGGTATCTCTTCATCCACTCTATAACTCATCCAGATGGAGCAGCTGGATTACTTTTATGCAAACTATTGACGAGCGGAAACCTCGCCTGGGTTGGAGCTTCCTCTTCGGTCGTCACCTTGGTTAGCACCGCTTTTGAGCGCTATTATGCAGTGCTACATCCTCTTGGAACCAAGGGAAACCTTACCGAGAACAAAGTCAAGGTGAACTCTCATCCTTGTTTTTCTAAGTTCATTATCAAAATGATGTCCTTTGAGGAGGAGTCGATCATTACTGTGATGAAGAATCGGGGGGGGGGGGGGGGGGGCGGGGGAGGGGAATCAACAAAGCTTTATACGGGGAGGCACCGCCCGACGTCCATCCCGTCCCTCACCTTTTTATGTACCATTTTGACAGACGGAAAAGGCACTCCTTTCGGGTACTTTCTAATGACAAATGGTACCCCTTCCACATACCTGGTTTAGAACCTTTGCACCCCTAGCTTTTAAATACTGCTAAATGCACTGTCTCAAAAAGTTTTCACGACCTTCTCAAAGCCATAAAATGCATCTCTTGGTCCTTTTGGGCCTTTTTTCAGACCAAAGTGACAGAAATCTATACTTTTGCTAGTGAGCTCCCTACCTTTTCATATGCCTGAAGCCTGATTAACTGAGGTACCCCTTTCGGTCGGAACCTCCCCGTATGAGTCATTACTGGGAGGACCTCCCCCCGGGTGAGGAACACGTTTTTATTTCCTTAAGAATGTATACCAGTATCTGACCAAACCTTCAAGAAGATGCCATTCATGGGTTTGCCTTACTAGTTTGTTTATCAGTTCGGGCCTTGGACGAACGATCATCCAAGACATACTATTGCTGGCCCTTTCCTCCGAGCTTTGCGTCGTTCTGAGAGACACCGGTATCTATAAACTATATATCTATGAACAAAATTCATGTTTGGTTTTGCTGAACTTGTCAACCCTCAGGAGAATGTAACTCATAATTTATAATTTATAATGATCAGCTTATCGCCCGCCTCAAAATCTCATCTGAGTAGAAAACAAAACCAATCGTCTTCCTTATATTATTTCAGGTGATAATCCCCTGTTCTTGGATCTTTGGAGTGGTAATCAATATCGTGGGGATCCTGTGTGATAACGTAAACGAAGAGAAAGCCTGTGCTCACATATGTCCCGAAGAATGGATGAACCGATTGTATAGTTCAACTTGGTTTCTGTTCGTAGCATTTTTCCCAGTGTGTTTGATGGCTACCCTTTACGCCCGAGTCGTGTACGCTTTATGGTTTAAAAGCGAGAATTCTACTGAAAACAGTGTCAGACAACAGGTTTGGAAACATGATCATATTGTCCTGTTTTCATGAATTTAGAGCTTAGATTCTAAGACGAGGACAACCACGAGTTCCGCCAGCTTTCCTCAGTACTATTAAGGTCTCGGTAAAGGAAAACGAGGTGCCCACAGAAAAAAATTCTAGTCGCGCGAGTATTTTCGCTACAAAGGCAAGTTATATATCAAATTAAAGCTAAAAGACTAAATTACCTTATAAAAGATTTTATTTTATCGAATTTTAAAAGGCGCTTAAGTTTTTTGCTCTCGAACTCAGAGGTATCAAGTTTACTGCTGAAGCTCCAGCTCTTTCCCGTTGTTAAATATTCACTTCCTTTTTGTTGCATCTGATTGACAGATAAAAGACCTAAAAAAGGGTGTGAGGAAATTTGCATATGTTTCGTATTAGCGGAATTATTGCATTTCAAACTAAAAAGTCGAATCTCGAGCGCGATTTACGCAAAGAAACTGACATAAAATGAGTTACAAAGGGAAATCGGAAAATTCCTCACACCCTTTTTGAGTCTATATCATTTTCCATCATATCTGAAAGTTTCAAAGCGATAGCTTAAAACCTGTCCCGACTGGAGGTCGGAGAATTTTGATTTTTGCGCCTAAAAAAATAGAGTGAGAGAAAATCAACTCTAAAGATTTAGCGCGAGGTCCACGCTTGGCTGGTTAGCTCATAAAAGGCTCATTTTAGAAGGGTTAAAAAGCACTTTCTGGTTTTCGTTTTCTGCCAAAATAAAATTTAGGACCCACTCATGCCAAAAATAAAAAAATAAAAAACAAAATCGAGCAATGTACTAAAAATTTTCATTTACCGAGACCGTAAGTAGTGCGCGCGCTTGAACCAGTGTCATTTTGGCGGGAAAACGTGATAGCCTTCACCATTGTACTACGGGTTTTAGCGAAAAATGATGTAGTGACGGAAACAAGTTATCAACATGCTAGAGGTTTTTAGAGTTTGCGATCTGGAGAGGGATTTACTTCCTCAATAAACATAGCCGTGAAACTTTTCTGGTGAAAAAAAAAAAACAATGAATAACGCTCTCTGCGGTGTCTAATTTTTAATATAACATTAAAGTTAAATCTCGTCCTCGTTGTCTCCCTCGTCCTCGAATCTAAAGTTCTCTAATTTAACTACATCGCTACGAAAGGCTAGAGGACCGATCAACGATAATTTTTTTATGGAACTGACCAGTGCATTGGCTCTATTTTGCCACAGGCTCTAATTCAAGCCTCCTGCCCTTCTATTAAATTAGGCTCTCAGTATAAGGCGCCAAGAATTATCAGCCCGTAGCCTCTAATATTAAAGCTCCCATCTACTATAAAGAAAACGAGTACTGTATAACGCTTACGTCTTACAAATAACTCTTAATAGACGATGTCGAGACAACGACAATTCTAACAATGTGTCTCTCTTTTGCAGGGTGTCATGAAGATAAGAAAGCGGGTGACCTTAATGGTGTTAATTGTCAGTGTGGTGTTTGCTGTTTGCTGGCTTACAGACGCCTCTAACTTTATTCTGTCCGATTTTTCTGTCGTACGCACTTCCCTTCCAATAGCGTTAACCAACACATTGATTCTGTTCAATTCCGCTATCAATCCGATTGTGTATGCTTTGGTCAACCTGCGATTCAGAAAGAAGTTCAAAAGTATGATCTGCTGTTTTAGTCGTCGAGCAAGAAATATAGTAAATCCAACATTTCCATTAACCAATCCCACTCAGACGGCACTCTCACGTGACTGATTAAAACGTTGGTCCCTTTAAAAATGAGAGGGGAACGGGGCCGAGTGAACTGGTTTCGCAAAGGCTTCTGGAACTGTTACTGCGGAGATCGGAAAAAATTGGCCAATAGCTGACCGGCGCGTCCCCAGTAAACGATTCCATAAACCATCAAGAAACTGAATCTGAATTACGGGATACATTTCGACTCCAGTTCCCATCTCGGTTCGAAAATGGCGAATGCTATTAAGAAACGGTCCAGATAAGAACGATAGCAACAACGGCAACGAACATGTCGGAATGCAAAAAAGGTGCTAACTTTTCTATTGTCTGCACTTACTTCTGATTGGCTTAAACAACAAAAGTTAACAAAACTTCATAAAGCAGTACATATATTCATCTTTACTTTCCAACCATCTTCCATATAACAAAATCTGGTCTCAGCTTGAATAACAAAGAAGTCGTATGTGGGGAACATGTAAAATTGTAAACTTTTCTTGGCTATTGTTTTCAACTCTTGTGATTGGTCAAAATCTTTTAACACAAAAAAACACCCTTTCAAAGTGGAGTGTAAATGCATTTTATTGGGTAAACGGCCTTCATGTAGGTTTATGCATTCTCTGTGTAAAAATGAGAACATTCCTATGTGGGGAAAGCACTGTTGCCGCATAACAAAAAGAAATTGCTATCCACCTTACCCGGATCATTAGTTAATTACGGTACGAAACACTTCAGACAAGACTGAGAGTAATTGCATTTCAAAAAGATAATAATGATAATAATAAGATAAAAAGAAAAAATAATAATAAATAAAGTAAGTTAAAATAAAGAATAGATAAAAAAAAAAAAGCCGCGATGCAGGTATTCTTGGTTTGCGGCGTGACAAGGCGCCTATGTTGTTTATCAATACAGCGGAACCTCGATATAACAAAGTTCTCGGTACAAGGAACAATTTTCCTTACCTGAGATATAATAAGATATATGAAAAAGAACCTCGATATAACGAAACCTAATTACAGCGAACGAATTCTAACAGTACGATCACCTCTGTATTACGGCCAATTCTTTTGGCCCGGCAAAAAGGCCATGCATTTTAGAGTTTCCTTTTAAAAAACTTTTGTTAGTGAAGTCAGCCATTAAAAGAGCCAACGGCTACATTTTTCAATTTCAAGCAGTAGATTCTTTTAAAATTCCACCCCGTAAATAAAGCCTCTCATTGGAAATTTAGAAGATTGACATGCCTGTGACAAGCCGCAATTTCACTGACCTAGCAAGCTAAAGGCTGTTCCTGTATTGCTTTTAGACTACACTAAAATGTATTTTTGATGGTTTAATGGCCCATTTTTACTATAAGTGTTTTATTTACTAAAGAGAAGTTTCAAGTAGGTTTTGCAATTACTGTAGCGGTATCTATATTCCGGTTTGGCTAGTTGTTTATTAGGAAAAACAGTTGTTCAGGAAGTGCGATTGCAGGCGCACGTCAATGCAGGGTTTATGATGCATTTGTCATATTCAACAAAAATTCCGGTTTGAAATTTCGGAAATTTCACGTGCCCAATGGAACGGTACATGTTGCGCGCGTTTGTTATTGTTCTTTAGACTTCTAGCAGCTCTCTTTTGCTCGAAAATCTATAAGCGAGAGGATTTTAGCAGCGAAGTCGCGCGAGTTGCGAGGGCGCAAGTTCGCAACGCGACTCTGCTGCTCAAATACTGTCGTTTAAAGATTTTCGAGCAAAAGAGAGACTGCTCGAAGACTAATGGTTCTTGAAAGAGGGAGATAAAAGAGCGGTACTTGGGACAAGAATTATGTCAAATGGAAAGGGACATTTCGGTCCGACTGTCCGAAATGACCAGATCGGTCAAAGTGGAACACCATCAAAGCTGGTCCCGAATATTCCGGTCGGACCAAACCGAAATTTGTCCGTTCCATTTGATGTAGCATACAAAATTTCCGGAATTTTTTGTTGAATGGAAAGCACCCTTAATCAACGGAGTTCCACCGTGACATGTTATTTCCCCAACATTAAAGAAATCGAGGAGGGGGACCAATTTTAAGTAATGATATTTTTCGGAAAAGTTAATTAAACGAGTATTCGATTCACGAGAACGAAGATTGTAAGAACTACCAAAAAGCAAAAAAAACAAAAAGAAAAGATCGTCACGTTGTTTCCTCAGACAAGAACCTTTGCTCTGCTTTGTCTCCTCTCACCCAGGTCTACATATATATTGATCCAACGGTAAAATACAACGATATATAGCGTTTGCAGATATCAGTAATTTATTTCCCATACGTACAAGGCCTCAACTGTCGACTACCGTATGCTACATTCCACACTTTTTACGTTAGCTTGGGAGGCCTGTGATAAAATGGTTTTTGAGATCACGTGACTTTCCTACCCCCGTTATCGACTGGGGCTAGTTTCTTTCTGAAAGAAGGAAACAATATGGCGGAACGTAGAGAAAAAGGAAGTTTCCGTCAGCTTTCTGAGTCCTCTGCAGGCTAGGCTGCCGAGCGGGGAGCCTCATGGTTACGGAAATAATATAGGTAGAACTCTACACTTATGAGAAAAAAGACTTGATTATGTTTTGTTGGGGGAAAATCGCCGAAGGACAGCCTGGATTAGGGGAAACGGAAGACGAGCCAGTCTTGACACCGCGAAATGTCGATGTCAGTTTTGGCTCGCTATCAGAAGTTAAAGACATTGCATGTGGCTGGGAGCACACAGCTGTTTTAAAAAACGACGGTGTTGTTTACACCTGTGGTAACAGAGAAAATGGACAACTTGGACATCACAGAGAAGGAAATAAGTTAGGTTAGAATACAATGTAATTTCTTCAAGTACGTTGTTTACTATACAGGGGACGTTTCAGTGTTTAATTAGAATATTTACAGCGCAGTGACAAATTTTGATTTTTTGAAGTATTGCGTAATTAGCTTAAGTGATAATTTGAACAGCAAATAACTAGAAATTAGTGTACACTGTTACCCAACAGAAAAACGGACAATTATTGTTTTAATACATTGATCAAATATTTTCACACGTAGGTACTTGCAGAAATTGGTTATGACGATTAGAATGGTCAGTAAATTTTTACTAAACGTACGTGCAGGATATTAAACGCTTAACCCGTCAGTTCAACAAGTCCTAACAGTGATAAGTATCAGTTTTCTTCTTAACATTCATAACATTTTCAGAAACAGAAAAGATTATATTCGAGAATTATCAAAAGATCAACTAGGGGAAAATGTTTTGATCTTTTATAAAATTCTCTTAATTAATTCATTAAAAGAAAAATGTATGGATATCAGTTTGGAGAATATGTGTACAGTCGATTTTAGGTCCTGAGGGAAACATTTAGTTTTGTTTCCTGACTCTAACTTCAATGTTAAAAACATTATTTTGGGGGAAAAAAACTTAACTAGTTTGTAGCCAGGGACCAGTAATTAAGTGATTTGTTTTGTAAGTTGTAAATGCTTGAATAGGCAGTCTAGCCTTTAAATACAAGTCCTGCTATAATCTCAGATCCAACTTGGGTATTTTATTACAGCCAACCAAAGGTAAGATGCTAGAAAAACTGGGCAAGCGTGCCTTACAGGCGGCAGCACCACATTTATGGAACGAGCTGCCTTTACAACTAAATATAAATCCTATGGAAATTTTAAGAACTCAACCAAGACATTCCTTTTTAGACAGTGTTTTTGAGAAGTGAATTTTAATTTGTAATATATCATTATGTGATTTTAATACTAGTTATGAGTTATTATATTATTAGGCACATGTTTTTGTTTTTTTATTATCAACTTTATCATATTTCATAGATATTTGAACAATAATTTTGTAAAGTACTACTGATTATGTAAATAGCACCATAGAAATAATAAATTATTTTTAATTATTGTTTATATATCATTCTCCTGTGATTTTTTTCACACTTGTTTATTGAACACAAATTTATTGTTTAATTTTGTTCCACAGCTCGGGTTGATTCCCTTGAGACTCGGACCATTAAACAAGTAGCCTGTGGGCAGATGCACACTTTAGCTGTCACTAACAAAGGACTTGTCTTTGCTTGGGGTGACAACACCAAAGGACAGCTTGGTGTTGGAAGTTCAGATACCACCTCTCATAAACATCCAAGGTGCGTTGTGAATCATTTTTTTTGTTCATTTGCTTGTAGTTTTTCAGGACCCTTGCTTCCTTTTGAACCTTAGCAAAGCAATTAAAATATCTGGAGGAAGTGGGGGTTGTGAGGTGTTGGGTTTGCGAGAAGAAAGAATCTCCCCTGCCCTGCCCTAACCTGCGTAGCAGTTACATTTTTGTTAGCAATTAATTTAAACAATCAAATTGAGATCATAATAATCTCATTGTTCACTCACCTGAGGAAGAGATATCACTTTTGACTTTACTTATGTTCAACATATATTTAATTGCCCAGGGTGCATTATTATATTGCGTCGCTCAAGATATGCCAATATACAGTGCTACCCAACAGTATTTTGTTTCTTGGTTTTATACTCACAAACTTTAAACTTAGGGTTGAATACATGTAATTCCATTTTAGCTTTAGAGACCCCTCCCCCACAGAATTTCCAACAACTGAGTTGGGAGTATTGTTAATTGCTTGAGAGAGGTGACAGGTTTTTTTTTAATCTGCCCATTGTTAAATTAACAATTTAAATAAATATAGCTGAAAAGCATCACTTGTATCAACAGTGTTCATTGCCGTTTTTTATTGTCTAGAATTGTCAAGCATCTCCAGACAAATGGTTTAATGGTG
Source organism: Porites cylindrica (assembly GCA_964035525.1). Classification (NCBI taxonomy): domain Eukaryota; kingdom Metazoa; phylum Cnidaria; class Anthozoa; order Scleractinia; family Poritidae; genus Porites; species Porites cylindrica. The sequence goes on along the minus strand of OZ037781.1, from coordinate 26,411,715 downwards.
ACACAGGTAGCCTGCGGAGCAAGACATTCCCTAGCACTCACAACAGGTTATACATGTACTCCTTATTCCTGTCCAATAACTGCCAAGGACGCAGGGAGTGAGAAACTCTCAGAGCCATTTTAACCTTTTGTCGTCATCCTCGACTCATATACATAAGACAAAACACCTAGTACATTGTACTGTCATCGTCGGTGTCCATCGCAGAGAGAGTATGAAATTTATGCAGCATGAATAATGCTACTCGTGCATGTATAGCCCTTGAAGATGTCCATGTAAACATTGGTTACAACATAATTTTCTACAAACATGTACAGGTGTAGCTTGTGTGCATTATTTATATATTATTGTCCATATTAAGCCTTGTTATGTGTGTAGTTTATTCATGGTATTGTTACATCTTTTAGGTGGATATTTGTTTGCTTGGGGTGACAATAGAAATGGCCAGCTTGGTATTGGCAATTCAAGTCTCGTACATAACCTCCCAGAACATGTTTCTTCTTTGGTTGGTGTGCCGTTTGCCTTGTTATGTGCTGGTGGCTATCACAGCTTTGCATTGTCTCTTTCTGGAGCTCTCTTCAGCTGGGGAAGAAACAAGTATGTTTGCTTGGCTGACTCTACCTTTGTAGTTATGGTACTTTGGCCTGGTAATGCAGTCCAAGTCTTCACTCAAAATTCATTTTTCATTGTGAAAGAGTCATTTTAGAATGCTATACACTGCATGCCATAATGGAAAAAAAGCATTATTATGAGTTAAACAGTAAAAAATTTAAAATATTTATTTCATTAATTAAATTAATATGTATTTATTCATATTCACTGATTATCTATTTTTTCAGCTTTGGTCAACTTGGTGTAAATGATGATAAAGGTAAGATTTATATAATGTCAAATTATTACTTTGATCCACCTAATGCAAAATATACAAGGGTATCATAATGAATATATCATACTTATAACTGTTATTATACATCAACAAAGCTTAATTCAGAACTAAAATAAAATATTATTGTAAAGTAAAGCTCATCATTTTGGCATCATCTTGCTGTGTGTTCCTTTCAGATCGTTTCATGCCAGTGCTTGTTAAGTCTTTACGATCCCAACGAGTAAGACATGTAGCTGCAGGGGAGTATCATACTGCAGTTCTAACGGAGGTCAGTACACAAAAAGAAGCTTGTTCCTTACAGCATTGATCACAGTTTTCTCACCTTATGTTGGCTTTCCAAAAGTAAATGTTCAATTTTTGTGGAGAGTACCTTGGTTTAATCATAGTCTCTCCAATCGAGTTCGTTGGAGAAACTATGGTTTAATTGAATAAACTGAATTGACACTTTCACTCCTAATAGAACTGTCAAAGTTAAAATTCACCAAAAAATCCAAATATCTTTTTGTGAAATTCTACCAAGTAATTTAGTGTCAAACTCAGAAAACAGTGAAAACCTGAAGAATTTCAGGAATGTTGATTATGTCATGTCCAATCACAGCAAAGTTCATCACACACAAGTAAACCTCAAAACCGCAAACTAATTATTACTGTTACTCTGTTGCAGTTTAGTTTTCTCATGCCTTATTGAGTTTTCCCTCGCAACACAACATTCCATAAATATTTCTGGTTTTCATGGTTTTGTGAGTGTCACAGATTTAGTACTGTGTTAAAGTTTTACCAAAGAGGATTTTGTTTGAGGAGACACCGTAACTTTCTGTCTACAGATTCCCAGGTTAGAGTGACAAATAAAGGCATCAAAATGTCAAGTTTCTTTGATTGATTTTTGTTTAAAAAGTACTTCCAAATCGATTCTTATAAAGCCATTGCCAGCACAAACTTGAAGGTCATGAAAATGACTCAGGAATTCATCAGGTTGCTAAGGAAATCTTGATTAAATTATGAATAACTTTTTGTTGACTGAGTTTGAACAAATTCTCCTCATCAGTACCATAATAAGGAATGTTAGGGAGAACAGTGTGGGGGCTTTATATGGACGATTAATGTGCGGTTACATCTTTATTAAAAATGAATTCATTATAAATGTACTTGATTTTATAGGATGGAGGTGTATTCACGTGTGGGTGTGGCAGCTATGGCCAACTTGGACATAACTCTAACAATCATGAGTATAACCCTAGAAAGGTAATGATCAACAGTACTGTATTGAGTATCAGTTCATTGTAGATTAACTTTTTAAGTCCCAATAGTGACCAACATCAATTTTCTCCAAACAATATCCATACAATTTCAAGAGATTAGGTTATTAGAATTAATAAAATGATCACCTGAGAGAAAACACTTTGATGTTTTATCAAATTCTCTCAACTCATTCTTTAAGAAAATGTATAGAGAACAGTTTGGAGAATTTGTACATGTATATTGGGGCTTAAAGGGTTAAAATAAAATGTCCGTCAATTAGATGCATGCCCCTCTTGGAAACAGTTCCTGCTGTTTTCCTTAAAAAAAGTATTCAGAGTAAGGTCACATTGCTAGCCAGTAAGTGAAAAAAGGAAAAGTGAAGAGAATGTTAACAAACAAACAAACAAACAAACAAAAACAGACACACGCAGGCAGATGGGCCCACATCTGACTGAAGCGTTATGTTATCTAGACACATGATATTTATTACTGTTCCTGTCCTTGACAGGTATTTGAGCTGATGGGAAAAGCTGTGACCCAAATTGCTTGTGGAAGGTATATTTGCACTTTGCTTGATCAATTCACCTTGCATTTTGTCTTAAACTTGATGGATGAAATGTACATGATTTTACACGTATATGTACATAGTAGAAAACTTGCTAGTTTTGTATTTTACATATAAAAAACGATTGGTTCAGCAGTACAACTGTAACTTGTGTAAAGCACTAATACAAAATTTTTTTTTCGCTTTTTGTTTTTGAAGGTTGCATACACTGGCTTATGTTGCTTCATCAGGAAAACTGTACTCTTTTGGTGCAGGAGAGAATGGACAACTGGGAAACAACAGATTGTCGAGTGTCAATAGTCCTGTTCTTGTTCATAGCAGCTGGCATGGTGACACTACTGATGGAAGTAAATCAACACAACAGTCTGTGATACACAGAATTGCTGCAGGGGGAGACTTCTGTTATTTACTTGCACCAAGAAATGTTAGTAATTTATTATTACTGATTTGTAAAGATAGAATTATAGAAGATAAAGCCGAGCCTAAAAAATATTTTTTACTGTGAATTACTCAGAAAACTGTGAAAACCAGAAATATTTCCTTACAAAAAACAAAAGGTTTAAAAGGTTGATGGTTTGTTTAAAGTGGAAAGTGAACTTAGCTTAATTATCCAGGTAGTTTATGGTCAGTCCGTTGAAATAATCATAAACAATAACAATAAACACGTAATGACTGGTTCCGAGCGAAACAGTTAATTTTGTTTCCCAAGAATTTCCGGAGGTGGAGCTGAGGGGCCAGTCTTAAAGTTGTTATATAGCTCGAAATTTTGAAGCTGGAAATTCATTCAACCTCGCTGTAACAGTGGTCGTCAGTCAACATTTGCAGGAAACAATGTACAAACCCTCTGACGTCTTAGATTTTGCAATGTTGCCTGCTAAGAGATTATGGCGGGAAACAGTTTCATTGTTAGATGTCATGTGACCTCATAGTAACCAATGAGAGCATGCACTGTTGGGAAAACATTTCTAGCCATATAACAAATAATCATATATAACAGGATTAAAAACTCCAACTGGCAGGAGGTAACCAGTTGGCAATTTACAACCGTGCTGCTGAGGATTTGAACTCTAGCTGACCGAGAATGCTGAATCCAGTTAGAGGTCAGGGTGGGACTCAAACTGAACCCTGGATCATGGGATTTGCGAGTCCAGCATGCTCAGCTTGCCACTCAGCCACGCTGCCTCCCTCTGTAATAAAACTGGGCCTAAAGATTCTGTTTTACTGTGAATTACTCAGAAACCTGTGCAAACCAGAAATGTTTTTGTAATGTTATTGTGTACCAAGCAGGCCAGCATGAGAACACTGCCAAACTCCAAGCTGTCTAGAACTTTGCCTGTAAAATTGTCAGCAGGGCCCAGAGATACGACCATGTAACTCCCATTCTCAGGCAACTCAAGTGGCTCCCAGTTAAAAAACACCTGTACCATCGCGATTTATTTATGGCATTTAAATGAGTGTACTGCCTTGTCCTGGAGAATCTATCTGATCAGTTTATTAAGCGCTCATCTATATCAACCCGCAGAACTAGAAACTCACAGTTGTTAAATATTCCTTTATTTAGATCTGCAACTGGCCAAAGAACGTTTTCTTATCGAATATTTCTCTCTGGAACGCTCTGCCGCAAAATATCAAGTCGTTAGCGCAATTTAAGACTATGATGAGAAAAACTTCTGACTCTAATAGAACAGAGCCAGCCACAGCCATGACAAAAACCCAATAATAAATAGTTTAATCATTAGGCACTTAATTAATCTAACTTCCTGTATTTTAATTTTTAGATACGTACAACTTCTTGCGTTTTGTTTTATTTCATGCCATTCGATTTTGTCAAATATTTTACTGAAAAACCCTGTGGGGACGTGAAATAAATGTATGTATATACGTATGTAACACTTACCTGAACGTATTTTGGATTCTTAAACAGGGCAGCAACTGTGTATCATGTGATTTTCGAGAGCCAGACACTTCTAAGCACCTCTGGACTTTGTCTGAAACTGAATGCAGGAAAATAGTTCACCTCTTTTCTGTGGGAAATCCATCTGCAGAAGCATTGCAGTAAGTTTGTTTTTCAAATTTATGGCTGTGACAGTCCACATACCAATACTATTCAGGGGCACCTTAGGACAGTTTACTCCTGAATACATTGAAAACACTTTTAGGTTAACCAGAGAACTTTCAGATCTCTAGAAATACATTCTAAGCGGCGCTATAAAATTAATTTTTGTTCGGTCATCCTAGGGGAACTTGAGTTTTTTTTTTTCAAAATTACAAGGCCTTCAGTACTATTTTCCCAAAAATTGTAGGTGCAATTTAATGTCTTACGAAATTGAGCATTTTTTTTATTCCTCTCTCCATTACATTTTCTCTCTTCACAGAAAGTTGGAGACAGTTTTTTCATCCAACGCTTGCATGTGTGGCTCATTTCTGGACGGGTAATTAACTCTTAAAGTAGTCTAAGCTTAACCTGTGAATTTAGTTGTATGTACGAATTTTTTAGACACGTTTTAGGCTCAATAGGCCATTTGCACGGTGACGTCATTTTACTACTACGACCAGAATCCTTCAGAGTTTTACTTTCTTGTGCAAATTAGGGATTTCGTTATTTTTAAATCTCGCTGGGATTTCCAAATTTAAATATGAAAGAAAAAGCGAAAAGTATTCTGGTCGTAGTAGTAAAATGACGCCATCGTGTAAATGGCCTATTTTCGCCTCTCTCTCGGGTCTGGGGCCCGTTTCTCGAAAGTCCCGGTAACTTTTCGGGCCCGAAAGAAATCAAATATTCAAATCGAAATATAAACAATAAGAGCGCGGGTCCTGGCTAGCAGACTAATCCATTTTGTTTCACTAACTGATGGTTTTATCATGCTAGATGCAAAACTATTGAAACCTCAATCTTTAACGTAAACGGAGACAGCTTACCGGGCCCGTTAATTATCGGGACTTTCAGGTCCTGTTGAAACCTGCACAGGCTTTGTGTTTTAAAAATTCCCGAAAACGCTAGAATATGTCAACATTGTTTTATTGAGGATGAATTGCACTTCATCTTTAACTGTAGCCTGTTCCAGGCGTTCAGATAGTGGGGAGCGGTGCGAAGTAAAAAGGAGCGCGAAAAAATAAAAGCGAGGGAGGGGGAGAGGTGAGAGAGGAAACGCCTGTAAAATTTGTTTTAATTAGACTCTTCCGCCCACTCAGACCGCATCAGCTGTAGGTGGTCTTCACTTATCAATCAAGACTGGTGTTACAGCCCCATACATTTATTATTTTTCTTGTGAATAAATCGAAATTTCTCAGACCAAAAATTAATATTATGTATACATAATATTACTTAAAACCTAATGTAAGAGCGGGAGAAGTATTCATGTACAATGAATTTATTTTCGGCTTTAAAACAGTTCCCCTCTACTTTTCATCGCTTTCTTTACTTCGTACCGCTCTCCACTATCTGAACGCTTGGAACAGGCTACTTTGATTGTAGTCTCCACAACCGCGCAGCCGGGCTACCCTTTTTTTATGTTAGGGTCACCGACCTAGCCGGGCCAGCTTTTCTACATATAAACACTTTGCTTTGCCAAGGAAGGTCACAACTCGTTCAAGGCGAGACAATCAGAGCATGCGCGAGTGCTGTTTTAGACAACAGGAAGCTTAAGCAATGACGACGGCGACGGCGACGGCAACGAGAACAGCAAAAAGGCAATAGATTAGATTAGCAAAACAACAACTTTGCACCTCCATCAAGCTTTTTTGTACATTTCTTAGCCGTCGTTGCACGACTACAACGTGAAAGTGCCTAATTTCACGTTTTGTCGAGGACGGGAATACAAGACAACAACTTTCCTTTTCTTTTCCTGAACTTTGATACAGTCCTTCAGAATTCAACTCCAAAACAATTTGCCCGCACATGACGACTTAAACGAGATGGAATAAGCGCGATAAAGTTTCAGGCAGCGCGAATTCACTTTTTAAGTGACGTTTTCTTAGCCGTCGCCGTCGTTTTTGCTTAGGCTCCCAAATCAGAGTGTTACTGAGGGCTGTTGTCTCGGGCAAATGGGTCAACTATTTTTTTCTCATGCAACCGCTCGCTCAAGCTGACATCTGCTGGGAGGGTGACCCTTCCTTCTGGGACAGGCTTTCTCCATTTAAATGGGGTCTACGAATTCAAGGAAACTGGCCCGACTGGCCCGCACCGAGCACTAGAGATAAGTTTTAGCCCTGTTTTTCCGTCCGTTTGGATGTTAAACTTCCCCTAAATGTTGAAAGGATTTAGGTTTAGGCTATTGTTGTTTCTTTGTCTAACGTTTCAGACGAAACCACGAACAAACAAGTTCCAAAGTCCATGGAATAAATTTGGCATCAGCAAGAAGATGTTTTAGTATGCTCAACTTCATGCCACATCAGTTAGTCGCTAGTAAGGTAATTGCAAATGACCACCACATTGACATTTCATGGCTGGCCTTCATCTTAGCGTGTCAATAAAGAGCGTTAGATTCTAAGACGAGGACGACTACGAGAACTAGATTCTCCCAATACTATAGTAAGTAGTGCGCGCGTGCGAACCAACGTCATTTTGGCGAGAAAATGTGATAGCCGTCGTAGCCATCGTCATTCTACTACGAGTTTTAGCGAGAATGTCGTAGTGGCGAACACTAGTTATCAAATGTTAGGAATTTTATAATTTAGCGATCGGAAGAGGGCTTTACCTCCTTCAACGGAAGTGAACTAACTGTTGTGATGAAAAATGTACAGTGTTGCTTTCCGAGGTGTCTATTTTTAGAGAATAGACGAGAAAACTTAAAATTAAATGTTGTCCTCGTAGTCGTCTTCGTCCTCGAATCTAAAGCTCTCTAATAAGTTGGGACAAGACAACTAATACATAAACAAGACAAACAAGACAACTAATACATAAATTCATGACCTTGGTGTCTTCGTTGTGAGTTGGGTTAACTGGGAGTTTACGCAACTACGATGACGACGGCAGTGAAAACGTCAGTAATTAAAATTGATGGATTGACCTTCTTTCTTTTTGTCACTGGTGTAGGCGAATTTCAAGATACAACATTCAAGATAACTAATTTAAGAAAAAAATTCGTCAGCGTTCGTTTACGTCCCCCATAAACTGTGAAAGTTGGCATTTTAAAGTCGTAGTCATTCAGTGACAAGAAGAAATGTCCAAAAAAAGGGTGATGCACGTGCAGAGTTGTTGATTTTCTCAGAGAACCTATTGTTTTTTGTTTTCTTTTCTTTGCAATCGTTTTCGTGGCTGGGTAGACTCCTTAATACGGGGCTTAAGCAAGCACGACGTCCACAGCAATGAAAACGGCCTTGGAAAAAAATTGCATTATTTAGACTTGCTGATTTTGTCAAATGTGGGCGATTTTTCCTACTTTTGAATTCTTGAGGGCTGTTTCCAGGTTCAAAGAAAGAAAGGAAAATTCGTCGTCATGTGTTCACTTTCTTTGTAAAACGTTGTAGAATTCATGTCATAGTACGAAGAAGCGTGATGCACGTGCACGGCTGTTGTTTTGCTCCTAAGACTTTCTATTATTATTTTTTTTTTTACGTTGTCGTTGCTTTCTTCGTGGTATTCACGTGAACTCCTTGATATTGACGTGGATGGGTGGGGTAAGGTGAGTTGCTCACTGACGTGGCAGCAGAGTCCATGATGTCCAGTCTTTTCTATCCCTTCTCAACCACTGGCTGCCAAGGGAAGTGGGGGGAGGGGTGGATTTGCCTTGTCATTCGTCTTCTTCCCTTTCTCTGTGTTTTCCTATTCTTCCATCCCTGCAGTGCTTTCTCTTTCCTTTTCTCCTTCTCTCCCTTTATTCTCTTCTCATGCCACTTCCTTCTTTTCTGCTACGGTGGTTTCATCTTAGGATTTACGTGTATCATTTTTTTTATTGTTTTGTCTCATCTCCCAATACCTTTGTGTTCGTTTATTTTCAGATGTTTAACGCAATAAAGCAAGGTGTCGTTCACTCCCTACAGCAGCCTCCTCCTGATATCGAGGCTCTGAGGGTTTATTTGCTGCTGCCAGAATTTTCCATTTATCAAAAAGAAGAACAGTACGACGCAATTGTTATTCCATTTGGTGAAGCGATCCTGAGATTATCAGTTGATGCAGGCAAAGTGTTAAGTGAGTATGAAGAACCTTATGCCTCATTCGCGCCAACTAAATATGCTTAACCCTTTCACTGCCAGAGTGAATGTTGGAGCCCTTAAGGTAGTTGTAACTTTTGAGTCTGTGGACAAAATCCTATGATGTGACCATTCAAATGAAACTTCTCTGCCTGTACTTTCAAATGGTGCAATTTGTTTCCAAAATTTTACAAAGCGAAATTTGGGAATTTTGGTTGCATTTTGCCCTTGGCCACACTTGGCACTGAAAGGTTTAAAGGACCTGTGTCACGAAATTCAGCCGAATTAAAAAAATACAAAATGCCGGTTAAATGAAGAGAAACATAAAAATAACCGCTTAAAACTTTAAAGGAAGGTTAAAATAACATAACAGAAACAACAGATGTCACGGATGGGCAAAACTGATGAAGATTTTAACGGATTGAAATTACGGTTTTTGAAAACTGTTCAGCCTAACATAATACATAATTCCAATAAAAGTATAGTGAACAACTTTTAGAAAGAAAACAAATTTAAACCGTTTTAACCAAACAGCGTTTAAACGTGTTTCAGCTTTGGTGTGAATGGGGCATAAGTGACACTGTTCATTGTTTGACATCGATTTTTCATATGTTCTTGAAACGATAGAGAAGAGAATTGTGTAGTAACAAACGCTAAAATTTGTGAAATTATGGGATTGGTTGGCATATTCAGAAAGAAAAACATGAAAAAAGTCCTATGCCAAAAATCAGACTGTTTGTGCAAACAGGTGGGAAGATCAGTGTAAGCACCGTCGCGCTCTGAGAACTCCTTGAAAATCTTTGTAAAATTGGCTTGGATGGTAGCAGGCCAATTTTGGAAGGATTTGGATGGAGTCATCGGAGCATAACAGTGCTTATACTGATCTTCCCACCTGTTTGCACTAACAGGCTGAGTTTTGGCATGGGGACTTTCTTTGTCTTGTTGTTTCAGAATAAGCTGACCAATCCAGTAATTTTACAAATTTTATTTGTGTGACGTAATCACTTCTAGTCTCTATTACGCACGAACAATACAAGAGGCTAACGTAAATATAGCGATTTGATTGGCCGATCGAACGAATGCAAACGCGCGTGCCTTTTGTTTGGTTCAGCGAACTTTCTCAATTCTCCATGATATCATTTTGCAATAATATTGAACAATCGAACGATGCTTTGATCATCTATGTATTTTTTTTCAGGACGATGGTGGTCCACATTACCCTCAACATATTTTTCCCACACAATGAAGGTTTGAATATTTTAAATAACGTGTTTGCGTCGAAGTTAGCATGTATATTAAACTGAATGTGGAAGGTTTGGTTACATCATTCTACAAACAGAGCCTCCTTCTTTTGTCTTTTTGAGCGAGGAGGAGAAGAGGAGGCTCCACCTGAATGGCGTCAAACCTTAGAAGTCACCGCAGCTCAAACTTCTGGACTGAATCAATCTTTTGTCAAACTGGTTTATTCGAGTGCGAGTACCCGCTATGTCACAACCGAGCCCGCAGTAGCAAGTGCTCTGCTATATCCTAGCAACATGCCGCGCATGCTCAACAAAGATCTTATTTTGCAGAGTCTTTCTCAAGCATCTTTTTTCTCACCCTGCGAGCAGAGCTTCCTTTTGTTCTTTTTAATGATGAGGAGAAAAGGAGGCTCTGTCTAAATGGCATCAAACCTTTGAGGTCGCCGCAGCCCGAATCGATCACTGAGTGAGTTTATACTAAGATTCAATATTCATCTGATCAATGCCATTCACTTATCTTTTACATCCAGTTCGCCTCAGATTTATCAAGTTCATCAAAGCTATTCTAATCCAGCTACACCGCATTAGTCGATCCGCCAGTTGCCATATGTTGATTCCATGAGTTACGAGGTGCACCATTTTTATACGGACCGGTCAATAAACCGTAGTTTTCTGTGTTTTATTTTAGATGTTTCAAGACTGTGTCAAGTACTTACTTCACTTCCCTCCTCCAAAGTTGAAGGATGAGGTAGTTCAGTATTCCTGTTGATTATTATGCTAAGATTACCAACAGATCACGGTGAAAAACTACTGAACATTGCAAAATAGTGGTGTGAACCCATGGGTTTGAACCGACGATAGACTATTCCAAGCCCAAGTTGGTGACTTTGTTTTCAAGATTGAGGGAACGGTCTATTAACACTTATGAGGAAACTAATAGACCTTATTATTCATTCAAAATTTTTCCCCTATTCTGATTGGCTAAAAGCACACGCCTAATTCACCATAACCAGTTACTGATGACCAAATTTGGAAGAATTTTGTGTTTAACGAGGAACTGACGTCAAAAATGCAGCGTTCTTGCAGATTAAGGCACCGTTAACAGAGAAGACCTGGGGACGAGGTTTAGTTGTTTTGGTTGTGAAAACAAAAAATGGCGGACATTTCACTCGTTTCAAGATTGAGTAAGAGCTAGGCGAAATTATAGCTAAAAACGTGGCAAGAACAGCAAGAACACAACTCGAAGGGCGACATCTGCTATTTGGAGAACATTTGGGGAGCTAAAAAACCCTAAACGTGCACTATCGAAGGTGAACTTAACATCGATGGAGGTAAGCATGTTTTAGCTTTGTTTTTAAACTAGGAATTATTTTGAATGAATAATAAAACAATTATTGAATTCGGCTTACGCATCTTATGAAGAATTATGGAGATCTCGGAGGGTGTTATCCGCGATAACACCCTCCTCGATCTCCATAATTGTTCATAAGATACTCAGCCTCATTCATTAATTGTTAATTTATCACGCGTCATAAAAGCAAATAATTTTTACTTATCTAGACTAGTTTATGTATAGTTTTGACGATAATTTAACTTTGAGATAAATGTCGTAAAAAATTTGCTTTTCAGGCAATACGACGGCAAGCGGGACTGGCAAATTGTTTAGGGGTCTTGCAGCAACTTCATGTGGTAAGTTTAAAACCGATTTGCCTGAAGCACTTAGCTAACGTTTGATTATTAAAGTTGGCTCTTCGCTGTACAAGTCCCCTACTGGAGAAAAATATTAATGTCTCCTTCCTATCAATCAGGTCGTTTGCCCCAGCTGCATGAAAGTGTAGCAACTTGCAATTATCATTGAAAAGGTGTGTCTTTATCGTCGTTTGTTATTATTAAGACCCTATGCACCGGTCTGATTGAGAAGAGAACCTGTAGCCTAAATTTCAGACATTCCTTCTAGTCGCATACTCCTCTCACTTGTTGGAGTATGTGATTCGAGGGTATGCCTGAAATTCAGGCTGGTAGAAATGGCCCCTAGACAATGTATTTATTCTCCATCGTGTGGGAAGCCAACCATAATCAGTCGTCCTTAAGCAAAGTATCAATCAAAACATCAGGGACTTTAACATCCGAGATGGGCGAAGGCGGCGAGCATGTCGCTTAAAAAGCGAATTCGCGTTCTTTTAATCAGTTTCATTGCGATTATTTTAACTCACTTCCTTTGTCAAATGTAGGAGAATTATCCTGGATTTGAATTCCTAAGAACAATGTTCCAAGTTTAAAAGTGGGAAGAACGTTTCGTCGTTACTTGCTTGCATCGTCCATAGAAAGTGAAGTTAGATTTTTTTTATGTCGTAGTCGTGCAGTGACGGCAAAGAAATTTGCAAAAAAATGATTGTTGTTGTTTTGCTAATTATTTTTACTGCCTTTTTTGACATTCTCGTTGCCGTCGTCGTCTTTGGATCTTATTGTCCCTTAAAACGATGGCCCGACGGACCTTTTTGAAGTGTCATTTTCTTTCCACCCTTCCTTAACCAAATATAGATTTTTGTGTACTAATTTTTTATTAGTGAATTTTAAAGCAAGCAGGCCATTATAAGAAAACCCCCCATAGCCACAATCATTTCTGTGAAAGCTCAAGAACTATTTAATTTTTTGGGAGTATTCGCGTCACTGCCTGACCGTGCAGCTGTGCGTTTCCTAAAGACTTCAAAAATAGTAGATGATTAAATGCCGATTTTATACAAATTCTACAGGTTAACACGGAATCGGGTGATATTGTGCCATTCAATCAGTTTTACATCCCTGAGATTCAACAGACTATCGATATCAGAGCTGACTACTTCAACTGGATTCAGAATCAGGTAATTAGAACAACAATTCCTGCACGTTCGTATTTTGAAAGAGCACTTGTGCTTCTAGACGATAACGTTCGTAAATAAATTATTGATTGATTGATTGACTGATTGAACAAAAACAACAAGGCAGAAGAACAATAACAACAACAACAACAGAAATGTTATAGGAAAGCTACAGTGCCATATTACATTGCTTGCGGCCGGCACGGGGGGTACCTAGGGCAATTTTTGCTGGGTATGTGCCGCTGGCCTCTTTGAACCCCTACCCCCCAATAGTCTATTGTGTGGCCAATTATAGAGCCCATAATTAATTTTTGGGCAAATCTAATTTTTGGCAATCCCAGTTTATTCATTTTCTATTACTTTTGAAAACGCGAATCTTCCTATTTCTAAGTCTCCTCTTACCAAAATCCTCAAAATGTGCGACCCCATTTCAGTAACTCTCTGGAAAATGCAATGCGACGCAATCTTGGATTGATGGAAATTATAAACATGGGCTTCCCGTTCCAATCCACCCAGAGGCTGCTTCATATCGAAACCGGTGGTTGTTCTTCGTTTACTTGATACTGTTACGGGATATCGCACGAGAATGAAATTCTCTCTTCGGTACAGTAACCGTGGTATGTTGCGTTTGGGTATGACAATTTCTGTTGGTGGTGTCATGTAAACGAATACAGAGCTACGAGACGAAACCGGGGTGAAATCTTGTCGGTTTCATTAATTCGCCCCGGCATCATCCCGTAAACAGTCTACAAAACTAAGCCTGACGAAACAACCGACAGGTTTCCCCGCGAAATTACGTCTGAAGAACGACTGCAGAAATTCCATATTGATGTAGTGTCACTACGCAGATCTGGGTAGTACTTCTGATTGGTTGAGGCAAATTTCCCTCGCGGCACAACCAATCAGAGTACACTACCCAGATCTGGGTGGTGCACGTCATCAGTGTGAAATTTCTGCTGTCGTTCCTCAGACGTTAGAGCGATTTTCGTTTGACCTTGATATGAAAACGCGCGGACAAAACAGAAACAACAAACGAACGGAAATAGAGCGGTTTTGATTGGTTTATCGAACGAATACAAACGCGCGTGGCTTTTAGTTGGTTAAGCGAACGCTTGGGTGAAAAAACTTCATGCCCGAGGACTTTCCAGAAATCAACCGATACCTCGCTTTGACGTCATATTGCAACACGATTGGCCAATCGAACAATGCCTTCTCCATATTAGGGTTTTCTTTGCCGGGAAAACGGATAGGCCATGTTTTGATCTTTTCAGCCATTGGCTGATAAAACAAATAACGAACGCTTACCGAAACCAGTTTTCAAGGTCATACGAAATCGCTCTATTTCCCTGGGTAATCGCAAAATGTCGGTTGTTTTCTCAGGCTACTAAATCCTAGATCCAGTCCAGAAAAGGCCAATAAACCTTCAGCAGTTTGCCTTTTTCACCTGCTTCTCCTTTTGTTTAGATTGTGACAAACCTTCAAGAATTACGGCACCACCTGTATCACGTGGTAGGCCTTTCATTTTCAAAAGCTCGTTCAACCAATTCCATATATGGCAGCATGCAGATCGCCATTGCCACGTGACTTACTGCTTGTTTCAATCACAACGTGAAAGAAATGGGCCACTTCCGAGTTTCCAAACCCCTCACTTTCAAAATGAGGTTAAATGCAAAACCTGTCATGTGAAAATGAGTTTCATTTGTATAACAATTAAATTTTATTTTTGTATCGGACTTTGCACTTATCCTCGGTTTCAAAAAGAGGCTGGGGCAACTCGTAACTCGCCTATTCAGGCTTGGCTGCGATTCAAACCTCAATTAGAGACCTTTAGATTCTAGGACGAAGACGAAGACACAATTTGACATGAAATCCCTAGACCTTTCATACATACGAGATTTGACCTAAGAACCCTATACCCTTCATACATATTTCGGACGAGATTTGACTTGAAAACCCTTTACCTTTCATACGTACTTCGGACGAGATTTGACGTGAATACCCGATTTCACTTGAAAACCCTATACCTTGCATACATACTTCGCATCATTTTTACCGTTTCACACGTTGTACCTTGCACCAATTCTGTATATTTATAGCTCCACGCGGAATATTTTCTCATCCCCATTGAAGCCGTTTAAAAACAGCTGTTTAAGGCCTCATTAAAACGGTAGTTTTATTTTTAATTTTTAATCATTCTCCTGAAGGACAATATGAACAGATTACCGGAAAGCTTTATTACACTTTGCCTCCAAACTTTGCACGGTTATTTGTATTGAGGAAGTTAAGCCCTCTCCCTATCGCAAAACGATGAAACTTTTAACGTTTGATAACTTGTTCCCGCCACTACGACATTCTAGCTTAAAACCGTAGGGGAATGACGACGGCTATCACGTTTTCCCGTCAAAATGACGCTGGTTCACGCGCGCGCACTGCTTGGTATTGAGAAAATCTCGCTCTCGTCATTGGATCTAAAGGTCTCTTATAAGTTATTCAAGCCAACGGGAGAGCAGATCAATCGTGTGTCCATCATATACCCAAAGTGGTGATAAATAGCGTGTGTTGCAGACGTAATCTAACCCCGGTTAGTAGCGTCTGCGAAGCGGCGCCGCTATCCTTGTTCTGTGCCGGCCACGGACTCAACGAATTACCGAAAATGCATTGCGAATTTCCCTTCAACCTGATTGGCAAATCAACAATGGATTTTTTAACAGGCCAATCATGGCGCGCTCTGAAATCCTGTTGGGATTGGACGGGGATTTAAGCGCTGTTTCGCATACAGACTCCACCAGGCCCCAGTTGTTCAAAAGGCGGATAACGCTATCCACTGGATAAATCTCTATCCGATGGAAAACGACATTGGTTTCCCTAATGCTTATCCGGTGGATAGCACTATTCAGCATTTGAAGAACCAGTGCCAGAAGTTTAGTTCCGTCCGTGGCATAGGCTGTTGATAAAAAACTATGAATTCTGAAATTTTTAAACTGTCACGAGTTAAATCTCTCCCTCGCGCATTTAAGGGCTCAAAGTGCCTGTTATGAATTAAAAGGAGATTTGAGCCCCGTAATGCTTAAGGAAATAAAATTCACGGGAGTTTGAAAATTGCGAAATTTACGAGGATTTGTATGGAAAACCATTCAAACGTGACTGGGTGGCAAAAGTTGTTTTTCTCATACAAATCCTTCTAATTTTCGGGGGCCGTTGCAATCGCTACTTTTGAGATATACGGCTGAAAACTTGCAGGTTACCTAATTTTAATATGCTGTTTCAGCTCGTGCTAACAAAATTTTTCAAAATCAAATTGTTTTCCTGTTTACCGAAAGTTGCTCACGTCGTCAACTAATGCAAAAGGCCTATTGCGGATGAAACAGATGATTGTAGATGTAGTCCGTTTTCCTATCCTTGTAAAGACTGCTTACGTCCTTTTTTCGTTTCATCCGTAGTTCAGTTATGATCTATTTCAAATATTCCCGGTCTTTGTGTATCTCGTCTCTTTAGTAGCGCGAATTTATTGTAAATTCTTACACAACTAATAAAAGTGTGTCTCAATTATTTTAAATAGTAGTATGATTATAAAGTTTGGTTACGATGGTGTGATTTTCCTATACAGCGAACGTTTTCTTTCTGTCGTTACCCATTTGTGTTTGACGCTGAAGCCAAAACTACGTTAATGCAAACCGATGCTGTAATGCAGATGCAAGTAAGTTTAGACAACACTTAGATATAGATGTACATGCGTCAATAACTGAGTGTGGCGTCAAGATTGCTGAATTTTAGCCAAGGTTTTTGCCCCCTCTCCTCGTTTGAAAAGAATAGAATAATATAAAATAAAACCAGTTAAGGATTTACTTTAGGGGCATTTTTTTTTGGCGGAGACAAGGTGGAAATCCCGGAGCGAGAAGGATACGTCCACCTTGTTTGATTGAGTGGCCAATCATAAGACAAGTCTCTTGCTCACGAAGCCAGTGCTAGAATCATCGCGTTCGTCAGGACGCTTCCTACTCTTGGTGTTCCTGTGGTACAAAGCCACAAATTTTCGAGGTATCGGGGGCGACTGCCAATAAGCTGCCCCCACTGATTTTATCAGGGGCATCTCGGCCGGGAAACTGGACTCCTTTCGACTCGATTTCGTTTCCGTAAGTGACGAACGCGGATCCGTAATCAATGATTACCTCTAGTATTTAACATAACAATTGCTGCGTACTAACGTTTACTGAAGGTACTGCAAAACAGTGCAGTTTGTTAAGGTAGGCTATCGCTTTTAGACAAATGCAGCTGGCCAAAGCTGCTTGCACTACCGCCATGCTTAACCATTTTTGCAATTTACTAAGACGATGTGGACGTGAAGCTATTTGAAAACTTAAGGTGGATTTCCACTGTCGCTTAATTGGTTAAGTATACGCGCCTAAATGAAGTAGAGGCAATATATGGATGCTTCCGTAAACGAAAAAGTTAAACCTCTCTCTAAACTTTGACGCTTACGCTCGGTCTTGAATGCGTTACCTCTTGCGTATGCACGTAACAATAACGCGACAGTGAAGATCCACCCTTTAGACTCTGAGGTATCTTACTTCGGTTGGTATATTCATCGTTCTCTTCTTTCTGTTTTTCAGTCAGCTGTTGAGGAGGTGAACCGCCGAAATGTTCAGTCAATGGTATCGCAAATGCCTATTGACCCTGTTAATCCAATATTGGTCATCGTGGTTAAGAGAGAGAATATTGTCGACCACACACTAAATCAGATTATGAAGTGTGGACCGTACGATTTAAAGAAACCTCTGAAGGTAATAGGTAGTTTTAGCAACTTAGCGATTAACTTGAACGATAAGAATAATCTTCTCACGATGCATGCGCGAGT
Source organism: Porites cylindrica (assembly GCA_964035525.1). Classification (NCBI taxonomy): domain Eukaryota; kingdom Metazoa; phylum Cnidaria; class Anthozoa; order Scleractinia; family Poritidae; genus Porites; species Porites cylindrica. The sequence goes on along the minus strand of OZ037781.1, from coordinate 26,393,942 downwards.
TCGTGACAAAACGCGAAAGGACTGAATGCGACTTCCGGTTTTCAAGTCGTTAGATCTGCGCGCTCCGACGTCACTCTTGTTAAACATGGTTCTCTTAAAAATGTGGATGATCTTGAGGACAAAGGTTATATGTTGCATTGGCCATTTCGAAGTTGTGGGTTACGATGATTCGGTGATGTGGCATAATTTCTGCATCAAGTGGTTCACGTTTTTGTAAATACTTCTTAATTAAGTTTAAACATTGTAATTAGTAATTAGCTAACTTTGTAATTAGTATTAGATTAAGTGTTGTAATTAGTTATTATAAATAATGTAACATAATCATTGTTCCTGAAAAGCCCCTTTGGGGAGGTAACAATAAAGAATTTATGTATGTAATAATAATAATGAGAACAACAACAAAAATTTAGCTTCTTACCGTAAATTACGGGTTCTTGTATGCAGTTTAGTACTGTTTTCTAAGATCGGACTTTTTTTGGCAGGTTGTGTTTGTCGGCGAAGAGGGTGTAGATGCTGGCGGTGTAAGGAAGGTAACATTATGTAACATTCAAGTGAATGGTTCGTCACGAAGGAACGCGTGACCAAGCCCTAAGAACGTCTACGCGGGAGACTACATTCAAAACCGTTGGAGACTATAAGCAGTGATTAAAGACCTATATTCAATTCCAAAACGCGTATTTCAAGGGAAAGAATCGTTTCGCTGTGGGTTCTCAGCCATTTGGCAAATGTGAAGCTCTTCGTCAATTCTAAGCCATAATGATTTAGACCCTGAGTTTTGGAGCTGCAGGTCAATGTTGTTGTTCTATGCTACCATCCAAACTAAACAGGTTTCCTTTTATGAACTTTATCAGGGTTGTGCTCTAGCAGCGCCCGGAGGCCCCTGACCCTTACTTTTGCTCTTGAGCGACTAGAAAATCTTATTATTTCGTAGAAATCCTATGCTCTACACCCTGGATTTCACAGGTTCCGGCAGAGCAGTGGGCTCCCTTCAATTTTTCTTAGAGCTCAGCTTTAAAAAAAAAATACTGTTATTTTCTCCTTTTTAAACTTCGAATTAATCGGAATGTTTTTATTCAATGTATTTAGGAATTCTTTCTACTGCTTCTGACTGAGATTTTGGACCCCAAATATGGCATGTTTACATTTATTGAAGAATCAAACACTATCTGGTTTAACGACTTGGTAAGATATATTAGAAACATAATTTATTTTAACGTTAAAAGCCGACGTTTCCGTATCGTCATGACACCGTTCTCAAGGCAAAATGAATAAGTAATGCGAAGATTTGATTTCTATAGTCTCTACAAATTAGCATAATAATTTGTAGAGACCATAGAAATCAAATCTTCGCATTACTTATTCATTTTGCCTTGAGAATGGTGTCATGATGATACCGAAACGTCGGCTTTTAACATTAATATTCGCTTGCTTATGTTTTAAGAAATCGTTATTGATCAATAATTTATGTTAACACATTTATTTCCCAGGAAAATCTAAAACCAAAGTCGAGAAAAAAAAAAAATCAAATGCTCATAAGATTTCATGTCAGAACCATGTGCAATGTTAGGATGTATATAAAATTACTGCTCAGTTGCTTTGAAAGAGTGGTCTAACAGTAGGTTTTCATCCTGAGACTAAAAAAACTTAAAAACATTTTGTACTTTATAATAAACAGTACCACTGAAAAGTAGTGCTCAGTAGCTTTTAGAGGACGGTCATAAGAGGATTGCAGCCATACAGACTCAAACGTTTCAGCATATATATAGTCATGAAGAAAGTGCTGGTCGGTATCTGATTATTCCTTAGTTATAGTATGAAAGAATATGTCAACAATCATGTTTTGTTTTCTTGCAGACGTTTGAAGAAAATCCAATGTTCTTATTGATTGGTGTTATTTGCGGTCTTGCCATCTACAACTCTACCATCATCGATCTGAGGTTTCCGCCTGTTTTATACAAAAAGCTTTTGCGAAGGTAATTTCAATACTTATACAGCCATGTACTCTTAATCTTGTGATGGGGTATCGTAAGTGAAGTAAAACGTTCTTCACAGAGTCAGCAATGGGACAGAGCTACGTGTTCCAAAGATACCCAAACATAGAGGGTTGATCGTGCTTCAAGAATTGGCACAAACAAAAGTTGTCGCGAGATATCAGTGGATTGGCAGCTTGATGACAGCTTTGTTCTAGCAAAATAAATTGAATCTACCTTACACACCCTCTCTTCGCTCGGCTGAGGCACACTTTGGGAATCCCAGCGGTGTCAACAGTCGACCTTCGCTTTTGAATTTATCGTACGCTGTCATTTTTAATTTTCTGAGGTCATTTTCATGGTTTTGGTCGTTATTGCGTACTTCTTACAAAAAATATATATATTGTTTTTTCGACAAGAATGACCTGTCGAATGTCTCCACGCTCGCCTTTCTTGGACTCTGTGAATAATTCAGTCACTTTTGTATTGTATTGTTTTGTTGTGTTTGTTTCTCCCAGAAAGCCAAACCTGGATGACTTCAGAGGGTTTAAACCGTCAATTGCTAAGTATGCATTTTTTAATTTAAATTTTTATAATTATGTATAAAAATCAGTGGCCATGTCGCACTAGTTCATTGTCATGCACAACCCGCCAAAACTTGACATCAGCTGCATCATTCCTCTTCGCGTTTTTACATTGCTCCCTGGTCTTTGATAATCAGAGGAAATACTCCGTTTTATGTTTGGTATATTACTTCTCTGTGTTGGAATATTAGATGGAAAACTTGTCCTCATGTAAATATATTACTAATCGGTGTTTCAATATCAGTTGAAACAGTCCTGGTTTTGATACACAGTTTCTCAGTGGCTGAATATCAGATCAAACACTCCGCTCATGTATCATATATGTCATGTCTCTGTATTGGGATATTATAGGAAATACTCCCTTTTGTGTTAAATATATTTCTTGTCAGTGTTGTAAAGTCACATACAAAAAACATTTATTACTCCTTGGTGTTTACATATCAGACGAAACTCCCCTTCTCGTCTTTGATTCTTAATTTCACTGCCCCTAATGAAAGATAAAACAGTCTTTCAGTGTTTGGCAAGAGTCATGCAAATAGCCACCGGTTCTGCAAAGAAAACGTTTAAGCCGAAGCCACGAATCGAAAACGCGTCGGTGTATAATCATTGAGAACACACACCTCCTTCTTATTTTTCTTGGCTTATTCCATTACACTCAACAGAAATCTCCAATATTTGCTGGATTACCCTGACGAAGATGATATTGTTGACGCATTTGGTCTCAATTTCCAGGTAAGCTTCGTTGTCGTTTTTTCGTAATCTTGTTCTTCGTAGAATAAGTGCGATCGTCAACACCGAATAAACTTCTTTTTTTTTTTCTTTTTCTGGTTCAGAGATGGTGTTTGGACATGCTATGATTTTTTAAAGTATAAGACATTCAAAAAGTTTGTAGTGTACTTTTAAGTTCCAAACAAGCACAGTTATCTTCACGACATGTTTTCCTTGGTAGAGTAGGTGGTTTTACCTGTTGTTAAGCAACTAAGAAAGTTAGCACTCGACTCGACCTCAGCCTTTCCAACTAACTGACTTGGTGTCTGTTTTTTTTTTAGATCGTCCGTGAGAGATACGGGGCACTAGAATATGTTGATTTGATTCCTGATGGAGGAAACACACCAGTTAACGCTGAAAACAGGTATGTGACTGACGATAACGAAACAGCAAGTGTTAAGGGTTTAAAGGTTAAAGATTTGTTTATATAGTCGAAAGTGCACTTAGCTTATCCAGCTAGCTTACAGGCACACCACTCAGATAATAAGAAATAAATAATCCAAATATGAAAGGATTAAAAATCACACCTGGCAGGAGGCAACCAGTTAGCTGTTTACACACGTGGTGAGGATCTGAACTCGACACGACCGAGAACATTAATTCAGAGTGTGATTACAGCGACACTCGAACCCGGGACCTCCGGATTGCCAGACGGACGCGCTAGCCACTCGGCCATGCTGCCTCCCTGTCTTATGCTTTTTCTCACCACAGACCCGTTTCTCCAAAGTCTCGCTGGCCCGAAAACGTAAAGAACAAAAGCGCGGTTCCCGAATCTAACAAATCGGTGCATTTTTTTGCATGCTGATAGTTCAGTCATATTATCTGCAAAACTATGGAAAGTTCGATTTTGAATGTAAAAGACAACAGCTTTTCGGACCCGATGAAAATAGGCCATTTGAACGATAATGTCATTTTACTACTATGAGCAGATGACAGAATCCTTAGGGGGTTTGCTTTCTTGTTTAAGTTAGGGCTTTTGTGATTTAAAGCTCGCTGGGATTCCCAATTTAAATATGAAAGGAAAAACGAAAAGGGTTGTGGTCGTAGTAGTGAAATGACGCCGACGTGCAAATGGCCTATTATTGGGAAGCAGGCCCCAGGAACCAATGAAAAAAAACGAGTCAGTTCAAAAGAAGACTGAAAATGATTGTTCGCATAAGCTCCGAGATGAATAGAATTGTAGTGAAAATGATGTGCGCTTCGACAACCTGTGCGGAATTCGTTACTTGACCAATGTTTTCTTATTATATTTTTTGCGTCAATGTTTTTCCATCCGTCCTGCTACCTTAACAATAGAGAGTAAAACACTCGAATAGGAACATCCATATCATCAGCGTTAAAAGTAACTCATGGCGTCCCACAGGGATCTATTCTCGGGCCCTTGTTATTTAGTTTTTACATGACACCTAGACAGTAGATTTAAAAAGAGCTTCGACTGGGCAGAGATCATTTTTCTATCGCGCAATAGTATATAATTAAACGTAAACATCGTGCCCGTAGGGAACTTTGGCCGTCTATACTTTGACTTATGTAATGCTTTTAGGATCAAATCTATTAAGTTCATCTTGATCATTTTTCTTAGTTTTTTAAGAGTACTGTAATTAGGTTTTCTTCCGATAATTGTAGATTAACATTGAAAATCCCAGTTTGGGACATGTTTTAAATAAACTTATCGCGTTGTATTGTATTGACTCCCCTCTGGGTTTCCCTGGGGACTACAATCAATCACACTCGAACTACATATGTACCTTTCCCCTGTCTAGTGACTGAAACATTTTGTGACTCATCAGCCAGTTGTGTCTCTTACTTGCTTCTAGACAGCAGTATGTCGATGTGTATATTGATTACTACTTAAACAAGTCAGTGGACAAGCAGTTCCAGGCTTTTTCGATGGGTTTTCACCGAGTTTGTGGTGGTAAAGTCCTGGTATGTTGATGATAATTTTGTCTGCGTAACATTGATATATTCGATGAGTTTGTGGTGGTAAAGTCATGGTATGTTGAGGATATTTTTGTTTGTATAACTTTGATATGCTCGATGAGGTTGTGGTGGTAAAGTCATGGTGTGTTGAGGATACTTTTGTTTGTATAACATTGATATGCTCGATGAGTTTGTGGTGGTAAAGTCATGGTATGTTGAGGATACTTTTGTTTGTATAACATTGATATGCTCGATGAGTTTGTGGTGGTAAAGTCATGGTATGTTGAGGATACTTTTGTTTGTATAATATTAATATGGTCGATGATAAACAATGTTGTTATCACCCGCCTTATCCCTTTAAGCCGCAATTTTCTCCAAACTGATCTCCATACATTTTGTTAAAGAATTAGCTAAGAGAATTTGATAAAAGATTAAAGCATCATTTCTTTTATTTCATTTGATTGATTATCATAATCGTTTCTCTCCATATGGATACTGACGGGGGAAAATTGTGTCCAGTCCAAACGGTTGTATTACGATGCCACAAAGGGCTGAGACTGGACATGTCTTCTCAAAAAGGCAACAGTCTTGGACAGAATTTAGTATTTGCCATGTCACATAACAACTAGATAGGCCATTGTAACGCCTAATTTAACTATAGTACATTCTCGTGTCTTCCTGTCATCGATTACTAGGTTCGTTTGAAACGAGCACTTGAAAAACTCTTTTCCAAATTTATGCTGGAATCAGTGGCCTCAAAAAGGAGAAGCTAAATATTTTCGAAAGCTATTAATTATATTCTACAAATCGAAGTGTCGTATGTTTTTGTGCTAAATCATTTTAGTGTTTAATGGAGTGGTGTTTGGTTTTTCTTTATTCTAAACATGACAGGAATTCTTTCATCCTGAAGAGTTGATGCAGATGGTAGTAGGATGTCAAGAATATGATTTCAAGGAACTTGAAAAGGTAACAGGTGTTATTGTGGTGTAACGATACCGTAAATGCTCGTAAGCAGTTAGGCTACGGTATGCTCACATTGTACCAGATATCTTTGCGCCGACACGAAAACTATTTGGTACAAGGCTTTTGTTCACACATACGGTCGGTGATTTTGGTGCGAATTTCTTTAACGGAGCGAAACTGCGCCGCTCCGATCGTGAATAAAAAATTTAAAAAATAAGCGGAGCCAACTTTCCTCACTTGCAGCCAATTGCTGAATTGCGGAGGAACAAGAGAGGTGAGATCGGACGTCAGCATGTAAAGGCGCACTCTCGCAGCCACGTCAGTCCATGTGTTGATCACACCTCGCCCACCCAGACCGATGTCGGCACAAGTCAGATAGACCATGACATCGGGGCCTACGTCCCCTACTCATTTCGAACAATGTCATGGATTCTTTTACGTCCTCTTCCAACTGAAGGGGATCGTCACATATCATACAGGTTTCTGCCACCCTTAGTCGCAGTGTGAACAGGTATTCGAACCGTAGCGGAAGTAACTGCCTAGGACCCACTGAGACAATTGAATATTCAGAAGTGCGGATTGGGATTTAGTACTAGTACTAGTACTAAGTTCGATGTGTGGGAGAGATTTGCTCTAGTTCTGCGCCGTTGCCTTTCATACTCTGGGTTCGCCAGTCTTGAAAAGTCCTTGAATTTTAGGGGAAATCCTTGGATTCCATTTTTCCTTGAGAAGTCCTTGAATTTTCTTCAGCTTTGAATGTGGTGGCCTGGAAAGAGTTTTCTGATGTTTTTGGTTGTCCGAGACAGAATATAAATCATAGCTCAGAGAATTTAAAGGTTATTTACAGAAAGTGCTCTATGTTTTATGCAATAATTTACTATCAATTTTAGACAAGTGAACTGAAAAATGTAGAGGACTTGGTGAAGCAAACAGTTCAAGCCTTAAAGTCTTATTAGAATAGACTGGGAATGTGCATTTTCATATAACCCTGATACTGTGCCAGATAGCTTTTAATGTCTTCACAAAAAGCTGTTCGGTATGGTATAGAAATAGCCTTACATAGAACGAAAGGGTGAGAGAGGACTAGGAAAGGATCCTAACGAACCACAACCAGAAGAGCACCCATAAAGTGAATTGTGCGTCGATTGGAATTTCTTTCAGCTGTTGCTTCATGCTTGAATAGTAGGCCCAGTTGACTTTCTTTTCTCCTGAACCTGTTTTGCAGGTGGCTGAGTACAAGGGAGAATACTACCGCTATCATCCTGTCATCAGAAACTTCTGGGAAGTGTTCTTTGAATTTCCTGTTGATATGAAGAAAAAATTTCTTGGTAGGTTTAATGTACGATCATCATAATCATCATCATCATCAGCAGCAGCGGCAGCAGCACCAGCATCGTCACCACCACCACCATTATTCAAAATCAGCCTCATTATCCAAACTCTATTCATAAGAGACATAGATGTATCAAAAGTTTAACACGCCATCAATTATCAATTTCAGATGTGGTGAATAATACACAATCAAGACGGTAAATGAAAAAGAAAAAAAAAAAGTTGCAAATTAAATTAATACAGTTAAAACATCGCAAGACCCAAGCATCAGCTGCATTTCTTCTATTGCAGTATAATGCTTGTGAGATACAAACGAGCCTCCTCATTTGCTAACTTATCCCCCAGTGTTTGGCGTATAGTCTGATAAGTAGAAAATGGCCGTGAAAGTTACCTACTCGCAAGGCCTTTTAACCACTAACAACTTAGCGTCTGTTTGCATTTACAGCGTTTTTAACCGGGAGCGATAGAGTGCCAATCTTAGGAATGAAATCTATGAAGGTAATGTTGTGTTCACAGAAGTGTACTTGGAGGATTTTTTTTTAGATTCAGTTTTTGGTGTTGTTCAGTCCAAGTCTTTTGGGGGCTTAAGCAACAACGACGGCGATGGCTACGAAAATGTCACTCAAAAAGTGAAGGCGCGCTGCTTCAAACTTTATCGCGCTTATTCCATGTCGCTTAATTTGTCATATGTGGGCAATTTTTTTTGGAGTTGATTTCTGAACGACTCTATCAAAGCAGGGTCTGGAAGGGGGGGTCCTGATCCCGCATTCCCGCCCCTTTTTCGCGAGAATCCCGCATCCCCCACGTTTTTCATCAGTTTCCCGAATACCGCCTTTCTTTCTCAGAAAAATACATTAAAAAGTTCTAATTTCTACAAAAGCTAATAAATGTAAGGTGTAGGTTGATCCTTTCGATTGATATTTTGAATTTACGCGTGTTTTTAAAGGTTTCCGGCATTCCCGACAGACACGCAAACATAAATCCCGCATCCCGTGCCCAATTTTTGGCGAGTCCCGCTTCCCGGGGAACAGTCAAATCCCGGATCCCGTCAATATATTTATCGTTTTCCCGATTACCGCACCGTAGTTTGGTCAAATCCGGAATCCCGAAAATACCCTTCCAGACCCTGTCAAAGTTCAGGAAAAGAAAAAGAAAGTTGTTGTCTTGTGTTCCCGTCCTCGATAAAACGTGAAAATAGGCACTTTCACGTTGTACTAGTGCAACGACGGCTAAGAAACGTTCAAGAAAGCGTGATGCACATTATCCACTCTCCTCGGAGCTTTCCAGCGATAATTGACAACTTCGGTTGGTGCGGGGGGGGGGGGGGGGGGGGGGGTTGCCAGACTGCTTCTGGCGCGTATTACAAATACTGAAGTATGAAAAATGATGCCCCCTATGTGAATTTGAGTTTGAGATAAAGCACCACACCGGCGAATACGTTCCCTACTCTTTACGAACAGTGTATAAGTTCTTTAACGTTCCACGGGATTTATGTATGCAAGGTTTGTGAGACGGGGCCTACGGTTTATCGTCCTTAGACGATAAAGTTAAATTAGGCAATACAGTGCTGTGCCTCTACCCCGTGATCAAAAACGTTTTTCACATATATTGTAAGGTAGCAGGGGTCACAATCTTATCCCTTCAGTCATTCCCTCCAACATGTATTTGCGATGTGTTTCCTCACAGATCATAATACAACCAGTTGCTGGTGGCATGCACGGCGATCACCTCCCAGTAGCTCACACTTGCTTCAATCTACTGGATTTACCAAGATATCCCTCTACAGAAATGATGAGAACCAAGCTGAGCCAAGCTGTGGAGTACTCAACAGGCTTTGGGCTTGCTTAATTTTGTTATCTCGCAATATCAATCCTGTAGCTCATGAGTCAAGCCCATAGAAAGAAGATGAAAAGAAAGAAATGAAAATGGACATGAAAGTAAAGAAGCTGTTGAAATGTCTTGTGAGATGATATCCTTATTCCGCATCATGTTGCTGACTTTTTTTTCATAGCAAAACCAGATGCTTTCCCATGGTTAGGCACTTCACATTTGACATTGAAGGTTTTTCTTCTATCCGTGCAGCGTGTATTTGCTCAACCGTAGTGTCTTGAATAGAATGGCATGATGAGCTGGAAGGGATGTGAAGAATGTTATGTCACATGTCACACAAGAGAGAAAAGAAAAGCTGTAGCTCCTCTACTCTGACGAGAAAAAATATGACAGAATTTGAGGCTTGGTAAAGAAACCTTCTTTTCCTGTCTATTTAGCTTCAAAGTAACAACAAAAACAACATTAACAAATACCATCTTAAACTGTACTCTTAGGAAGAATGGTGGCGTGGATCGAGAACTAGAAATAGATTGGTTCGACTTTTTTTACTAACAAAGAGGGCCAACACCACGGGCCCCCTCTGTGATGTTGTAAGACGTTGGCCTCCTTGAACGTTAGAGAAGAGCCGCTGTGTTATTGAACTGTAAATATTACCATGCAAAACCTTATTTTCTACCCAAGCATCAACATTTTCTCCATAGGGGTGAGCCTTTCTTGCACCCTAGTGGCATGACAAGGACGACATGCAGACGCTCAGAGCATGTGTCTGGAAGTGTCTCTGCTTTCAGCCGAAAACAATATAACGTTTTTTTTTCTGGGAAGACCAAAAAGGATACATTTGTAATTATTGAGTGACACCTTATCTCTGCTTTGACCAGGAGGTATGAAAATGTATAAAATAAATGGGAATTTTTCAGAATATATCCCTACAAACCATAGTTTATAGAGGAGCCTGGTTTTGAAAGCCGGCAAACGTCAACGTTGAAAACAACGGTGCTGTAGTCTATGTTGGAAGCTCCCTGACCGTGCACAATCTTCTCAATGTTGTTTGTTCACAAATTGTGACTGAATAAATTAATGCGATGTTTCTATTAGTAGTCAGTAAGTTCAAAATGATAGGAATGCTATTGAACGTTGTGCACGGTAAAGTCCAAAAAAGCTAACAAAAACATATTACAAAGGGCCGGAGTCTAACGGGTTCCATAACCATTCCACTTTAATAAGTATGTGTAGACTTCTTGTTGAAAGTTTTACCTCTGTTGTTTTTCACTCTGCCAAAACGAAGCAGCCATAATCTCTACGGGGGCAATAAAAAAGCGGATCAATTTAGGTTTCCGGGAAACTGCCCACCTACCCGTCCCCTAAGCTAACATCAACACTTACTTCTCACTTAAAGCAAAATGATGGCTTAGGGGAGGGGTAGGTGGGCAGTTTCCCAGAAGCCTTGACTTTTTTCAGCACAGTTTGTCACTCTGCCAAAACGAAGCAACCATAATCTCTACGGGGGCAGTAAAAAAAGCGGATCAGTCTAGGTTTCTGGGAAACTGCTCACCTACCCCTCCTCTAAGCTAACATTAACACTTACTTCTCACTTAAAGCAAAATGATGGCTTAGGGGAGGGGTAGGTGGGCAGTTTCCCAGAAACCTTGACCTTTCTCAGCACAGTTTGTTAACTATTTGGCAAAAAATTTTAGAGACGTTTTACATGTAACACGTTGATTGCAATTATAACGTTAACAATCTTTACATTTTTGATCGAAAAACGATTGATAAAGATACCATGACAATCAAATTGTTCTAAACGTTAGGGAAATAAGTCGTACAAAAAATACGTTAAAACAAGGCCTTTTTTTTAAAGGCCTTTTTTGACCTCCGTCTTTTTGAGAGGCGCGAACATAGTTTTATCAAAGTTGTAATCATCCTGCAAGCAAACGTAACGTACACGAAATAGGGAGTCAAAAAATAGAAATAGAAAGAGTTTGTGTGGTTTCTTGTGCATGCATTGCTGCCATAATTGCAGTTCAGCGACAAGTATCAACTCTTTTTTGTCCTGAGCTGTAAGATCTTAATGCCATTTCACAGCGGTATATTTTTGTTACTTTAGAGTAAAATAAATTTGCATTTCCTTCTGAAGCGTTTGTCTTAGAAATGGCTCTCAGACTATTAATACGACACTTTCTTGACTCCGGCTCATAACAATCCTGGTCATTGTGGAGAGAACAACAGCAGAACTAAAACTCGATGAAAAAGCGCTGAAACTACCAAATAAGGTAAGACTGAGCACATCATGAATAAACAAGGAGACAAGGTTTTTCCCTAAATAACGATCCCTAAAATCCCCATACAAACCTAAATAATATTTCTGTTACTTATCAACGACCACTCGTGAGATTGGGGTACCTGTGGTTCAATGCCCCTTTTTCGTGATGCTGAAGATATTGCTCAAGCGAGGGAGACTTCACGTGATGCTGATTGGTCAATTGTCGTGATGACTTATAATACTCTACTTTCATCTCAAATACTACCGGTTGCTATGATAGCAGAAAGTAACAAGCCATTTCTTCCAGAGACAAACTGTTGCTATGCTTTCCTTGGCGTCAAAATATTTTACCGTATGTATATATTTTAAAGTCGGTTACTATGGTGATCTTGACGTAATAGTTTTATGCTGCCAACAATACTATTGCCATGATAATTCTGACGCACATGTCAATTTTGCAGGGACGGTATTTTTATCAAAATCAAATAATAGTTTTAATAATGATAATAATAATAATAGTAATAAACACTATTTGACTGTCAATGTATTTAGCTCGAAAGTATTAACTGACGACCTTGTTTTTACGTCTCCTATTGGAGGCGGGGCCACCATTTTACTTGCTGATCCGAGCCAAGCGAAGGTCTAGCCGTTTGCAGGGCAAAGGCAGTACCTTCATTTCTCAGTTATTTTTAATAAGACACTGAGAATTGATCCGACCCTTTTGGGGTCGAACCCGCGACCTTTCTCCCTGCAGTTAACCGCTCTTAGCCTACCGCGATTATTACGTCGCTCTGATGTCCGTAATGGGAAAACAAAACATTTAGTATTCTAAGGCAAAGTAAAAACACCTAATGATGAGCATTTGAATGTTTTTAAAGAAGGTCATTTCTTCTTTTTCTTGCGGCTAGAAACCCTGAAAAAAGCTGACTGGTCAATTGTCGTGGTGACGACTACCGTACTTGCGTCACAAATATAAGTTGTTGCCATGACAGAAAACTAGTTACTATAGCAACACTGTGGTAAGCCTTTTCTTCCAACGACAAACACATCTGTTGCTATGCTCACCGTGATGATTTTAATGGCGTTTACAGTTTCTAAGCGTTCCTATGGTGAATTTGACATAATACATTTATGTTGCTAACATTTTGGGTATTTTTCACAGTTACAAGGGATTTGTTGCTATAAACAACGCGCCAAACGGGCATTTATACCTCAGTTTACCTCATGATTAACCGACAGTTCCTTCTCGGTGTTAGCTCGATAAAACCAGGTCCCATGAACTCCTTTGCTCAGCGACAACGGAGAAAAATTCTTCCTCGCCTGTTGTTTAAACAACAAAGTTCCAAGAAATGTAACTCCCTCAACAATGATGTGAATGAAAGGAAAGACCCAGAAAAGAAACCATCGGTTGAAATGACGAAGAGCAACTTGATATTGCTTGAGCAGATCAAAATATGCCGCGCTTTAGCAAGAGCATATGCGACAACCATCTTAAAGAAACGAAAAAGGACTCCTACACCTGAGGAAATGGCCATTCGAAGGCAGAACCTTGAACGCATCTTTGATCAGCGACGAGGTGCTATTTGCGAAGAAATTGAAAGAACTTGGTTTCTTAAAGGAGCATCGCTGCAAATACATCGACATAATTTGAAATGTACTCATGAACTACGCAAACGCGGTCTTAGTTTATCATAATCCATTAAATAATATATGCGTATAACCATCTTTTTTTGCCACACACTTATCCAGACATACATCACAAGCCGAAAGATGGACAAAACGTGGATGGGGCATCAGGACTCAATGGTTTCTCAACGACTCAAAAATATGTAAGGTTTAAATTTTGATTTTCATCAGGTTTTTTTTTCTTTTTCGGCGAATATAATGAACGCTTTTTGATACACTACTTTAGATATTATGTTATGTAATAGTAATTTTGTTTGTATGTATATGTCAAGTTCATACAAAAACTATAATTTATGTATTATTTGGTAGATTGCGCTTTACAGCGAATGCGTAAGCCACAGTTGTGCCAAATTGGGAAATCGTGCTTTTGTGTCCAGGTTTGCGAAAAGAATAGAATACAGCACTCTAGTGATTTTATTAATGAATGATCGGTCAAAACCTTTGGTGTGTTATGTATCGAGAAGTTTTTGCAGTTTAAAGTTTACCAGCAAGGCATAATCGTTGAAATGAGCAAAATCTGTCATCTCTGAAATTAACGCCTTATCTCTTTTTGAAAAAGCGCTCTTTAAAGATTCCGTTGAACGCAATAAAGGAGTTTACCCCTCTGCAGTGCCAACACGTGAAGTTTTGTATCTGTGCTGAATTCTTGGACAAAAAATTATCCGAAGGGAGTGTAGCTAAATGTCGTGGGGAGTGGTTAGTGGTCGTGGTTAGTCATGGGAGTGGGTCGATCGCGCGTAGGTTTGGTTAAATGTCGTGGGTAAAAAAAAGTATAGAAAAAATGATAAAGTAAAGTAATTGAAAAAATAATAATATAATAATAAAAATGAATAAAAAAAGTTGTAAAATATTTACGAAACGAAAATCTCCGACTCCTTGATTGCCCTTTTCACGGCTCCCTCTTCTTCCTCTTCCTGATTTCTCCTAAGCCACGTGGGACTTGGGTCCCCTTTCACAACATCACTGTATAAAAGACATGTTGTTGATGAAGATTCTCCATACCTGAGCGATCGCCGCGAAATAAACGAACCAGACGTAGAATATGTCGAAACTTGCAATTTGCAAAACGTATGGTACAGCTCTGGCTCGCCGGAATGGAAATAGCTGCTTACTATATTCAATCTTTGTTCGATCTACAATTCCAATGATAAGCGCAGATTTTTTCACGTTGGAATGCGATCACCATGGGAAAAGGGAAGGGAAAAAAGGACAATTTTGAGCTATTTCATATTGTTGGATAGAAGTCTTTCTTAAAGAAGTTTTAGGTCTTTTAGCTTACCAAAGATCCACCTTCATGCTCAACCTTTCAAGTTAAGGCTAGACTGTATGTAAATTTTATTGCTGTACTAAAATATAATTTTCTCGATTTTTTTTTGTTTGCTTTTGTTTACAAAATCTTTGCTGTAACGATTCTGAATATCATTCCTTAAACTGAAAGAACGTTTCAGTCACAAATGTTGACATCTTTGAGAAAAAGCAGTTCAGTCTCCAGTTCTTCTTTAGCCTGCTTCCATTTTACATAGCGTACCGAGTTTCGTATCCTTTTGTACCATAAAGGATTCGCGTATTTGCTTTGCTGACCGCGAGGAAGGGGAATAGGACTCCTGCTATTATCTGATGCGCGGAGATTTTCGCTTCATGAATTTTACAAGTTTTGCTATTCAATTTTTCAATTTTAATATATTTTTTGGAAAACATTTTTTTTACCAACGACATTTACCCACACCCACGACCCACGAAGCACGACCTCTACCCACCGCTTAACTGGCTACATTGACAAATGCTTGAAAGGTTGAGCACGTACTAAAAGGCAAGTTTGTCAGTTATTTTTCTCGGTTCATCGTATGTTAGACAAAACGATTCTTCTTTACCAAAACAGGCCCCTCCCTTTTACCTTTCTATTATGTTGTTAACTGTGTGAGTGTTGCTATGGTTATTCTGACACCCATAGAAGTAATTAAGATGTGTTATATTTGGGAGAAGCGTTGTTAACAGCTAATGGGGATTGGTTGCTATAATAAACGCCCAAAACAGGCCGCGTCCCTTTCACTTTCCTATTGAAACTGACGGTTTCCTCCTGTGATGGTTCGATAAAACTGGAGATGACATGAACTCTTTCGTACGGCGACAACGACGAAAAATCCATCCTTGCTTGTTATTCAAACGGAAAAGTTCAAATAATGATGACTTTCACAGGAGACGGAACACTAAGTAAAACAACAGTAATGTGAATGAAAATCAAATCCTAGATGACATCCGCGAGAAGAAATAAATGAGACTAACTTGATATTTCTTGAGCAGATCAAAGAAAGTAGAGCTTTGGCGAGAGCAAATGCGACAGCCATCTCAAAAAAGCGAAAAGAAGCTTCTACACCTGAAGAAATGGCCAATTGAAGGCAGAACCTTGAACACTCCTTTAATCAGCGGCGAGTGTGTGTTAGAAGCATCTTTTTGCACACACTTATCCAGATCATTACATTATCAGCCAAAACATAGACTCAACCAGGATAGCAGTACAGTGGAACTCAATGGTTTCTTAACGACTCAGCCATCGTTTCTGATTTTATTTTTCATATCTGTTGTTGTTGTTTTTTCTTTTTAATACGAATTAAAAGCGTTTTGATACATTTAGTTAGATATTATCGACCAAAAAACCGTGTGGACTCCAGGGTGACATAACAGTAGCTTACATGTAGGCGGTGGACGGTCGGTCGGTCCTACGCACCCTGACGTCATAACCAAAACTTCTTCCATCGTTTCCTTGGTTACAATTTCCCTCGTGGTGCCCATGACCAGCGATTAAAAACAGTCCATTCGAAACGTGAAAGAGTCATAAATATAATAGGACTCAATTTAAACATTTACTGCCTTACAGTAAATTGTTCACTTGTGATAATTCCCTTGCTTAGTGCCTGCACGGCATCTCTCGGGCACATATGCAAATATGCATTTCGGCGCGGAGTAATGAGGCCTCTCGGGAAAACGCAAGTGACTGATCCTCACGTGAAATGACTAAGATTATCCTGCGAGCAGAGGTTTCTCTCTTGCATGGCATTTAGCGTTTAAGGTGGCCCGTTCCTATTTATATGCGTGTTGGTTATGTTTTTGATTCGCGCTTTTTAGAATGAAAGATTCAACCGATTTCTATGATTTTTGGCATACTAAACTAGGGGTACCTTCCGGCAAGTGCCAACGAGGCGAATTCGATTATCTTTTGTGGAATGTGCCTATTCAGATCTTCGCCATATTTTTTTCACAATTTTAGAGGTTTAAAATGGATTCCGGTATAGAAGAGGATGGCACCCAACTTCAAAACAACAACTTTGGCACATTCTAGGCTTTCACTTTTATTAAACAATAACAACATGGCTTGAAGCTTTCAGTGTTGGTAAATATGAGCAAGTTAACACTTATGTTTCATGGAAAATTCCATTTTATCAAAGCTATAAACGTTAGAAAGAAAAATATAGTTCAAATGAGGCCTTTGACTGCTGAAATTAAAAATAATAATTAAATTCCGAGCAACAGTGTCATCAGGGATAAGAAAAATATTTCCCGTGGTAATATACATAAGACAAATAAACTTAAATAAAATACAAAGATCTAATGAGCGAGTGTCACAGGACAAAGAGTCCCTTGAAAGGCATAATGATAGTCTGAAAAACAAAAGGTCCGCAAATTCGTTGCATTCCTCACGGGAGTTTTGGACTGTCTCAATGTAAATTGAGCAGCAAAAAAACATGCTGGTTGACAAAATCTCTCGAAAGGCATAAATAAATTCTAAAAAAAGGTCCGCAAATACGTTGCATTCCTCACGGAAGGTGAGGACTGGCTCAATGTAAATCGACCTGAGAAGAACACGCTGGTTCTGATAAGTTTTGACAATATAACCCTATGCCTTGATCAACTACCGCTTAAAATTCAATTCACAAAGGAAAAAAGAACACTGAAAACCCTGGTTCTGAGTCGAGAAGCGAACACACTACCTCAATGTAAATCGAGCTGCAAAGAACAAGCTAGTTCTGACAAAAATTTGAGCGTAAAATTCTATTCCTTGATCAGCTGCTGCTTTAAACACAATTTATAAAGCAAACCAGAGCACTAATTGCCCTTTCAAAGTAGAAATCGTATTAAAGCTTGCTCACCAGTTAGGTCCTCTTAAACAGACAACGAACAGCTGCACACTGAATCACCCAATCTTGAACCACGAGTTGTAAAGACAAGACCATGACGTCACTACCCAAATATGGGGTCTTACTTACACCCAAATATGGTCCAAAATGCAAATTTTAAAGGGTTACGCAGAATTTGAGAGTTTTTGCCTACATTGCGCGGCGTTATAATTCTGCCGCCGAGTCAACCTCGCTTCTTAGCTCGGTTGCCTCGTTGGCAATAAATAGTAATGGAACTTTAAGAAAATGTTATTTATTTTTTTGTAGGTATAAAACTTTTGAGATATCGGCATATATTTAAAACCGCATTTTTATGAAAAATGTAAATAACTTCGAAATCCCACGACATATTTTTTTTTTTTAAGGGCCACCTTAAGAAGTCGTTCGCGTCGCTTCAGTCAGTCGCGAGAAACCTCCTGAGGCGTAAATAAACCAACTACGCGACAAAGAAGTCACGCGAACGACTTCGTAAAGGCTAAAAGCCATGCAAGAGAGAAACCTCTACGAATTTCAGTAATCGACGAGATACGCAAGAGTTTAAAGGCCGTCATACAACGCCAATCAACTACAATCTTTAATTACATGCATGGTTGATATTTTTTTTATGATAGCTAATGGTAAAGCAAAGTCAAATGAAGTTATATACAGAATATCATTATCGTTAATTAAGGGATTGAACTAACGTTTTCGTGTTAGCCCTAAATCATTAAATGATATTTCTTACACTTTGCCAATGCCACTTGCATAGAACAGAGAAGACAATAAATGCACACACGTACACACACAATACACTACTCGAGGAAGAACAAATATGAGCAGTCACTTTCAAATACTATTGCTGTAGCAGGTATTGTTTTCCGGCCCCGTCCACACAAACCCTCCGGATATTTAGTCTCGAATCAGCATATTTGACACGAATAGGCTACGGATTGAATGAGCTGCCTCCCTGGTTTGGTGTGTAAGGAAGGCCGATACTAGCCTGCGTAGCAGGCGCTTGGAAGTAGTGGGCACGAGAAAAAACGGGCGGGCGCACTCGCCCGCACCTGTTCTCTCTTTCGCCCACTACTCCCAAGCGCCTGCTTTGCAGGCTAGCCCGATAGGTGATATCTGGTTTTAAAAATACCTTCGCGGGTTTGTGTGGACAAGGCCTTAGTAACCGTCGGGAAAACTAAATTTAATCTGCTACACAGGCGTTACTTTTTCGCGTTTTTCAGGCGAGCGAGGAGCGCCAGATCAAGACAGCAATTTTCCGCATTTTTTTTGTGCGCCTTCCCCCGTCGCGCGTGTCTCCCGCTTCTCGCTCGCTTTGCGCTTCCCTTCACTCGCCGGAAAAACGCGAACAAATAAGGCCTGTTCTACAGGCTAGGAGAATTTGGAAGGTCCTTTGAATGACCGGAAAACCTTTCCAGAGGTCCAAACAGCTGTAGATGGCATTTACTGAGCGGTTAATCCCAGGGTAGCTTATGTTTGATTCGTCAAAGACAATCATCATTTCTAAGTTTACTTTCTAAGACTTACAATCACAGTGTACTAAATACACAAAAAAATAATCTACATCATGGCAGTAAACGAACTGACCTTATAAGCATTTAAACACTATCTGAATTGGTGCTGAAATTATCGCTGTTGATATCTAAAACCTAGGACGTATTTGGGAAAAAAATAACCTTCACCTATATACGTACACAAAGGATTCTTTAAATGAAATTAAGTGCCTGTATTCTATATTCTGCATAATACCGAGAGAAAACTAAGGCTTCTGTGTGAGTAGACGCTCGGTGTTTCAGACTGCTTATTAGGTTAATAACGCAGTGCCCTTCATTTCACACAGCATGACTGGCAGATCATCGTATTTACTTGCACGGTCTACAATACGCAATATATTTTCACCTATGCCTTATGTTCTGAGCCATTTGGAAGACGCATAACAAGGTTATACGTAGAGAATTCTTCGTCGCGTAAATCCTACTCACATACTTAAGCGACCTTTGACTAAGGCCTCCTTTATATGGATAAAACTTGCCCCGGGTAGAAGGGGTCACTCGTGAACCGTTAGCATGATAAACAGAAAGTTGGCTCGGCTAAACGGGTGACCCGCCCAGCAAATGTTGGCTAGGCTGGAAGGGTGACCCGCCCAACAAAAGTTGGCTAGGCTGGAAGGGTGACCCGCCTAGCAAAAGTTGGCTAAGCTGGAAGAGTGATCCGCCTAGCAGCAGTTGGCTAGGCTGGAAGGGTGACCCGCCCAGTAAAAGTTAGCTAGGATGGAAGGGTGACCCGGCCAACAAAAGTTGGCTCGGCTAGAGGGGTGACAAGCCCAGCAAAAGTTGGCTCGGCTAGAGGGGTGAGGCGCCCAGCAAAAGTTGGCTCGGCTAGAGGGGTGAGGCGCCCAGCAAATATTGGCTCGGCTAGAGGGGTGACAAGCCCAGCAAAAGTTGGCTCGGCTAGAGTGGTGATCCGCCCGGCAAACGTTGGTTCTGATAAAAGGGTGGCCCGTCTAGCAAAAGTTAGCTAGGCTGGAAGGGTGACCCGCCCAGCAAAAGTTTGCTAGGCTAGAGGGGTGATCCGCCCAGCAAACGTTGGCTTGGCTAGAAGGGTGGCCCGTCGAACAAAAGTTAGCTAGGCTGCAAGGGTGACCCGCTTAGCAAAAGTTGGCTAGGCTGGAAGAGTGACCCGCCTAACAAATGTTGGTTAGGCTGGAAGGGTGACCCGCCTGGCAACAGTTGACTAGGCTGGAAGGGTGAGCCGCTTAGCAAAAGTTGGCTAGGCTGGAAGAGTGACCCGCCACAAAAGTTGGTTAGGCTGGAAGGGTGACTCGCCTAGCAACAGTTGACTAGGCTGGAAGAGTGAGCCGCCACAAAAGTTGGTTAGGCTGGAAGGGTGACTCGCCTAGCAACAGTTGACTAGGCTGGAAGAGTGAGCCGCCACAAAAGTTGGTTAGGCTGGAAGGGTGACCCGCTCAGCAAATGTTGGCTAGGCTGGAAGGGTGATCCGCCCAGCAAAAGTTGGCTTGGCTAGAAGGGTGACCCGCTCAGCAAATGTTGGCTAGGCTGGAAGGGTGACCCGCTTAGCAAAAGTTGGCTAGGCTGGAAGAGTGACCCGTCGAACAAACGTTGGTTAGGCTGGAAGGGTGACCCGCCTAGCAACAGTTGACTAGGCTGGAAGGGTGACCCGCTTAGCAAAAGTTGGCTAGGCTGGAAGAGTGAGCCGCCACAAAAGTTGGTTAGGCTGGAAGGGTGACCCGCTTAGCAAAAGTTGGCTAGGCTGGAAGAGTGAGCCGCCACAAAAGTTGGTTAGGCTGGAAGGGTGACCCGCTCAGCAAATGTTGGCTAGGCTGGAAGGGTGAACCGCGCAGAAAATGTTGGCTACGCTAGAGTGACGCGCCCAGTAAAAGTTGGTTGGGCTGGAGGAGTGACCTACTTAACAAAAGTTGGCTAGGCTGGAAGGGTGACCCGCTTAGCAAAACTCGGCTAGGCTGGAAAGGTGACCCGCCCAGTTAGACTTAACCTCCCTCGGCCGGGAGAGTGACCATTCAACCCGGGACAAATTTCCTGCACATGGGCGGGACCTCACCGTTGAGGGCCTTCTCAATTTATAAGGAGTTTAACGTACGGAATATGTCAAAAGAAGCCGATTTCTCGTGCTGAATTATTAAGACGGCATTGAAACTCAAGAAAAGAAAAAAAAATGAACGTTGACTGTTAACGTCGTCCGAAAAATGTCATATTAGGAAATATCACGCCATTATATGTCGTGCAGTGACGGCCAGAAAATGTAGCAAAAAGCGTGACGCACATGAAAATTGTTTTTATGCTTATTAAAACGAAGAAAAAAATCCCCTTTTAAAACCTATTGTTTTCGTTCGCGTAACTTCTGTCCCCGTCGTAGTCTTAAACCATGGGCTATAGGAAACATAGCCTGCGGACACAGACGTATTTCCGGTCGTCGCTTCTCTCCACCCGAACCGTGACAAGGGATTCGACTAAATAAAAGTTAAAGTTTTGTGCAATAAAGTTGAATTACTCGCAAAGTAGTATTTTTTTTCCGTTCTGTTCCTTACATTTTTGGTATAAAAGCCTGGAAGTACACTTTTTTTACATTCAAAACTCCATGGGTGTAATTCGTTAAGTCTTGGTTACCAAGCCAATCCTGAGGGGTGGACGCTAAGCGCGCGGTGTATTCTACTAAAACACCACGTTTAGCGTCCGCGCCACAGGATTTGAAGAGAAGGCTTGGTAACCAAGAGTAACCGAATGGCGAAAGAGTTCCTCAATGTCAGTAATTTAACTTTGTTGTACCAAAAATTAACTTTTACTTGGTCGAAATACATGTCTCCTGTAGCTGATGGCAGCAAAACGTCTGCGCTAAATCCGTCCGCTCTACCGTTGAATAGCAAAGCGCACGATACAAAACTCGGTAAGTTGCATCTTTGCTTTCCCGCTGCTTCCACTTTATCAACATTTGAATCTTCTTTTCGGGCCATTCTTCGTTGTCTTTATGGATAGAAATCAGTTGTGCTTCCTTAAAACCAAGTTGACGCCCCAAGGGTTTCCACGTTTCGAGTTCCCTTGATAGAAGTTCTAGCTCCTCATCAGTTGGCTGACCCTCTTTAATGTTATCTACAAAAAGAAAGCACCCGCCGTCTGTTTTGAGGAGAAGCAATTGGACAGGTTAGTAGTTAGCTTAACATTTCAGGTGATCAATATATTTTCCAATTATCTAGTACCCAGCATGGCTTTAATTGCGAAAATTTCCACGGAAAAAAAAAATTAACAAAGTTTAAAGAAACTAAATTTTTACTGAAACAAATAACTAATTAATCCGTCAAAGTGGGATTTTTTTTCTTCCTGCAACAGGGGGAAGGGGGGCTGGGAGGTCCCCCTTTTATAACTTCAAAATCACCCCTGATACGGCCACCAAAATTACAAAGAATAATGTAAAACACGCAAATCATCTCCTTAATTTAATTCAGTTCTATTTCTACGTAAGGGATTTTTACTGCAGTTCCAATGAACGCAACTTCGAAATGGGTCTTGTGAGCTGGTTTTTCCCCACTTGAACCCCGTACATGGCCATCTTTCCCTTGATACACCTCGACGATTCTTCCAAGAGCCCAATAAAACAACGTCCCCTGTTAAAACGTGGGATCCATTCTTTGAGCCAACGATGCCAAAAGTGTCTAACTAGTTCCTGCGCCCTTCTTTTCTTTAGACTATAGCTGATCTCGTCAACGGATTCTGGGGCGAATCGGCCAACAACTTGATCAATCAGAAAGTGGTTCGGTGTCAATGGTACATCATCTTCAGGATTCGCTGATTGGTACATGAGGGTTCTCGAATTTAACAATGCTTCTGTTCCTGTCAATGCTGTTACTAACTCTTTATCTGTCACATCTGAATTGCCTAATACTGCATTCACAGCCCGCTTTGCAGCTTTAATCTTAGTCTCGTGTACCTCTCCAAAATGGGGCGCTAGTAGAGGATTGAAGTGCCATATGACTCCTTTGGTTGCTGTTGGCTGTTTTTTTGTTTGTTTGTTTTTTTTTTCTGATCCAGTGCTTCGACCAGTTCTCGAAATTCTCTCTCGGCCGCAAAAAAATTCGTACCATTGTCAGATAACATCTCTCTTGGTAGTCCTCTCCATTCTATAGAAGGCTCTCAGGAATGAATCAGGGTAAAGTCCAAAGGCCATCTCAAGGTGAACCGCTCTCGTGGCCAGGCACGTAAACAAACATAAGTACCGCTCTTGCCTGTGCGATCCTCTTCCTTGAATTGCGAGGAAAGGTCCCCCCAAATCTACCGTTATTTGCGAAAAAGGGTCTTAAGTCTGATTTGTGGAAGAGGCGCCATAATATGCCTAGAAGTTCTGCCTGAGAAGCTTTTTGGTCTTGGCAACTCCTCTTCCTCTTCTTCAAAAAAATGGCTTCGAGGTAGGTAACGGGTGGATGTACGTGGCGTGTGGCGCGCGCCAAGTACCCGTGGCTACTGGTGGATGGTAGGAGATTTCAGCGGAGAGGACTGGCGCGTAGCCATTTTGGGTACGTCGCATCAGCACTTCAGGGCGGAAAAACGTAATGAGCATGCGTGAACTTTTTCGCCCAGATCCCCTGGCCGGGTTTGAAAAAGTGGCGGGATTTTAAATATTTTATTGCCTAAAAATAAAATGTTTTCACTCATAATCTGAAAAGAACAGGCAATTTGTCTTTAAAAGTTGCAAGCTGTGGTTATAACCTTGTCGTCACTTAATTTTCTCGAAGAATACCTCATAGTAAAACGGACTTTAACGACATTAATTTCCTTGCGTTGTACTGGAAATGTGCATGCGTAGCTCCGATTTTTTTCGAGATGCATTCACAAAATGTGTTCATATAAGGAAGTTCCTGGATATATAAGGTCCGGAGCTCCACTGTGGACACAAAAACAACATATCTTTGGACAGTGATTTGCCCAAAAAAATTAACGCTTGCCCACAATGTGTTTGAAGTCACTGAACTTTGTCGCACTCGAGCTGATATTTTAAAACCCTCGCTCGATCGGACACTCGTAGTTTCGCAGATCACTAAAATATAAACAAAATCCTCAATGTAGAAGTTATTGCGTTGATATGTGGGCAGAAAAAAGGTCAATCTTTATCTAGTAAAATCTTCCCAAAAATCGGTTTCAAAGCAACTATAGTTTTTTAAACTTGCTCGTTTCGCGCAGATATATAAAAATTGCTTTGTGTTGTCAAGTTGAACAGGCATTAAACATCTGTCAAAAACCTACGCGTAAGTAGGATTTCCTTCAAACAAAGTTAAAGTTACATTATTTCAAAAACTTCTTGCTGACAATGAAGAAATGAATTTTCTGTGCGAAAACAACCTACCTAAAGATCTTTAAAGAAAAAGATCAGTTGCAACTTGGCAGCCAAGCCATGATCCACTATTTAGCTATTTTCAATAAGCTTAACTGGTCCATGCGAGGGTCTTCGTTTAAGCAAATTAAACTCAGCCGATCATTAGAAAATACCGAAAATTGCACATAAAATATAAGGGTTTGTTTTGCTCGCCTCAGTCAAATCAAGCTGCAGCAATTGTTTACGGGAAAAGAGTCAATTGTTTTGAAGTTTAACACTGCCGGCAGTTGTCGTTCTCTACTTCACAGCGAGTGAAAAGGACAATTTGCGTACAGAAAGTTACTCTTACAAAGAACAGAAACTTTCACAGTGCACTGGAAAGCAAAACTATGTCCTAGTAATGAAAAATGAAAAAAACTCTGACTATTATTAATTGAGTCTTGAGTAAACTTGCTGGTCTTCTATTTCGGAGAAAGTTTAATAAGCGCACAACGGTTTGTTCACTCTGATGCGTTAAAACAGCAATATGGTTCTTTCACTGAAGACAAAGATAAAGCTGGTTCTGCAAAGGTAATAAATCTGGGCATGTAAAAAAAGTAACCGTAACTACTAATAACAAAATACAAGCGGGTTTTAATTCAACCCGGCGAAATCAACTCAAAAATTAATCGGATGCACAATCAGAAAAATACTCGCCTCTTAAGAAATGTTCAAAACCTTTTATTCCACCTCAGATTGACAGAATGATCCGTTTTCCTTTAACATTGGTTGCTCTGAATCCAAAGTAATTCTCAAGCGACGAAAAAAAGCAAACATTTCCAATAAAAATGCTTTACAGGGAGCAAACGTTCGCACCTCGTGCATTTCACTCAGGACTCCAGAAACAAACAAACACAGTCAACACACAGAAAAGCCCGCCTTGAGCCTGCGATAAGGGATGCGCAGAAGCTTGCGCAGAACGTTTTTCCGCCCTGAACCTCAGCACCGCCATTATCGTCGAGCAAGATAGTGAAAGTTTAGCGCTAAAAAGCACTTCGGAACTGTGACTTCACGGGCAATCAAATGTCGGAAAAAGTTAGACCAACTATTCATCGCGTAAACTGGGAAGTTGGAATCACAATGCTATCCTTTTTCATCGCTGTTTTTTCGCTTCTAACTAACTTCGCCGACTTTCCAAAATTCTTTCCAACCTTCAGATATTATATGCACATGGTAAGAGTGTGAAAAGTATAACAACAAATACAGAACTGAAAGGGGAAAAACGGAGGAAAAAAGACTTTGAGAGGTGTTATAACGCTTTCTTTTAAACTTTATTTGTACCTTTGAATTGAAAGATCACTACTTTCTTGCAAAGTTCTGTTAGGGTTATTCAATACAAACGCCATTATTCAATTTCTAGTACCCAGATTCCCAACTCGCACAGTACGTTTGGGTCACCAGAGTGTTGTAACGCTGCTATTTTGCACGGACAACCTTTTTTACCAATTTCGCGCGCTTGAGAATATGCACAGACTGCCCACGAAATCGCAGATCACTCAACGACTCAACTTGGGAGCGTCTCCTTCGTCGACGCAATAAATAAGGTTTTATCAAATAAAATTTTAGTTGAAATAATTAATAACTAATTAATTTTTAAGGTTTTATCAGAAATACCTGGAAGACTTTGCGCCCTAACAGATGATGTGGAAGGACATCCCTGCAAGATAACCAAATTAGCACGGTACTTTAATTTCAAAATCACTGTTACTAAAGGTACTCTAGGCTAGTGCTTTATAAGCATTATACAATTTTTGGGCAAACAACACAGAATTGCGCAACATATTGTTTTGTGATCGTTTATTTGGAATTAATGACAACTGTTTTGATCAGTTCTGAGCAATTAAACCACGAAAAGCAGCGAAAGAACAATGACTTGGTACAACCAACTCATATTACACACATAAGCCTTTCTCAACACTTTCCCCAGTCCCGCGGGGTACTCCTTACGGTGGCCTATAGGGTAACGCTCCGCCTGAATGGGGTACCTCTTTTCAGATTTCTGGTATATGCAAGGGTAGGGATTTCACTAATGGAACTATATCAAAGGGTAGGGAAATCTGTCATTTCAGTCTGTGAAAAAACCCAAAAGAGAAAAACACTCATTGACAAGTTATGTGATTTGGTCATATTTAAGAGAAAGCAGGAGCCCATTTTCAAAGGCATCAGTGAGACCATGAAATAGCATAGAGAAGTGACTGATACTTTACGTGTGGGGGGTATATTATTCCTTCCCCATATGTTAATCCTTACGACTTATTAATCAATTAATTAATTGCGGGCGACAAGAGGAGCCCGCAATCCTAATCTCCAGGTTGTTATTACGCATGCGTCGCATGTATGGAGCCAGCATTCGTTTGGACTTCCACTAGGAATGAATGGAATGCACAAAACGCAAGATGATCACGCGCGTTTGGACCTTCTATCACTCGTAATCTGATCACTTGTGGTTTGATCATTTGTCGCGTGAAACTTACGAAAATGACAGAGTTGGAGCAAAATCATTTAGACCTTTGGCCCCAGTTGTTCAAAAGGTGGATAACGCTATCCATCGGATAAATCTGTATCCGCTTGATAGCACAATTGGTTTTCCTAACACTTATCCGTTGGATGTGATTTATCCGGTAGATAGCGCTATCCATCTTTTGAACAACTGGGGCCTGATCGTTGTCGTCCGCAATCCCTAACCTTTGGTTATCACTACTATGGTAATAGGACTGAATGGAGTGCAAGTGAACAGTCTGTAACCATACGAGTGATTAAACACCAGCTCTGTTACCAGTTTATTGTTACTAATACAAAATTTGAGACGATGATTTCTGATAGTTTCAACTTTTTTATCAACAGAACAAGATCTTCCTATAGATTTTACCAGAAGGGAAAGAAAAACACCGCAGTCGAGTCGTTTTTAATGCTATAGTCAGGGATGACGATAGGCAATCGTACTGGAGAATTTTGTTGCCCCACCAGGGTTTCGGCCCCGAGGAGGCACCTTAACTTCCCCCGCGCAGATAAGTATCGTTTTTTTTTTTTCGTTGTACTGGTAATATAAGAAATCTTCTCAATTTGAAGAAACTAAGCGCGCAAGGTGGTCCCGGTTAATTTTTCAGCAGCATTAGTTTCCATCCTCCAGAACCACCTTCATTTTTAAACTAAACTTACATGAAATTTTTAAGTCTCTTCAAATTTCTATTCTCCTTGAAACCGAAATCACTACACCACAGTGGATTCGACTTCAAGTTATGTTTTCATTTTTGCCAACAAGCAACCTAGCGAAGACGCGAGGCTGCGAGGGGGCAGCCTAATAGAGCCGTGCGCGATTGTTCTAGGAGCAGAAAAAGTCTCGAATCGATGTAACATAGAGTAATGTAAGGCAACCATGACGTAATGCTGGACAGAGAATGCATTGTTTTCAAGCGAACTCGTGATACAGATCAGAGAATCCACGAGCCGTGTGCGTGTTTGTGAGTCCCGTGCTCATCCCGTCTTCAACCAATCGTCGGGTGGATCATTTCCCCCATACGCAATATTTGTCGCATTTGCCCGCTGAAAGTTTTCATTGCATGTCTTTGAAGCAAAATAATTCTGATGGCTTCATTGGCGCATGCACCATAAATTTTTTTAGCTTTACAAAGAAACCAGCTATGTCTGTACGTTGAATATTCGCTGACTTTAATATGATTTTTCGAGGATTTTAAGTTTGCTTATAAGACCACTAAATTTTACTCAAAATGACTTGTGCGCAAGTTCGGACAAAAACACGAACTTCAATATCTCGAGAAATCTGCTGCGCAAAGTCGGGATTTCAAATTCTTTATGCAGTAGAAGAGTACAGTTTAGTTCACTATTTTCAAAAGACAAATTAAAGCAATGGGCAAACATACACCATACTTCTTTTTAAATGCTTAAATGGTACGGGACCTACTTATATTGGAAGCCTTTTTAAATACAGGCATACACCGTATAGGCTAAGAGGCGAGGGCTTGAATTTGGAATTACCTAGCTTTAATCTTAAATTTAAGAAGAACTCTTTCACTTATTCATTAACTAAGTTATGGAGCAGCTTGCCTTCTCAAGTGCGTCTTTCAAGTGATGCTAATGGCTTCAGAAGTAATTTGCATGATTGCAGCTTTTTAGAACGTGTCTTATAGTGCACGATGGTAGCTTTTAACTGTTTTTAGAACGAGTATTATCGTTTTCCTAGTCACGTTTTTTAGTATGTGGCTTTTTAGTCAGTTTTAGCTTTTTATATTTTATGTTTTTATTACCAAGTTTTTTATATGTATATATTTATTGAGTTGTTTTTAAAATTAATAATATTATAACAGAGCCGTAATTATTATAGATTTTATTTATACACGTTCGTATTTTGAACGAGTTTTTTAGCTCTTTGACGTAACGTGTTAAAATAAATGATTGATTGATTGATTGTCTGTGGTTGCCACTGCCCGCGTGATATGGCTGTGCTCATGCGTGAGGTATCGGTCCGGCCGTGGGTTAGTGTATGTGTGCCCTTTGCTTTAAGTTTGCACTATTTTCAATGCAATCGAACTAAGTTCAATCTATTTTTTATCAATTACTGTATTTCATGACATTTCTTAACAAATTCAACAGCGCGCGCGTATAGGTAAAATCTTTGCTCGTTGGCACTTAGCAATAGCTATAACTAGTATATATTTATAGTGACAAACCTAACAGTAAATGAAAGCTAATCATTTCGAGTCAGTGCTTAGCCCTAATCACTATTGTAAATGCTTAACCCAAATTACTATGTTCAGTCCTTAACCGTAATCACTACAACGTTTTTCGCGAAGTTTTAACATGTCACAACCTAAGAGCATAGAAGTAAAGAGATACGTATTGAACGTTAAAAGACATACTTCAAAATAAACGTCATGTCTAAGGCGGGGGCAGATGTAGTGAGAACTATTGCTAGTTATAGATCTGGTTAACTAGGTTGAAGCAGTCAGGTATCTTTGATTGTGAAATGAAAATAATTGTCTCATTACCTCTTTTGTTGTCTTTGGAAACCATTGCTCAATACCATTAACTTTTACTGCCTCTTGAGTGACTGTACAGAACATTTGATCACCTGGATAGACGTCAACGAGGTCTAAACAGGTATCTTGTTTGCAGCACAATTTTCCACATTTTGTACACTCTTGACCTTCTACCACGCACGATGGACAGGCAACACAAAGGCTATACTGTAGCCCGTGCAAATAACGGA
Organism: Porites cylindrica; assembly: GCA_964035525.1. Lineage (NCBI taxonomy): Eukaryota > Metazoa > Cnidaria > Anthozoa > Scleractinia > Poritidae > Porites > Porites cylindrica. Next base: position 26,364,360 of record OZ037781.1, on the reverse strand, counting down.
ATTCATCGGCCAAAACCTCTAAAGTGTTTTCCAGGAACTCTCGTACTTCTGTTGCCATTTCATTTGAACTATCATCAGGAATCTGCTGAGCTTCCCCTTCTTTCTTCAGAACAATCTTAATAAACCGTTTCTTACAGACAAGTTTTAAGCGGTGGGCAGTTACATCTCGTCTAATGATGAAGAAAGCTCCATTTTGGGACAATTTTATATCATCTTTCCCACGATTTTTTCGAAGACGTTTAGACGTGTTTTTATGAATTTCCATTCCTGAAATCCAACTGATTGAGCGACAAACAATTTGAGCGAAAACTCCATGGGGAACAAATCCAGTGTCAAAGTCGATGTACAACGGACAGGGATCAGAACTTGAAGGTACAACCTTCGGGAGGGACCCAATCCCCACTCTCATTTGTGCTGGAACATAGTACTTTTCACCACTTGAAGTAGAAAACTTTGAGATCAAACCAAAATGTTCCATCAAGCTTAAAATGTCCTTCTTGACAACGCTCGAAACGTTCAGAGGGCGAAATACATGATCAACCAACACCGTGCTGAGGATACCAGTATTTTGCAAGTTCTTCCATTCGTTTTTAGGAACTGGATCCTAAATGAAACAATGACAGCAAAATATATTATCTAATTGTTATGTAAGACATTAATCATGGAATGTAAGGGCTTTGCAGGTGAAGGGGGCGGTGATTAGCTGAGTGAATGCCACCTCCCAACTAAAATTCTCGATTTCGATCCAAAACATCTTATTTATTTATTCATTTATTTATTTTACATTTGCCACAGAAAATGAATATTACAGAAAGAAAAAGAAAAAATGTATATCTTACTAAGATTGCAAATTTATAGAGCATGAAAAGTTACAAAAAATAGTCCAAAATTAAATGTAATATTAAGTGACTTAACTTTTAACTTGTAATAGATAGAGTGGCGAGGAGGCCCAACAGAAGCTAAACAGCTTTTAGAAATTGGACTCCTCATACTTAATTATGATTTAATGTAAGCTGCTCTTTAATAGCTGTTTACTTGTTACTTGAGCAAATATTAAAGGTAATTACAAGTAAAAACATCTAGCATTTTTTCGGGACAAAAAAAAACACTTTCTTAAATTCTCTTTCTCGTTTGTCAAGAGGAAATAATCACATGAAATGACATTACATTTCGCTGGAAGACACACGGTGGTTATTGAATAAAGGCAAGGATGTTCCACAGGCTATATTTTGAGTTACCACGATTTCTTGCCCACGGTCTCTGTACAACGCGGACCGGATACCTGCTGATGGCGGATGCGGATAACCAAAAAAATGAACATCACTAATTTTACTAAAAAATTGTAAAAGAACGAAATTCCTTAAATTAAAAAAAAGGGAAAAAACAAAACCCAAAGATAGGGTGGACTGCGCGAAAAAATCGGCGCGCATTAGTTCGCCTATTTCGCGCTTGCCTCGTTATTCGCTCCGTTTTCCCACAATGGAGCCTGGTCTTAAGCTCTCAATGCAAGTCAACGCTTCTGAATCAGAGGTTTTCTTGTTTTCTTGTTTTTTTTCTTTCGAGCAGGTAGATTTATAAATTGCATTGAGAAATCTTTGTTCTGTAGCCGTTTCCCGGGATGGAGGCAACTTCCAAACTGGCCTTGACGAGTATGTGTTTTTCTGGCACCAATCAGAAGCCAGAACGGCGGCGACCGTTTCGAACTGGTCTGATAAGACATTGTCCCCAGGGGCTCTTCTCGCCGTTCTTTACTTTTCTTTGTTCCCTATATATTTTTCCGCCCGTTTAGACTTTCCCTCGCCCCCTTTACCTGCCCCTGGGTCTCCGAGGATGGACGACATTGCTTTTGACGGTGAAACTACTTTTCGCCATACAATTGTTTGAAGCGACCCGCAATGCATGTTTGCCCCCCCACCCCCGGCGATCCCAGAATACCATGCACATAACATAGGTCTGCGATTACTGGAAAATCGTTCATTTAACTCAAATTCGATCCTTTGATAAGTCGACGTAAAGTGCCGTCTAATTTAGACGACGAATAGGCCATTTGCTAGACTACGAGTAGTCCCCCATTTTTCCTCAGGGATAGTAGAGCGAGCGAAACGCGAGCGCGCGTGAGTCACCCCACGCGAGAAAAGGCGACACGCGATTTTTCTCTCTTCCCGCCGCGTGTCGTCTTTTCTCGCGTGGGGTGATTTTCACGCACGCTCGCGTTTCACTCGCTCTACTATCCCTGAGGAAAAATGGGGAACTACTCGTAGTCTAGCCATTTGCACGATGACATCATTTTACTACTACGACCAGAATCCTTAAGGGCTTTCCTTTCTTGTCACGGATTTTGTCATTTTAATCTCGCGGGATTACCAAATTGAAATATCACAGGAAAAACGAAAAGAATTCTGGTCTCGGTAGTAAAATGACGCTATCGTGCAAATGGCCCATTTAATCTGTCTTGTTGACGAATTTAATCTGAATACACAGGCGGTCCAACAGAACTGTTGGAGGCATCGTGGTGTCACGCGCGATATGTGATCCCAAACATCTAGGGCCAGTTATTTAAACAGAGTTTAGCCAGTGTTTAACAAAACTGCGTTCTAAGCCTTTTTCTGTTAGCCTAATGCTTATCTTTACACCATTTACCGTGAAAGGTTTCATGAAAGCATAAGGCGTACGCTGGAAAAGCACTTATTTTCTTAAAATTACCCGCTAAGGAAGATATCTGGAGGTACAAAGATTTGCTAAACCGCGACCTAAGTTAGACTTGGTTTAAATTACTGACACTTAAAATTTATTTCGTAAAGCCAGCGCGCTCTCGGCTTGATTGAAGTGATCGGGAGAATGCTCAATGAATGCTTCATAAAACAAAGAGGTTTACACCTTTTAATCCCAAATGTCAATGTAAGGCAGGTAAGAAAGATGAATAAAGATAACTTACCATACGTTTTTTAATTTAGTGTCACCTTCTGCATTTTTGTGGAGTTTTGAGTCGCTTGAAACTGACACCCCCCACTAATACATAATAAAACGACGTCGATTTATTATGTTTCAGTCAAGGTTTCAGTGCCTCGAACAGCTCGGATGGTCCCCTTTTGCTGACGTCGGTGCTTTTATACCACTGAACTACGTTAGCAGGAGGATCCGAGCCGACTCGAGAGAAAAAAATAGTCACAGAGCTGCCGTTACAATATAGGCTCGAAAACAAAATGTTCCTCCACGGAAACGCCTTGTTTACTACACGCAGAATAACAATAAAAATGGCGCTAAATCGACATTCTCGTCCCCAGAACAGGCTCTGGAATCAGTAGTGTAGAGGCTGCTCGTAAGGTCTCTCGTAATTGGTCGCAGGAAACAATGAGATGTCATTCTTTTCATTGTTTTAGTATTGTTTGGGGTCAGTAAAACGCACCCATGACCTTCTGGAATGGGAGCCCGTTGAACTTGTGCCTATGCGCAGTGAAGGAAACTGGCACCACCTCAGCCTACCCTCTCAGTTTCCTACGCTATAATAAATTAATACACATTAACATTGCATTTAATTCGATGTGTCGTTTGTACAATGTCTAAAATGAGACACTCTACAGACGTTTTAAATTAATCTCATACTTCGCAGCATCGTCGAAGAAATAATTGTTTTAAAAGGTGTGAATTTAATTCGTCTGAATTAATCCGACGTATAAACCAGGCCTAAGGTCAACAATAATGGAATAATTGAAAAGATTTACGACAACAAATGAGACAGGTTTACCCCAGCGGAAGATATGTTTTATTAGACTTTATTGTGTTGAACATCTAAACGACCGGAGTAGATCCATCCCACCCCCATTCCCCCACCCCAACCTAACCCCGTTATCTGAACCTGACAAGTTTTGTAAGAGAACAAAACATGCTTTTCATTTGTTACTATAATTGAGTATTTTTACTTACCATTCCTTTTAAGTTTGGAATGGTAATCAGCTTCCTGAACACGTCAATCAACCAATGGGCGTTCACAACGACTGTGTTGGCGTGCTTCACAATTATTCCCAAGTCATGGAAAAAATTCATCATGAGGTTGAACTCGTCTTCGTCAGTTACAAAGCACTTGTCCCTGGCAATGGCTTGAATTTGTTCAACTTCCAAATAGTGTACATTTCCCTCTTTCAAAGCACTGATAACCTTCTCAAAGTTAAACCACCTAGATTATAATTACATGACTTTTATTAGGTACATTACTGACAGTAGATTTGGACTGACAGAAATATTTAAAACATTAAGACTGATCTGCCGGCACCTATAGTAATCAATGCAACTGTCAAAGCCCTTATACCATTATAATGCAAACGAGCTTCTTTGACTAAGCCTATAACGCTCAAATGGGGTCAGTTCTTCACATATATAGTTTTAATTTTCTCACGAATGGCTGTTCCAGGGATACCATTGCACCCGACTCGTTCCCAGTCGTCCCCCATTATCTAAGAGAGAAGCGCGAGAGAAGGGGAGCCGATTATCATCATAAGATAGATTCGGCCAAGGTAAAACAGTACTCGCAAATTCTCTACGTTTATGGGATGATCCACCTAGAGAAACGTAAACAGTGGCTACATTTTATCTTGAAAATATCTCAATTTAGGAAAGTGTGCAAACTCACCGAATGGGTCTTGCTTCCCCCATGTAAGGCTCTTTATTCAACACTTCAACCATACGATTCTTAAGCTTGACAAACCTCTCATCAGACGATCCCCTTTCATTGTCAACTGAGAAGCAATCAATCACGTGATTTTTTAATGACTTTTCCAGGTTTGAAATCTCTGTATCAATCTGAGATAACATTTCATCGACGTTTCCACATGGTGTGTCAGCATGTGTTCCCACGATAAACACAGGGGGACGATAGTAAGGATCGTTTCTCGCTTTTTCCTCATCGATTTCTTCTGATGAACGCAAGGAACAGATTGATACTAGCCACGATAACAAATTTTCGATATTTGTTTCTTGATTTGGGTTTTTGAGTTTAATGTCTTGATCACCTTGTCTGACACAAGGCTGGGCAATCTCCTTTAAACCTTTGTTTAGATTGTAGACCAGCATGTATACTGCACGCTGTGTAAGAAACGTTGGATGCGAAGCATAGTAAAGATCCTGTCC
>OZ037781.1:26289236-26354236 GCA_964035525.1 Porites cylindrica | reverse complement strand
CCATTTGCAGTTTACTAATAAGAGCGTGGGTTCCCTATGTTAAAATCCCAAATGGCGGACATTTTCGTGACGTCATAGGTACCCAGCAGCGCCAAACATGTATATAATAAAACTTGCATCATCTTCTAGAGGTCATCACAGGCTGTCCTGTCTGTGAAACGTTAATTTTTCATATTTTAATTTTAATTAACATATTGAAAAATTTAAAGTAGCAAAAATCCAAAGGTGGGTTATCAACCCCAAGCCCTCTTCGTGGGTGAGTTAGCGTGGAGTGATGAATTTCCCTTAATACCCACTGATATGCACACATTTCGTCCTACAGACCTCATCTTTTGGCACATCCCGTAGATGGTGTTTTGTTTCTTCCTCTTCTTCTTCTTCTTCCTCTTCTTCTCCTTCTCCTTCTCCTTCTCCTTGTTCTTCTTTTTTCAATTGTATAGCCGCTTTTTTTGCGAGAACGTTTAAGTGCTGAGATAAACCAAACGTTTCATCAGTAACTCTCCAGTTCTTCACTTGATCGCCTTCATATTCAAATTCCAAACAGTCGACGTCAATTCCATCGGTACTACACTGAGTTGGACTAAATGGCAGACCTTGGAAGGACTTCTTCAAGCTCGTCTTTCCCGCTCGATCCTGACCAACAAACATGATTCGACCACGGTACACCTTTACTTCACCATTTTTCAAAGCATTCTCGAATGCACGAACGGCCCTGGGTCCTTGTGCTGTAATCTCACTTGGAATTTGACTCTAGTGAATAGATTCAATAGAAAACTCATTTTCAGTTTATATCATACTTTAGCTTGTTAAGCTGTTTTCAATATTATACTTATTCAATTGTGACCTCTGACAACGCCGTGCTTTAATCTCACTTGGAATTTGACTTTAGCGAATAGATTAAGTTCAAATAGAAAAATCATTTTCAGTTCACATCATATTAGCTTTTTATGCTGTTTGAATTATTATGCTTATTCAATTGTGATCTCTGACAACGCCGTTCCCAAGGCCGTAGTTACTAAACCGAGGAACCAAACTAGTTCTAGTATAGGCTAAGGGTTCCGGGATCCCAGCGGAACATCCCAAACCAAAAATTCCTAAAGTACATGTATTTCCGCAACGACCAACACTGATCAACAAAAAGACGCAGAACCCCGGGGGGTGGGGGGTACTGCTATATATGGGCTATATAGGTATGTGCCGCTGCGAAGGGTATGGTTTTCAAGCAGTTTACTCTAGGATAGGGTATATAAATCAGAGCATTTGGGTCTAGAATAGGGTATCATTTTTCAGGAAACTGATCAGTTGGTTGAAGATTTTATCTAGACTAGGTAAACAGCTACTCTAGGATAGGGGGATTTGGGGAGTTTACTCTAGTATAGGGTAGCAAAATTCAGCTGAACTAGCTCTGGTATAGGTTAAGGGTTCCAGGGTCCCAGCGGCACATCACCACCCAGAACGTCCTAAAGTACCCCCCCCCCCCCCCCCCCCCCCGGGCTCAGAACGACCCCAAACGACTTAAAACAAGTCCGCCCTCCTGGGAACGTCGGGTAAGATTGATTTCAACATCTAAACTTTTAAGAACAGGAGCGAAGGATGACCTGTATGATCTTTTAGGAAATAAAGTGCTGACAGGCCTAACCACGACTCATAAGCTCGTTATAGTGTGAAGCGTGACCTTAGAGTTTACCTTGCTGAAAGCGAACAGAGGTTTTCCTAATTCTTTATTTTTTCTATCGGGCAGATTATACGGTGCATGAAGATTCTAAACTTTGACTTGCCGCTAGTCTTACTACAGAAGTCATGTAGCTGGTCTGTTTCAGGTATATTGATTAACTATTTCTTGTGAAAATTTATGGCAAGTGACTGTTAGCACTATAAACCAGAGGCTGACAGTGGAGCGAGAACTAGCTCCTTTTCTCATGATCCTATGGTAACTGAAAGTTGTTGGATTACTGTGTATGACGTTTTAAAAGAGAGATCGAATTAAAGAAACACTCTCTGTTCAATTCACGGACTGCTTTCGGAGCGGTTGTCATTAACGCATCACCGGTGCACCAATCGTGCTGTGTAGGGAAGAAGGGCCTTGATTCCCAACTAAGCCGTTGAAAACATGATAAGTTCGCGTCGATACCAGGGTAACCACGTTAAGATCGGAGGAGAAATAACAGCCCGTGACCATGGCAGAATGACACAGAAAGCAGATAAAGAAATGAGAGCTGGTCAGCAATATTACACGGTTGTTGTTCCGTGATTCAAAATGCTCTCAATCTGGGGAGCTTCATAATGTTTTTTGGTTTTCGCAGGAATCCTCAAACGAACATCTGTTTGTTCAAAGGCATAAAAACAAGTTGAAACGGTTAAAGATTTAGCAATTATTCTAACAAAAGGAATTTCTTTTTCGTCCTGTAAACGCTTATACCGGCGTTCAACGGATGACTTCATCTCGGATAAATGACAGGCGGTGATGATGGTGAGACGTTTACCAGGCTTTCGTTCTGGTTGAGCAATAACACTAGCCTTCACTGCGCCTTTCCAACCAGTGGGCAAAAATAAAAAAAAAGAGAGCGAAAGAAAGAAAAATCCCTCAGACACACAGTGAAAGTACGTGGAAAAGATTGAGACTAATGTACCCAATGTATGGAATAGAGATGATGACAAGTCAAGTGAAGAAGCTCCATGCTTAAATGAAGAGATATCTAAGAGTCATAATGAACTTATCCCGGATGAACAAGATCACAAATGTGGAAATTCTCTGCCGTACAGGACTACCATCAATGATTAAGAAAAATGTCAGATTGCTGGGTCACGTGCTTAGGATGGATAATAACAGACTTCCAAAGCAGCTGTTATACTCTCAATTCTGTTTGGGAATGCGTAATCAAGGGAGGCCTAGATTAAGGTTCAAAGATGTTGCTAAGAGAAACATGAAATGAAGAGACATCGTTCTCAACCGATGACAGGAGAGTGCCAACTGCAGACCTACCAGGAGGAGACTTATCAAACTGTGCTGAACTCGAGAACAGTCATGGTCGAACCGACTGAGTGTGATGATGATGAATAAAATGTTCCTTTAAAAAGCTATTGTGTGTCAAGGAACGAGATATTCGTCAATTGCTCAAGCATTTATTAACAGCTCTCACAGGACAGCACGTGAGGTAGTCAAGGAGATACATAGAGGATATTACATGGCCGCGCGGAGATACGAAATTTCTCTTCGAGTGTTTTACTTTACAAATTCTTGCCAACAAATCTGGGGGTGTTTAAACCAACCTTTTATAATTTTTATACATCACATTTGAGGTGAAACAGTACTATTTATCACACAGACCTCGGACAGAATGCAGTATTTCACAATTTTTCAAGACAAATTGCACTCAGTCAATATTCAGGACGATCAATCGTAAAGCGAAACCGTTCAAAAATTTCCAAAATCACCCATATGGCTAGCCGGTTCTCGTTTCTATAGTGCGAACTGTCAGTGTGGTCGAGTGTTTGAATGAACTTTAATAGCGTTACACTTCAACATAATAGCGAATTTATTATTATTTTTTTTTGTTATTTAATGGTTTCAGTTATAACGATGTGTAATCTTATAAAGCGTTTGATACGCGCGACATTTTTGAGTACTCCTGCAAGCGATGTTCATGAACGATGAAAACAAACGGCACAGACAAGCGATTAAAATTGCAAGAGAGACTACTAACAATCAAAAAAAGAAATATAATTCGGTGAAACGTTTACAGAGATAACAATTTTCATTCATGAAGACAAGTATTAAAGTGTCTCTAAAAATCCTGAGTCTCGGCGTGAAGCTTTATAAGCCGGCTTCCCGGCGCGGGTGTTTACTGTTTTCCTAGGTGAACTCCTCGAAGCAAGAAAATCGCTCAAAGTTTTCTTTCTACAGCCAAATTTATAACTAAATATTCTTCAGAACGTTTTCTATCTGTGGTGAGCAAATATATCTGAAGGCTTTTTAAAGTTCTGTAAGCTTATATCAAACCGTTCAAACCTGATACTAGGTCAGATCATTGACTCAAACTACGGCTACAAACGTGCATAAACTTTCCGCATAAACTGTCAGCGTGAATGTGCAAGACTTCATGAAATAAGATATAACAAAAACAAACATCAAATACAATAGTTACTCAGGCTTACCATTCGAGATTCAGTTCCTGAAAGCTATCAAGGAAGGCCACAGTTGCTTGAGACTTTTAAACCCTCTTAAGCATTAAGCAAGGTGAAAAACGAAAACGATGCCATCCGAAATCGAATTACCAAATTTTGACAAGCGACGCGTTCCTCAACCAAAAACCCAGTAAACAAACCAGCCATGAATAACAGAAGACTCTTGATAGCAGTTGTATTTCATTTTGTACATCCAGAAGAAAAAGACAGTTAAAAACATCGCAAGTTGACACAAAACTCTTCAGCTTCAGCTGTCAAAGTAAACAATTTTCAAGATGCTGCATAATTTTTTCGCATGAACTCACCTGTCAAATTTTGACCAATCAGAGTATAAAAATTGGACGTAGAGCGTGACCAACGCGTGACCATGGTAAGATAAGGTCTTCCCCGCCTGTACTTTTAAAAAAACTGGCTGAATTTTCGCTTCCTAAGTCAGTTTGAAATCAAAATTCTACTAGTGCGGGGCCATAGTGACATAAACACAACATATTTGATATGAATCCTTGGAAAAAATAAACTTGAGCCTGCGATCATTTCAAACTGGTAATTTGTCAGCGGATAACTTCAAAAAAAACTCGACCTCGATGGGTCGACACTTGAGCCCGCGCTACGGTCAGGTGATACTGGTCAGCGGATGCCCTGTTTTGACAGCTGTCAATTGATCACAACATTGATGTGAAATTAGTTTTCTCTTGGGCTCCCAAACTAGCTAAATGTGAGAGTAAACATTGGTTTTCCCGTGGTGCGGACGGACGGTCGGTCGGCGGTCGGTGTACGGTCACGTGATTACCAAATTTTCTGGGATGGGTAGATTTACTTAGCAATGGGGCTCCGCCCACGCGCGCGTGGAGCTCCGCTATAAACACCAATGAAATGCCAAACCATTTTATTTTAATAGTTTTTTGGTCTGAAAGGTGCGGTTTATTATGAAGCCATAGCAATGGTGATATTTTCATACGTGAAGATAACATGTTATTTTCACATGTGAAGATATCAAGTTTTCGCGCGAAAGCTCACCTGGTATTTCATTGGTGTTTATATAATAAAAAGTATTAAGTCATGTAGCGCGTGAGTGTGCTTTATGGGTTGGCGAAAACTGGTCTAACATAGTTCAATAAGTTACGAGAGGGTTTTTTGTTTTGAGAATTGAGGATTGGGAAAGGTTTATTGGAGTCATAGTAGTAGTTTAGATTGCGTTATTAGACAAACGGAGAAGTAAAGGCTGCAAGTCGCCGATCAATCATTTTCCCATGAGCATGAATATGAATGTTGTTGAATAGATTTCTATCTGGCTAAAAAGTACCAATTGCAAATTACCTGCTTTGAAACTGAAATAATTTCCCCCGAAAGTTGATTTACTCATTTATTTATCGACTTATTGCTTCCTTCACATAGAACAGTTTGTTGTAATTATTCACAGATTTACATGAATTACAGAGAAGCAAATATTGCTGGAGATTACAAATCCCTGTAAAACTTTACCACTGGGGTTTGTATTTAAAAACAATACACAAACTAATACTAGACTCAGAAAATGGGTGGAAAAAGGCCAGCTTAAACGATGGTTATATTAAGCAATTACACAACCACATTGCTAATTTATTGAGAAAATATCAGTCAGGTACAATTCTCAGAGAGCATTTTCGAACCGTGAATACGGAGAAGGATATTAGATTCTTGGAGGATTATTTACCATGGCTGTTTCTACTGCGACTCGTTACATAAATTTCAAGTACTTTATGATACAATTTGAACATAAAAACAAATATTTCTAGATTATTTATATCCCGTACTTTTGACATTTTGAAATCATTGATTAAAAATCCCTTATAATTGCACCCTCTCAATATATCAATTTAGTTCTAACGCTATGTTCTCAGTCACTATTAATAGCAGATAGCTTTTCGTTCCGACACAAAAAGTCCGGTGTAGTGTCAACACTATCCGATATGTGACTCTCTACTTTAGAGATCGGCGCGGGGCAGCATCGCTCCGATACAAAAATTGCCCCGAAATAACCAATCATTCTTTGGTTAAACAGAAGTATGGTTTTCTAGTAATCAAATTCTAGATAGCCTCGAAGGATAATTGTTGACCCATAATGTAACACTAACAGAAATGGATGAATGTGTAAACAAGACTATTGTATAGTATTTTGGTCACCATTGTATAGTATTTTGGTCACCCATTTAATTAAAAATCAGGGCCTTACTCTAAACATGATTCCAATTTTTTTCTGAAAATTTACTTTTTATTAAGCTGAAACGAGCTTTCCTAATTAGATTTTCATCAATTACAGTGCTCAAAATGTGCATTATTTTTTTTGCATTTAATTATTTATTTTTAATCCATGCTTTTATGGTTATTGAGATTGACTGCCTTGACGGTGTGTACACTTTGGACCTCCCTAAACGAAAATTCCTGGATTTACCCCTGTAGACTGGAGGTTCGCGGGAGCCTGAGAAAAGTAGAAGTATGTTCCCATCAACGAGCCTGTCTAGAGTTTCTGAATGATGAGTGTTGTTGAAATGTTCCTTCCCTTTTATGAGGTTATTCATAAGGGAACAGGACTTTATATAATGGCTAAAGAATCTGCTAGTGGCTAAATTGAGTGACAACACGGCTACTTAAAGTACTCACCAAAAAAGGCCTTTCATAAATGCAGAACGCTTTAGCTAAATCCTGGCGATTTACGAGTGGATGGCATAAGGCATCATACAAAACCGGGTAGGTTGCACCGGAGCCTTCTCTCTGTTTCCATGCGTTCAACATCATGTAAACCTTTTCACTTAAACTTTCGTTGTCCATATCGAATCCCCCTATGTCTACTGCCAGAAACTGAAGTCGTCGAGCTAGAGTTTTCCATTCTACAATTTTCATTGACAATTCTTCCAAATCATAGTCATTCACTTCACCTTCTTTGATTCTTTGTACACCTAAAAACAAACCCAAAGATAAATAGTCTCCTTCCTCAGTTAGTCTTTCCATCCATTCATCCATCTAACAGGTGTTTCAAATTTTACTCCTATGTAATTGCTGTTGAAGTTCGTTTTCCCCTATCCTTTTTCATCCATTTAGTTCTTTTTGTGGTGATTTTTTTTTTATTCCTTGTTTTTCCCGTCAGAAATTTCACTTTTGATTGGCAATACATCCTTTGCGGCTAAACAGCACGGGGATGTATAAAAAGCTAATTTCCTTTTCGTTTAAAGTTGATGTTACACGAGACGATTCGCAACGACGATTTTTAACGCAACACAGCTTGCAATGTTGGAACAATGTCGTAACAATTCGAAACAACGTCGTAATAATGTTGAACATTGTGTTGTGCTAAAAATCGTCGTTGCAAATCGTCTCGAGTAACATCACCTTAAGATCCCACTGCCTTGTACATGTTTGCTTTCTAGCAAGGCGTTCTGGTACCCTCGGATGTACATTTAGCTGGCACCACTTCTCTTAGTAGCTACTCAGCACTTATTCTGTAGAACCTTCGCGTTAGCCGTTTGTTACTGCTAAAAAAAATAGAACGTCAGTCGTCAGCTCCTTTGCAGCTAACTCAGAACCAACTCTGAGTTATCAAGAAGCAGCTCACAGCAACATTGAGCAAACAGTGAGTACTTTTGAGCACTGTGACAAGCTCATGATCAGTCAATTGTTTTCAGTTGAGTTCAGAGCTAATGTTGTAGTTAGTCAAGTGTGGGTAGCTTGTGTAGACTCTGGGTTGATGTCACGGTGACAATTGCTTATCTCTTGAATGCAGGTGAAGGTTGACTATACTTTAAATGCTCAACCCGGCCCACACGCTAGCGACTTTGCAGAAAAACGTCATTGTTTCCTGTGACCAATTAGGAGAGACCTTCCGAGCTGCTCCTACACTACTCCGAAGAGGTCCTGCCTTTTCCGAAAACATTCCGACCCTTTCCAAGCAACCACGCGCGAATCCCACGCCATCTGATCACGTGACACCCCTCCATGCACGATCTTAGGCGCCACGCGCTCGCTCACTCGGGTCTAACTGCACTCGAACGAACGACCCTTATTTGCATAAGAAACGATTCTCATTTGCACAGAAAACTCGGTCCCCTTTGTATACCCTACTACATCCGTTCAATTTTCGCCCACTTTCTACTCTCAAACAGCTTTACGTTCCGACTTTCGAGTCACGTGTGCAATGGGATCAATAGTGAGATCAACTTTTCTTTTCAAGACTGTGGAAATGAAAGATCACAAATGCCGCCACCGCTCGGTCGAAAACCAAACCGGCCGGTAGAAGGAATAGAAGAAAAGACAGTTCGGCGGCTTCCATTGAGCCGACAATTAACATAGAGAGAGGATGATATAATTTTTACCGCGATGCAACTGATTGGGTAACCGGTAGTTTTATTTTGTTTCAGGTCTAGTTTAGCTTAAGTTTTTCTTTTACTGCATTGGCAAATAATTTGTTTTTTATGTAGGCTGACTCTACTACTCTGAGAAAACATGAAACGCTCTACTCAACTAAGACGAATGGTCGAAACGTTCTGCTTCATTTGTTGTTATTGTCAAATACCCATCGAAAATGTCTTTTTAAAAACACATTTCTTTCCTTTGCTTCTTAAATATTCTTCTGTCGTGTCGTTGTTCATTGAGATTCCTTTTCACCCTTTACTTTCTGCGCTGTTTTGAACTTGGCCATGCACAAAAAACCAAAACAACAAGAAAAGAACGCTGCATCGAGTTGTAACTAAAAACAATCCCGATTATTAATTCGCGTTCATTTTTCGCGTTCATATTCATTTTTCCCGCGAAAAACACTATAGGGCTGTCAATCAAATGAATAATTTTTACTTCCGGTACAAACAAAAAACCGTCATTTCTCCGCCAATGCTTACTATTTTTCTCATAAAGGTCGCACTAAAACCATTACTATGAGCCAAAAATCAACATTTTAACAAACTTTTTCATCTGAAGGTATCCGGTTAACCTTCAGAACTTTTGAAAGAAATCGCATAGTACAAAAAGAAAAAAAAAAAGAAAAAGCGCGTAAAAATAAATAAAAAGAGGTTATCCTTAATGCAAGAAAAATTTCCGGACATCTTTTTATTTTCGTTTTATTCACCTGTTCTTCAAAACGCAAGTTAACAAATTCTTCGTCTAAAAATCTGCAATCTTTTGTCACGTTAATTTGTGACTCTCCACAGGATTTTAATGCTAAAGGTGAAAGCACGCGCACGACACGCTTTCACTTTAAAACAAAAGAATTTATCTTTATTAATAACACGCTTTAGCACGCTTGTAATTTTGCCTCATTACCAATTTCTTTTGTTTCAGAGGAAACGCCTCAGACAATTGAGCGTGAGCAAGTCGAACAAAAGAGCGTGTTAAAGTTTTTAGGCAAAAGCTCCGTGCGAAAAAGCACCGACACGCTTTCAGTGTGCGCAAAAGCACGCAAGGCGTGTTATCTATGAGCTAAATAAATTTCCTCTACAAAAAGGAACTGTAAAATTTATAATGATTATGAACGGCACCCTTTTTTGGTAACTATCGAGAAAGAAAAAGTTCTACCTCAGCGATCGCAGCAATAGTATCTGATTGGAAAAACCCTGTCGCTTGAAAAGTATAAACAGTGAACGGTGGGACCTACTGGATTTATGGGTAGAACTATCATGACGAGATTCATAGAGGTCTGAAATCGTAGACCCCTGCTGATGTTCGCCTATTCAATAGGCGAACTAACTTTTTACGGCTCATTTGCTTGGAGGTGACAAATTCTCACATCAACTGAATTCCTGTACGTCAACAAGATTTTGGTTCAACAAAGAACTCAATTACAAATTAGCCGCATTAGAAGTCCTTCTGCCGAACCGGAATGCATTTGTCTTTGTGGCTTCTCTTTAAATTTATTGTAATTCGAGAAGAGTGATTTTACGCACTTCTTGCGGGGGAATTTTCCATTGTATATTTTGTTCACTTGTATTTATTAAACACTAAGGGCCAGTTATTTAGCCCGTATATTTATGTTACAAGATCGCGTTATAATTAAGCCATTTTGGGTTTGCCCAACGCTTTTATCAAACCCCATTTATTTTGAACAATTTCAATAAAGCATATAAGACAGACTGGAAAAGCACTTATTTTCTTAAGTTAACTCACAAAGAAAGAGGCCTGGAGGTCTAATGATTTCTTAAGGTGGCCCGTTCCTATTTATATGCGTGTTGGTTATGTTTTTGATTCTCGTTTTTCAGAATGAAAGATTCAACCGATTTCTACGATTTTTTGCATCCTTAATAAATAATGATGGAACTTTAAGAAAATGCCAACTGCAATGAAAACCCTCTCGCACGATAATATGTTCAAGATCTGTGACTTTCCTATCACATGCTCACGAGTAGTATGCCACTTGGAGATAATAGATAGATAGATAGATGCTTTATTGTCTTAATACCTTGCAGCCATAGGCTGAATTACGAAAGACATTACAATAAAAGGACATTACAATAAAGACATTACAATAAAAAAAAAAAAAAGTACATAAAATATAACAATAAAAAGGTAAAAAGTATAAAATTGCTACTATAACTAACTAGTTAAACACTACTAAGCGCAGAAAACGTGACTAAAAATGAAAGATTTTTTGCATCGATTGGTCTTGCACAAAGGTAAGGCAAAGTTACGATTCCTCCTTAGAAAGTAATTTGCTTTTAGTTTTTATTTACTTATGGAAATCTATTTACTATCCAATTTACGGCGTAATTTGCCCTAGTTTTGTTAGGGGCCTTATAAGCCTTTTCCGATGATTATATCAGTCATTAACAAACCTTTTTTTGCTCCTATAAGTCCTATAACAATCTGTATAAAACATAAATAGACATTTAGTTTGCAAACCGTGTTTTGTCTACTATTTCATTTTCAGTTTAGTGATTTTTCTTTTTTTTTTTACTTATTCTTCGTAGACAAATTATTTAAAAGTCAAAGTATAGAGGCGTCCCAAGTGGCATACTGCTCGTGAGCATGTGATAGGAAAGTCACAGATCTTGAATATATTATCGTGCGAGAGGGTTTTCATTGCAGTTGAAAATTGGATGGCGAGGTGTTCTCGAACTAGCGGGCTTGTTTCGCCTCAGAACGAGAACCTTTGAAGCTATAAACTGCCAAGCGGTTTCTGCAGATGCTGTGTTTTGTTTTTTTAATATTTTTGTCGAAAATGAACGGACAAATGCAGAGTAAGTTGGATAAATAGAATATTTTTAATTTCAACGTGCATGTAGCAGAAAGTTGGTTGTATTAAAGCGCTAACTGTGTTCGCCGTAGTAGTCCGATTACTCATTTTCTTCCAACAATTCTTGGGTAAGAACAACGTTTCAGTTAAGAGGTAGTTTGTCAGCTCTCTTCCGCTATTTGTGCGTTTACGTTCACAAATGTGTTAGCCTATCATTTTAGCATTAAATTTGACCAACATTTTGTGGAGCGATTTCTACGGTCACGATTGCCTTCAAACTTGCAGACATAAAACTAGAGAGCTCTGTGGCTTATTTGCTGAAGTTAGGGAAAAATCTGTCGTGGGATTTCGAAGTTATTTTCATATTTCGCAAAAATGAGGTTTTAAATATATGCCGATATCTCAAAAGTTTTTATACCTATAAGAAAATAAATAACATTTTCTTAATATTCCATCATTATTTATTAAGGATGCAAAAAATCGTAGAAATCGGTTGAATCTTTCATTCTGAAAAACGAGAATCAAAAACATAACCAACACGCATATAAATAGGAACGGGCCACCTTAAGGTGACTCGACCCAATTTTTTTTAGGGGGTACCATCCTACTTTGAAGCTCTCTGGTATCCCCACCTTTACTTTTATCGTAAGTATAACACATAAAATGGATAACATATAGATCAATCTACAATATAACATAAAATTTTGGGCGATCGGAATAAATGTCACGTGGTTATAATGCCACGCCCCTTTAAGGTCTGAGTCGAAAATCTGCTGTTGCCGACATTTTTTCGTGAAAATCTCTCGGCTACACATAGTGCGCATTAGTGCCTTGCGCTGAACAGAGTTTCACCAAAATCGCAAAGACCCAATTCGAGAAATTCAGCGGTTTCCAAATTTAGGTCATAATTTATGCGAAAATGATAAGCAAACTTTACACGGATTATATCTAATAAACTATGAGATTCGTCTCTGTATTTTGGGCATCCTTATAACAGATGGGTCCTTGCAAGTCAGCAAAACGCTTTAGGGCCTTGTAAATGCGCGCGATTTCGAGCAAAGCAAACATATAGAAATTATAGTTTTCGCTATTTGTTGACGTTTGTCGGCGTCTGAATTTCATGGTCATTGAAAAACTGTGACATTACCTTCTATAAGCCCAAACTTGAGTAAACATTGAAGATTTTTAGCGTTTTGGCTGAGTTTGTGCTTTGGGAGTTGTCTATTGTTTCTAGTCTGTCATTATACAGCATTCTTGTTCAGCACGCTTGCAATGACCACGCTTGGCTGACTTCCGAATGCTCACCGAGATATGATAATTTAGGGCCTGTTTACATGGAGGTGGGGGACCCCAGGTAGGTGAGGTAACCCGCTTAGGTGGGGTAACCCGCCTGTCCATATAATCTCTCATTTTCATTTGAGCACGTTTACATGATAGGTGGGGTGACCCGCCAAGGCGGGTAGCCCGGTCTACCAGACCGGGTTACCCTCTCAGCCGGGGTCACAATTTGTCATGTAAACGTTTCAAGGTGGGGTAACCCGCCTGGCCGGGGTCGGATTCGTGATACATCAAATTCGCGCAAAATTCACTTTCGCGGTGTCTTTGCATTATGATTAAAGTTAACAATAGAAAGCTATTGCACTGACGGGTTGCAGCAAGAGCAACAAGTGAGTGAAAAAGTGCATTAATCGCCAAAACTCGTGGTTTGCCAGCATTTTTCTTGTTTACGTGCTTAGCGACCATTCAATAATCTTGAGAAAGTGCACCCCGAAAAGGCGGGGTTGTAAGATTGCATGTAAAGGCGGGTTATTTTTTTACCTCACCTAAGCGGGTTACCTCACCTACCTGGGGTCCCCCACCTCCATGTAAACAGGCCCTTAGTATAAGAAAATAGAAGGGATTCCCGTAACGAGTTGGTTTAATTATTGGCTTGCATTAAACCTATGAAAAAATTATATTTTTTTAATAGTAAGTAGATTTAGTGTGTAGCACTTCTTGATTTTTTTGCAAAGGCACAAGAACTGAAGCACGAGAATTGATTAAAAATTGTGAGTTAAACCTCTATGTATCACGCGATGGCCTGTCTCACTGTACCAAAATTATCATATTCGGAAGTCAGCCAAGCGCGGTCATTGCACGCGTGCTGAACAAGAATGCTGTATAATGACAGACTAGAAACAATAGACAACTCCCAAAGCACAAACTCAGCCAAAACGCTAAAAATCTTCAATGTTTACTCAAGTTTGGGCTTATAGAAGGTAATGTCACAGTTTTTCAATGAACATGAAATTCAGAGTCCGGGTAGTTAGTTAATCAATTGTGGCCCTGAAAAAATTTGAAGGAAAAAAAACTACGAATTTTTAAGAAAATGCTATTTTCGTTAGATTGACTCTTAAACGCTGACAAACGTCAACAAATAGCGAAAACTATAATTTCTATATGTTTGCTTTGCTCGAAATCGCGCGCATTTACAAGGCCCTAAAGCGTTTTGCTGACTTGCAAGGACCCATCTATTATAAGGATGCCCAAAATACAGAGATGAATCTCATAGTTTATTAGATATAATCCGTGTAAAGTTTGCTTATCATTTTCGCATAAATTATGACCTAAATTTGGAAACCGCTGAATTTCTCGAATTGGGTCTTTGCGATTTCGGTGAAACTCTGCTCAGCGCAAGGCACTAATGCGCACTATGTGTTGCCGAGAGATTTTCACGAGAAAATGCTGGCAACAGCAGATTTTCGACTCAGACCTTAAAGGGGCGTGGCATTATAACCACGTGACATTTACTCCGATCGCCAAAAATTTTATGTTATATTGTAGATTGATCTATGTGTTATCCATTCTATGTGTTATACTTACGATAAAAGTAAAGGTGGGGATACCAGAGAGCTTCAAAGTAGGATGGTACCCCCTAAAAAAAACTGGGTCGAGTCACCTTAAATTCATACATAACAACAAGATTATACCGTCATTTGAAATCCCCGAAGTCGCGTCTTCTGCATGATCAGCATCACTGGGATTGCTGCTTGATGTCGTCTTACTTATTTTTGACGCTGGCTCTTCTTTAGGTATCAGTAAAACTAATAAAAACAAGAAATGAAACTCAGCAACTTAAGTAGTAGTGTTAATCACAGAAATATTTAGTTGATCAAACCAAATTTCTGACTTTCCCTCTCCACCCTTACTGTTAATAGCCCATACTACGGAGACAACTCCTCTCCCGCCGGCTTACTTTAGCTAAACTAAAGGTCACATGTATTACAACAAAGCATGACAAACCTAGAGATGAATATCCGAAGACCAAAAAACAAAATACTAAAATAAATATATTAATAAATAAGCAAATACTGTGAAAGGTTTGAACCCAGGAGTCATTTCAAAAGTAGGTTGAGTTTGATCGTCCGGGTGAACGTAGTCCTGAATAGGACTGTTGTTGTTGACAGTGACTGACGTTTCAACAAACTGTGCGGTGGTCATCTTCAAAGTCAAAGTGAGTTGTATCACGTCAGTTGACATCGCGACGTAATTGACCAATCAGATCAATAACCAGAGTAAAATACCACCAACTGACGTGATACAACTCACTTTGACTCTGAAGATGACTACCGCACAGGTTGTCGAAACGTCAGTCACTGTCAACAACAACTGTCCTTAGATTGACAGCTGTCAAAATCAGACATCCGCTGACAATTATCACATGGCCATCTCGCGGGCTCAGATGAAAGACCAGTCGTTTTGCCCCTCCATATAAGCTGATATTATATGTCACACTTACCAATTCAACATAAAAACGAAACTACGCCGGGCAAGGCTGTCATTTGGCTGACAGTCGTTTAAAGTTATATTGGCAAGCCAAATTAAGGTCAATTGACAGCTGTCAAAATGGGACATGTGCAGACCATTATCAGAAAACTAATAACGTGGGCTCAGGTTCGCTCAGGTACACGATCTGGCATTTTCCACTACATGCCGGACGGATATGTCTTACTCACACTCGTAGTCTGTTAATTCGAATATTCGCCATTCTAATGAAGGTTAATTGTGACCCTCCACAGGATTTTAATGCTAAAGGTGAAAGCACGCGCACGACACGCTTTCACTTTAAAACAAAAGAATTTATTTTAACATGCTTTAGCACGCTTGCAATCTTGCCTCATTAGCAATTTCTTTTGTTTCAGAGGACACGCTTGAGACAATTAAGCGTGAGCAAGTCGAACAAAAGGGCGTGTTAAAGTTTTCAAACAAAAGCTCCGTGCGAAAAAGCACAACACGCTTTCAGTGTGCGCAAAAGCACGCAAGGCGTGTTATCTATAAGCGAAATGAATTTCCTCTACAAAAAGGAACCGTAAATGATTATGAACGGCACCATTTTTTGGTAACTATCGAGAAAGAAAAAGTTTGTCGCTTGAAAAGTATAAACAGTGAACGGTGGGACCTACTGGATTTATGGGTAGAACTTTATTAGCATTGCAAAATCAAAGTTCTTTCCAGAAATGTTTACTGTCGAAGCTGTGCAAAGGTTATCTTAACTTTCCTTAATTTAAAATACACTTGCAATTTTCTCAGAAACAGTGATCTTTCGGACTTAAGTCACTTTCTCGCCGATCGCAGCAATCGCAGCGATCAAATAGAAATCATCAAGAGCCAGGATCGCTAAATTGTATTTATTTTTTAGCGATTGCAAGGATCGTAGTGATCAAATGAAAACCAGCCTGCTTTTCTAGATGTACCAAAATTCCAAAACGGTTTCAATGTTGCTTAATTCATTCGGCCGGCAATAACACAAAAAGCGAAACCAGTATTAAAATAATGTATGTAAATTTGTTCTTCTTGAAATATTACATCGAGTATATGCTTCAGTTGTCCAAATTCCGTAATCATCCTGTTGTCTTTGTTCAGTTTCTTGTGGTTGCCGTCTGTTTTAGAACCATCTAAACAAATATTCGCGCTATGAAGTTACGGCGACCGATTTAGCGTCATCAGAAGTATTACGGCCTACAATTATTTAAGTGTCTTAAAGCAGTCTGCTACACAGCCGTTTTAGTTTCGTCACGCAACCCTCCTTCCCCGGAAAACGGCTGTTTAGCAGACTATTATTTAAGCGGCGCGAAAACAATTTTTTATTATGTCGCGCTAGTTTAGTGCGTCTTTTAAATGCCTATTTTACGTTGATGCACGAGTGGATTTGTTACTCTCCTGAAACTTAACGGTAGTGCCTTGAGGACTAAATTAAAGCAAAGCGGAATTTAAGAAAAAAAAAACAGTCGCTTTTATATTTACAACCAAATTTTTACACAGAAACTAATTTCTAAAGAAATAGTCTACAAAATCAAATCAAACTTATGGCGCAAGTTTGATGACAGAGATCGCATCTTTTCTTCTTTATAGCTTTTCGAAGCCAAAAGTTCCTGCCGTGTTGCCGTTGGCCAATTCTCTCTCTGAAAATAATAGGTCTACGCAAGCCAAGACAACTTTAGTCTTTTCGAAATTACAAGGGCTTCAGCATTATTTTCCCGGAAAATTTAGCTTCCAGTTGAAAGTTTTAGGAAAGTGAGAATTATATCGTATTTTCGGTTTCGAAAATTTTAGGATTCCTTTCTCTACGAAAAATTGCTTAACCTGGGGAGTGAAATGGAAAAAATTAAACTTCAGAAAATCGTAAAGAATTTATTAGATGAGCTTCGAACTCATTGTACATGCATAGAGCGGTCATCTAGAAATGTTTAGACTTCCTCAACCTATAGAAGATTCTAGGCAGGTTTTGTTTCTCCGATTTACTAACCTTCGTTCGTCTCAGCATGGCTTAAAGAAATAATATTAAACTAATTTATTCACCTTCATTTCTCTGTGCATTACTGCTAATAAAGATTCCGGCGGCATAACTATAATTTTCACGCGACATAACTTCAGTGCCTCGCATGCGATAGCAGGTCTCTTTGCGATTCCGGTCAACAGCCGACAGCCGGAGGAATTGGTTTACACTGATCTCGCGTTAATTCCAGGCTACAGACGACCATTAACTGGTGATTTTCAAATGGCTACAGTTACTATCAAATTCCAAAACAGTCTCAATTGGTGTATTTGATTCACTTCGACCAGTTATCGATGCTGATTAAATTCGCTGAAAACCCAAGCAATTTTTATCATCTTAGTAGCTTTAGTAATCAAGCGTGTTCAGCGTGTCTTCCCCAAATTCCACGCTAAGCGTGCTACAATTCGCACACTTACCGTGACATATGGCACGCTACAAAAAAAAACAAAAGGTCTAGCGTGTTAAATTTACCAAGACAAAGGCAAGTGTGTCCGTCTTTTTTTTTTTTTCAATTTAATATGCGCATATCCGTGATCTACGGCACGCTAAGAGTGTCGTGCAAGCGTGTCGTGAGCGTCACCTTTAGCATCAAATTCCTGTGGAGGGTCACAATTGACAGCTGTCAAACTAGAGTATACGCTGCCCATCATCACCTGAGTGTATCGCGGGCTCATTTTTCTATCCATTGAGGTCACGTAGTGTTTAAAGTTTTGCGCTGATATTTTATTTGATCACGGGCTCAATTCGAAGCCCCTTAGCTTAGAAAAACAATTCCGCAATCACGTAACCGTACACCGACCACCCGACCTTCCGTCCGTCCGCACCACAGGCATACCAATGTTTAATCTCACACTTTCTAGCTAGTTGGGAGCCTGCAACCTGATATTGTACATCCATGTTTTGATTAATTAACAGAAAATAGTGTTACTGCTGACCACTATCGCCTGACGGTATCGCAGGCTTAGGTATCGACCCACTGAGTTCGTGTGTTTTTTTGAAGGTATCCGCTAACAAGTTGATACTTTTCAAATGATGGCAGGCTCAAGTTAAATTTTTTCAAACTGCATATGAAATAAGTCGTGTTCATGAGCAGCACTTTTAAAATGTTGATTTCGAACTGACCTCGGACGCGAAAATTCACCCGGCTTTTACATTTACATGCAGGGAAGGCAATCGCTTTTGACTTTTCTCACTGTCACGGGTTGATCACGCTCTACGTCCAATTCTTATGTTCTGATTGGTCAAAATTTGACAGGTGAGTTCATGCGGAAAATTTATGCAGCGTCTGGAATCTTGCTTACTGATAGCTGGAGCTGACAGAGTTTTGTGTCATCTTGTGATGTTTTAAACTGTCTTTTTCTACTTGGTGTACAAAATGAAATACAGCTGCTATCAAGATTGTTCTGTAATTCATGGCTGGTTTGTTTATTGCGCTTTTTGTTGACAAATGCACCGCTTGTCAAAGTCATTGGAAATCCGATTTCGGATGGCATCGTTTTCAAAAATGAGCTTACTCACTTGCCCTTGCTTGAGGCGTAAGAGCTAAAGAGGGTTGAAAAGTCTCAAGCGATTCTGGAACACTTGATGACCTTCAGAAGCAGCATCTCGACTGGTAAGCCTGAGCAATTATTGTCTTTGATGTGTTTTTTTTGTTTCGGTTTCCTGAAGTCGAGCGTATGGTTTATGCGGCTTAAGTTTTAATATACACGAGCAATGATCTAACCTACAATAGTATCAGGTTTAAAAAGCCTTTAGACATTTTTTGACCGCAAATTCAAAGAAAAGGTTCCGAAGATTATTTAGTTGTGATTTTGGCTGTAAACAGAAAGCTCTGAGCGATTTTCTTGCCTCGAGTTCATCTTTGAAAAAGAGCAAACACCGGCAGCCGGCTTAAAACATAAATAAGCTTATGCTTACCACAGGTAACCCAGGCTCTGTGATAGTACCACAGTACCGTTCCAGTAAAATTACAGTGTTTGTATGGGGTAAAAATATCATCCTAAAATTTCTAGGAAATACTAAATAAAGATCAATGAAACTTACTCTGCAGTTAATTGTTGTTGTCCTTATTGCTCCAACGAAGTTTCGTGATAATTTGCAGTAATTTGTTCAAATTCACTCTATCTACAATAATAATATACAAGGTAGGAAACACGAGGTGCCATTTTCGCCGACATGCTCTCATTCAACACAACTTTTTCCACGAAATTCGAACTCCAACGGAAAATAAACATGCCAGGATCGTAGAAATAGGATAGCAGCAGATATAGAAACCAATGAAGCTTTCCCAGATAGAGAAACGAATCCCACAGACTTGGACAAACTCGAAGAATATAATCCAAACACACCGAGAATACGCTCGCCGAAGCAGCCGGGCCAGATCAACGCGCGGCCAAGAAAATGAAGCCTGGGCACTGTACAAAAAAATTCCATCCCGGGGGTCCTGGGGTGACCTTTCTAGGGACCGATACATCATTTGCCCAAGGCCACCCTCCCCTGCTGGAAAAATACTTGATAGAAGGCAATTGTTCTTCCTAGCCAATCACTATGGCCTGTTATAAAGAGATTATTTTCCTCTCGAACTATATTCAGCTCCTGGCGCTGGTCCTCAGAAAGTTTATCAAACATCAATAGGGCAAGGTTATAAGGGCAAAGGAAAGAACAACAAAGGACGATTTACAAAACTTAAAACGAGCAAAAGATATAAGTGAATTTTGGCTCTTACCGAGGCATTTGTACAACAGGACCAAATTCAAAGAGAGGTGTATCACGATGATTCACATATTTAACCGATAGAGCGTTCACTTGTATTGACAAGAAGTCGGCGTGTTACTGCCGCATTAATCGCTAAATATGTTAATCACGCTAGTTGTTTGTTTACTAGTGCACGTGCCTTTCACATTCGTCTCAGTTATCGCAATTCATATTCTGTCGCAATTTTCTGTATAATTTTAGACATTAGTTTGTAAGCTTCACCGTTTATTTACGATAGTTTCGCTCGAGAGTTCACAGCAACAGTATCTCAGTCATCATCTACCTTTTGTTCAACCTTGTTTTTAGCCCGCCTTGTAAGCATTTCGCGTTGTTATTTCATTAGTTTCATTACTGTTATTTGCATTCCTTAGTAAAAGAAATGGGACGCCTTGTAACTCCGCAGACTCTCCTGATTATATTACTTTTTTTTAGCCATTTAAATTCAGGGGCGTGTGCGGGGTTTGCTCTGGCAAATGGTGATTGGCTAGGAAGAACAATTGCCTTCTATCAAGTATTTTTCCAGCAGGGGAGGGTGACCTTGGGCAAATGATGTATCGGTCCCTAGAAAGGTCACCCCAGGACCCCCGGGATGGAATTTTTCTGTACAGTGCCCAGGCTTCATTTTCTTGGCCGCGCGTTGATCTGGCCCGGCTGCTTCGGCGAGCGTATTCTCGGTGTGTTTGGATTATATTCTTCGAGTTTGTCCAAGTCTGTGGGATTCGTTTCTCTATCTGGGAAAGCTTCATTGGTTTCTATATCTGCTGCTATCCTATTTCTACGATCCTGGCATGTTTATTTTCCGTTGGAGTTCGAATTTCGTGGAAAAAGTTGTGTTGAATGAGAGCATGTCGGCGAAAATGGCACCTCGTGTTTCCTACCTTGTATATTATTATTGTAGATAGAGTGAATTTGAACAAATTACTGCAAATTATCACGAAACGTCGTTGGAGCAATAAGGACAACAACAAGTAACTGCAGAGTAAGTTTCATTGATCTTTATTTAGTATTTCCTAGAAATTTTAGGATGATATTTTTACCCCATACAAACACTGTAATTTTACTGGAACGGTACTGTGGTACTATCACAGAGCCTGGGTTACCTGTGATGCTTACCTGACTCATGATTTTCAGAGACACTTTACTCTCAATACTTGTCTTCGTCAATGAAAATTATTGTCTCTGTACATGTTTCACCGAATTATATTTATTTTATTGATTGTTAGTAGTCCCTGCCGCAATTTTTATCGATGCACCGGTTGTTTCCAGTCGAACATAAACATCGAATGCAGGAATACTCAAAACGCCGCGCGTAAATGTCACTAATTCTGTATCATCAGCTCCCCCTATGTAAGGTAATCGAATCCCGCTAATGATTGACAACCGGGATCCAAGTTCCATTGACAAGGAATCCAGAATGGGTAACAACCGGTTCGCTACTTGTCGAATTCGGTACGTCCTAGTTCGCAACAAATTCGCTACATATTACTTGCTGTAAACCACTGAAAATATTCCCTTGATCGCTGTAGAAAAACGTCTTTTAATATATTTGTCGTTCTTTCAAGCTCGCCCTTCCAAGGGTACGAGTTTTGGACTTTGTAATCGGCAGCGAGACGAATATGTATAGGTAGCGAACTCGAACGTAGCGAATTTGACAAGTAGCGAAACCGTTGTAAAGCCCAGAATGCAGTACTTGGAATTCGAAACTTACGTGGGGCGAATCAGTTTATGATGTAAAACTCTGGCTGTTGACTTGTCAAAGCCCAACAAACCTGCAGACGGATCAAAGTTGCTCATTCCCAGTAGTTGTGCCACAAGGTACGCTTGAAACTGTGTCTTTTCATCGGAGGCTGATAAGCCGTCTTTGTATCGTGACGCTGGTATAAGTGACCTTGAAGGTCTGGGAGACCTTGATGCAGACAATGATTGAGATTTCACAACTTGACTGCGAGGAGACCCTCGGCCGGAAGAATTTTCTGCCTCAAGAGAATGATGTGCCCCCTTCACAGTAGCTGATACTGC
The DNA here is from genome assembly GCA_964035525.1 of Porites cylindrica. Lineage (NCBI taxonomy): Eukaryota > Metazoa > Cnidaria > Anthozoa > Scleractinia > Poritidae > Porites > Porites cylindrica. Next base: position 26,332,268 of record OZ037781.1, on the reverse strand, counting down.
CTCCTACAATTTAAAAGATACAAAGTGATAACAATGTTCATAATACCGCAGACGAGATGGAACCTGCTAAGATTATGATTTTTACCTTGAACCTCCATTTCCCACTACCCTGACCTTACTTCTATCCACGTGTAGTATAGATCAGCAACGCACAACGCACGTTTTTATTATTTTTTTTTTCTTTAGTGAACGTTTGTTAAAAAGTACAAAGGCAAAATGACAACGATCATACAAGGTGGTCAAATGTCAAGAAACCATCTTTTTTCTGTAAATAGTTTTTAATCAGGTTGTGTTATCAAACTGATCGTTGTTGTCAAAAAAATGTAGATGCTATTAATTTTTATTGTGTGACACTAAGTGTTTGATTATGTTTTCTCCAACATCAACTCAACTACTGTAACTCCTGCCAAACATTACAAGGTAATAACGACGTAAACAAGACCCAAAACGCAACGAGATAATGCTAACAATAAAATTAGTTTCTTCAAGGACGTTAGTTAAACGTACTTTGCGTTAAAGCATTTCTGAAACCAATTAATTTAAAACGCGTTTCGGTGAAACACTTGGCTTATCTCTGAGCTGTAAGTTACGTCAAAATAAACACATTGTTTACAAACTCCTCTATAACTACAGCTACGTGCAAACCGACGCAACAACTCCCAGCATTATTGCGCTAACAATGTTGCGTGTTGTTGTGTCCGTGCTTCAGTGGTGTGCAAACGGACGCAACAACTCCCAGCATTATTGCGCCAACAATGTTGCGTGTTGTTGCGTCTGCGCAGCAGTGGTGTGCAAACGGACGCAACGAGTCCCAACAACACGCAACAATGTGCAGCAGGGTGTGCAAAAGGACGCAACATGTGATGTCCAACAATGTTGGGAGTCGTTGGCCAACAATGCTGTGTCCGTTTGCACGGGGTTTAATGATACACTATAATTATACATGTTATAAAAGTGGTAGCTAATTTCCTGACATTAATCAAAAAGAGTGTTTAATAACAAACCGGAGGTTTAAGATGAGCAGCCATTTCTCTGATGCTCCTGACACCATTTTCTATCCCTTCATTTTCTTGGTTGATAGCAAGTCTGTCTGGCTTTTCAGACAATTCTTGCAGCTCATCCTTCTTCTCACTGGCATCATCTCTAAACCTCTTTTCAGCCGGTTCATCTGCTGAGGGTTTTGATATCACTTTAGGAGACAAGTTCTTGGAGACGTAGCGTGAGCTGTCACTTTCACCGGCAAATCTGCGCAACTCCACGTCACTGACATCCACGTGAGCTTGAGAAGTCTTTTTGGTACCAGATTCACTGATTTTTCTGTCATCTTGTGCTCTGTCACTTGATTTGGGAACATCTTTTTTCTCAAAATGTCTGGATTGTAGGTGGCTTGAACTACCACTGCTTCGCTAAAAATGATGGACATTAACAATACTTAGAAAACAGTTATAACTGCATGCAATCCTCAGCAACTCATTGTTGTCCCAGAAAATTGCTACTTTGTTGCTTTTATTTAATTTTTTTTTTCCCACAAGGATAACTTTAGAAACATAAACAAGACCCTATGGAGTGAAATCACAAGGTGTGAAAATTCTTACAATCATGTCCCGAGGTAACTAGCAAAACCAACAACACGCAACATGAACCTATTTACCTATTCTGAAGGATGCAGAATAGCTATGCACACCATTCAAAAAGACAAACAAGCAGGTAAACGACAGTTGGGAAATTATGTTTTACATGAATTGGGCTTCAATAAATTGTGCAACCATGCACTTGTTTCTCTTGCTCTAAGATAATTTGCCACTGGGCAGCAAATGCTGCTTTGGGGTCAGCGATTCCCTGTAAGTATGCCAGCTGGCCGAGGTTCTTTACCATCTCTGGAATGCTGCCACCCTGCATGAATGGCTGATAGTACTGCTGCTGTAATGTCAGCTGCTGTTGAAGCTGCAAGTTTCTCAACTGCTCTGCAGACATGGGTTCTTGTGACCTGAAGCTTTGCTCGGCAACAGAGTCCCTAGCATCTCTTCTCTCCCTTTCTTTTTCAAGTCTTGACTTGTCTTTTGCAAGATCCTCTTTCACAATAATCACATCTGAATCTTCCCTAGCGCTATCTTCTGACCCCCTTGCTTTTTGATATGACGCTACTGGTTGAGGACTTTTTCGGTAAGGTGGTGCTTTTGGTACAGCTACAGAGCGTGACACTGGTGATTTTGATCTTCCATATGGTGAAGGTGTTCTCATCGAAGTATCACTTTTCCTTTCACTTCTCATTTGGTCACTCATTCCTGAGGTCTTAATCCCTAGTAGAAAAGAAATGAATGAAATGATCAATAATGTGTTCAGCAAACTCTCAAACACTGCACGACAAGTGGTTCTCGCTATTTGTGTCATAGCGGAGCGCGCGCAGCGGAGCACCATGGGTAAGAAAATTTGGTAAACTATCCATCCGAGAAAATTTGGTTATGACGTAGCGTACGCCCACCCGTACACACACTTCATGTAAGCCGATGTCAAATGTCACAATAGATCTTGCACAACTTGACAAGCCTCTTAGTTATGTAAACCATCCGTATGAGTACGATTAGATTGACAGCTGTCAAAACCAGACATCCGCTGACAATTATCACATGGCCATCTCGCGGGCTCAGATGAAAGACCAGTCGTTTTCCCCCTCCATATAAGCTGATATTATATGTCAAACTTACCAATTCAACATAAAAACGAAACTACGCCGGGCAAGGCTGTCAGTTGGCTGACAGTCGTTTAAAGTTATATTGGCAAGCCAAATTAAGGTCAATTGACAGCTGTCAAAATGGGACATGTGCAGACCATTATCAGAAAACTAATAACGTGGGCTCAGGTTCGCTCAGGTACACGATCTGGCATTTTCCACTACATGCCGGACGGATATGTCTTACTCACACTCGTAGTCTGTCAATTCCAATATTCGCCATTCTAATGAAGGTTAATTGACAGCTGTCAAACTAGAGTATACGCTGCCCATCATCACCTGAGTGTATCGCGGGCTCATTTTTCTATCCATTGAGGTCACGTAGTGTTTAAAGTTTTGCGCTGATATTTTATTTGATCACGGGCTCAATTCGAAGCCCCTTAGCTTAGAAAAACAATTCCGCAATCACGTAACCGTACACCGACCACCCGACCTTCCGTCCGTCCGCACCACAGGCATACCAATGTTTAATCTCACACTTTCTAGCTAGTTGGGAGCCTGCAACCTGATATTGTACATCCATGTTTTGATTAATTAACAGAAAATAGTGTTACTGCTGACCACTATCGCCTGACGGTATCGCAGGCTTAGGTATCGACCCACTGAGTTCGTGTGTTTTTTTGAAGGTATCCGCTAACAAGTTGATACTTTTCAAATGATGGCAGGCTCAAGTTAAATTTTTTCAAACTGCATATGAAATAAGTCGTGTTCATGAGCAGCACTTTTAAAATGTTGATTTCGAACTGACCTCGGACGCGAAAATTCACCCGGCTTTTACATTTACATGCAGGGAAGGCAATCGCTTTTGACTTTTCTCACTGTCACGGGTTGATCACGCTCTACGTCCAATTCTTATGTTCTGATTGGTCAAAATTTGACAGGTGAGTTCATGCGGAAAATTTATGCAGCGTCTGGAATCTTGCTTACTGATAGCTGGAGCTGACAGAGTTTTGTGTCATCTTGTGATGTTTTAAACTGTCTTTTTCTACTTGGTGTACAAAATGAAATACAGCTGCTATCAAGATTGTTCTGTAATTCATGGCTGGTTTGTTTATTGCGCTCTTTGTTGACAAATGCACCGCTTGTCAAAGTCATTGGAAATCCGATTTCGGATGGCATCGTTTTCAAAAATGAGCTTACTCACTTGCCCTTGCTTGAGGCGTAAGAGCTAAAGAGGGTTGAAAAGTCTCAAGCGATTCTGGAACACTTGATGACCTTCAGAAGCAGCATCTCGACTGGTAAGCCTGAGCAATTATTGTCTTTGATGTGTTTTTTTTGTTTCGGTTTCCTGAAGTCGAGCGTATGGTTTATGCGGCTTAAGTTTTAATATACACGAGCAATGATCTAACCTACAATAGTATCAGGTTTAAAAAGCCTTTAGACATTTTTTGACCGCAAATTCAAAGAAAAGGTTCCGAAGATTATTTAGTTATGATTTTGGCTGTAAACAGAAAGCTCTGAGCGATTTTCTTGCCTCGAGTTCATCTTTGAAAAAGAGCAAACACCGGCAGCCGGCTTAAAACATAAATAAGCTTATGCTTACCTGACTCATGATTTTCAGAGACACTTTACTCTCAATACTTCTCTTCGTCAATGAAAATTATTGTCTCTGTACATGTTTCACCGAATTATATTTATTTTATTGATTGTTAGTAGTCCCTGCCGCAATTTTTATCGCTGCACCGGTTGTTTCCAGTCGAAACATAACCATCGCATGCAGGAATACTCAAAACGCCGCGCGTAAATGTCACTAATTCTGTATCACCAGCTTCCCCTTTGTAAGGTAATCGAATCCCGCTAATGATTGACAACCGGGATCCAAGTTCCATTGACAAGGAATCCAGAATGGGTAACAACCGGTTCGCTACTTGTCGAATTCGGTACGTCCTAGTTCGCAACAAATTCGCTACATATTACTTGCTGTAAACCACTGAAAATATTCCCTTGATCGCTGTAGAAAAACTTCTTTTAATATATTTGTCGTTCTTTCAAGCTCGCCCTTCCAAGGGTGCGAGTTTTGGACTTTGTAATCGGCAGCGAGACGAATATGTATAGGTAGCGAACTCGAACGTAGCGAATTTGACAAGTAGCGAAACCGTTGTAAAGCCCAGAATGCAGTACTTGGAATTCGAACCTTACGTGGGGCGAATCAGTTTATGATGTAAAACTCTGGCTGTTGACTTGTCAAAGCCCAACAAACCTGCAGACGGATCAAAGTTGCTCATTCCCAGTTGTGCCGCAAGGTACGCTTGAAACTGTGTCTTTTCATCGGAGGCTGATAAGCCGTCTTTGTATCGTGACGCTGGTATAAGTGACCTTGAAGGTCTGGGAGACCTTGATGCAGACAATGATTGAGATTTCACAACTTGACTGCGAGGAGACCCTCGGCCGGAAGAATTTTCTGCCTCAAGAGAATGATGTGCCCCCTTCACAGTAGCTGATACTGCCTCCTACAATTTAAAAGATACAAAGTGATAACAATGTTCATAATACCGCAGACGAGATGGAACCTGCTAAGATTATGATTTTTACCTTGAACCTCCATTTCCCACTACCCTGACCTTACTTCTATCCACGTGTAGTATAGATCAGCAACGCACAACGCACGTTTTTATTTTTTTTTTTTTCTTTAGTGAACGTTTGTTAAAAAGTACAAAGGCAAAATGACAACGATCATGCAAGGTGGTCAAGTGTCAAGAAATTATCTTTTTTCTCTAAGTAGTTTTTAATCAGGTTGTGTTATCAAACTGATCGTTGTTGTCAAAAAAATGTAGATGCTATTAATTTTTATTGTGTGACGCTAAGTGTTTGATTATGTTTTCTCCAACATCAACTCAACTACTGTAACTCCTACCAAACATTACAAGGTAATAACGACGTAAACAAGACCCAAAACGCAACGAGCTAATGCTAACAATAAAATCAGTTTCTTCAAGCACGTTAGTTAAACGTACTTTGCGTTAAAGCATTTCTGGAACCAATTAATTTAAAACGCGTTTCGGTGAAACACTTGGCTTGTCTCTGAGCTGTAAGTTACGTCAAAATAAACACATTGTTTACAAACTCCTCTATAACTACAGCTACGTGCAAACCGACGCAACAACTCCCAGCATTATTGCGCTAACAATGTTGCGTGTTGTTGTGTCCGTGCTTCAGTGGTGTGCAAACGGACGCAACAACTCCCAGCATTATTGCGCCGACAATGTTGCGTGTTGTTGCGTCTGCGCAGCAGTGGTGTGCAAATGGACGCAACAAGTCCCAACAACACGCAACAATGTGCAGCAGGGTGTGCAAAAGGACGTAACATGTGATGTCCAACAATGTTGGGAGTCGTTGGCCAACAATGCTGTGTCCGTTTGCACGGGGTTTAATGATACACTATAATTATACATGTTATAAAAGTGGTAGCTAATTTCCTGACATTAATCAAAAAGAGTGTTTAATAACAAACCGGAGGTTTAAGATGAGCAGCCATTTCTCTGATGCTCCTGACACCATTTTCTATCCCTTCATTTTCTTGGTTGATAGCAAGTCTGTCTGGCTTTTCAGGGGTGGTCTGTCGTTTAGGTGGGAAGCTGGCACCCATCGGCTCCTTTTGTAACTGCCTTAATTAGAGAACAGTATAAGGACTAAGCAAAATACAACTAACGCCTGCAATAGGCAGACTAACAATGGTAATTTCCAAGAATTTATTAAATCAAATTTTAGACTGAGACTGCACCATTCCAAATTGTCGCCTTAGTCTATCCCACTTTACATACACCCAAAGTATGGTTATAGCTGAGGGTTTTCTCCTTTCCGGCCCTCTTTTTTTAACTGTACTGTCAGTTTGAGACTGTGCAACCTCTCTTTACAAAGCAACTATTAGAGTCAAATCTCTTAGATGGACACCCCTACCCTTGCACCAAGAATCTATCTTGGTGTCCACATTAAAGAAAGTCAAAAAAAGTATGGAGAACAGTTCTAGGTGTACGTGTTAAGGAGGTGTATCTTATAGAGGTGACTGTGTAATGGAGAGTTGACTGTACCCAACTAAGGATACTTAGACACCACTTGAAAGCTAAAACATCATCCACGAAAGCCTGAAAGCAAGGGCGCAACTCGGGTCAAAAACAATAAAAAAAGCCTTTATAATGCTTCAATTCACTTTAAAAACTTAACTGGCCATTTTGTGCTTAAAGCTGTGCGTGAGATTGGGTCGGTATTGTGTCGAATTGCACTATGGGATTGTTTTGGGGATGCCGGTGTATGGCTTCTTTTACTGGCTGTTATTAGGGTGCACAGGGAACTGAGTCGGACCTATCTTCAACACAATCCCATGGTGCAACTCAAAACAACACCTGCCCAGCTCAAACCTGAATAAAAGATAAAAAGAAAATGGTTTCTTACTTTAACATTAACATTTGTTGCTGGAATTTCTGCACCCGAAGGAATTCTTGCAGCTCATCCTTCTTCTCACTGGCATCATCTCTAAACCTCTTTTCAGCCGGTTCATCTGCTGAGGGTTTTGATATCACTTTAGGAGACAAGTTCTTGGAGACGTAGCGTGAGCTGTCACTTTCACCGGCAAATCTGCGCAACTCCACGTCACTGACATCCACGTGAGCTTGAGAAGTCTTTTTGGTACCAGATTCACTGATTCTTCTGTCATCTTGTGCTCTGTCACTTGATTTGGGAACATCTTTTTTCTCAAAATGTCTGGATTGTAGGTGGCTTGAACTACCACTGCTTCGCTAAAAATGATGGACATTAACAATACTTAGAAAACAGTTATAACTGCACGCAATCCTCAGCAACTCATTGTTGTCCCAGAAAATTGCTACTTTGTTGCTTTTATTTAATTTTTTTTTCCCACAAGGATAACTTTAGAAACATAAACAAGACCCTATGGAGTGAAATCACAAGGTGTGAAAATTCTTACAATCATGTCCCGAGGTAACTAGCAAAACCAACAGGAGATGTATTTTTCAAGAAAAGGAGGGGAGAATTAGGTATGTTGCACCCTCTGAATGCAGATTTTAACAGGAAAAAAGGCAGGCTGCATCTATATGGAAATTCACAGGAAAGTAGAAGTGGTTAAAAGGTGTTAAGAAAGAAACGCAACATGAACCTATTTACATGGAACCAAGTTCCTACCACAAGGTGACAACATGTAATTTACACTGAAGGATGCAGAATAGCTATGCACACCATTCAAAAAGACAAACAAGCAGGTAAACGACAGTTGGGAAATTATGTTTTACATGAATTGGGCTTCAATAAATTGTGCAACCATGCACCTGTTTCTCTTGCTCTAAGATAATTTGCCACTGGGCAGCAAATGCTGCTTTGGGGTCAGCGATTCCCTGTAAGTATGCCAGCTGGCCGAGGTTCTTTACCATCTCTGGAATGCTGCCACCCTGCATGAATGGCTGATAGTACTGCTGCTGTAATGTCAGCTGCTGTTGAAGCTGCAAGTTTCTCAACTGCTCTGCAGACATGGGTTCTTGTGACCTGAAGCTTTGCTCGGCAACAGAGTCCCTAGCATCTCTTCTCTCCCTTTCTTTTTCAAGTCTTGACTTGTCTTTTGCAAGATCCTCTTTCACAATAATCACATCTGAATCTTCCCTAGCGCTATCTTCTGACCCCCTTGCTTTTTGATATGACGCTACTGGTTGAGGACTTTTTCGGTCAGGTGGTGCTTTTGGTACAGCTACAGAGCGTGACACTGGTGATTTTGATCTTCCATATGGTGAAGGTGTTCTCATCGAAGTATCACTTTTCCTTTCACTTCTCATTTGGTCACTCATTCCTGAGGTCTTAATCCCTAGTAGAAAAGAAATGAATGAAATGATCAATAATGTGTTCAGCAAACTCTCAAACACTGCACGACAAGTGGTTCTCGCTATTTGTGTCATAGCGGAGCGCGCGCAGCGGAGCACCATGGGTAAGAAAATTTGGTAAACTATCCATCCGAGAAAATTTGGTTATGACGTAGCGTACGCCCACCCGTACACACACTTCATGTAAGCCGATGTCAAATGTCACAATAGATCTTGCACAACTTGACAAGCCTCTTGGTTATGTAAACCATCCGTATGAGTACGATTAGATTGACAGCTGTCAAAATCAGACATCCGCTGACAATTATCACATGGCCATCTCGCGGGCTCAGATGAAAGACCAGTCGTTTTCCCCCTCCATATAAGCTGATATTATATGTCAAACTTACCAATTCAACATAAAAACGAAACTACGCCGGGCAAGGCTGTCAGTTGGCTGACAGTCGTTTAAAGTTATATTGGCAAGCCAAATTAAGGTCAATTGACAGCTGTCAAAATGGGACATGTGCAGACCATTATCAGAAAACTAATAACGTGGGCTCAGGTTCGCTCAGGTACACGATCTGGCATTTTCCACTACATGCCGGACGGATATGTCTTACTCACACTCGTAGTCTGTTAATTCCAATATTCGCCATTCTAATGAAGGTTAATTGACAGCTGTCAAACTAGAGTATACGCTGCCCATCATCACCTGAGTGTATCGCGGGCTCATTTTTCTATCCATTGAGGTCACGTAGTGTTTAAAGTTTTGCGCTGATATTTTATTTGATCACGGGCTCAATTCGAAGCCCCTTAGCTTAGAAAAACAATTCGGCAATTACGTGACCGTACACCGACCACTCGGCCTTCCGTCCGTGCGCACCACAGGCATACCAATGTTTAATCTCACACTTTCTAGCTAGTTGGGAGCCTGCAACCCAGGGGGGGGGGGGGGGTGGTGAACTTGGTAGTTTGTTTGTCCTGACGATCTTGGCCATCGTGACGTGACGAAGAGAGAAGCGCGCAACTTTTCGAGGAGTTTTCGAAAATGGCGCCGTTGCCATTTCCAAATGCTAATTTTAAAGTTGGTTTTCCTGGATACTGACGCTCCAAAATGGTTTTTGTTACGGTAGGATAGTGCAGTTCCAACATCTCTTTCCGAGCAGGTGAGTAAAATGTGCATTTATCCGAAAAATAACGCGTATGAGAGCCGTAAACAGTTTCGGTCAATTTCCTCGAGTGGAATAATGTGCCGCAAAAGTTTGCATGTTCGCACAGTAATATCGCATTTTCTCGAAATCGGTGAGTTGTTGAACATCAAAACTTGGCATGAGGGTAGGTTACTTCTATTGGAAAGCATTGCCTCTGAAGTTAATTGAGATAAAGTAGCAGAAAAAATGATCAGTCCATTCGAGTGTGCGAGCGTAGCCGCTAAGGTAGTCCGAGAACTGATGCAATTGTATTCATTACTTTGCTGTTATCTCCAATAATGCCAATAGTACCACCTATTCAAGCTGTCTTTTCGGGATAAGTAATCTTTAAAGTAGTTTCTGTTAGAGGGAAAGTATAGTTGCAACAGCTCTTTCCGAGAAGGAGAGTTAATTGTATTATATTCTGTTGATAATTACCTCGTAAACAGTTTAAGCCAATTTTATTTGTCGCAGAAATTTGCATGATCGCATATTAACATCGCATGTTTTAGAAACTCGGTTTTGTGTGGAAATTCGAAACTTGGCAGAAGGGTAGGTCAGCAATAGTGGAAATTATTGTCCCTTATGTTTAATGGGAGAAATTAGCAGTAAAAATGATCAGTCCATTCGAGTGCGCTCAATATTGATATAAACAGATAACCTCGACTCGGTTACCCCGGCACAATGTAGGTCAATTATTTTTCGGTTCTAAGAAAAAGTAAACCAAAGACTTCCCTCAACACTATGTATCTATAATAATTACACCAGGAATATATATATTTTTAACACTTGAAGGTTGTACCATCTTTGTTGAAGCAAAGGATATTTCTCTGTAATACCTATAAGCTTACATTACGTTTTCATAAATAGCAAAACAAATTAATAAGATTTACATACAGCTCCAAACATGTACATCTGTTATGCATGAAGCAATTTCATATCGTTCCATATCAATAGTTAGTGCAAATGCAGTCAATCATGTACAGTGAAACTTGTATAATTTAAGCAGACACCTCAGAGAATGCTGTAGTGCCCACTTAATACAAAGTTTCTTCCTACTACATACAGGTGTCGATAGAAAATGTCATATGAGGCAGACCTGCCAACTCTCACAATTCTGCCGTGAGTCTCACGATTTTTTAACTTTTCTCACGGTCTCACGACCAGACTCGATCCCAATCTCATGGTTTTCTGGGAAATATTCTAAATTGAAATATTACCTTGTTGAATAAAAACATAAATTTTGTGGGGAAATTCTTGTGCCTGGATAAGCTTTGACTATTTTAGCCATGAAGTTGTCTTAGCCCAAAGAAATGACTCTGCTGTATGTTTCGTCACAGTGATAACCTATTTTCTGGCCTCTTAAGGTGACTCGACCCAGTTTTTTTTAGGGGGTACCATCCTACTTTGAAGCTCTCTGGTATCCCCACCTTTACTTTTATCGTAAGTCTAACACATAGAATAGATAACATATAGATTAATCTACAATATCACACAAAATTTTTGGCGATCGGAGTAAATGTCACGTGGTTATAATGCAACGCCCCTTTGAGGTCTGAGTCGAAAATCTGCTGTTGCCGGCATTTTTTCGTGAAAATCTCTCGGCTACACGTAGTGCGCATTAGTGCCTTGCGCTGAACAGAGTTTCATCAAAATCGCAAAGACCCAATTCGAGAAATTCAGCAGTTTCCAAATTTAGGTCATAATTTATGCGAAAATGATAAGCAAACTTTACACGGATTATATCTAATAAACTATGAGATTCATCTCTGTATTTTGGGCATCCTTATAACAGATGGGTCCTTGCAAGTCAGCAAAACGCTTTAGAGCCTTGTAAATGCGCGCGATTTCGAGCAAAGCAAACATATAGAAATTATAGTTTTCGCTATTTGTTGACGTTTGTCAGCGTTTAAGATTCAATCTAACGAAAATAGCATTTTCTTAAAAATTCGTAGTTTTTTTTCCTTCAAATTTTTTCAGGGCCACAATTGATTAACTAACTACCCGGACTCTGAATTTCATGTTCATTGAAAAACTGTGACATTACCTTCTATAAGCCCAAACTTGAGTAAACATTGAAGATTTTTAGCGTTTCGGCTGAGTTTGTGCTTTGGGAGTTGTCTATTGTTTCTAGTCTGTCATTATACAGCATTCTTGTTCAGCACGCGTGCAATGACCACGCTTGAAAGATCGTAAAGACCTACCATTAACACTCTGGTGCGAGGGCTCTGGAGTGAATGGGCTCCTTACAGGTGTCTAGGCATGCAGGGACCTCAAACACTTCTTTTTAAATGCAAATGTGTAAAAAATAAAGAGTGTTAAAAATTCCTGGCGAGGCATGTTTTACAACCTCGTCCCCAGGGCTTAATAAAAGGTAAAAAAAGGTGAAGCGACCATATTTTACGTCAATAACTCGTGACAGTAATAATAACTGATAAACTTGAGGTCGACGGTGCGCTCCTTTTACCCCCTCTCTCCATTAATGCTCCCTTTTAAGGGTATTTAAAGCTAGTCAAAGCTACACAGAAAGGAGAGAAGTTGAAATAAGGATGTGTTGACACAGGGCCGGGGATCGAACTCGGGACCTCGCGCACCGAAGGCTGCGCACTAGCCAACTGTGCCACCCTTGCTCCTCCTTTTCCCCCTGAGGACGAGGTTGACATGTTTTAATCATTATCTCAATGACAGGGTTACCAACGAAGCAAATTATAATCTAATCTTAGCTGCACAATTACAAAGTGGGCGCGTTGTCAGTTACGGTTCATGAGGTCGTTCATGTGGCATGTCAAAATTTAACGATTCTATCGTTAAGGATGTGATGCATTTGGGTCAAGAGCCATATGGCTCTTGATTTGGGTTCAATGTTATTGTATGACATCTTCTAAGCTGGCTTTGTGACCTGTTTAAATTGGTATGTAGCAGTGACACTGATAGCCGCACAGAGGGGGACACTGGGGGGTACCCAATACCGCAACACCGGAAGAAGAACTGGAAAATACCGGAATGCCGTGTCCAAACTCGACGAAATAACCGAATTTTATGATTGGTCACTTTTTACTTAAAGCTGTATCCTTCTCGCGAGTTTGCCACCTCAAGCATGTATGCACCAGAAATCAACTTTAGACATCGGGAGAAAACATGAGACGACCTTGAATTGATCGGTAGAACGATTGAAAAGCCCGGTCATTACCATTAAGTCTAAAGTCTAACTTTTATTAACCTGTTTAGCTTACTGTCAGTTCGTGCTGCACATTATATTAACCTGTATTAGACAGGGGAGTGAAATTGAATGGTACTGCAATACCGTGAACGATCTTCTTTTACCGAATACCGTAAACGAAAAGGATGAAAAACCGCATACCGCAGGGCTAGATGATACCGCAGTACCGCATATTAACATCAAAATTACCGAAATACCGACCCACAAGTCCCCCTCCACACAGTGAACATGGCCGCACTTACCGTGTGAAGACCGGGCACTAGTCAGTATTATGTACATGTAAAACTATTTTGAATAGTGTAACAACAACTAAACATTACCAAATTAAAAACATAAAAATTTGAAACAAATGTTTTTTAGCCAAATCAAACAAGAAGAGTACTTGCCACAGGGCACCCAATCTGCTATTATAGGTGAAAGTTAACCCCCCCCCTCCCTTTTATCTGTAATTAGGACCATTTGTAACGGGCACCCCCTCCAGTATTAATCGGTAGGTGCTAAGGAAGCTCTGTGCCAAATTTGACACTTTTGTCACGTCTGTAACGATCCGGCCTATATTTTGCACTAAGAGACCTGACTATAATAGGCAGCTGGAATATGGTCGTCCGGATTTGTGTAGTCATGAATTGAACAATTGTTGGCAGTGACTGACGTTTCGAAAACCTTTGCGGTAGTCACTTTCAGATTCAAACTTGACTTCAACTTACTATTACTTCCATTTCACTAATATCAGCGTTTACTTCAAATAATAAATTTCAGCACAATCCAAAGAAATGGAACCAAATGTGACAAAAACAAACCTTGAGCCCTGAATAATGATTTAAAAAAATATATCAGCTGTTCGGCGGAAAATTTTTAAACAGTTTATGTGATCGTAGTGGGCAGTGATCGTAAGCCCGCTTTCTCGTAATAATACACATCAGCGGAAGTTCGTACGCAGCTCTTAAAAACCTCTAATTTCATTGGTTCTTCACAACGCGCAGCTCCATTGTTTTAGGGATAGAGTCATTCTTCTATGTTTATTGTTTTCACAGTCAATACTGTGAGGCCTTGTAAAGAGCTGCGTGGCGCCCCGACTTTCACTTTGACAGCTGTCAACTGACTTTGATGCGATTGGCTTTTATAGTAGTTTATGGGGTCACCTTATGAGTCTGCGTGGTTCATAAATTGCATAGGCTGATACTACGAAGATCAGCACATGCACATTAGAACCAACTTGCAACTCTGAAGCCAACCAAATGGGGAGATCCAAACATTCCGATTCTTTAATTTGGGTTTGGCCAAAAAATAATTAGCCAAGTGTTTAATTTGCAACCAATCAGAAGTAAGGTAGTGTAACCTGTGCATAATAAATATGGGAAATGGCGAGCTGCTGGGGATCAGTATGGTAACTCAAAATAGCCCATATACTAGGTCGGCGCCATCCTGAAATTTCTGAAGATCCTTATTCAGGCAAATAGCTTTGAAGCTAAGCATTTTTACCTCGGAGCTCTTAGCGATGCTAAAATTAAAGATTTACTTTTCCGGGGAAACCACAGTTGACGTTGCGACTTCATATTATTTGATTTAACTTTACTTCTACGTTAAATTGCTCATTTACCAGATCAGTTTTTATTCAGCCAATTTAAGGTTACCCGATACCTTCGGGGGTGTCTCACGCCCAAGTAATGCAGAGCGTTCCGGTTAAACTGCAGACACCTAAAACCCTATATCAAATTATAGCTTATTAAAACGACTTTCTTAATTGCTGGCGAGCGTCATACGAGCCAGCACACTATTCCCTACAATAGCAGGAAAAGCCAAAATTTGTAAGATCAGAAGCATGCGAAACCGATTGGTTTTCTTACTATCCAGGGTATTCACTCCTGTGCGAAGAGATGACGTAAAACGCACGTGGACGAGATCGAGAGATTTGGAGTAAATTTCCAGAGTGTAAGCAGATCATAAACGAGGTGAGTGTTTAGTAATTGACTTCAGCTTTTTTTATTATCTAGATGTCTTTATTTGCGTGCGGAAGTATTCATCAAGGACTCGATCCAGAGCGTTTAACTTTAAGAGATGAATCTCGAGAAAGACGAGAGATTATTTGTGTTTGGCTGCTCTATTCAGCTGTGTACTAGCCGATTCGCGAATAAATGGAGGTGCGAAGATATTCTTCATTCATGGAGATTGCTTTCTCTGTGCATTTAGCAGAAGTAAAGTGCCAGGGAAAAATTCTGGTCTCGAGGGAAAAGAGAGGATATGTGACCACATTAACCAAAGTATTCTTCGCCCGTTCAATTTGATTGTTGTGTCAAAATCTCTGCCCGTTGACGTGGATAATTCAGCTGATAATTTAAGAATGACTCACATTTGTCCGTTGAGGGGGAAGAAAAGCTGAAACCAGGAGCCATAATCGGGGTAGGAGACCGTAACTAAACTGGATAAAGTTTTCCAGTAATTGGGTTGGTTCCATCGAAATACCCAAATGTGCCATTTTTAGCACAAATTTTGCCATCTCGTGTGAAAACGCGCGCGCATTTTTTGCTGGGGCGTCGCGCAAAGGATAAACAAACAAAATGGCGTCGAAAATTACCTCCGTAGGCGATGAATTAATTCCATTTCTGTCGTCATTGCCTCCCCTGAATTTGAGTCAAGACCTTTTAAGAGAACCTCTTCGGCAATAATGTGATAGCCTGTGTACAGACGCCCCCTCCCCTCAGAAAAAAATTGGGGACAGTTTTCTTTTTTGAGGGGAGGGGCGACAGGCTATGAATATGATTCTGCTTATGTAATTACCGTACTGAAAGTGCTTTTGACAGATCCAGTGACCAAGAGATGTCGGAGATTTCGTTTGACTATATCTTGTTCAGACGAAACAAAAAAAGGGGGGAAAGGGGGACGGAAAGTGGCTAATATTCCTCCAATGTATCGCTATCAGCTTCAAACAGCGTCTACCGGCAGAATTTCACTGAAAAAATATTCTTAATACAATAAATTTCCCATTAACTTTATCCTTTGCGGCGTGGCACTTTGCTCTCGAAGCCGACCTTCCCCGCTGATGGTCCAGGATCGACTCTCGGCTAAGTGTTTTTTTTTCGTTGCAAAATATTTTTCGTTTTGGTTTTGAAGAACTATGCGTAGAGAGAGCAGTACCGAAGTCTACCAGATATAAAAATAAGTGGGCAGTAGGCATTTTTGAGGATTATTTGGCAACGAGTGCGAAGTGTAAAGTTTCCAATAGTCGAAGTTGGTGGAGTTTTTAAAGAGTATGAATTGGACAAAGTTCGGCCCATAACAGAGATGAACGCATTGACGCTCAACTATTGGTTATCCAAATTTGTTTAAGAGGTGGCAAAGTGTTCCAAAGATCCATGCCCTCCGAAAACGTTGTACCAGATTGTCTGCGGCATTCCCCGATTCATGGTGGAAGAGAACTCAGCCATCGAGTTCAATCCCTGGGACTCTTCAGACAAAAGGCGCGTGAATTGACCACTTCAGAAATACCATAACATACCATAAAGCTCTTTGTTTGTCACCCAAAAATTTTGCATAAGCATTGTCTTCAGTTTCTCTTGGGAGTTAAAATGGCCCTTTCCACGCAACCACGCGCGATTTCCGCGCCATCTGATCACGTGACACACCTCCATGTGACGATCCCACGCGCTGCGCGCTCACTCACTCGGGTACAACTGCACTCGAACGAACGACCCTCATTTGGATAAGAAACGATTCTCATTTGCATAGAAATTTCGGCTACCGCCCGTATACCCTACCAACATCAGTTCAATTTTCGCGCACTTTTTTTTTTTTTCGCTTTTCGACTTTCGAGCCACGTTTGCAATGGGGTCAATAATGAGATCAACTTTTCTTTTCATGACTGTGAAAATCAAAGACCACAAATGCAGCCACCGCTCGGTCGAAAACCAAACCGGCCGGTAGAAGGAAAAGAAGAAAGACACTTCGGCGGCTTCCACTGAGCCCACAATTAACATAGAGAGAGGATGATATAATTTTAACCGCGGTGCAACTGATTGGGTAACCGGTAGTTTTCTTTTGTTTCAGGTCTACTTTAGCCTAAGTTTTTCTTTTACTGCATTGGCAAATAATTCGTTTTTTATGTCGGCTGACTCTACTACTCTGAGAAAACATGAAGCGCTCCACTCAGCTAAGACGAATAGTCAAAACGTTCTTTTTCATTTGTTGTTATTGTCAAATGCCTATCGAAAATGTGTTTTTAAAAAGACATCTTTTTCCGTAGCTTCTTTAATATTCTTCTGTCGTGTCGTTGTTCATGGAGTTTCCCCTTTCGCCCTTCACTTTATGCGCTATTTTGAATTTGGCCATGGACAAAAAATGACAAAACAACCATAAAAGAACGCTGCGTTGACTCGCTTGCTAATAACATTCCGGATTATTCATCCACTCTCCGGCCAAAGAAATTCCCGCGAAAAACACTATAGGGCTGTCAATCAAATGAGTAACTTTTACTTTCGGTAAAAACGAAAAACCGTCATTTCTCCGCCAATATTTACTCTTTTCGACTTTTTCGTTCTTTCTCATAAAGGTCACGCTAAAACCATTACTATGAGCCAAAAATCCAAATTTTAACAAAATTTTTCATCTGAAGGTATCCGATAACCTTTAGAACTTTTGAAAGAAATCGCATAGTACAAAAAGAAAAGAAAAAAATTAAAAAGCGTAAAATTGAAATTCGTGAGATTATCCTTATTGCAAGAAAAATTTCCCCACATTTTTAATTTTTATTTTATTCATTTGTTTTTCAAAATGCAAATCAACAAATTTTTCGTCTAAAAAACGTGCGAACTTCTGCAAAATTTGTCATGTTGATTTAACAACGTAATTCGCAGCAGGCACTTTTATCAAGCACAACAGAGTTAAATTCAAAATGCCCGTTAATTTATCAATCAACAAGTGCTGCGAATACGCAATTGCTGAAAGACAATAGAAAGTCTATAACGATTATAATCAATCTTTTTACTCCCATCACTCTAACAGGTCGGTCCGGAAAATACCTGTTCGATAGAGATAAGATTTAACTCTTACGTACTCATATATTCTCTCCTGTCTAAGAAATTTTCAACAATGCTACGTCATGCATTATGCGACAATTTCAAAACTAACTTATCATTGTAAACATAGTACATAGATATAGCCAAGTCATCATCTACTTGAAACAATCAAGTTTTGACAGTCCGTCCCTCCACGAACCCACGTTGGAGGCCACTAGGGACAAGTTTGCTTAGCCGTTTTGGTAGAGCTAGAGAAGATAGCGGAAAACTTCGAATATTTCACACGATTTTCAAAGAACTAGGGCGAGGTACAAAAAATATTCGTGCAAGGGAAACTCGTCTGAAAACAAGTTGTGAGAACATCGTTTCTCTGTCCCAGACCTTGTGTCTGGCTCAGGAAAGTTCGTCAGTGACGTTCTATCCTTCTGCTTCAGACGTCTGAAGATTGTCTTCGGGACAAATGCCGATCATATGAGACAAACTAAACTATAAATAATTTTAAAATAGGCCATTTGCACGATGACGTTATTTTACTACTAAGACCATGGAGAATCCTTCAGGGTTTTCCTTTCTTGTGCAAATTAGGGCTTTTGTTATTTAAACCTTGCTGGGAAGATTAAATTAAAATATGAAAGGAAAAACGAAAAGGCTTCTGGTCGTAGTAATAAAATGGCGCCATAGGGCAAAATATGCCTGGGCTATTTGTATGATAATGCACACATAGCCTCCACTTCATTCAGGTCGATCCAAGTTAGAGTTTGGTTCGTCTCATGAAAAGTTGGACGTTTGGGCTAGGCCTAAACCTTTTGCTAGCATGTTCCAGCAGCGGATCGAGAACGCTAATACCGGATGGACCCGGTCATCCACCCTTTAATTTTCCAGGATCAGGCGCATCTTATTTTCCGACGCAACCTCTTCCCCGGGGCATTTTCCTGGGAAACTGGTAGAAGGGTCTAAGGATGAGATTAAGGATGACGTCAGTTACCTGCATCAGTGTGAGCAAAACGTCTTCCACGCGATGAGGTAGGACCAATCTTCTGCAAGAGAACAAAATTTCAAGAGCTCACAAATATCAAGATTTTTCAAAATTTTCTTAGTTAATATATACCTGCTCTAAGTCCTGGTCCTCACCGGGAACTGTCACATTTCTTGATTGGTTAGTTTCGATTCTATTTTTTTTTTCTCCGCTTAGAATGGCTTACTCCCAGCTGCACTCTACGAATGAGCCCATCAGACACGAAAGAATCTTGTTTTCTTTTTTCTCATGATCAAATTTAAAGTTTCACCTGTTAACGTGCGTTGCCTTTTTGAAAGTGAAAATCGAAATCATGTCTATGAAGCTCAGATTTAGGGCCTGTTTACATGGAGTGGGGGACCCCGGTCTAGTGGGGTTGGTTTCTTTTGTTTTCACGCTCTGGGGGACACAAAACAAAAAAAACCTACCCCACTAAACCGGGATCCCCCACTCCATGTAAACAGGGTCTTAATCAGTCTGGTGGTCTTTACGATAACGGTAAAATTTTGCCAGTCACTCTGTTGGCCAAAGGGTTCTGGATTTCCATAATAAAGTGGAACCTTAACCTGCAATCGGCTCAGAAACTTTGAACCAGTTGTGATTTTGTTCAGAATGTTTTACGCGACTACGATTTGACCAACGTACACTCATGTTCTCCACCATTAAAACCGCACAAAGGTCGAAGCGTTCTCACGCTAAATGCAGTTGAATGCATTGAAATTGCAAAAACTTTCAAACCGAGTATTCATATTGCTGAGATCTCGAATAGAATTGAAGGCTATACATTCGTTTTCCTTGATCAAATCAGTGACTTAGACGTCACTGAATTCCCTGCATTTTTTTCGACGAGACAAATGTAGCAAAACCACAAAAACCACACGATACGGAAATGCACCACAATCAGGACATCCGATTTTGAAATTTAGCCATCAGGTTCAAAAATCAAATGCCATTACATACGCAATAACTTTCTTGCATTCTTGCATTCAGGAGTTGATTACCGTATTTATTCGAATAAGCGCCCAACCTCGAATTAGCGCCCACCTCGAATAAGCGCCCATCCTAAAGGCAGAAAAAGTTAATAAGCGCCCAGCCTCGAATAAGCACCCACCCCTCCTCCTCCCAATCAAACTCAAATAAGCGCTCACCCCCACCCCCACCTTCTTAAGTGAATAAGTTCCAATAAGAGACTTCCCCGAGGACGGAGTTTTCTTCAGAGTATTTTGCAAAACCTTGCTTTGTTACTTCTTCGCGTTAGCATTTATTGTTTTATGGAAAATAAACATACTTCACTTGCTGAAAATGGTGAAAATTTAATAAGCGCCCAGCCTCGAATAAGCGCCCACCTCGAATAAGCGCCCACTCTCAAGGTCCAAAAATTTAATAAGCGCCCAGGGCAGTTAATCGAATAAATACGGTATGTGAATGTTATAAAAGGTGCATCGAACGTTAATAAGCTTCTGCTCTTATTTAAGCAGGCCGTTGAAACATCAAGGCCAGATAGTTCTGTCCTGCTTGAAAGGGGCGACACATGGGTAACTGTCCATTCCGTCGCGCAAGAAAGAGACATGCTTGCTGAATATGGAATAAATCCACTGTTCCAGCCTCCTTACTCCACACATCTGAACACTTGCGAGCTTTGTTTTCGTCAAATGAAAGCTTTCTTCACAGAAATCAAACTTTGGCAGAAGTATCCTTTTCACAGACCCACTATTTTCTCTTCAGAGTTCCTCGAGCGCGCGTATGGAAAAGAAAACCGCGGAGGGGTTTATTGGCCACCCCTGAAGTACTTCAATCAGTGTTCCTTAGTAGATATGTGACTCTAGCCGCCACGGTGCAAAATTATCGCCAATTTTACAGAATTTAAATAGAACACAGGGCGGGTCGTAACGTAGTTATTAATTTGTGCCCGTATTTTTGGAAGCAACAGCCAGGGGATTTTTTGAGAATTTTGTTTCTCATCAAGTGAATTTGATTGGTATTAAGGGAAGTTCTTATCACACCCGTACTAGTCTTTTGAAACCCAGGCCACGGGCAAATAGAAGGAATAAGGGAGCCTCAAACTTGGGCCAAAAGAATTAATGTGGAAATTTTAGAGAGTCTTCTTCCAATTTCCATTTAGCGCACCCCATTTGCCAAAGTGTCTCTGGAACTACTTTAAGACCGACAGTTGTCAATTAGCCTGCGAACACAGACGTATTTCCGGTCGTCGCTTAGGGCGGGGCAGCAATACGTCTGCGTTAACAGGCCTAGGCTCGGTGTCCTAATGGATTGGACTCGATCGACTTGCTGGGAGATTTTCGCACACTGAGCTCTTTAAGATATATATAAAGCTGTCGGATCTGGATGTTTAGTTTTCATTTCCTTAGGAGCTCACGATGGCGGAGGAAGGAATAATCAAAAGTGAGATGGTATAGATAAGGGGCCTAGAGAACTGATCACGGGAGCTTTTTCCGGTAAATGTTGTTAGTCGAGCATCGTTTGATCAAATTAAATCTCTCAACATGACATTCAAGAAATTCACTAGCCCTTCACAGAAGAGCGAAAGTCAAATTTTGCGTTCTCCAACAAAATCCCGCTGAACGAAGCATCACCTTAGGAACTGCCTTACATCACTGACCGATATAAGCGGGCGAATGTTGACATTCTGTCGCCAATTTAGGTAAACCTACATAGAGAAGTTGGAAAACCGGCCCTTTCTATCATAAGAACAAGTGATTTGGTCAAGTTGTGAGTTTATTGGTTAAGTTGTAAGTTGTAAAGAAAAATTCAAATTCTATAAAAGATAGAATTTGAAAGAGTTGAGTTTGTCGAAGTCGACTCGCTATGATCGACCAAGCAGGATTTGTATACATGTGAATATTATAGTTTTTGACAATGTCGACTGCCAACTTGCCTGTACTGGAAAATAAAATATTTGAGTTAAATCATATCAGGACTTTTTATTGTTTTATGTATCATCTCAGTGATTTTATTTTATTATTTTTTTTATGGATAAGTAAATTTCTCTTACAAAATTTTGACTTCTGGAGAAAACTCATGCTACCGTTAGGTTGTTTACAGCATGTACTTTCAATCACGGCCGGCTACATATATTTACACTCGAACCACTTGAATTAGTGACAACATTTTTGTGCAAAACTAACGTAAATGATCTAGTAGACGCCGGGAGTGCCTATTTAATTTAGGAGCCCAAGAGAGGGCGAACAGTGATTGAACAGGTGTTAACAAGAAAGAGGCATTTATTCTCATAACCGCTGACAAGCTTCTCAACACAATCTATAAACAGCAGACTAACAATTGTTCACCTCAGTGTCGGTGGCTAGTGGACTGACAATCATTTATTATTATTATTATTACTGTTATTATTACTATTATTAATATTATTACTATTATTATTATTATTATTACTATTACTTTCATTTTTTTTCTGTCACAGTATTCGCGGTATAAATACTTCTAATACCAGATTTTTATGAAACATCATCAAGGCAATCATATGTTACCATTTATTTGGCCCATTGAACTCAAGGTGTTTTCTCGTACTGAAATGTCTTAAAAAAGACATTTGAAGAAACATTTTGTTGTTTGTTTGTTTGTTTGTTTGTTTTTTACAGCTGTGTATAAGCAATGCAACAAAAATCTACAAATACATACCATCTCATCTGGTGCCCGAAGGCGTTTAGTGCCCGACTGCTCCCCTTCATAGACTGGTGCGTGTCTCTTACGCTTTGACATTATTTATTACCCAAAAAGAATCCACCTGCCAAGCTCTTCGATACAATATATATGTACTGCGTCTGCAATCTACTCGTAGACTTCCGGCATTCTGTAAAAGTATAAGAAAACGTTTGATCCATTGATTAGATCTTTATCTACGATCAGGTTTTTTTTTTTTTTTTTTTTTTTTTTTGAAAAGAGAGGAGAAAAGACAACACCTGATACATTACTTTTTTCACGAGCCGCCAACCACCTACTTTAAAATTAATTAACATGTGGTCGACAGGTTTAGGCGTGAAAAACGGAGACATTACTGAATCAAGGGCTATGTTCAGTTTCAGTTTTTTTGAACAAAATAAGAACAAGCTTATTTCTGTGACAGAATAATATCAGCCGGAGATTCATATATAAAAAAAATTCTAAGACGGGAGAATTTGGCAGCTATCGATTCACTAAACTGGTTACGTTTTATTTAAACACCACGCAACAAGAATAGCTATTTGCACGATGGCGTTATTTTACTACTACGACCAAAATCCTTTTCCTTGTTCCTTTCAAGTTTATATCTGGAAATCCGGTCCCAGCGAGGTATTAACAACAGACACCCTAATTTACACAAGGAAGCAAAAGGTGAAGGATTCTGGTCGTAGGAGTAAAATGACATCATCGTGCAAATGGCCTATTGCAGTCCTGTGGGACGCCAAACCTAATCTCCCGTCCACACGTATCCGGATATTTTTGAATTCGCAAATTTTTCCGGCTGCGGATTCAAAAATTTCCACGTCCACACGTATCCGGATTCACTCTCAGTTCGTCAGCGAATTTGTAAAGCGATACTGGAAAATTTTATCGCCAATCTTCTTCAATAACTGTTTTACTGACAAAATTGTCCCACCAAGCACTATTTCACTCATTTAACTTGTTTAGCCGTCCAGTTCGTCCGTCCGACATGGAAAGAAGCTTCAAAATGTCGAGCCGCCGTTTGGCATAATTGAAGTGTATAGTAATCATAGCTAGGTTGAACTGCACACACGTTATAAGACTTGAAACTTGAAACTAAAGTCCATTAAGTAAAGAAGCGATAACATTGCGCTCAGCACTGTCTTGGATATTCACGGTAAAGAACTGGGCTTGATCTTGTAATGTCACTGGAAAAAATATCTGGATTTAGCGTTCACACGATTTCGGATTCATGGCGTATTAAAAAATTTCTACTCTGGAAAGCATATTCAAAAAGTTAGGGATTCGTATGCAGGGTACACCGGATACGTTCGGACGAAAGCTGTATCCGGAAAGAAAAAGTTGCGAATTCAAAAATATCCGGATATGCAGTGAACGGGGCCTAAGAAAAAAATTAGGTCGGTCACTGTGTCTGGACAAATCAGAAAGACAACCGCTTTTTTACACGTGATCTGGTAAATAATGTATCATGCCCTCCTTTCCACGAGATTAAAAGACATACAATAGAGATACAAGGGGGCATGAGGAGGGGTGTTGTCCTGGGATGGGTCTTTCTTTGAACCGCCCGGCCCCAACGAAGGGGATTGCAGTTTTCCCAAAAAAAAAAATACCCTACGAGCAAGCTCTTCAATTATGGCGAGCGAAGCGAGAAGCGAGGGAACGCGGGAGCAAGCGGCCTCAAGGGCGGAGGAAAGGGATAGCTTTCTTTCCCCGCCCCTCGCGGTTGCGTCTCCTCTTGCGTGACTTCTCGCGACTCCCCCTAATGGACAGCTTGCTCGCAGGCTAGAAAAAGTGACAAAGGCTCAGCAAATTCTCGGGGCGGGATGGGTAGCAATTATGATTTATCCAGTAGGGCTTTGGAATCCCTACTACTTTCGCCGAAGATTTCCGACGACTTTCCGAAAATGCCGAAATGTTCGCAGATCAGTGTTCCGAAGACGTTTGAGCACTTCCGAAGCTACTTTAGGTGATTCCTTAGTAAAAGAACCTAAAATACATTTTAGATATAAATTATTACACTAATGTAACAACGTAGTAAAAAGTGAGGGTCACCATGCTCGCTTTTATGTTAGAATGCTGACGAAAACGGCTGTTTACCCTTAGGCAAAATCCCCGCGCACACCAAAACTAGACAGATGGGAGCGATTTTTCCATGATGCATGTGATACTGCACAGAAATTGGCTTTATGTAACGTTTATCCACTTACGTACTAGAAAAAGCCTTTGAATGCCCCTGTTTTTACTTTACGCTCCAAAGTAGACTTAATTTGGATATGCGCTATTCGACCTGTTGTTAGCTCAATCCGCACAATTTGTTAAAATTGCCAAAAACTCGAACATAGATTTTTGCCAATTTTTTTCTCATTGAAAGAAGCACTGTTCTTATCAAAATCATGAAATAAAAAGTGGGGGTCACAGTGCTCGTTTTTGCAGTAGAGCTGCAGAAAGTGCGCACCAACTGCATTTCCAGCAATTCTTGAGAGGACTGGGGCGAGTTTCAAAATGAAATTTATGTGGAAGGCGGAAGAAAACATTGAAACATCTTTTTTTTACAGAATTTACATCGACATATCATAGTTAGGATGCAATGTGATAGAGATGGCGCTTAAATGAAATTTAACGTGATTTAACACAGCTTTAACATCCACTATGAGGGTCTCAGTGAGGGAGATGAACTCTGCAACACGCGTACCACTTACGTTACGCACATTCCCAACACATTGAGTCTCATCTCGGCCAGAAACAACCACAATTGAGAAGTCCAATAACATTCTCCATCTGATTTCTCTTCGACGAACTTCATTTCATGAATAATGTTTCTTCAGACCCTTTTTTCACGGGGGCCATCTTGTTATACCCAGTGAGGGATGCGCAGTGTAATACCAACCCGGGGTATGCCCGGGGGGGGGGGGGGGGTGCATGGTTGTAGGTCAAATTGAACCATGTAATAGGCTCGATTTAGTTTAAGTTATACATGCCGTTTTTTTTTTATCTTGGAATAAACAATATGCAATTTTGCAATAAGGCCTAGTTAAGTCAATTTGAGGAAATTATGATTACCAGGTAAAGTATGCATTCCAAGACAGGGGCCCATCAGCATCATGTGCCAAGCACAGCCAACAATAATGAAGATTTAACCGACAAAGAAAGCTCCAATCAAGAGGAAAGTGATTCACAAGAAATTGTTGAATTGGAATGATCAAATACTATATCATTTGTATGTGATCTACAACTATTTGAAAAGAGCTATTTACTTATACATGTATTTTTAAAACGAAAATGTTATGACGAGTAATTTAGTATATTTTTGAGAACAAAATGTTATGAAAAGAGGTATCTACCTATTATTAAAAACAAAATGTTATGACAAGAGTAACTGAGTTCACGGTTTATATTATATTTTAACAAAATATAGTGTTACTGTTAGATTATATTGTTGTTTGTATAAAATCACATGCTACATAGGCTACTATTTGTCTTTTTTATAAATTTTTAAGTACCCCCTCCCCCTTGAGGGTGATATATTTTTCCAACACCCCCCTTTCAGCATCTTAAATTTTGGGGGTACCCCCCAATTTCTCATCAGTCCCCCCAAACAAGTTTTTGTGAATGCTCCCTTATAAGGGGTTTAATCAAGAAGACAGTGTTGCCTTGGTCACGTCATCAACTTTAGGTAAACCGAAAACAGTTCACGTTTGAAAAATTTTGTTAGCACAAGACGAAAGAGCATATTAAAATTAGGGAACCTGAAAATTTTCAGCCGTATACCTCAAAAGTAGCGATTGCAACGGCCACCAAAAGTTGGAAGCATTTGTATGACAAAAACAACTTTTGCCATCTAGTCACGCTTGCATGGTTTTCCATACAAATCCTTGTAATTTCGAAATTTTCAAAACTTTCATTCATTAAGTATTTCAGGGCTCAAATCTCCTTTTAATTCATAACAGGCAATTTGATCCCTTAAAGTGCTACTACGACGAAAATTTTTGTTTTTGTTTCCGAATTTTTTTAACATAAATCTTTTGTATATGTTCAAACTTATACAAATAGCGAAAAATTGGAACGATACTTGCGTACGGGGGCTGGAAGTTTCCCACTGAAAAGTGCGTAAATACCGTCCGCCATTACAAAGTTCGCAAAGCAATAGCCCGCGAGATCTCCGCAAAGCGGTCGTGCGTTTGACCACGTGATTTATGCACTGTGACGTAGAAACATCAACCAAAAGATTCGCATTTGGGAAAGGTGTGTGAGTTTAGAGCCTTTTAACAAGACGTTTAAGATGTCATCTCCGTCGGATCGATTCCTCTTCCTGCACATCTGAAAGTGATCTAGAAAGTTTTACAGTTGACGAAGTGATGGGGGAATTGTCTGAATTTGCGCCGTACGACGACAGTTGCGAACCCCTTGCTACCGAGGAAGAAGCCGCGGACTACAATACAACGAAAGAGTTCATCGCGAAGAAGAAGAGGAACAACAGTTTCAACGAAGATATTCGGGAGAGGTGCCAGCGAATGAATGGTATGGTATTATCATGGAATGTAGATTTATATTTTTATTTTCCAATTTCTAGTTTAATTGAAGAGGTCAGACAATTAATAATTTTATACAGACGTATTTTTCTTGTGTTTGACGAATTTTTCACATTATTTTGCAGGTGTTCGTGCTCGAACTGCTCTGTCAGCCCTGTTACAAAAGCGCAGGAGTGCATTTGCTGCAAAGAGATCGATCGCTGCGAAGAGGTCATGGAAGAAGCCATTGGAGACCGGACCGTATGCATAACCCTCCATCCAGGGTTTGAAAGCGTCTGCTTAAACCGCCACGTATTAGAAGTGGCTGCACTGGGCCTAAAAACGCGAGCTGGAAAGTCGTACACAACAGTACTGTTCGTGGGCAAAGCAACAAAAGTGATAATGAGTAAGTTGGGGTATTGTTGACTTTGTATCGGAACGATCGAACCTTACATAGCATTGAATAATTGATACATCTAAGCTTATCGCCGTGGACTGATCTCATAGAATCACATTTTTTATTTTCTAAATGGCTTTATTGCCCCAACTGCGTATTTTTAAAAGGAGTATTTATTTATCTCCATCCAATCCCTCCTTGAATTAACGGTGATCTCATTTCTCTAACTAGATTGCTGAGGTCTGTGGCCTATCGCCAATTTACAAGACTGCTGTGGAGTTATATTGGTAGTTCCAGGCGATACCCCTTGCCCTGTTGTGCCTACAATAAAATCAGGAAACAATTTCCGAGTCAAAATGGCCATTATCGTGGATTCGAAGATGAAGAAAATGAATAATAAATGCACTGTTTGTTCTTGAAGAGTGTCATGTATGCCATTGGGGCCAAGAAGGACCTACAGTAGTTGCTTGAATACTTGTCCGTAAGCACTTAATTTTATGGGCCAAACTTCAGAATTCTCAGCCACTTACTCGCTTTTTGTTGAATGACAAACTTGCCCAGTGTGTGAAGCCCTGTAATTCTAGCGTTCAGTTAAACTCAAGAGTTTAATGGCTGGGAATTCTGATGTTGCTCCAATTTTCATGTACACAAGTAATAAAAATTAAATCGAATTCAGCCTGAATTTAATTACAGTTTTAATGTATCGTTTCCTTCTTTTCACTCGGCTCACAGAGCACTGCAAAACTTAATAGCAGGTTACCTGCTGGAAACTTTCCTAGCAGGTCTGGTTGACTCTTCCAGACTTTTGTCTGGCTACAGTTTCTGCAGAAACTTTCTACGGTTAACAAGGTACCTGTCTGTGATACAGAAAGTTTGGGTTTTGAAAAGAAGCACAAGTGGCAGAACTGAAACAAAAGAAGAAGTTTGGAAAGGAAAACAATTCCCTTCGGTTCCTCTCGAATGTTTTTTCCTTGTAGATCCAACCTGTAAAAAATGATTGAAAGGAAATACTCATTTAATCATAGCATCTGAAATAATAAAATAATAATAAAAAAAATGATTATCATTTTTATTGTTTTTCTCAGGGTGTTGCCAGTTTTTCAACTTGTTGTAAACCTGGCTAATTGTGGGTTGGGATTTTATTCTCACATACATCCTGAAAAATGCTTTTTTATAATAATTCTGTTGATTGCACACATGACAACTTTGAGCCCTTAAGCTATCTAGCCCACCCCAACGATGCATAATTTATTACAAGTGGTTGAGTGGACAAACCAAACATTTTTAGGCCTGGGACTTCCAGTCTATGGGCTGGCTATGCCTCTTCCTTTTTTTTTTTTTTTTTTTGCAATTCTTATCTGAGTAAATTAAAAAACAAATTTCATGTACTCTCGTTTCTAAATGGATCCTCTCATAATGGAAGTTAGTTTTAGGCCTAAATCACTTCCCAGAGGATACTTAGAGCTAAGATGTTAAAATGCAATAAATTTTGCATCTTTGTACCTTGGGTTCTGATGAGTCTTCACCGAGTCATCATCTTCCTTTAGTCTTTTATGTGCATCTTCGATTTCTTCAGGACTCCATGTAGGGTCTTCATCACACTCAAACTCCTCATACGCATCGTCCTGCATTTCCTGCTCATCTTCTGATTCATCCTTTAGCCCTAACTCTGTCTCATTTGTTACTGGCCATGGATCAGTTTGAATAGCTTAAACAAATGGAATTAAAACAATTCTATCACCATTAAAATTTTAATTATTATTAAATAATCAAATATTGATAAAATGTAATAAAAATATAAAGATAGGCAGTTATGCCTATATGACTCATCAACATCAATTATTGTTGACTCACCAGCATTCACCATCAGCAACTGCTTCGGCTCTTGTATGCTCTTAAAGGTTTCAACCCACTGATCTTGATTGGAGATTAACTTACTCTTCAGTCTTGTGACTTTGCCCCTTAACTGAGTCACCTCACTCCTCAGGGTTTTGCATGTTGTGCAATTCCCAGCATGTCCAGTTGGAGTATCCTACAAAAAACAAACTTTCAACATTAATACGGGCTGTAATAACAAGACTTTAGAATTTTTGTGTTTTAGTATTGTTGTAAAATAACTGCACATGTAGTTTTCCATTGTTATGATAATACAAAGATGCAAATAAACATTAATTAGAGTTAGGCGCCTACCATAGAAACCTGTTGAAGTTCAGGAATCGTTAATGATTCATCAATCTGCATAACTTCATCCATATCCTGCACTTTTTCGATTCCCTGAGCCTCCAGGATCTGCATGGTCTCAGTAACCTCATCAGTGCCTGAAATCCCTTGGCTCTCGAGAGCTGTCTTATCACCAGGAGTACCTAGGACCTCTGAAGCCATCTCAGCATCAACACTTATCTCACCCGTCTCAGTCTCAGGGATGCAGCCCTCCTTTTCAGGATTTACCTCAAGCAAAGAACCCTGACTTGTATTCAGAACACCCTCGACTTCTGGAGACTCCTCAGGGTTGAGATTGAGAGCCCCCATAGTGTCAGCACTCTCCTCAGGTGCAGAACTTCCTTTCAAAGAGATCACCTCTTCTTCAGGATTGTCTTCTTCCTCTGTATCCTCATTAGTAGTTTGACCAGCCAGAATTTCATTTAGTAGCTAAAAATGAAAATAGGTACGACCATTTTTTATATCTCCCCTTCAAAACAAGTTTAAATTTGAGCTTTATGTCGATGTTTTCAAAACTAGAAATGGAAGCAAGGTTTAACCACATCTTTGCCTTAAAATGTATGCATCATTTGAAGACAGTGAAAATAGAATTAAAATACAAACGAAAAAAAAAACCTGCAAACAGTAACTGAACTTATAGAATGTAGAAGTCAGACTAAGTCCATTTTTGGTTGTTTTAAAAGACTCACGTGTAACTCCTAATTTGCTGTAAGATTTCTTGGAGGGAAGTTTGGAGTACTGTCAAATCTCAAAGTAACAGCAAGATAGTCTCTCAAAAAATAGAGAGCCAGATTTCTATGTAGCTTCACTTTTTCTAAATTTTACGCTTGAGTGGAAAGGTCTGGGAATTGGGGAATAATGACTTCACATCCACTCAGCGCAAATGCCCATTTTACTATAACTATGAGAAGAAAGCAGAAAAGTATGAAAACACATGCAACAATATGGGAAGTCCAAATAGTCAGAGCATTCATTACACGAATATTGAACAACGATGCCAGAAAAAATCATGTCACAGGTAAATGGGGAAATAAAATTAATATAATGGTAATAAGCACAGCGCAAATACATTGTAATGTCACTCACCAATCGTCGACTCTGCTTTGATAGTGTTTGAGAGGATTTTTTCCAAATGGTTGGAAACGTCCCCTTCTTCAAATTCCTTTTCATGCCTTTCATCGGAAAAGCAAACATAAAACAATCCCTTGTAAAATGCTCTGAGCACACAGCAAATTTTCCCACTGTGTTGAAATCCTTCCGATGAATAGACACGAACCTTTTCCACTTTAATCTAACGCTGCCCGAATCAGGAGAATTATGAATAGAAATCCCCAATTCATCGATCTTTACGTTTCCACAGTCCTGAACAACACAACGTCTACCAGGCATACTTTCGCTTTAAGTCAAAAAAGCGAAGAAAGAACCTCCAAAAGCTTCCAAAAATATCTCGTCCTGCATGCGAAATTAGCCACGTTTGTTTGCCTTGTTTTGTCGCGTTGATGTTTCTACATCACATCTCGCCCCAACTCCTTCAAATACTACTCCCGGTCATTTTTTGAATTGAGTAATGGCGGCAAGACATTTACGAAAATTGCCGTGCAAATAAACACACTTCCAGATCATATTTGGACTCCAAACTTGGCACGGTAAGTCACTTTTACATACATTTTCGAAATATGTAATCACAAACAAATTCCCAAATTTGATCGTAGTAGCACTTTAAATGCATAAGGGAAGGATTTCACGACAGTTTAAAAGTTTTAGAGGATTTGTATGGAAAACCATGCAAGCGTGACTGGGTGGCAAAAGTTGTTTTTTTCATGCAAATGCTTCTAACTTTCGGCGGCCGTTAAATCGCTACTTTTGAGATATGCGGATGAAAATTCTCAGGTTGCTAAATTTTAATATGCCCGACTTTCAGTTTGTGCTTACAAAATTTGTCAAAAGTGAACTGTTTGCGTGTTTACCGAAAGTTGATCACGTGATCAAGCATGCAGAGAGTCTATCCAGAATGCAAACCACTTTTTCATCGTATTTGGTGCATCGATCTTTCCGTCGTGAAGTTGTATGTTTCCTATCTAAAATCCCAAACATTCCTTTGGTTATTTCGTCGATCAAATGCTATTTGATCTAACTATTGCCTTTCTCAGAACAAAGAATTGTGAGTATTTAAGCGGTGTAAGACAAAAACACACTGCTGACCGGCAGATAAACGAGGTAAACCTTGTTGTGAAATGCTCTAACAGATTCCCTATCCCAAAACTTTGAGTCAATCAAAAGTCTGTTTAGGGATAGGGAATCTGTTAGAGCATTTCACCGTCGCGGCTGGGTGAGATAAGAGGCGGATGTATTCACTTTATAAAGCATATTGACACCCGTATTCATTACCTCGGTACGTGCTGTTTGAGAAGGATCAACTGACGATACAACAGATCGCAGAGGATCATGAAAGATGTGACTAGACGAGTGGAATTAACCGAAGCATGGTAGTTTTCAGGTGAGTTTTGTACGTTTTCAAATCCGACTAAAACTATGCTTAAACTTAAGCTGTCCTTTCTTTTCGCGTGTATTTCTGTACATGCAAGTATTCTAATGCCATGTAGTAATATATGTAGTATTTCGAGCTCAAATCACGTATTTACCTTTCTTACCTTAGCCAGAAAACAAAGCAGGACTAGCCTTATGGGTTTTGTGGTAGGCCAAGCAATGTGATGGGCGAGCAAATTGTAATAGTCTTTACGATCGACCCAGACGGCGTCTGCATACTATGGATACGCACGCCATGATGTGGAATGACAAGCGAAACCTCTCATGCGTAGAAGATCAAGTTTATCAAATTCCCCCAATCGCGTGACTGGTTATTCGGGGCCACACAGCGGGAGGGGCTGAGAAGGCGCTTTGTACATAAGTTTCATCACACCATGTGTTAGTTTTAAATACGTTTCCAGCCGGCGCAGTTTTAGAGGACTTTGATTTAAAAATTAAATTTTCCGCCTTCATTTTCCGGGGCGCATATCCCAAGACCCCCCTAACTGACTCACACTAAAGGTTGATTTCCACTGACGCGTTAACGCACATAAATTTTAATCACGTCAACAAAATAGGGGCAACATAAAAAGTGCTGTGCTTAAACGAGAAGTTGAGCCAGGTTCAACTTTTACGCTTACGAGCAACCTTTCATGCATTGCTTCTATTTTATTTGCGAAGGTAAATTTTACGCACGTACGCACATAACAATTACGCGACACTGGAAATCAACCCTAACGCGTTCGAAGTGAGCCTTATATTTGCCGCGCGGGCCCTGCCATTGGTCTGCACGCTGGCACGACAACCACGTATCATATTGTTGGTTTTCACATGACGTCACTAAAATTCAAACTAAAAGACTATCGATCCTACCGAG
Source organism: Porites cylindrica (assembly GCA_964035525.1). Lineage (NCBI taxonomy): Eukaryota > Metazoa > Cnidaria > Anthozoa > Scleractinia > Poritidae > Porites > Porites cylindrica. The sequence continues at coordinate 26,299,087 of OZ037781.1, read as the reverse complement.
ATTTTACTTTCACGATGCATTAGAGCAGCTGAAAACTGATTTTCATACAAATTTTCGCTTCAAAAGGGTTCTTTGTTTTGTGATAGAGTACGCTTGAATTTCTAAGCTTTTGCGTGACGCGGCAGTTACATGACGGCCAAGATGACTGTAATGTAGGTTTAAAAAAATGACTTATTTCAGGAAATTTTGCTACCTAAGCAGTTCATGTATTAGAAAAAGTATTACTTAAATGTTTATGAGTTTCTCGAAGAATGAATTCAAGCTTTTGTAGCAAAACTCGGTAATAGATGATTCTGTTGGTTTCCGTCCACCATGTTGAAGCTCATCCAGGTGAGCACCAGCATGACGTCTCCATACAAATCTCTATAGGTTTGGGTAAAACATTTCTTCGGATATCTCGTATACCAAATATTCCTCTGACCTGAATCTTGGCGAGGGTCTTTGTATATGTACCTCCTTTCATTTCCCAGATTCTGGACTTTATCTATTGAAGGGTTTTGATTTTTATTTTGATCTATTTTGAATGGCGTGAGACTGAAAACCAGCAATAGGGATTTTTAAGATTTTGATTTGAATATTTGATTTTGGGCCACGCCCCCAAAACCACGGGCCCCTGATCGTCGTCACTGTATGATGTCACCGCGCAGGTTCACAGACCTTTTAAAGCTTGCTCCGTAAATAAAGGATTGTGGTTATTGCCACGGTCTGGCTGGGAAGAGCCCGTTTCTCGAAAGTCCCGATAACCTTTCCGGGCCCGAAGGCAATTTTTTTTTTAATCCAAACCTGTTCAATGTAGTAGTACAGTTCCTAGCTCAAAAACCCGGACAGGAGCCGATTACTCACGGCTCCTGACCCGGAATAATTTTGCTTTGTTAACTGATAGTTTAATTGCTTCATTTTCAAAATAAGTTATTGAAACTTTGATCCGTGAATGCAAACACGGCATAAAAAAAAAAAAACAGCCTTCCGGGCCCGAAAAGTTACCGGCACTTTCGAGAAACAGGCCCCTGCAGCCGTCTCCTATTTTCTTTGTTGCGCGGGGGAAAGTGACTTCTACGTAGACTGTTCACAGTCCCCTAGATTTTCGTAAGAACGTCGAGATCGAGCGCCTTGCTTTACGAGTCTAGCCTGGTTGATATGGAACCAAGATAGTCGACCGTATAGCATTGGTAAACGCTTGATGCGTAGATGTTAGGGAAAAAAATAGTGGACTGTGAACAAACTATTGTCGTCACTTCGCATGCAACGAAGGAAATAGAAGACGTCTGCACGCAGGCTAATATTCATGAGCTATAATCCGCCAAACCAACATCCAACATTGAGGGGGGATGGGGGGAGAGGGGAGCCATACGTGTACTTGTACAACACAGCCGTTTTTCTTCTGTTTTCTAGAATTGTTTCAAGGAATTATGACCATAACTGTAGCATATGTAGGTTCTAAATTTCGTTTTCGTGCTCTAAAACGTAGAGCTTAATATGAATTAGCCTGTGTACAGAAGTCCCCCCTCCCTCAGAAAAAAATCGGGAGAAAAGACGTCTGTGAATCGCCGTCGTTAATCGTGTTCCGGTCACATTTGCATAAATTATTTTTTTTGTCTTTTTCTCTGACAGCTGAAAAGGTGTTAACAGACCAACACGACTCTGGACTCTTTTAGAGCACGTACACAGTTCTTCTCTCGGATGTACCTTTATAGCTGAGCTAGTAAGCTCTAACTAGAATATCTATCTAAAATGTCATTTATAACGAGTATATTATACCTTCTTCATATATTCTAACACATTCTTCGGTCTTCTTTTAGCTCATAAAGTCGGTCTGTTTACTGTGCATCGATTTCCTGTTGTTTTTGGTTTGACAAAATTTTGATCTCGGTTTCCTGCTAGCAGAGGTCTCTCACGACGAGGCAAAAATGAGAGAAAGGAGAGAGACTCTCTCCTTTCTCTCATTTTTGCCTCGTCGTGAGAGACCTCTGCTGGCAGGGAATGATCTCGGAAGCACTGTTTACATTCCCAGTCAAGCGTTTTATGCAGGAGTTGATCCATTCAATGATTTCGAGTAGGTTTCACGTAAAGGATCTTTCTTTTTCTTTAGCAAGGAATTATAATAGAAATAGCTCTACTTTTGCCTAATTCTACGAGTCATGACCGGCACATGTAGGCTGAATGAGCCTTTTACAGACGCCAGGGGGCGTCTGTAACAGGCTAGCTGAACATTTTCACGCAATGTCCATGCTAAAATCTAGATATAAGATCTCTGATTAGGCTTTGAATTCTCCGACAGGGAACAGACGCACCGGCAACTGGTGAAGCAAACATCGGTGGTCCGTTAACTTAACATGCCTATTCCACAGAGCCGTAATACAAGTAAACAAAAGGCTGAGGTTTTCCCTGGGGAATCTATTCTGAGATTAATTCACCAATAACAACACCAGAAATTATTTGCGTCATGTCATTAACATTACAACCAATCAGAGGCTTTTCCCAACATTCCGGGGAAACGGGGACACGATTAACGACGGCGATTCACAGACGTCTCTCTCCCGATTTTTTTCTGGGGGAGGGGGGACGTCTGTACACAGGCTAAATATGAATAGGAGATGCTACAAAATCGTTCAGTCTAGAATCATTTATTTTTTTTCTTTGTGGTTTACAGTTAACTCTTCGGCTTTAACACCATCATGTACATCAGGGAGACTACATTTCTGACCACTTAACAATACTTTAGCTCCTGTTAATCCATTACTAGATCTAAATATTTTTGATCTTCTGGTAACAAAATCGTTTGGAATTGAAAAGGGCACTCACGACGCATTAGCCGTCACAGCGTCTTCTCCTCACACACAAGACCCTGGCGCAGATATTTACCAGTATACTTGAGGCAGGCAATCCAGTGTTCAGCGCAACTACAAATTGAAAAAAATTCACAAATTTGACGTTTTCCACCTACAAAAATGATAAAAGAAATAGGTTCAGTTACACGTGGAGTGTTATTCACTTTTCAAGGAAGCCTAACTAGAAGCCGAGCTGAGAATATAGGGTATACCATGTGAAGTATTCAAGGTTAATGAATGAAAACTGGATTATTATAAAATGAAACAAAAGAAACGGGAAAGGATGTACCTCAACAAAGAGCACCGATATGGGCTAAGAGAACTTATAAGTCCTTTGCCAAACCGTCGATAACTTCGGTGTTTTGAATTTTGAATTTCACGACTTAAAGTGACGTTACTCGGGACAACACGCGACAACGATTTACGGCGCCACAAAGCGACATTTTTTTCGAGTTGACACAACATATTATTCCAATACTGTCACCAATTAATTAGTCGTTGCAAACGTGCTGGTCGTCTCGTGTAACATCACTTTTTAACCAGTGAGATGTGAAATTTTAGGTCCTTAAGCCCCAATTGAGAGTTTTCTAATATTAGTTCCACAAGGAAATATAATAAAAAAAAAAGTAGAAAGTAAAACTCTTTCACATGTAAAATGTGTATGGTGTGGATCGATGTTACTATTAAAAAAAATGTTCATGTCCATACTTACGCTTTGCAGGCAATTGCTCGTTTTCTACGTCAGGGGGGGCCATCTACAAAGTCTGCTTCGACTACTCTGTAAATTGGCAGCTTTTTACGCAGATCCGCCATTTCATCACTCAGTTAGATGAGCGATCATCGAGGGTTCCAACCTTCTTAAATTTGAGTTCTCTTTGGGCTGCTCCATCTGGAGTGCCAACATTGTTGTTCTGAAATAGAATAATATTTGTAATTGTTATCATCATCAGTATCAGCACCATCATCACCAGCAACATTGATTGTCATCATCGTTATCATCATTTATATTATTATGATCATATTTATCATCACACAGACGCGCAATTTGAAATCATTGACAACGATGGTGTGAAAACGGCAGTAGCTTGAAAGACTTATTCGAATAGGCCATTTGAAAGATGTGGGCTTGGTATCCTAGCCATTGTGAGTGAAGGTGAGGCTGAGGTTGACCTTGTTTTGATAAAAACCTCTGCCTTTCTCTGATGGAAATTATGCTGTAATAAAGCTGAAAAAAGCAAGGTCAACCCCACCTGTAATTCCATGTTCTTACCTTGTCACGAAGAGCCGCCAATTCAGCCGGCTTGGGAGCATTTATTACCAGTTGAATTAATCATAAAACAGGATTAGGCTTTTGGCATGCGTATCATCAGTAAGTTCTGTAGAAGGAGATCAAGGCCAAACAATTACAGTCCAACCCAGCTTTAAGAACGCCCTCTTAATACGGACACTATACGGACAGTTTTCTATGAACCCCTCAGTGTCCTTATTAATGGGGTCGTTTGGCCCCGGGGGTTTGGCTATATTAAACTTAAGTCAACTTTAAGGGTTAGCTTTGCGAAATTTGTGGAGTCTGTATTGGCTCCCGATCTGTATCCGGTGGGGGAGGGGGTACTCCTGAGAATCCTTGGTGGAGGTGTGCTGCCTAGTTCTCCAAATCCTGACCCTATTTCAGACCAAATGATATCATTTTTCTCACCGGCTTTCAGACCTGGCCTGTAAAATCCATACCCGTTTTCAGACCTGGCATCTAAGTATAATTATGTCATCATTACTTAGATTAGAACAGCAACAAAAAAGATTTTTTAACTTCCATTAGAACCTGCATATATCTCTTTCTTTCTTGCTCATTTGGAATTGAAACGCACCCGATTCCAGACCAATATGGGCAAAATCCATACCCGTTTTCAGACCAAAACGGCACAAAAACCCTACCATTTGGGGCGGCACATACCTATATGGCTTATAAATGGGAGTACCCCCTGAGGATCTGTATGCTCTTATGACCCATAAAGCAGGATTTTCATGAGTTCATGAGGATTTATTCCCTCGGTGGGCATATAAAATAGACAGAACCTTCGTTCCTGTATTAACTTATAAATATTATATTTTCTTTGGCACCTCTTATTTCTGTCGCTTCGGAGTTTGACTTTTTTTCCCTTTGCTACACTGCTACGTTGTTGCGCGAATAAAAAGTACTACTATTTTGGTGAAAGACCCTTAATTTATTAAGGAATTCAACTTCTAGCTCCTGATTTTACGACAAAAGAAAGACATTTGATGGCAAAATGTTCTCCATATTCAGCTGACCTTCAGTTTAACATACGATCAGGTGTCCTTTTTCCCTTTTTGTGTCTGTTTTTCCCTTTCCCAGAAAAAAAAAACGCCTGATCGCAGGTTACCTTCAAGTAAGCGCACGTGTACTTGTACTTCCCTTTTGTTTTATAACCCGCTAGTGCGTTTATTTGCAACATAAATCAAACTATAACTCTTGCTTTTACCCTTCTTATCTAGCACAATATCAGTTTATCACTACATGCAAATAGTGAAATTTAACACAGATGCAGTTGCTCTCCCAAGTTAAGGCAACCCGATTTACCACGTTGGCACAAAAACTAGCTAATAAAATAAAATAGTAACAGGCTCTTTATGCTTATAAGCACTCATCTGCTCACATGATTGTGTATCGAAAATATAAGATATAATATATTAAACGTTTCAAACTGTACATTAATTTGATGCACCAGACGTCGGTGCCATTGTGCGAGGTCCCTATACGCACTCCCCGCATGTACAAATTTTGATTTATTTATTTATTTGATTTATCTCCGCGAAAAAGATTTGTTTACCTTCTTGAAATTGTAGACCATATCTGCTGCTTCTTCGTCGGGTGAGGTCTTGAGCACGTGAAAAGTCTCCGTTCCCTTTACTACAGGGTCGATTTCTTCAATCATCTCATCATAATCTTGCCCGTCCTTGGACACTGGCAGAAGTTGTATTTCTTTAGTGCACTCTGGAAAAGAGGGAAAAAGACACTTCACATCAGACTGTTTAGCGAGACAATTGCTGATTCACCCCTTCTTAACATCTCTTCTCTTCATCCCAGAAGTAGGTTATTACAAATTAGGAGTGTGTCCGGCGATGCGGCGGGGAGGTGGGGGAATGGGGCTGTGAGATTGGGGAAGTTAAACGAGTCATAGATGTCATTTCCCGGCCAAGAGAGAGAGTCCCTAAAAATTAGTCGGGGTTGAAAACGCGCACGTTGAAAAGTTCGATCGGAGACGCCCTTCTCTGACGCAAAAATATGCAACAAAGAATTACTAACGGTAACTTTAAATGACACTAAAAAAAGTTAGGAGGCATGTTAGCCGAGAGGTTACCCCGAGCTTCCGATCAGAAGGTCCAAATTCAACTCATTCAAGCCTTGCCATCGGATTTTTTCCTTAGAGAAGAATTTTTGTTCCATTTTTTCTCTCTTAACCCAGGTGTATAAGCATCCTATGAGGAGCGGTAGCCTGGAGGAGTAACCCAAGGCGCATAATGTTAGCTGGAAACCAGGGATAAGCTCTGGCCTGATTGGCCACTCGGCTCGTATACAGTATTTACTGTGGATCGATTGTACACAGTCTCCGTCAGGTTGCATGGCGTTTCATTGCATACAGCTTTCAGTGAAACTACGTTTGCACATAGGTGATCCTCTTACGGTGACAGTTAGAAAAATTAGGCACAAAGTGAACAACTTGAATGCCTTGGCGCGAAAAAACAGTCATGAGTTAGTTTCTCCACAATCACTTTTTTTATTCGAATAGGTGTCTGAGCTGCTAGCCTTATTTTAACCCTGAGGGTGGGCTTATATAATTACTTCGGATGGGCGCGCGTTTCGAAGGTTGGTGTTTATTCATGCAAACAATTATATGCCTAAACTATTCGCAATAAGGTGTGATGAATAAACAAAGAAGTCTGCTTGCTCTAAATTGTTATTTTTTTCTAAGGATTTAGAGTTTTAGGGTTGACTTAATAAGCTTCTGGTAAATTTAAGATATGAGGATAAAACTGTCTTTTATGAAGAGCAATATATAGACTGAGGTATCGTGCGTTAAATTATGAAAACTACTAGCTACAGTTCCCATGCATTCACTAGAAACAAGAAAATGAGCTCGTTCTCTGTTGCTGGAAACTGTCGTAGCCCCCTTAAACAGAGATTCCAAGGGATGCAAAAGGTAATTAACTGTTTCATTAACCATGATCTGTAAATAAAAGTGACAACGTACAACTAAGTGAAAATGATTTCAGATCGAGTAGCATTCTTCGCGCTTTACTGTTATCTATCATTTGCAGAGCTAGGGTGGGGCTTGGGAAGGTTGGTAAACCCTCTTCTTGTTTAAAGTTTTAAATACACCTAGTGTTTTAATACTCACCATATTTTTTGCTGCAGTGATCGGATAGACTGGTAAAGTCGCGGATAATTACTGACGGACGGATCTACGTTCTGGGCCAGTGAGCCTTGTCTTCACGTAAAGACAGTTATAGGAATACAGACCCTTACATAAAGAGGTACTATATATTAGGAGACCGCCATTAACTCCAAATAAGGAAAGCATCTAAGATGCGCTGACCGTAGAACTTTCCGTGTGTAATTCGCTGAATCTTACAAAAAGAACGAAACCAGCATTACTGAATCCTTCAAGAGGAAAGAGTACTGAAGTCCTGTATTAGAAACATTCTGTGTAGTCGGTCAATTTTCATTTGTTTTTCATTATATTCCGTGATGTTTTCGTATTTTCTAGTTTAATAAGTTTAAATATATAATATATACATTTTTCTTTCATAGTTAAGCCTTGTGAAAGCACTTTTTCGATGCATGATTATCCCCTATTTCTCATTTTTTCTTAAAAACAATTTACTTCACTTCTTCACTTTTAGATATTTGCGCTTCATCGTCTCATTGTCTGTAACTGAAATTGGCTTAATTGATTTCTTTTTTAGGTCGTTATTGAAGGTTTAGTTTAAGTGATGGAAAGAGAGTTAAATTAAGGAGAAAAGTTAATTCATTTCAGAAAAAGAGTAAAGAAAAAAAAGGACGCTAGATAGTTTTGCATAGGTTAACAGCAGGAACAGAAAGTTACACTCTGTCTAATTTACATACAGTTATTATTAATTGCATTGCTTTTCATGTATTTCTCTTATGGTAAATTTGTAGTAAATTTGTTGTTCTTTCAAACTTTGTATCATAAACTTACCATTTTCACTTTTTCAAATATTTCACATTTTGAATATTTCCGCTTCACCATGATTTCATTTTTATTAGCTAAAACTGAAATTGACTTAACTGAATGGACCTTCTGCTGTTCGGCGTCGATCAAATTATAGAAGAGGGCAAAGCAAGCCATTCGCAAATTTAACAGAGTTTGACCACACGACAACGGAGTTATTTAACTGTGTTATGGAAGCCACCTATTTGTTTCATGTTACTCTACTCCCCATGCAGGTTCCTTCAATTCTTCTATTATGAAAATTTATTGGGAATTTTCCTCGTTAATTTGTGAATGACTTGTAATTTATTTTTCGCGATCTTTTTAAAATTTCATTACACTACTTCACTTTTGGATATATCCGCTTCACCATTTCAGTTTTTAAAATGAATTAATTAAACCGGAGTTTTCCCATCAAACTGAAATGAAAAGTTTCAGTTAAGCCTCGCTACGTTAATTAAGTTTCTCTTAGAAATATGTAGATCATGATGTGAGCTGCGGAATAACAAGCAAAAATTGAATGATATGATCTTTGCAGTTGCAATAGCAATTTAAAGTGCATATGACACCAAATTAACTTGAAAAAAGTTTCAGGGCTATAACAAGTTTCAAACCCATGACCTTTTCGTTAGGGCTGTGGGCGGCAGTACTCTAGAGAACAACTGATCGAAGACCATGCATACAATGGGATCGAGTAGGCCGATTTGTTGAGTCAATATAATATCTTGTTGGTTTACCCTGGAGGTTAAAAGACTTTTTATATCATTATTTTCGGAAGTCCATTTTATAGTCTGTTATATCGGTGCAACAAATACAAATAAAGTGTGGCTTAAATTCTCTTAAAAACCGTTCCTTATGGACGCTATTAGGCTTCCTATAATCTGTTTTTGCTACAGGTTACTAATAGAGAGAAAAATTTGCTTTAGTACGGGCTGGGCCGGTATGGTACGCTAGAACAGGTAAAAGGCAAAGCGGTAACAGTAATAAGGAACATATAAAAATTTGTTTGAAAAGGACAGAACAGTAGCCTGAAGAAACAGCTGACTCGCGCGCGACGCCACCACTACCGGTTTCCCGCGAAATGCCTGACGTCTGCTGAAGGACGGGCGGAGGGCGCGCGGAGAGATTCCATGCTGATAACGTATCACCCAGATCTGGGTTGTGATTCTGATTGCCGTAGTTGAACCAAATTTCTTTGCTGCACGACGATGATCAGGGCCAACAGACGTCACTAATGATGGCGTCGCGAAATTTCGCCGGGCTGTCAGTTCTCAGGCTAATTAATTGTAAACCTGAAGAAGACTGGTCTGGCCAGCCGACAACTTGTTTTAAAAGTTGAATACACACACAGCATTTCAATAGTCTATGGACCTCTGGTTTCTTTTATCAACTACAAGCATGCAGCCAAATAATTATAATATTCCATGCCTTCAATTAAAACCTATATCTGAAACCATCCCTTGCATGTGTTTATTCTCTGTGATTATAGAATAAAATCACAGTACCTGGGTTCTATGTATTTTACAGTTTGCATGTGTCGATACTAGTTCCGATCGAGTTCTTCAGCACTGGGCCGACAAAGTGAACTGATATAATACCGATTGGAATCGTTATCTTCAACTCCTGACTCCTGTCATCTATGAGATCGGGTACGGTTTTCATTTTAAGTCGCGACAAAATCTCTTTTCGAAAGCCTGAGGGTTTACATTTAAAGACCCCTGGGTTTCTCCATCTGGTCCCCTCCAAAAAAAATGGGGGTTGCTTTGAGTTCCTT
>OZ037781.1:26264236-26284236 GCA_964035525.1 Porites cylindrica | reverse complement strand
GAACTTCGTATACTTTGCGTGTAAATAAGAACACATGAAATGACTCCAAGGTCTTGTGCCCTCCGCAGAAAAACGCAAAAGTTTTCTCGCACCAATCAGAAGCCAGAACGGCCGCGACCGTCTGGAACTGGTCCGGTAAAACATTGACACCAGGGACTCTTCTCCCCGTTCTCTACTTTTCTTCGCGCCATTTTTTTTCCTCCCGTTTAGCCCCCACGATCTGTCCCTGGATCTCCGAGAATAGTTTCAGTTGCGCGTGACGTCATTTGGCAGAGAAACCAGTGTCATGACGGCGCGAAATGTCTTCTTTTAATTTTTTTCTCAGGCTAGCATCTGTAAACCTGGAGAAGGTTGGCTGGGTCTTGTTAACCGATTAAAAACTTTTATAGACTTTTTTTTTCCACGGATTTGCAGTAGTCTTTGAGTTCAAGTCTTCTATAACCCCTTGACGACATGCAAGTGTTAGGTAACTAATCATGGTCTCAGAATAGCATTCCGAGACAGGGGGTACTCATTAAAACCATTAGTATTAAATGTATGGTCTATCATACGGCTAATCTCGTACCCAGATTATCATACGGCAACAACAAAGGCAGCAAGGATATTTTCAGATTAATTAAGTACATGTGCGTGTATCAACCATATTATTTAATAATGCAACCAGATAGAAATCGGGAGCATATTTCAGTTGACGCATGTGAACTAGAATTCGATACCATGATTTTAAGAAGAATTTAATTTTTTCAACTTACTTTACTGTTACAAAGTGAAGCAGCTGCTTAGTACACGTCGCTGATAATGTTTAGAATGCGTGGGTTGATATTTAAGGACAGGCTTGTTTATGAATTTTTTTCCATAAACACGAATGGGTCTCCATAGGGGCTGCTTCTTTAGCTTTTCGAAACTGAGTTATTTCCGGGTCGTGTGCAGAACTGCATCTGGATGTACCTCTCCTGCCTGGACCGTATAACATACAGCTCTGTTTGATGTTGTTATCACAGGTAAAAAAAAGTAGTTCTTAAATTAAAACCTATCGAACGACACCAGCCCTTGTGTTGATCCTCTGTCTGTGATTATTATATTCATAAAATCGCAGTACCTGAGTTCGAGTTGTACTTGAATTTCTTAACAGTTTGCAAGTGTTAATTTGGTTTAGTTTCGATTCTATTCAACCCACTGGCCGATAACAGGTTCATAACACTAATGATAGCGTGATAAGGGGTCATAATTTGATGAATCTCTTAACTCTTGTTATCTATGCGGAACGATGGTCCGTCATGCTGAGTTGCAAAATCCTTTTATGCAAAGTCAGGATTTAAATTTGAAGAACTCGGGGGTTAATCCACTCCCCCTCCCCCCCCCCCCCCCAAAGAAATGTAAACAAATAAATACAAATTGACCAGGGAGCTCTTGGCACCTTGTAGGGGACCCGAGGGAGTACTCGACAAATATTAGGGTATAGGTGAGTTGAAAACCCGTACCCTGCGAGCATAGGTTTCTATCTAGCATAGCTTTTAGTGTTTACGAAGTCGTTGGCGTTGCAACATCGTTCCGCGCACGCTCAACTTTTATGGGAGCTTAATTACATCAACCGTTAAATCTTAATCATAGACAACCGGTCACGGTACTTTTCATGAACCGAAATAAGGGACAAAACACTTTCAGTCAGATCGATTCCCTGCACCTCAAAGCGCGCAAGCCGAATCCGCGGAAACGTTGTGACCGGCCGTTGGGTGATGGACGTGAATATCTACGTCGATCATAGCCTGTTCCAGGCGTTCAGATAGTGGGGAGCGGTGCGAAGTAAAAAGGAGCGCGAAAAAATAAATGCGAGGGAGGAGGAGAGGTAAGAGAGGGAACAGCCAAGGGAACAGCGTTCCCGCACCTCTCTCCCCTGTCCCCCCTACTCTTCATCGCTTTCTTTACTTCGCACCACTCTCCACTATCTGAACGCTTGGTAGAGAACGTTGGTCAACAGTCACGGGTTTTTGTTACTACGTATAACGACGGAAAGCAAAAATGTTTTGAAATAGGTTTGGCTTGTTTAAAGAGCAAATTATGTATAAAGACGTCTTAAATCCCTCTTCTATATAAAGGGCTCTCTGGAGTTACCAGTTTCACCTAGTACAAGTTCTCATCTCATGCACCTATTGATGTCTAGCTTCTTGCGAATTGTCGCTTACATACAGCACGCACAAAAGCCCATATTGAAATGGATCTTGCAGGGCAACCCCATGCAAGCGGATCGGTTTGGGAAACAAAGATTCCCTCAAATTTCCTTACCCATTCCAACACAGATGGCAAATAATATGTCACCCAGTGCACAGTAATACACAGTCTGATCTTCCAAAGGAACGCTTTCATACTTCTGATATAAATCCCAGTAGCTTTAAACAGTCTCTCTAGTATCATCATGGCGCAGTAATGGAACCACACCTGGGGTATTATTTAAACTGTGTTTTCAATTCGGCTTAGCTCTCTGTCCTAATTGCATAAGACAGAGAGTGGGTTTGAGGTCTTTATATGGAAACGTTTTAGCTTGGTTTCTGATTTGCCGGAGGATTTATTGCATTACTCAATAATCATTCCCATTTTTGGCCGCCGATTTAAACAGTACTGATACGTTACTAAAAGACTCATGCCGATTATACTATAAAACTAATGAATCGTATCCTCGGTCTTGAATAAATCAAAACGCCTTGTTCAAACTGGACGGGAAATGATTTGCATCACCGAGCTTTCGTTTCACATTAAGCCTTCGATCCTGTCGAGTCCTGTTTTTAGAGGTCACATTTCGCCTTTTCCTTTATCCGAGTGTTTGTTCCTCGGTCAACCAGACTGCACTTGTTGTACACGTGTGACACTCGTGAAGATCGTACGACAAGAGATTGGGTATGCTTGTCAAACTCCCTAGAGGTACTCTTTGTGGGACCCATAAAAGCAGTAAGGCTATTAGGTTTCTCGGAATTAAGACTTAATCTATATATCCATAATGAAAACATTACCCAAATCAGATCGTGATCTGCAAGGGTGAATCCCTTGCAGAATTTGCACCTATTGGCATCTGGCGGAGAATGCTTGTTTAGCTTCCTGATGCCGCCTCGGGTTAATGCATAGATAAAGATTAGAGTGGCTTCCTCACGGGTACCTCAGATCAGGAGGCAGCGTTTGGGCCACGACCGATAACGGACACCACCAGGAAGTGGTAGTTTTTTGGTGTCGGTTGCGGATGGCTACAATCACCAAATTGCGTGATACAAAAGATTGAAAACACACAATATCCACGCAACAAAACAATATTTAACCCGCAAGAAACACCCAAGAAAGTGAAAGACGCATATAGCCTTGTGAAGAAGTTAGTCTCAATAAATGTTTACGTGTACAGAATGCAATATTGTGTCTGAGAATCACAGGCTACCAGAAACATGAAAAAGGAAAGGCATAGCTAAGTACTTTTGCCTTAGCTTAACGAATGTTATAGAAAAAAACCGATAACAATGCCGGACAACCGTGGAATAGATTTGTACCAAGACCGGGGCCGGCTCCTCAGCATTGGCCAATTAAAAGCCCCGATATGGAATGACAAAGACTCTCTGAAATTAAAATATAATCTATTTTTACGTTATCTTCTCAAAAGGATAATCTTAAATCTCAGTTCAGTGATGGGAATCGTCACCTGTCAGCTCTAGGTCCTCCTTTTGCTAATTTTTTTGTTTTACAGTTTCAAAAAATTTTGCTTTCTTTTTGCCAGTTTACCTGTAAAATGTTTCAATGATAACCACAAGCTTGCAGGTATTGGAACCGGGTCTGACCAGACTAAGTTTTGTCAGCTGTTATTCTTCCGATTCCAGCGTCGTTTTGAGAGCCGCGAGGGGAATAGGGACTAGTCATCCACGCAAACCAGTATAACCAGTAACCGCCTAAACTAATCGTGACGTGCCATTCAAGCTCGCGGGCGGAAGTTTTGTTGACTCCTTTCCTAGTGACCTCGTGAAAATTTTGAAGATTTTTTTGTGTTTTTGTGATTCTTGGAGGGTAAAAAAGGACTAGAAGTAAGAGTGGGTATTTTTACCCGTTAATAACAAACAGTCATGATATATGGCATTTCCCTCGAGATCACTTTGTCGGTTCGACCCCTATCGGGCGAATGACATCCACGGGGAATAAAAGGGAAATTTACCGCGGGGCCTCCGGTGCAGTCGATGACCCAAATAGACTGGAAGGGAAATTTCCCTTGCCTGTAGACGTCGCATCATATAAAAGCGAGGCGTTCGCTGTTGAGGTCAACGGATTCAACAAGACAACAGTGGCTCTATCGGTAGTTTTCGTTGAATTGTATTAACTTCAAGTTTTTAAATGGCAGAACAAGACAGTTTCGAGTCTTTAGAGGCAGAAAATCATCGCCTCCGTCGCACGTTGTTGGTGGTGGTTTCGGAAAGAAAGAAAATGGCGTCACAAATTACGGGAGTTCAAAATTTAGGAGTTCAGTTACAAAAGAAAGAACAAGAACTACGGTCTGCTTTGGAAAGAATTGAACGGTTAGAAAGTTCTCTAGCGAGAGCAGAAAACAGAATAACACAACTGAGTCATCTAGCTGGTAATAATGGACAAACGGTCGCTGGTCAAGGCGCCATTGTTACTCCTGGCGTATCGAAGAAACTCTTAGAGGCTCTTACTAGGGAAAACACTAAATTAAGGCAAGCATTGGATCATTTAACGAACAGAGGTCCAAATGGCGTGGATTTAGCAGTGGTAAGTATGTAGTATCGTCAGAATTTCGTGGAACATTTGGTTACGGGCGTGGAAAGAAAGCGAAAAAATGCGGGCAACAAGTATTCTGGCTCAATTATTCGGAGATTTTAGTGCCAAGAAAAATATAGCTCTCTTTTTTTTTCTTTGGTGGTTTCAAAATCGAAGCATTAAGCAATTTGATCGTTTTCTTTTGTGTGGATCGTAAGTGCTTTTTATAATATTCGGGAATTTTCCCCTTCCCTTGGCATTTGATACCGAATTGTTGATTTTGCGCACGCATTTCTTAAACTGCTTCTGCAAGCGTTTTTTAATTGGGTGTTTTTTGCTCCGGTCTGCTGCCAACAATGGAGTTCTCGGCTTTTCGCGCTCTTAAATGAGGAAGCTGTAAATATAAGAACATGATTTGCATTTTAATTTGTGGCGTTTTTTGACGTTTGGAAACCGAAAGTATTTTCAACAAGGAATAATTGTTTCGTAGTAGGGGATTCCCCGTCAACCTTCTCGAGGTCTGATTGGTCCATAAAAAGATAACGTCAGACTGAATAGAGCACGTAGTTTAGATTGCTTCAAGATGCGTGTTGAGACGCGATTGTGCAAGCTTCCTCACTTTTTCAAGACGTTTGCCTAATTCAAAAAGCTTTCATGCAGTGTATTGTGCAGTAGTTTTGATTAATTTATTAAATACCGATGTATTGGAAAACTATGTTGTTCTTCTGTGGAAAAAAGAAAAAATGGGGTTTAAAGAGAGTTCTAAAGTGTGATGTCGTGAAGAATTAAAGTTGTGAAATTATTGGATTTGTCAGCATAATGCTGAAAGAACAACATCCAAGAGGCCTACTTGCCAAAAATTAGCATTTCGGGGCCAATTGTCTCTGAGATATATTAGCCCAGCTATGCTCTGATGACGCTGTACAAATCCCTCTAAATTTGACTTGGGTCTAATCTGACTTGGGTCTACCATTCTTTACATTTTATTTTTATGGCTTTGAGACTGGCAAGAGATGGTACTCTATAAGCCCCCCTTAATGCAATTAAAATGTGAAACTGCTGTCATATTAACATTTCGTCTCTAGGAAACTGAAAACATGAGCTTTGTTTGGTATATGGCTTAATAGGGAAGTTTAGTAAAACTGAAACCAAAAAAGGTGTCATTTACCCTGGGAGAAGATGCTGAAGGAAGCATAACTTGAGACTTCAAAGCAGTTTTCCGTCATTGCATCAAATATTTCTCTTCATAAACAATGAATAATTTATTCTTTAATTTCAAGAGGACAAATACAATTATAATTTCTGTTACGGGGCTTACAGTGTACTGTGCATTAAGATTTATCGACACATTTACAACAGTTACTGTAATGCTACTTCACAATTATTATAATATTTTTTTTGTCAATTTTCCTTAATTTTGTTAAGAGTGGGTGAAACTGGAGACCTTTGTCCTTTCAAGGATTATGTTTTTGGCAGCTAAACAGATGGATGATCTTATTTCATTATATAATTTTACTCCTAGAATTCAAAGAAATTTGACAAGCATATATTTTAATAATTGTCTCTCATTTAATTTCTTTAGGAAAACAGAGACCTTCACGAAATAATTATGACACTTAGGGATGAACGAGACATGAAAATTAATGAGGTTAATGAGCTCAAGAATTTATTGGCTGCTGTTCGAGATCAAAATACAGAGTTTTTGCAAAATCAAGTCTTGCGCTTGACAGCACAAACCACAAAGCTTGAAAGGAACCTCAACGCCAAACAAGGTTTTCTCGAAACTATAGTCACCGAAAATGAAACTCTTAAGACGGAACTTCAGACGCTCAAAGATGAAAAGATTACAAGAGTCCAGGATCTGAAGAAAGGACTTGGTGACCTTGCAAGGTCACAGCCAGAAGTCAGGCAAATCATGAACCAAGTGTATGATAATGAGGACGGCAATTCTGAGGTAGCAAATTAGTTTTTTGTGGTTTTATTTTCAGGACAGTGTAACTATCACTTCGCAGACACATGTGATTATGGACGATCCAATCATACAAACATGAGTTACACTGTGTATCCCCAGTGAAGATGATTTACAGAATTGAGCTGAAACAAACTCCCACTATTCCAGACTGAGTCCATTAAGGACACTGACTCCTGGTCCTTAGGGTGTCTACAGTTATAGGAGTAGACTGTGAGCTATAACCCTTGCCTCAGAGTCTATAGGTCCTAAACTGTGGGAAATCAAGATGAGACCAAATGCTGTGAGATTATGGGCAAAACAAATTCTTTTTATAGTCAACCAGTATTTTCCCTTAAAAGTTATATATATTAAATTTGAAGAGCTTTAGACTTGTACATGTAACTGTACAAAACACTTCTCCAGTTATTATCATTCTTATTTATGTATGTACAGCTGTAGTTATTAGTATGTACTTTTCTTTGTTAATTATCCTTACGTGTATGTTATGTTACCTTTTTGTGAAGGAATCTACATCATCTCAAGAGTTCAACAGATTGAAAGAGGAAATCAACAAAGTAAGAGAAGAATTACAGGCAAAAATAGAAGAAAATAATCACCTCAAAGAAGAACTTGCTAAGACAATGGAAGAATTAACCACCTTAAAGGAAGTCAATGAAATTCATAATGCACAGCAGCAGTCGGTAAGTGTCTAAAGGGAGATACTACTTGTATAATTTTATTTCTTCCTTGAAAGGACATCCAGGTGCAGTATATCTTTTTATCTTTCTAATCGGACAAATCTATTTAATGTGTGGCCAGACTCAATCACAGACGTACTGCATTGTAATTGTCTTTGAGGAAAATGTGCCTGGTACAGCTACATGTATGATAGGTGCAAGATTTGCAGGTAGACTTTTAAGTTCCATTCACTGCAATAATGATTGTTATTTCATTGGTACCAAAATTCACATACACTAAGTAGACAGCACTAAGAATAGGAAATGGTGTGACATTTACTTCTTATTAGCTGAAAAGGGGCATTTGAATTGCAGGAGATTGTTTAGGCATGTCATGATGCTGTGAGTAATGTTGAGAAAATTGTAACGAGCTGTAAAAGAGAAACAAACAAAATTGTACTGCAATGTAAAAGGACTTTTAACCCTTTAAGCCCCTATATCCCATACAAATTCTCCAAACTGATCTCTGATCTCATTTTCTTAAAGAATGCGTTGAGAGAATTTGGTAAAAGAGCAAGGCATTTTTTCTCTTAGGTGATCAATTTATTAATTCTCATAACCTAATCTCTTGACAATCGATGGATATGGTTAGGAGAAAGTTGATGTCGGTCATCACTGGGACTGAACGTTCATTTACATGACCACGCTACAGGATTTCATCAGAAGACTCAAAAGCTATTTTTTTGTTTCTTGCCCCTAAGATTCTTGGGAGTGTCACATCAAGCGACACTGAACTCATGTTTTGTTTTGACTCCTAGCATGAGGAAGAGCGAGAAAGGCTTCTCCAGCAATTACGAGAACTGCAGAACAACCTTACCCTCTTGTCACGTGAAAGTGAGGGGAAGCAGCAACAGATTGAAGAGCTGCAGATGGAGCATGAACTTATGCGAACTGCAGTAAGTATTCCCTTTTTATTTTTCTTTATCATATTGAAATTATTTAGCTTTACATAAGCTTTGTTTGCTGCTGGGCTGAAAGCCATTACCCCTAAAGATAATTTACACGTACAGAAAAAGCAACAAATTTGTTAAAAATCAGTTACGGTTTTCTGCAATATTAATTTTAGCTCAGACTCTCTAATACTCCCTAATAATAATAATCGTTGAAAAGCAAGTGGAGGTACACTGTACACGTACAGTCATGTCAAGAAGTCAACTAAATTTTTAACAAACTTTATGGTAGCAGTGATAGGGTATAACAATTTATTGTGATGGACTGCATGTAGTAGTAGTTCTTTCATTCCATGCACATATTATTTCTTTATGCAGAAGTTAATCATACTTGTAGGTTCACTGCTTTTCTCACTGTACATCATATCTGTCTTTTGTAGCTTTCAGGTTATGAAAATGACTTCAAGATGGAAAGGCAAGAAAAGAATAAGGCATTGTCAGACCATCAGAAAATCATCCGAGAACGGGATCAGGCCATTCACAGCTATGAGCAGCTAAAGAAGGAGCACATTGGCTTGAGGCAGAACATTGAACGCATGTATTCACAAGCTCAAGCGCAACAGCAGGTGAGATACAATGACTCACTGTGTCATCAATTATACTCACGAGTTCTCTCTTTTTTTTGTGCTTGGCCATTGTGTGGACCATGAAAAATTACATTGTACATGTACAGTGAGAGATTCTATTACAAGTACATTATCGGATTTTGGACACACAAAAAAGAATCAATATTGTTAAGACTTACACTGTAGTAGCTTAAAGAGGTGATGCCAGTAATAGCACCTTTTGTTGTGTTTAATAGCCAATCCTGATTTGAAAATTTTATTTTGGTCATTTGAAGTAAATTCTGATCAATGTGAATTAATCCATGTGATAATTATGGCATGGTAAAGAAAACCTTGTGAATTTGATGCATTGTTTATTACACTAAAAGTAACATGTATTCTTGAGAGATATTTTTGTTCTAGAACTATTTCACTTAGTCCGGGTTGTGTTTTTCTTTAGGCTCAAGCAGCATACAGGCGACAAACATCTGCTGCCCGCACTTGTGCAGCACAAGTACAACAGCAACAACCAGCACTAAGGCCGAGGGGTTATGGAATGGAGGCATGTGCAGATGGACCAGGAGATGATTTTACAGATTCACCAACCAGTCCTCTTAAAGAAAACCCAAAGCCAGCTCCAAGACGCTACTTAAGCCAGGGCAGTCAGCTTCAGTGCCCCAACTGCAAAAAATTGTTCCCTCACGACTTGCTGGAGAATCACATGAGAGACTGTACTGGCGACGATTAATGTAGGCCAGCTGGCATGGGCAGGATAATGACAAGATTAGAAGAACTTTTCTGGTTATTTTTCTGCTCATGCAAGCTGGTATGGATGAAGCACAAGGCAGTCCTGTAGGACTTGTTCCACTCAATGTAGTGGATTGAACAGCGTCAAGTCAGCAGATGTCGCTAAGAAGTCAGAGTTATGAAGAAGGCTTACCACTACAAAGTGATGGTGTTTGTAGCCATTATGACATTGTTATTTTTATTGAAACGAGCTTGGGGCAATAAACAAAAATATTGAGGTTCTGCAGATATGTATGGATTATCACTGATAAAAGATCAATGGGAAAAGACTGAGAAGTACAATGTACATGTATGTGTCTGCTGACTTTGGTGTGGTGAGCTCTGCAAGGTAATGGAATACATCAAACTAAGAAGAAGAACAGACGATTCTAATACCAGCACCATTTCTAGATTTTGTTGTCTTATCTATTTGGGTTTGTTGCAGTTGCTTCTAATATTTCCAGTTTAGAATCTTTTTGGGAAGGAAAACAGAAAGGCAGTTAATGGCACTGAGATATCTGGAATAGTTTGCATTTTGCCTATATTAATAATGTGATTTTCCATAGTCTGTCTCTAATTGGCCACAGAAATGACATCAAAATGTTCAAAACTAAAGTGGAACCACAAGCTGCAAACAAGTGGTTTCACTGTAAAGGTAAAAGTGGTTTCATGTCATTTCTGTGGTCGATAAGAGAATAGACCATAGGAAATTAGTCCCATGTTAAAGGTTTTCCAAAAATTGCATGCGAGAGAAACAAGTGCCCAGTCTCCTGATGGTTCTGGACTGGATGATACTGAAAGTGTGGCTTAACTTACGCAAACCTTAAAACATAATTTCCAAGTACAATGAGAGTGTTGATGAATCTTTTGAGCATGCAATGCATGAAGTCATGCTGTCAAAAAAAGAGGAAAAAAACTCCATTCTTTGTACGAAGCAAAAAAAAAACAAAAGTCGCAGTACTATGGTATGATTACATGTAAGTAGTGCATGTGGTATACCGTAATTCATCATTGTGATCAAAACTCATTTATTATACTTTATATTAATTTTTTATGATCATGATTATATATTGAAATGTTTGATTGACATACATGTAGCAGCTGTGCTATGCGGAAAAATGACGTAATACGTTTTTTTCTCGATGTTTCTTGCTTGATTGCTTGGTCTTAATAAATCTGCTATGTCTTTTGCACGTTTTGATCATGAAAAAATCTTAAAACGAAGAGGAACCTGCTTTTTTATAAAAGTTTAAGGAAATTTAAGAATTAAAGAATCTTCCCTGTAGCTCTGTTCATTTGATTTCTCATTAGTTTCAGTTCTGGTTTTGCGTCATATAGGACCAAGAATAGTTTACTAAGTTTCTTTTCATTTTCTGTATGAGTTGGTTACGTTTCTAGTTTTAACTTGTAGTTGAACTGCAATAAGCACCTACTAAATAGCCACCCAAACTAACCAAAAATTAATTAATTTGCGAGTTAGACAGATTTCGCTTAAGCTATGGTGGTTGTGTTCCTTAAATAAAAGTACCCGCAGTTATAACGTTATATGAAAAACGTTACACAAAAATCGTTTTCTTTAAATTCTTAAAGAACACTGGGACATGTATATATTTCTATTGTGATTATTATCTTTCTTGTTAATATTCGTTACTCCTTTTTGACTTGTAGTCAAGACTCGTTGCAATCCCTTTATTCATTATAAAGAATGTAATTAAGCGAAATACAGTACTGCATAAACAATAAAGAACTTGTGGTGCACTAAGTGTGCGTTTATTGTCGATTTCACGACAGGTGGGAATTTTGATTCCCTTAAATATCATTTTCATGTCTGGTAGTCACTTGTGGATTTTTCTCAAACTCGAAAAAAAAGGGCTATTCGCATGTTTACGGGGGAGGGGGTGGTGTTTGCTGTGGTACTTAGCAAAGTCTTGTACAGGTATACGGGAGGCTCCGCCCCAAAGTCCAACCCCTTTCCCATTCACATACCATTTTTGAGAGGAAAGATACCCCTTTCTTTCAATAACCCTTCTACTGGCAATTTTTAAGCTTTTCTCATTCCTAGTTTAGAACTTTGCATCTCTTTAAACCGCTGTAAATGCACTTTTTTTAAAACATGTATAAATAAAAATCAAAACTCTTTCTCGACCTTTATTCGTTCAGCCACTCTGACAAAATGGATCTGTTCGTTAGCCCTTTCGGGCCTTTTCACAGACCGAAATGCATGGTACAAATTCCCTTTTCTTTCAAATACTTCAACTAGTGTACATAAACCTGAAGTTTGAAAAGGGTACCTCCTTTCGGGTGGAGCCTCCCAGTATAGGCCATTATAGGGAGTACCCCCCCCCCCCCCCCCCAAAAATTCCAGAATTGTTTGCCGATATCTGTACTATTGAAGTCAGTTTTATTTTCACCTTTACATGCCCGCACTTGTAAAGCTTTCGTCAGTTGGAAGATTTAGCACAGGGAAAAATGTTTAAACAAACCTTAATTAAGTATTTACGTCATTTTATATTTTAAAACCCACAAATTGTTTATAGACCCTCATCCTTTCCGCAATAGTCAGGACCATCATTGTCTATTTTTTATTTCATTTAAAAGGACTTTTACCAACAGAAAATAATTTTGCATTTTAAATTGTCATTTTGTTTATAGGTCTACGGGGCCTTTGGTAGCATCTTTAAGATAAAGCCGATATGAGCAGGTTGTACACTGTGCTTGTGGACCATTCTTGCTGTGAAATCCCCCAAGAACTGGACTCTTGGCTGAAGGGACTCTGGAATAAACCTCTGCTAAATGTGTTTGCTTTGTTGACGGATTACTGCCTTGGGATGGCCTGTAATAGACGATTAAAAGACGATTATCAAAAGACAGAGACTCAGGGGTGTCTTGACAAAGAGCCATTTATAATGAGGATCATGCTGTGGGAAAGGACAAGTCGAGTGGACTGAAGTCACAATCAGAGGAAGGAAATTGAACTGGATCGGACATGCGTAGAGGAAGGACCAACAGAACGTCACGCGGCAAACCTTAGATTGTAACCCACAGGGAAAATTTAGGAGAAGGATCGAAAGCTGAGGAAAACCCGTGCAAAGCTAAAAACCACTTGGTACAACGTATTCTGATCTGAGGTGTATTCAGGCTTTGATCGGTGCTAGCATACGTTTTGGCATAATTCTTCAAGCACGAGCATGATTTTCACCTGTTTTCCAAAAAAGCTCCCGATCAGTAGTTATTTTTACAGGCAAAATTTTGGCAACAAAATCAGTTTTTGGTTAGTCAGTTGCTATACTATACAGCCGTTTTTAGTGTCGTCACGTGAGCTTTGCGTGACGACACTAGAAACGGTTGTGAAGCACACTAGTTTTTGGTCTGCTTATTGTCTCATTCATGTCATTCATGGGGCTTGGTCCAGTGACCAGTGACAAGCAGTTGTGACCCAGAACTCTAGCTTTGTACGCGCATAATTACAGTGATTACCAATGATGGCGTCCACGTGCTGATTGTTAATTGTTTTAGTTTTTAGAGAACTCAGACAATGAATTATGAACATAGAAGCATAATTTCTCCATTTTTTGCTAAAATGAAAGTCATTTACAAAAACTAGCATAAATATCATAGAGTTATTATGCTTCTTTTGCGAGCACAATCTGTCAAAGCTTAGGTGTATTAACATTTTGTGGAATGAGGCCAAACCCATGGCCCCTGCCCAGAACTGTACGGTTTTCGCAATGTCATCTGTTATACCTCCTTGGAGAGCAATACTGGGACCAAGTCAGTTAACTTTACGTTTCTGATGTAGTTTCTGTGGTTTTTGTTTCAGTTTGTTTCTTGGGACTGACAGAAGTGTGAAATTGACCGGCCGGTCAACACTGGTTTTAAACGAACACTTGTGATTAAATCAACAAACAAGCATAATTGTCGAAGTTTTAGTCACATATAAATTAGAAACTCTCGTACCGGGCAATTACTCGTCGCATTTGAGGTCTACTGTTTCTTTTTCTGGCAATGTGCATCATCTCCTCCAGGTAAATTTTTCTCTCGATGAGTTCAATTTCTTGTTCCAGTTGTTTCTTTCTTCTTGATATGCCTTCTCTTTCAGCTGATGCTGTTAAAATTCTATAGTTTTTCTCTCTCCCAGTGGATAAAAGAAAATATGGATCAGCACTAGTGTATTCTCTATAGATGAGGATATTTGTCCGAAAAATCGTTTTGGCGCTTATTTGGTGAGGGTGGAGTTATTCGGAGAAAGCGTTAACTCCGGGAACATAAGCAAACGGTTGAGGATACTGAAATAAAAGCGACGAAAATACCTCTTTAATTCCTTTTTCTCCTTTCGCTTCTCTTTTAGTGAACTCCAAGCATTTCCCATTCTAAAAACTCTAATGTTCACTTTTTTTTAAAATGAAAGCTTCAGTGATTGTTATTACACCAGTCTTGGGGCCTAAAGTCTTCCTTTTGTGACGTCACAAACAAGAAAATGCGCGAGCACGAATTAACTAATCACCGCTCTTTCTTGTCGAGAGCGCGCAGTCTCTTTTTAAATCTAAATCTGAACCTAATGCTGCGCCAGGCAACGGTTAGCGGTTATTCAATCAACCGTTGACCGTCTACGTCTGTTAAGTTTACGCAATAGGACGGCACGAAGAAGAGAAGAAGAAGTCTCGATAGATTCTGAATGCGAAATCAAAGTGAATATTCGCAATGTTTTGTAGTGTAGAGAATTTGTCCAATCTGTCCGATACTTTTCCTCATTGGATCATACGAGTTTGCACGGCGAGGGCAGCAAAAACATTCCTAGCTATCAAAATGAATGCGCTTTTTTCTTTTTCGGCTTTCTTTCCCTTTTTTTTTTTAAAAAAACAAAACTTTTTGGCGTATTCCAACTGTCATAAATGGAAAATATAGGTCAACTTAATTACCTACGGAGACTTTGGAACCGCACCCAAGTTCGGACTCAGAGAAGAAATTGAATTGCTTTTTGTGTCTACGTCCTCCAAACAACGTCGCAAAAGGAAATTTAACGTCGGGTTCGTACAGATTTTAAAGAAAAACGCGCTGCACGTGCAAAATATGTTGTTTTCCATTTACTTATTGGGCTCGTTTCGTTTAACGTTCCCATTGCCGTCGATGCCACCGTCGCCTTCGTCGTTGCTCCCGGGATTTATGGATGTGCGTAAACGGTTAGGAATCCGAGCACATTTTTAGTAAAAACGCCTTCCATCTTTTCACTAGACTGATCTATGTTATTGAAGATTCGGTCCATTAATGAATTACTTCGTGTCTCTGGAAACCGACTTATGGGTGGAGAGGAAAAAAAGTCCGTAGTAGATAGATAGATAGATAATCTTTATCTATCCACGGTACAAAATTCGTCAGCTTTAAAAATGCTGACGAATTTTGTACCGTGGATAAATAAAGATTAGTAGTAGTAGAAAAGATGTAGAAAAGATGTATATTTCAAACAAACTACCAGAGTTGAACGAATTGAGGCAAAGTTCTCTTAAAATAATTATCTTTAGACATTTTGCTTTCTTTTTAGAATTAACTTTTTATTTGTTATTATTTGTTCATTTTATATCTTGCGTGTGCACGACACCGTTTCAGATACGCACGTGCGTGCCGTGCGTACAGGTAGCTACGCCCCAGAAAATATCAGTTTAAAAACTGAAATCAAACTATAGATTTTTAGTAAAATCCAACTAGTGGTCTATTATCAATGCTGCGTTCTGATTGGTTGAGCTACTACTGGGCTATATGTTATAGCCCACTAGTAGCGAAAAGCGCAGGCTTTTTGGCGGCAAAAAAGGCGGATTAAAGTCTAGCTTTAACTCACTAAAATTTTTTTATTCTCGATATTTTTGACCAACTAGTTGGATTTTACTAAAACAATTATTCCTCTCGACCTCATGGCCTCTGAGTCAAAAGCACATTCTGCCTTCGGCCTCATGGGCTATTTAACAATTATTCTTTGAAATCGAGGTGAATAGTGGCAAAATATTTACCGAGACGCGAAAGCGGCGAGGTAAATATTCCCAAAGCCACTATTCACCGAGATTGAAAAGAATAATTGTTTTAGTATATACACATGAAGTGATCTCAACAAAATCAGAGAGGAAACCATTCAAAAGTACGATTTGATTGACAGATCAAATCACGCGTAAGTTTAAAAATAGATCTTTGCAGAAATTTCAAACATGGCAATTCACAAGTTTATCATTTCGCAAACAACAGCTTAATGGCTTAAATGGAACCGCTAAAAGTTTGAACGGTTTCCTTACCTGAGAAGAAAAGTAGAGCTGTGTTGTTTTCTGTTGACTCGCCACGTTTATAGCCAAAAGGGTTTGTTGTGTCGTTCTTCGCATGAAGTGCTGACAAAAATGGCGGCTCATTTGCTCGAGGTAAGACGTCGTCTTTCTGTATCATTCTTTTTCCTGTTTACTTGAAACGTAGAATTTCTGCAAACATTTCCTTTTAAATTTATTTTTCATAAATAAACTTCGATTTTTGAGCCAAAATTGTCTTCTTAGAAAACGGAAACGGCTTCTTCTACGCGAATACACGGGAGTTGTAAACAATCCATCGAGCACAAAACTCCTGCTACTACTGAGTGCTACAGTAAATTGAAAAACGCCGTATTGAATCCTTCCAAGTCTTTTCTTGCCTTAAAAAAAGTCAGCCCTAGGATTCTGTCGACTTTTAAAAGATCGTTCTCTAAAAAATGGGAAAAACACTGAGCTCACACATTATCCACTCGCTAGGAGGTGAATATTGTTGAATAGTCCGAGATAGCGAACCAATCAGATTGCTTAAATCACCAAGATCACTGAGTGTGTATATACTGACTCATAGCCCATTCGGGCTCGAGGAATAGTGCCCGAAAAGTTACCGGGAATGCACGAGCTTAACAGGGGCCTGGGCCCCGGGACCGGACTGGTGCCCAGTCCCTGTGGTTCCACTCATGCGCTGTTGCCTAGCCTGTGCCACATATCATTATGGCCGCCAGTGATATCGCCGATGTTTAAGTGTTGTGAGTTATTTACTTCATTTTGGAGGACTTTTGATAAGGTTGTGTTGGGAGAGAAGAGTGATGGTGGATTAAGGAATATTGCGAATTTTACTATGGACATGTTTTATTCTGTTCAAGTCGGTGATACCATTTTTACGGTCTTGAAAAGGTATCGAAACCTTCAGATCATTGGTTCTGGCGCTCAAGGAATGGTTTGGTAAGCTTACAAAGATGAACATTGTTTTGTCCATAAAAATGTTATATCTTGAGCTTAAAAGCCATCGATCGAAATACATTGTAAAGTCTGTTATTGAAAGATTGAAATCAATTGTTAATTTCTGTTAACAGATCGACATGAAAGTGAATTATTTTTTGGCGTGATACACTTATTACTTCCAGGTCGGAAGACGGCTTTTAACCTATACTGGGGGCTTTCGCGGTTATTTTGTTGATAGAAGGGTGACTTATTCATCGTAAAGAATGTAAGGTTTTTTTTCTTTCGTTAAACTATCGCAAAGAGGGCAGTTCCTGTGTGAATCGTCCGAGATCGTAAGTTGCCTTTCCCTCGAAACTGTTCTGACAAAGTGAAACGTTCTGTTTTTCGATTTTCTTTGTTTTCAAGGTTATTCCCCCTTTTTAAAACATATGCCTGATTTGATTTCAGAAAAAAATAGAATATGTACTCATATATGTTCATGTAGTCAAGAGAGGTCCCATACTTAAGAATATTTCGGTAATCTGTAAAAAAAGTGAATTAATCACGCAAAACTAAACTCTTCTCAAAATAATATTCGGTGGGACACTATTTAAATTAACACTTCGCCTGGTTGTTGCATTGTTTTGGAATTTATCAGGTCATATTATTCAATGCTTTTAAAAAAGCACTTTGCCCTTAACTGCCCTTTTGTCTTGTAAAAGGGTTTCAAAATTAATAAAAAAATTTGTTTGGATTCCTCAGCATACATGAACATTGTAGCTTCCAGGGGTAGTATCTTTATTTCAGTTTCCTGTTTTAACTCCCTCGTTTGCTTGGCAGGGGAATTAACTACAGAAGTTATTATTTTCATTTCTCTTCCTCAATATTTGCTTAGTATAAAAACATCGACTTACTAAAATACATACCACTACTGTTACTACATGATTAATTGTCACCCCCAAGTTTTTTTTTTTTATCACCAAATTTTATTTCCAAAACAGGTGACTATTCTGATCTTTTTAAACTGAATTAACCATAGTATTATTATTATCTAAGAAGCTGTAAATCAAAATGATTACAAGAACATAAAATTTATTTACAAGTAATCTATTTTCTCAGATATAGAAAAAAAAGGTAAATTGAGAATCAACCAAGGTTACAAATTTTTAACCTGAATTTAATTTTTAACTGTAACATCTGTTCTAATAATTTTTCTCTAACCACACTCATGCAAATGTAACTTCCATGAACGTGAAATGACCTTGTTTTCTATTTTTAATTTTCATTGATAATCGATGAGAAAATCAATCAATTAAATATTGTCAAATGAAGTAATTTGGATTTTAAAGGTGAGACATAGAGGATATTACTTGGCCGCGCGGAGATACGAAATTTCTCTTCGTTGTTCAACACGAGAAGAGAAATTTCGTATCTCCAAGCAGCCATGTAAAGTTCTATTTATTATAAAAACACCAATGAAATACCAAACCATTTCACTTCAATAGTTTTTTGGTGTGAAAGGCGCAATTTATTATGTAGCCACAGCAACGGTGATATTTTCACATGTGAAGATAACATGTTATTTTCACGTGTGAAGATATCAAGTTTTTGCACGAACGCTCACCTGGTATTTCATTGGTGTTTATATAATAAATTGAAGTAATACATTTGATCAGGGGAAATTTTGAACCCCAATCAATGGTAATCAATAATTCGTGAACAAATTTGTGTGATTATCGATCGGTCATTGATTGCCCGATACCAATCGATGCCAATTAACTAACACTTATTGATTGGTATTGATTGATCTATTGCTTTTCCAACCATTGACTTTTATAGATAATTTGGTTACGTCCTGTTTACAGTAGATTTAACTAATTAAGATGAGTCCCAGGATCTATTTGTAACAAAATCACTGAGAGACTTCTTGTTTGTGCTCTACCGGCGAATAAACATGCATATTTTGCTGATTTCAATGAACTCAAAATTTTTTATGGTGCACTTGGCTATACCAGGTATCTGACTTTCTCATTTATTCTACAGTCAACCTGTGTATTCATTTGAAAATTTTGCTTAATCAAGGGCTATATTATACTGGAGACCAGTCTGAGGTCTCAATTTATAGTAATGCTACATTGTAATACCATGTTACATCTCTTATTTTGCAGCTCTGCATTGGATACTGTAACAAATGAGAAGGTAGCTATCAAGAAACTTTGCAGACCATTTCAAAATGTCACACATGCCAAGAGAGCATTCAGAGAGCTAGTACTGCTGAAAATGGTGAACCATAAAAATGTAAGTTTGACAAATTCTAATTTAAGCATTTTATTTTCACATTTATCAAATTAATGTTATGTGTTCAAATACATTTAATTTCATTTTTACTAAATTGATTGATGCATTAAGCCCAAAACTGAACCACAGCATTCACCATGTGTCAAAACACTGTTGTTATAATTATGTGTGATCCAGAGTTTCAAAGCAATTCTGTCAGCTGCAAATAAAACCATATTATAATCTCTCTTGCACAGATCATTGGCCTTCTTAATGTATTCACACCCGACAGATCATTTGAAGAGTTTCAGGACCTGTAAGTACTGTTTTTGAAATACAACAGCTCCTCTGCAAGAGTTCTTCAAACATAGCCAAAGGTGTGAGCAGCCTTAAATGTGTATTAGTTTTAAAGAAGAAGACGAATACTCAAAATTATCAACTGACATCTTGAATTTTTTGGGTATGTTTGAAGAATTATTTTTTCCTTTTTTAATTTACAGTATGATTTTTTTGTTTTAAGTTTATATCCTCAGGGTGTTCATTATAGGCATCAGAGATCGGAGAATTCTCCTTTTACCACACAAAAGTCTCTGGCTAATGTTCTGTAGCCTATCATTACACATTTCTCCTGCTACTAGAATTCTTAATGAAAACCCTGTATTCTGGCAAAATGAATTTCTTCAAGACAATTAATACATCTTGAAGTTCTACACGTAGTTACTGTTATAATTTGAGCTGCTATAATATCAATGTTTTACATACTCTGGACTGTACAGTAGCATGCTACAGTGTACATAGTAAATACATAGGTA
>OZ037781.1:26174236-26259236 GCA_964035525.1 Porites cylindrica | reverse complement strand
ACTCCGCCTATCATGTGGATTTATTTTTTACAAGTTCTACCCTTTGGGAATTTATAAGTGCACGAATAGTGAGTTCGAATTTGTAAAATTGCAAAATATACTGCAGATTGAAAAGAAAAAACAGACTTCTTGTGCAAGCGCAAAAGTTATTTCCCGAAAAGGTGTAAAAAAAAATCACCTAATCTGCAAAATTAAACTCGCGCAAAAAAGTGTCACTTGGAAACGCATTAATGAAGGCTACTTTATGTTTCATTTGTTTTTGTTTCGAATTTTTCTGGTAGCAAAATAATTTCCCAAACATATGCTCAGTGAGTTTTTAGAACGTCTCTATCGAGCAACTTAAAACTCGTGTTTAAAAGCGTGAAGGGCAGAATTGGGAATCGAAATTGTTTTATATAATATTCGAATTATTTGGCCAGCTCCGGTCTATCTGCGAACCAGCAACCAAACACACTTTTCTACATGGAAAGATATTATTACAAATGGGAAAAAAAACCAAGCTGCTTAAGAAGACTTTATAAATTTTTTAGCTATGTCTACACCAGATCAGCATTTTTTATATGTTGATGGAAGCTTTTCGTAAAACTGTGAAAATGTAACGAAGGCCAGAAAAATGACTCTGTTTAGGGTGCGGCATATTGCTTAAAAATGAATGTCTGTAGAAAAACCCTCATTAAACAAGACCGATTCACACAAAACCGAGAGGAAAATTGCTATAACAGAAGACCACTAGTGTAACAGTAGCTTAGCTTTTGATCTCAAAAACGGGCTTCGGCAGCTGTCTGCAGTTCACAATCACTCTCTGAACTGTCTGCTATGGCAGAGTCGCACCAGAGTCAAGGCAGAGCGAAAGTTGATTTGTATTATGAGCCCTTTTGAAGATCAGGCTCCTTTGCAGGGTCCGAAATTGCGCCTTCCTTGTCGCCAATGCGACTAAAAATTTAGTCCTGGCCACCAGAATTTCATGGCTGGTTGCCAGCTAGCGACTTGTAAAGCTGGTTGTTATTGTGGACTTTAACGTTTGGAGAAACTGATTAAGAATTGAAACATTGAAGCTATTTGACAACAGGTGTCTTACTTTTTGTCCTGCTGATATTTTTTAATTAAAAGTGAAACAAATCTTCCTGTAATAATACCTCCACAACAGCTACGATCAATACAAGTTGAACGTTTCCAAGCCGTCATGTTGTTTTCAGCTGTAATGTGGTAAGTACGTTATGTACTTTGTGGATGTGGCACAGTTGTGGCCCGGTACGAGCAACATGGCGGCTTGACTCGTGTTTATGTTACGTGTTTCATGGTAGTTATCAGAAGAAAATAGAGTTTTGATGATCAGTGCAGTCATGAGCAGACAGCTTTCTGTTCCTACGTTCTAGGTCAGATAGCTTTATATCTCCAAAAAGCGATTTGTGGAAAAAAAAGACGTCACTCGTACATTTACGGTTGCTTTCTGGTATCGGGAGCGGAAGTAGTGCAATTTTCTGAGCATAAAAACGTCCATACCATACATTTTTTTATTCGTGTTTAAACTTTTATTTGAAAAAAGGGAGGGGGAATTTTTGGCGACGACAATTTGCCCTCTGGCCACCAAAAATTTATACTTAATCGCCAGTTGGTGCCCGTATTAAAAAGTTAATTTCGGACCCTGCTTTGTGAGGAAACATGGCGATTTACCGGAGGCAAGCGTGAAATAGGCGAAGCCGAAGCACGCCGATTTTATCGCGTAATTCACTCTATTTTTTGGTTTAGTATGTTTTCTCTGGTTTTCTTTTTATTTGAGGAAATTTAGTCCTTTTTTGTTGTTGTTGTCCGAACAACGTTATACACGTGTTTTGTTAAGAAATTTTTTGAGCTGTTTACCTTGCCTGGAAGCCTTAAGCTAAACACTCTAAGTAGAAGTGCACCAAGTATGCGTGCATTTAAGGAGGAGGAACGGAGCGCGTCCTTATTTCTGTGACATTAATGGAAGGAATTACAGGGTGCGAAATAACTTTGTCAACTATTGGCATCACATTTTGTATGTAAGTGAAGGGTCCAACCATTGACAGCGACTTGAAAGGGAGATTTCTTTCCTTAATTGTTTGTTTGTTTATATTATTATTATTTTTTTTGCCATCCGCATTTCTCGTTTTTTTTCCTCTTACTATTTTTGTTATCCGCATTTTCTTATCAGCATGCGCTATCCGCAGGTATCCGGTCCGCGTTTTACAGACACCCCATTGGCAGGGATGCGGTGTTCAGACTACTGCATAAATCATAATTATCAAGCTTACTCTTACATTAACGGTAACAAGAAAAATGCATATTTGATTAAACTCAGTTTTCAGTGTAATAACCTTATTTTGCAACAAAAGATATAGAAAATGAAACGTACCACTAAAACCAGTTGATAGTGTGTGTATTTGTTGATACATACCCTGTATAATGTCGTTGTTGTTTTTTCACAGAATCTTCTTTTTATGATTTGAATTTCCTATATGAGAACTAGATTTCGCTTGTTTAAATTTCGTGAAGAATTGAAAAACATATATTCCCCGGTCTTTAATTTCTTGGGTTCTCTTTTTTTTTTCCCGAAAAACACAAAATTAACGACCTGGAAAAATAAGTACCAATCAGGTTATTATGTTAGTTTTTGGTAAAGTGTCATTGTTGTCATAATTTTCTCTTGATACCAGTCATTATTGCTCTATCCTTGACCAGCATTGGTAGATATTGATCAGTGGAATAAAGTGACCGAACTTCTTGGTACGCCTTCAGAGTCCTTCCTAAACTTGTTGCAGCCATCGGTAAGATAACCAAGTTCATGGTGCAAAATGCCGACATGACATGCAAGACGAAGTATACATGTAACTTTGCTTGCGTGTGGGGCCTATTTCCAAAATTGTATGGTTTGTCAAGTACTTACCGTTGTATTGTATGTGATAGCTATTGTAGTTACATGTACCTTGAAGGTGGTTTAAAATCCATCTCCATGTACGTTCGTCGGCTGCACTTGACCCTTTAAGCCCCGATATCCACTTACAAATTATCCAAACTGGTCTCTCTTCATTTCCCTGAACTGACCATTCTGTTAAATCTCATAACCGTTTCTTTTGATAACGTATTGATGTAGCAAGGAGAAAATTGATGTTGGTCACTTATGGGATTTTAAAGGGGTTAATAAGGCTTTAGTATAATTACATTGATGATTATCGAAAATAGAGCGCTATGATTGGCTAGGAGCTTCGTTTTATCCCGCTATAATCACCGCGCGGTGATTATAACTTTGAACGCTAGCAGTTTTCAAAATGGCAGCCAGATTTTTTGATGTTTCGGAGTCGGAAATTGATCAATTTTTTTATTTTCTCAAATAATCATCAATGTAATTATACTAAAACAATTAGTCGCCTTGGGCGACTAATTGTCAAATAATATGTATGCTTCCTTTCAAAATAATAGTCCAGTTTTGTTACAGAGAAGAGAAGTCGTTACGTCACATTGCCATGGTACAATGTAGCAAAAGTTTTGGATAACAACAAACCCGAAAAAGTCACTCAAAAGTCTATTCGGACTATTTCAAACTTCACC
The DNA here is from genome assembly GCA_964035525.1 of Porites cylindrica. Classification (NCBI taxonomy): domain Eukaryota; kingdom Metazoa; phylum Cnidaria; class Anthozoa; order Scleractinia; family Poritidae; genus Porites; species Porites cylindrica. The sequence goes on along the minus strand of OZ037781.1, from coordinate 26,255,669 downwards.
GATCTTATTCAATTTCATTAAAATTTGGCAAATCTGGGCGAAAGTTTCTTTGGGACCGTATCTATCGTTATCTAAGTTTAGAAAAAGAAAGCGACAATGTTTGTGTTTTGTTCAGCTACTCCATAAAGCGGGCTCGTGAAATTAGGAAGTTTCATAGTTTCATAGACATAGTGGTGGAACGACGGCGAAGAAATGTAAAAAATAGCGTGAAGTAAGTGCAAAGTTGTTGTTTGTTGATATAAACATTATTTGCTGTTCTCCTTGCCGTCGCCGTCGTCGTTGGTTTTGTTGTCATCCAGAAATAGTGCTACCATGGTAACATGACGTCACACTTCTCTATTTTTAAGCATTGAAACTGCTTCCTGTCGTCTATCGCTGTGGATGGTAAGTGCCAGCAACTCGCGATTGACCCAAAACAGTCATATTCTCATGACGTAGCCCCTTAACGTCCGTATGGGATACAGTATCTGATTAAGGTGCCATCCCTTCTCCTTTTAACACTTCAAGTTTTAGGTAAAGGGCGCTTTTCATTTGTCAGAACTGACCGGCCAGGACATCCCCGTCTTAATGAGAATTTTACTTGTAATCAAAGCTATTGAGCCAGATCGGTCAAATTCTAAATAGTATGCACCAAAGAAATCGTTTTTCATCAAAAACTCTGGGAAAAAGTCGATTTCATTTTCAAAATGGCCGGTTCGCTATGGTCTGGTCAGCCAGCTTTGACTTTTGGAAAGCGTCCCAACTTACCTCGCCGGTTAGTCTTGTCACACAACGCTTGTCCCCAGGAGCGTTGCGTGACGAGCTCAAAAACAGCTGCGAAGGAGAGGCTGCGAAGGAGACTCCCTCGCAGTGAATAGAATTTTATTTAACTTGGTCGTTACATTGCAGGTTCGAATGTACTGTTCCAGTCGACCCAAGCAGCCTGGGTTTAGTTTTGAAGCTCTTTTCCCAGATGAGTTATTTCCACCTGGCAACAAACAGAAAGGTAAAAAGTACATTGTGTTATTGTGTTTTATAGAACAGTGTGCATCAGGCTCAAAATGTCAACTTATCGTTAGAACGACTTATTATATACTTACATGCACATGTATGAGTGTATGCTAAGGGAAGAAGCAGGTTGCCGATTTTCGCATGACCTTGAAAAATGGTTTCGGTAGTCGTTCGTTATCTCTTTTATCAGCCAATGGGTGAAAAGATCAAAACATGGAATCTTCGTTTTGCCGCCAAAGAAACCCCCTATATGGAAAAGGCATCGTGCGATTAGCCAATCGTGTTGCCTTATGACGTCAAAACGAAGTATCGATTGATTTCTAGAAAGTTCTCGGGCATGAAGTTTTTTCACCCGAGCGTTCGCTTATCCAACCAAAAGCAACGCGCGTTTGTATCTGTTCGATAAACCAATCAGATTACTTTATCACTTGTAAGTGTGATCACAGCTTTTGACCGACAACTTGTGGATATTTTATTTTTTTTCAGCTGATGAGTGCCGAGATCTACTGTCCAAAATGCTGGTTGTTGATCGGTCCAAGCGGATATCAGTGATTGAAGCCCTCCACCACCCATACATACACGTGTGGTATGAGAGGAGCGAAGTGGAATCAGTATGTCATTTTTCTTTTCTTTTCTTTTTTACTTCATTTCTTTTAGTACTGATTATTTTCGTTGTAACGCTTGCATACGTTTTAGGTCTGCTTCCTGAAAGGCCTATCTGCGAAAATCCAGGATTAAGATTTTAATACACGATCGTTTACCGTAATGATCTAATTACGCCCCTTCTTATCTAATAAACGTTAAGTTTGCCGCGTATTAGATGTCTCTCTGTTATAAACGCCCCCTGTCTGATAGACGCTCCCCCCCCCCCCCCCCCGCGCCATGACAATAGGGAGCGTTAGCATCGACGACGGCGACGGCAGCGAAAAAGTCACTTTTAAAATGAATTCGCGTTTTTTCAAATTTTGTCGCGTTTATTCCAATTCACTGCAAATGTGAAATGTGGGCGAATTTCCTTGGAGTTGATTTCTTGGCGACCGTACTCAAGCTTAGAAAGAGAAAGGAAACTTCGTAATCGCTTGTTTACGTTCCCATTAATCGTGAAATGAGGCATTTTCACGTCGTAGTCGTGCAGTGACGGCAAAGAAATGTACAAAAAAGTGTGATGCACGTGCAAAGTTGTTGTTTTTGTTAATCAAACCTATTGTTGTTTTTTTGCCGTTCTCGTTGCCGTCGCTGTCGTCGTTGCTAAAGCTCTCTGATTACTCCACAATACTAGCAAATTGCTAAATGAAGCAAAATCATTCAATAATGCAGTTTTTTCACGCTTCATTAACAAGGGTTTGTGTATTACATCTAGTTCAATATCAAGTTTAAAATAAGGATAGGCTAACGATGACCCCGAACGAGGAACTTGAGGTTTGAAAGAGAGATATGGATCCCTAGAGGACCTAGACGCCGAAAGCATATCAGTTTTGTTGAGCAAGGAGGCACCGTGGCCAAGTGGTCAACGCGTCGGACTCGCAATCCGGCGGTCCCGGGTTCGAGTCCCGCTCTGGCCACTTGCTGGATTTGTACTCGGTCGTCCCGAGTTCAGATCCTCGGCTACCCCTTGTAAATAGCCAACTGGTTGCCTCCTGCCATTTGGGGTTTTTAATCCTGCTATGTTGTATTTGAATTATTTGTTTCAAAATATCTGAGTGGAGTGCCTGTTAACTAGCTGGATAAGCGAAGTGCACTTTCCACTATAAACAAGCCTTTAAACCTTTTTTAAACCTTTTTTTGACAACTATGAGAATAAGTCCCTCTCAGTTTTACGCCCCCTATCTATTACACGCCCGCTCCCTTCCGGAAACCCTAAAATTAAATAACTGCCTGGGCGTCTGTTAGCTCATGTTATCGTACTTACAATCAACCCGGCTATTATTCTGTAGTGGAGCTCGAAATGTTTTGTTTTATTTTCCCATTAAATCAAAAAAACAATCACATCAACTAAACTGAACATGGGCTTTTTAAGTGTTCCAAATTTAGTTCCTTGATTCTTTCAGAGCTTGAATCGTCACTGCTCAGTTTTGCTGGATCACGTTGCACTTCAACTTGACAGGGAGGGGCTAAAAGGAAGACAAGATAGCAAGACGAGCGCGGGTTGGGGGGATTATTTGAGGAACGCGATTATTTTAAATATTTCCATCAAAGGGTGGGGATTGTTCGAGGGAGGCGATTAATCAAGGGACGGCTTTTATTCGAAGAAATACTTTATGCAGTTTTTCTAGAGGTTGTTAGAGTATCATTTTGTGTTATCATAACTTGCGCAGTAAAGGCTGAACAGTTATTTTATACAAGCTCTACAGTTTCATGTTTTCTAATTCTAGACACAAAAATCTTTGCCTGAATTTGTCACAATGATCAGATTGTATTTATTTGTTTGTTTCTCGTAGGTAATACCCAATAAATACGACCACTCCTTAGACGAGAAAGACCTCACTGTAGATGACTGGAAACGTAAGTATTTTTTTAAAAATCCGTTATTATTGATTTTGACGTTTGGTCAGCAAGTAAATTTCGTACTTTTTCTTACTTTTACAGCGGTGTTATAAACGCGAACTCGTACTTATCCCAGTCCCCCTGTTTCAAGTTTATCCTTATCATTGGTGACCGGTTGTTCCGTCGACGCATCGTTTCATTAACGGTCTTTTTGCTAAAGTTTTAAGTCGTTTAACTTACGAAATACCCTGCGAGCGGAGTCTCCTTCGACCTTCCTAGATAATTCCTCTTCCCGACTTATCTAGGAAGATCGAAGGAGACTCTGCTCACAGGGTACTTACGAAACGAAGCGAGCTCTTTGACACGAAAAAGTCTTATGCTCATGTGCATACAATACCTAGTTTTTTGAGTCATGATCAGGCGAAAGAAATGGGAAGGGATGTGATCTAACGTTAGCGAAACGGCTTACGTTATAAGCGAAAAGGACGTTGCCGAAACGACTCGTAGGCGAAACGACCGTAAATCCTATCGTGCAATCATTGCCTGTTAAAGGAATTATGTCCATATAATTTATCTTAGGTACAATCTACCGAGAAGTGATATCTTATAACAGTATGAATGAGATCCCGTCCCCAGTTGAAGGAAACGGAGAGATCAATGCCTCCTCATCCAGCTCAAGTATTTCATCAGGTATTCGTTTTGTGTTGTTTTAATGCTCCTTTTGGTTTAAGGAATTGAAAATTAGTCATCCATATAGTCACAAGATGTGGATGAATCCACTGGTCTGAGAAAACAGCCGCACTTCACTACGCCACTAAAGGTTTCCCCTGCGAATACGTCTGAGCAATGACTGCAGAAATTGCGTACTAATGACGTGTCACTCCCCAGATCTGGGGTTCTTTAACCAATCAGAAGTACTACCCAGATCTGCCGTGGGTAGTGACTCGTCATCAGTATGGAATTTCTGCGCTCGTTCCTCAGACGTTAGTCCGCGAGCAAACCAGTGGACAGTGGTGTCGCCAAATGTCGGCTGTTTTCTCAGGCCGGGAACCCACTGAATATTTTTTTTTCATACTTAACGTGTACTGAAATAACGTTCCTTGAGTTAACGTGTGACCTAAATCACATTGTAGCCACAAATAAGAAAAACATAAAGCATGACAAACTAAAACTTAAACTATATACTAAGGCAGGTCACTGCACTGCAAACTCTGCAAAATAAATAAAAGATAAATAAGACAGCAATTTAACTTAGAAAGAAAATTTCTTACGAAAAAAAAAAAACAAAACAAAAACAGGTATGCAAGTGATCCGTGTCAGAAAAACTAACAATAGAATCATTTAACACCCTAACTTTATAAGATAAAATTTTGAGTTAATCTTAGTGGAGACCTGCGTGTTGTCAGGAGTCGATATAAAAAGTATGTAAATCCTTTAGGAATAGAAAGCGGAAAAAAGAAAACAAAACGTAAAAAGAGAGACACACAGGTTGGATCCGGAACGTTAGGCTCAAGGTTAGTAACTGAAATAATTGAATAAATTAAAACTTAGGAACCTAAACTCAACCGCTAATGTATAAACTTAGTGATGTTCGTCGTGGTTATTGTGTATAACAGAACTTCGTTTATCGGTTGTCTCACGATAGTCACTTAGGGCCTGTTTACATGGAGGTGGGGGACCCCAGGTAGCTGAGGTAACCCGCTTAGGTGGGATAACCCGCCTGTCCATATAATCTTTCATTTTAATTTGATCACGTTTACATGATAGGTGGGTTTGTCAACTTTATGTAGAGGGGTGATCGCGACGTTTGGAATAGGTGCTGCAGGTCTTCATCACGCGATTGTGCTGTGTGACTGACTATACTCAGTAAATCGACACGGCCAGACCGGAAGTACGCGATCGAAACAACGCGATCAATATCTAAGGATAGTTATTCAAGTGGAATGGTTATGGAACCCATGAAACTCCTTTGTTATGTTTTTTTTTAGCCTCTTTGGACCTGACCGTGCACAACGTTCAATAGGACTCCTATCATTTTGAACTGACTTACTGACCAATAGAAGCCTCGCATTAATTTATTCAGTCCCAATTTGTGAACAAAAAACAAAGGATTGTGCGCGGTCAGGGAGTTTTCATCCTAAGCTACAGCATCTTTGTTTTCAACTTGTTTACCGGCTTTCATAACCGTTCTACTCTTCTATGATCTAGGTGAGATAAACGATAAACGAAACTCTTTATAAATATAAACTTAACTTTGTCAGAGGTTTCTTTCTCTTTCTTGAAAACTTTTAAAATGGTGCATCGGTGTTACCAAGAACGTCTACCCATGACATAAAGTCTGGTCTTATGCTTACGTCACACGCTCAATCTGATCACAACTGATCGCATCGATATTTATAGAGTTTGTCCGCGTGACGTCGCGGTGGCCATATTAGTGAGTTTACGCAACAGGCCCCGGTTGTTCAAACGTTGGATAGCGCTATCCACCGGATAAATCACTATCCAGCTGATAAGTATTACGGAAATCAATTACGCTATCCGCTGGATAGTGATTTATCCGGTGGATAGCGCTATCCAACGTTTGAACAACTGGGGCCAGGACGGCAGGAAGAAGAGGATGGCAAAATGTTTGTGTGTGACAAACGTGACAGGGCTATAACTTGCGTGTTTTGTCGTGATCTTCACTTAGCGTTAATGTTTTCTTGTGTTTACAAAAAGATCTGTTTAAAGGAAAGTGATGTTTGGCGGAAAGTTATTTCAAACAAAATCGTTGTCACGGTTGTCACTCAAGGTTTGCCGTCTTCTTTCCTCTCCCGTCCTGTTGCGTAAGTTCACTATTGAAGGAGTGAAGCAGTCTACTCGAAACTGAACTTTTTGTTTATACAACTAACAAATCGACCGCAATTTTCCATGGTCTACAGATTTCCATAGAAATGACTTCATAAAATGTTAAGAACTCAAATGGAACCGCGAGCCGTATGCGAGTGGTTTCACTGCAAAGTTTTGAACATCTTATGGCGTGATTTCTATGGTCTGTAAGAGTGTAGACCCTGGAAAATTGTGGTCGATTTGTTTTTTACAATAACATTTATTTTTAGTTTCCTGCGAAGTTTCTTGGAAAATGTTACGTCATTTGCATGGTCTATGTTCTCATAGACCATAGCTCTCGACCAATCAGGGCGCAAGGATTCGCTCAGTTATTATAAAAACGGTTTTCTTTGTAGACAATAATGGGCGCAGGTCACGGGAACGAACACATTTTTATGATTTTTTCTTGTTAACGCCATTGCGCTCACGTTTCTTTTAAAGTACCAGTGACTGTGTTTTACAGAACCTACACTGCGCTTTCTTTTAGAATCCGACAGATGATACGAGGAGATGACTACTAACAAAAAGAGCAGGAGGGAAGTACATTTCAGCCTGAATTATCGCAAGATGTAATTATTTATCTATTTGACCTAGTGGTGTTTATAAACACATGGCTCTTAGTAGGTAAGGCCATGACTGAACAGTACTTTAAGCTCTGTAAGTAACCTTTTTTTTTTTCTGTGCTACTGTTTCTTGCATTGATAGATCGGATACTCCGTCTTTAGTGTTAGGTAAACCACTCCAGGGCTGCACTGAGGTGGCGTTGTAATGTTATACGTTATAATGTCGCGTGAGTCTCGTGCGTTTCAACACGCTTACGTTAATGAACTCGCGTGAACCCGAATGTTCTCGGGTGTTATTTCGTCTTTGTCACTTCTATGAGGAGAAAGAGGAATAGTATTATCATCCCTGCAAGCCATGAGAAAATTACAAACGAAAAGTTGACATAATATTCAAGACTGGTTGAACCAGCAATACTTACAGAATCTAATGATATAGGGTTCGTGTTTTAGTAAGGAACTGAAGTGTGCGTGGAATCTAACATATGCAGAAAATACGTTAGCACTTTAAAGGATAATGAAAACCAGAAAAAGGGGGATAAAATGCTACCTGCCTGGTGAAAGTAAAAAAGAGATCTTAAAAACTGTTAGACGAGGACGACTACGAGTACGAGATTTTCTCAATACCAAGAAGTGCGCGCGTGTACAGAAAGCGTCATGTTGGCGGGAAAACATGATAGCCATTGTCATTCTACGTATCAACTTTTATACGTTTTGTTGCATTTTGTGATCGAGAGATGGCTTAAAAAGAGTAAAGTGAGGCTTTTCCGAGGTGTCTATTTGTGAGAATGCACGGAAAGCGCTTTAAGTCAAGTCTCGTCCTCCTACTCGTCTACGAGCTCGAATCTTCAGATCTCTAATGTTAGTAGTGTTAATTCTATATACTTCCATGATCGGCAGAATTTAAGTAGATTACTTTTGAATGTGGTTTAACTGTAAACGAAAATTTCGTCCGTGATGCTTGACACACTAACAAGTACTAGAAGTGCTTTAAAAAGCAGATTTTCTTCGGTTATAAAACCCTTCTTCAGCAGTAGCACGTGCATGCAGGAACGGTGTAACTGAGGAAGTGAAGACCGGGTTTAGATCTTTCAATGAAGAGCTTTAGATTCTAAGACGAGTACGACTACGAGGACGAGATTTAATAGGGAACTTAAGCAAAGACGTTTTTGAGCGACGAACGTCAACCGGAAGTGAGGCACTTTTCCTCTCACTATGCCTTGACGCTACTAAGCGTATATCTTCCAGCTTCTTTACTCGCATAGGGACAATTCATCTGAAAATTTGGGGATAACAGCTGCCTAAGAATGCAAAGAGTCCAGTTCCGGTTGACGTGCGTCGTTCAAAAACGTCTCTGCTTAAGTTCCCTAATACTAAGTAGTGCTCGCCCGTGAGGCAGCGTCATTTTGGCGGGAAAACGTGATAGCCATCGTCATTCTACTACGGGTTTTAGCGAGAATGTCGTAATGGCGGAAATGAGTTATCAAATGTTAGAAGTCTGATCATTTTTTCATCAATATAGATAACAGTACTATCTTTCCTAATCAAAAAAGTACAAAGAAGCTTTCGTGGGTGTCTATTCTTTGAAAATACGCGAAAAAAACTTTAAGTCAAATCTCGTATTAGTAGTCGTTCTCGTCCTAGAATCTAAAAGTCTCTAATAGCACTTAAGTGCAAGAACGACAATGTAGTGGTGTTTGAAAGATAAGAAGTTGCTGCAATTTTGTTTACGTGAAGTCAAATTAAAGATAGTTATTTTTCATAATTAGGATTACTTTAAAAAGAGGATAGAGGATATTGTGACCGTTTCAGTTTTTAAGTTTTGCTGAGTAATAGTTAAAAGTTTTAGGTAGTTCATATGAGAGAGGTCGTGGTGCACTTGTTAAGGTCGAAGTCGCCGGCTTAACATGTACTGTCACAGCTTTTCCAAGTAGCGAGAACAAACCACCCTGACATAAATAGGCACACATTAGTACCAATTAGTTCCACTCGAATTGAAGTTGGCTTTAGTTATCTAAGCGCAATACGTCACTTCCACATTTCACATAGTGCACCATATTTGCCCCCCCAAATTTTGCATAACCTTTGTTTCTCAATTCTCCTGGGTATTACAGCCGTCCCAAGAGAAATTGAAAACCATACTTATGTAAAATTTTGGGGGGCAAATATGGTGCACTATGGGAAATGTAAAGGTGACGTATTGACCATTTTCATCGAGACCACAATGCACCTTGTTCTCCCCCCCCCCCCCCCCAGAAAAAGGGGTTGCATAACCATTGTTTCCAATTTCTCATGGGTATCATAGACGTCCCAATAGAAATTGAAGACAATTGTTATGCAAAATCTTGGGGGCGGGGGGGGGGGGGGGGGGGGGATATGAAAAGCGACTTCTAGTCTACGTGAAAATTATGAATATTTGAGTTTTAAGTAAATGCGTCCTTTTCGTAGTTACATTATCTAACGTTATGGTGTTTCGTTTCCGCTGCGAGCATTATTAAGTAATTTTTTTCGTAATCTCAAGTATTTTAATTGATACATTAATAAAGAGCGTAAAATGGCTAAGAGTATTGTTATTTTTTAAATTTTTTCGCTTACTGTAAATAAATATTATAAAGACTAGAAAAATAAGAAGATATAAGGCGAACATCAAATAAATGCACGAGTTAAAAGTTGGTTCCTTGTAATTCCTCTTTAAAATCTTGACTGTTGGAAAGTTCGATTTTTTGGACTTTTTTAAATCTTCACTTTTCTGGTCTAAAAACCATTCTTTAAAATACGGAATGTCGAAGAACGATTTTTCTGGCTTGTTTTGCCCAGAAAACACAAATGAGAAAAAGAACGATTTTTTTGACAAAGCCAGGGACTAACCCTTTGGCAAATTTCGATTTTCTGGACTTTTTTTAAACTTCCCTTTTTGTGCTCTAAAAAGCATTCTTTTCTATTCAGTATATCAAAAAACGATCTTTTCTGACTTGTTTTGCCCAAAACACACAAATGAGAAAAAGTTCGGGCTAACCTATGATTTTAATTCAAAAATGGTTTCTTTTTTAGCACAACAGGTGAAGAAATATTATAATATTGTTCGGAAATATTCTACACACACACTGTAGAAAAAAAGCCATTTTTTGCTACAAAAATATCGATTGTTGAATGGTTTGGGTAAAAAATTGAACAATTTTTAAATTGTTTCCTCTTTGGCCAAACGGGTGAAGGCAAAGTGTTCGGTTATGCTTTGTTGATAAACAAGCTTTCCTAGCCAACCAAAATAACGATATGTTTGAATCGTCTCATTGAAATTTTTCTAGGGGTCATAACCCATGGTTTTGGTCGGAAAAGGAAATTTTTAAGCCTCGGACGTACACCCAAATTCATACCCCCACCGTGGTACAAGGGAGGGTAGGGGGGCAGGCGGAATAGATGGAACCCCTCCCCAGAGTTTTTGATATGTTGAAGTATTTCGAAATAATTTTGGCTTCCGTGGAAAGCCTGTGATCTTCTTAACAAGATGAGGTATATTTTACGGGTGGTGGCGCTGCTAGAGGTCTGTAATATTAGCAACAATAGTCACCATCTTGGCTGCCACCTGTTTCGGGACTTAACCAAGAATTAGAAATCAGGTTAAAAATGCGAGAAGTGTTAATTTTTGGTGCTTGACATGAAAAATAACACATAAATAAGCACTTTGCGTGATTTTAGGCACAAGATTTACTTTTATTGTTAAAAGAAGTTAAAAACTGACATGTTTTTTCACTCAAAAATGGCTTGATATCCTGCTACTTATGACGTCATATCTCGTAACCGTAGAAACTGACCATCACTGAACTTCTCTCAAAATGCGCGCGAGGAACAAACGAACAACTACTGAAAACGTCAGGTGCTGATGTTTTATCCTCTAGGAAAAAACTCAAAAAACCTCAAGAGGAGGAGGGGGGGTGGCAACCATCAGCCCCCTTGTACGTCCGAGGGTTAACTTGACAATTTTTTTTTTTGAGCAAATAAGTCAAGGAAAAGTGTTCGATGAAGTTCTTTATAGAAAAGAAAGCCATTCTAAACTAGAAAATATCGATTTATAAGTAGTCGATGTTTGATTGGCAAAATAGGTCAAGGAAAATTTAACTACCATACCCATCGAGGATGGTACCGGCATATCACCCCACCGCTCCAGGTTGTTACTATCCATTCGCTTTTGCAAGGTCATCTAGGTGAGAGATCAACCAGCACTAAAGAACAGCGCACAAGACGAAATAGAGAAGTGCTCAGTAATGATGGCCATTGCTATCGTTGTTATGTTTTTCATTTGCTGGATACCTGGCGGCGATACCCAGAGACGAACCAGTCGTCCGACGGATAATTCGTCCAAAGGGATTATCCTTTTGTCAGCAGTGGGATAGATGAAGGAAATGCTGTGTCCTGATGTGCTACCTGAGCATGGAATTGTTCGCTTTATCGCGGAAGAACAAAATGGGAGGAACATGTGGCTGCAACTCTGAGAAAAGTCGTTAGTATAAAGTAACATAATTACATAATAAGACGCGAACTTTCCGTATAAACGGCACATTTCGTCTAAAATAAGACGCGGCTTAGCTAAGACGCGTCTTATTAGATAAGACATGCTCGTATAAATGGTACAGTTCGCGTCTTATTTAAGACGCGTCTTATTTTTCCTCGTATAAATGGCCCCATTGTATCAACCTGGCTTGTTTGGTCAAGATCTTCATCATGGTCTCGCTCATTTTTGCGGTTTTATTGAAAAAATCATTGGGACTATAAAATCACAGAAAACAAAGAACTTGGCAAACAACCAGCCATATTGACGACACATCTAATCAATGGCGCAAATATGAAATCGTAAATGCAGTCAATAAGGGTATGCAAAGCTGATGGGTTTCAAAATCATGTCAACTTAAAGACGACTTCTATATTTTACGAAGATTTGTTTAAAAACAGCTTTTTTTGGAAGCATGTTACTAAGCTTTACTTCAAGTATGCAAACGCAGACGTATAATTGGTCGTAAGGTTAGAGCCCTTATACTCACCCGCAGAGAAACGTTTCACATTAACACAACAGCAAGTGTATCAAGTTCCCAAAGCTTCCCCAGTCTGATAAATTCGGTAAGCAGAAAAACTTGGAAAAACAGTTGCTTATAGTCTGATCGCTGTTCTTGCTTTGCCCGGAAATTCTCTCATCGGAATCATTGCCTGCAAAACTCCAACTTTAAGAAAACAAATTAACCCATTGATCGTGAACATGGCCATGTCAGATTTGCTTTATCCAATAGTCCTCACTGTTTCCTGTTCGACTGGCGGAATTGCACGTTGGCTCGTGCCTTATTGGTGGTGCCCCTGGTCAGGCCTTGGGCAAGCTACACGTTTTCCTCGCAGATGTCTCATCGTTAGTATCGATTCAGAGCCTGATTCTTATAACAGTGGATCGATTCGGAGCTGCTGTAGTTCCACTCCGTTCCTCCCTCATCAGTCTCAAGCGTTGTAAGTTGTCCATTTCTGTCACTTGGATTGGCTATGGCGATGGAAGGGCCATATCTGTTTGCTTCAAGTCTTGTTGAAAACCCAGAAGGAATGATGCCGCCAGCGTCAGTTGAAGGAGGCCTTCGGAGCGGAAAGCTCATATGCTATTTTCCTCATATCAGAGGCTATGGTGTTTGTTTACATCCCTGCCGTTCTTTTGGTTGCACTTTACTCCATCATCCTGATCAAACTTAAAAAGCAATCCCATCCAGGTGAACAGTCAGCCAACAACGGATAAGAAGAAACAGAAAAGTGCGTAAGATGGCCATAGCTATCGTTTTGGCGTTTTTTATTTACTGGATACCATTTTTCAGTAACCAGTTAATATTCTATTTCGCATCGGACAGTCCCGTTTGGTCGTCCTGCAGTTTTACTCTATACAAAACTGTCACCTTCATGGCTTACGCAAACTGTGCTATCAACCCGATTATCTGCCTCATTTTTAGCAGTAACTATCGCTGTGGTCTTAAGATATTTGTTACATGTCGGCGTACAAGGTTGACGTTTGAAAACTGATAGTTCTATAAAGCTATTCGTCAACGAAACCCGAATATCCAGAACTTCACCTGCAAAATATAACAAGTTCATATTTAGGGACAAGAAGAAATCCTTTAAAGGATCGTCTGAATTTATTCAGTGCTCCTTACTCTCGAAACGGTATAGCTGTACAAACGATGTCTGTGCTAAGCTCGTAACGAATTAAATTAGCATATGGTGAAGTTATATTCGACAAGCGTTTTAGTGATACTGTCCCTTGAGAGCCGCCTCCTGTTCCCTTGTGACACATGAGAAATATCATTAACAGAAGTAAACAACAATAGAAGTCCAAAATGGAACCTTGTAGGACACCACAATTAACTCATTTGGTAGACGAACAATGCCCATTGTATTAATGGTCATCGCAAATATACTGAAATTCTTGTCGAATATAACTTCACCCTATGCAAAGTCAATGTGTTATGGCATCTTTCTTTCCTTGGAAGAAAGATGATCTGTAATGTATGTATTGCATCACATGACTTTTTTTTGGCTGTGGATGTTGCTTTCGTAATACACTGAATACACAGAAGAAATGAAAAAGAAAGAAGAAGAAATGAAGATGTGGATGCGTGAGCCAAAGAAGGCCTTAGATATTTACCGCCTTGCAATTTCCACCATTTTTATTTTCATCCCTACTGTCCAGCTGGTTGCACTTTACTCCATCATCATGATCAAGCTTAAAAAGCAAGTCCATCCAGGTGAACAGTCAGCCAACGCCGAGGAACAGAGCACAAGAAGAAACAGAAACGTGCTTAATAAGATGGCTATCGCTTTTGTGTTGTTTTTTTTTTGCGGGACCCCCTACGTCATTAACGAGTTGATATCTCTTTGTTTGCTCACGGGTATTACATGTTCCTGTAGTTCAGATATATACACTTATCTCAGCTCCATTTTTATCTCCGCATGTTGTGTGATCAACCTAATCACTTGCTCCTTTTTTAGCAGCAATCATCGCAGAGCTCTTAAGGGATTTCTGAATTAGTCTAGAACCGGGCAAGTTTAACTGTAGACAAGAGACGTATAACTGCGAGTGCTCCGGTTTTTTATTGCAATAAAAGCCTAAAAGCGAAACAGCCGTCTGTATACAAAGGTCCCGTCCACACAAATACGGATACTTTCGAAACCGCGTATTTTTTTTTCTACGAAACCAGTGAACCGCATATTGTGAAACCCCTCTACGAAGTGGATTTTTTTGGATCCGACGGGTTTGGTTATTTCGTGTGGACGACTGAAAATGGGTATTTTTTATGTCAACTACGTCATGAATGCGAGAGTAGTCTCAAATGAAAACTCTCGAATTCAAAATGGTGGACATTACAATGACTCTACAACTTTGCACCTTTGCTTGCTCTGATCGCCATTCTTATCGCATGCGTTGTGCTAATTTGACGACAACAATAAGCCATTTCAAAAGATCGAAGACTTAATCTCATTCTGATTATGAAATCTTTAAGTTCGAGACGAAGGTCGGAACCTTGTCAAAGTCGATTTTAGGTTCGTCTAACGTGAACAAGTGCCTGGTGAGACAACGTAGAGGCAGGACTGGCCATTGTGCTCGATAAAGCTACAACAACATTCAGAAATGTCGCGAAATCACATCGCAGGCTCTGTTTGTACATGCTTACTAACTAGTAATTAGAAAATGAGTGTAAATCGCCAGTAGCGTATTTGTGTGGATAGGTGAATCCAAACGGCGGATACGCCACACTGAAGTCGTGTAGACGCAGTTAGTCCAGCATACATGGATTCGTGTGGACGTGGCCTCATAGTAGCTGTAATAAACTTTATGCTATTGCAATACTCGATCGACTTTAGGAGCCCTCCATAGGAGGGAGGAGTAAGGTGATATTATAGAAATATCCTTTCACAGGATTTATTTTAAATGACATTCCCATTGGTCAAACTAATGCGTTTTCTTTAACATCAAAAATGCATCGATCGATTTACGTCCACGCTACCGTTTTGATGAGTTTTCGACTATCCACACTTAACGTTTCAAAACGATAGAATTGCATGTTGTGACGTAAGATAGATAGCTAGATAGGTAGATAGATAGTTTATTCTGATTAAAATCGCAGCCAAAAGCTGAATTAGATTAATCGTTACAATAATAAAATCTAATAAAAATATGAGAAAAATATAAAAAAAATGTACACATATGTAGCTAAAAATTTAATTACAGTTGCTATATATAAATGTGTTCTTAAGTCTCTTCGTCTTAGCCAGAGGGACTCTATGCGCATGCTACAAGAGCCTCCGATATTTTGCAACCTACATAGTACATATGACGTCATCGTTTTCATTTTGATGCATTTTTGACCGTTTTGATAGTGTCTATGATACGATATGTTAGGCATTCCTTTGATCTATTCGAGAAAGTTGTTAAGTCGATAATATAACTTCTCAATGAAAAGGCCCAGCGTAAGTTAGTGGACGGAAGGCCTAAACACATCGAAATATGTGTGGACGGGGCCCTCTATTTACAGCCAAAAGAAAGAGGACAGAAAGAAAGAAAAGGAAAAAAAAAATAGAAAATGTAAATCAAGTTCGACCACAGTAGTTGGCCTGGAAATGAATTCTTTCCAAACCACATTTATTGTTTTAGGTTTGAAATTGTGAAATACAGAAATGAATTTATAATGAGTACATAGCGATGTAAATTGAGGAATCCTGACTATCACCCGCATTATAATAATTTAAAGAAACGTAACTCCTAGTGTGACTATAAAAAACGTTTTTAAATTTGCATTGAGCAATTGTTGGAAGGTTGTTCCCTTTGGATATGAAGACGTGAATTCCTTTATCTTGAGTTGAAAACTTGTGGAACAAACGAAAAGTAAATTGTAACCGTTTCAAACGACAGGGATTCAAAAACTCTTTGTAAAGGACAAAATTCATATTTCTACGCGCGTAGCAGTTCATTGATGTGTATTCTATCTCAGTGCTGAATCAACAATACTTAGTATCAAACACATACGATATATATATCTTGCTATCGGTAATGCTAGTCATTTTACTTCATCTTCGACTATAAGTAAGCAATTCTGTATATGTCAAAAGCATAGTAAGTTATGAAGTATATATGAAATAATTCATTTTTGAACTGCGGAAATTGGAAAATTGGAAAATTGGAAAATTTACTGCGATGATTATTCTTCACTTTCATCCACTACCGCAGTTCAAGAATGAATTATTTCATATATACTTCACATCATTTAACTCCTCACGGGAGATATGAACTCAATAAATTGACCTCGCTCCTAATGTGTGGCTTCATAGCTCAGTTGGTAGAGCAACGCACCGGTAACGGGGAGGTCACGGGTTCGAATCCCGTTGAAGCCCTGATTTTTTCAGGCTTCTTCTTTCCAATTGCTTAAATTGGAAAATTTACTGCGATGATCATTCTTCACTTTCATGGTAAGTTATACTGCTTGCTGCTCAAGTAAAAATAAAACTTAAAGACAATACTCCTGGTTAATGGCTTTTACCAATTGTAAAGTCCACGCGACTGTCACAGGACTAATCTTCCCGAATTTAAAGATAAATGGGAAGTTAATGAAGATTCCATAAATATCCGATCAATGGGCTTTTAAGGTTCTAGAACACTCTTAAGGAAGAAAGAGTTAGTTAGTTAGAGAGAAGACAAACGGAGTTAGCAAGAAGGAGTTAGCAACTGGAAAGAAAGATTTGGAGATTGTTGAAGGAAAAGTTAGAGATAGAGAGAGGGAGTGAACTAAAGCAGCAGCGAAGGATTAACCTTAAAGATTAAGTGAATTGGAAGAGAAGTAAGAATGGACAACCGCCCTGCGATTAAGTAAAATAAACCTTTAAAATATAACTGGTTGATTGTGGAGTTGCTCTCGTCTTGCCGTCCCCATCAATAAACGACACACAAAGATCGTGTATCACGACTAACGAAAACGCGAAAGACTTCGTAAATGCTAAAAGCCGTGCCAAACCAGAAAGAATCTCTACTCGCAGGATATTTAAAACCCAAAATTTCCCACACAAAAGATAAGCGCATTGTAGCCCTTATTTTATTGTCTTACGAATTTTCAATAAGGTCGTATAAAACAACGGTTAACGAGAATATCATCTTTTAAAAAATCCATTAAACGGTTTCAGAATTATTTGCTCAATTTTTGGTTAATGTATGAGCCAAATATAAACTTAAATGCGAACAACAGCATCTCACGAATGCTAATGAAATCCCTCTTTTTTAGATCGTTTAAAACTATCCCTTTGATTCTTTCAGGTTTCATTAGTTTTCATTGTGACCCATCTGGAACTCAATTAATTTTTCTGGCGGAGCGAGTTTATAATTTTGTCGCGCGCGCAGCGCGCGGATCATGCGAGGATCGCAAGACAACTGCGATTTCGCTTTTGTCATAAATCTTTCTATCGGTTTGGTGTCTGCAGTTGCCTAGCAACAAGCCATAAACAAATTCTAAAGACGCCATTAAACATGACGTGATCGTGCGTTTTGGATTTCCAGGCAACAACGCCGGCGACTTGGGCTCATTTAATTCATCCTCTGTTTATTGTACGTTTGCGAATCGCAAAGTATTTCTGTGGCAAATAACAGCGGGCTGCCAACACAACAGTGCCCGGTTGGACAAGTGGCCGGAAATCCTTGCCGTGGGAGTCTTAACACCAAAAGAACGGTGACCTGAACTTCAGCTAGCCTGCGAAAAAGCATCCGTTTCTTCTCGCTCTTCGCTGCTGGGGACGTTTCGCGAAACGTCCCCAGCGCCGAAGAGCAAGGAGAAACGGATGCTTTCGCAGGCTAAACTTATTAATAAGCGAGAGCAGCGATAAAGGAGACCATTCCGTTAATCGAGCGGTCTATACAAAGCCCGAGAGTGAATAAACAAGGAGATAATGTGAAATGGTTTTGAAATACTCGTTTTGAGCTACTCTTCCTCAAATGTATCTTTGAATTCATGATAAATACAGCTCTACAAGGTTCGAACAGTGTGAATGGCAGAGAAAAATACTTCAACACTTATAATTTTGGTGTAGTGGTCGCATGGCCCAGTGGTCAGAGGCCGCACTTTTCGGCCGGAGGAACTGTTGGGGTGCAGGTTCTAATCCCGGGGTGGCTACTTCCATACTTTTTTCATCGCATTTTTAACCTTTGGCTTTCTCACTACTGACCATGTTAGCTTCGCGAGATTTTTGCGAAAACATATTTCTAGTTTAATTTGCTATTTGAATTTATATTGACAATATATATTGATAAAAGGTTTCATTAAAGTAGGCATCATTACAGACTAAAGCAACGTTTTTATGTCACAATATTAAACTCAGCGACGATTGAGTGGCATTATTTTCAGTAACTTTTAAACAAAGCAGTAACGAAGTCGACTGTAGAAGGAGCAGATGACTTGTCCAGGTGCCCCATTCAAACGTATGACTTAACATGTTTAATTAAACCATGTTTTTAAACATGTAAAACGGACACGAAAAACAGGAACACAGGTTTTTAATTACACAGGATGCAGTAATAAAATTCAACCCGTTTTGTAATTTGCAATAAAGTTGCCATCAACCTAAAGTGCTTTTATGTAGGCAAGAAAAAATTATGCTGTCTTTGACTAAACAACTTTTAATTTATATGTTTAAGCTTTGGTGTGAATGGGGCATAGGCCGATCAGCTGGGTGAAAACTTTCGAAAATAAAATCGATAAAACAGTTCAATTCAGCTTTATCTACTAAGCAGTCTTTCCTTTAACTTTTTTTATGAGAAAAAAAAAAAGAAGACAAAGAAACCTTACTTTAAACAAGGGTCTTTTACAAATGCATAGGATAGCTGTATCATTATAGAAAGTTAGCAGTTTATATATAGGCAAAAGTTAAATGTTTATTTAACAATTAGTTCATGCGTCAGCGTGAGTATATCAAGATATCAGGCAAACGGCAAATTTGGGGCGTGAGAGTTGCTCTATTCGAAGACGGAATGGCAAAGTTGTATCGTTATACCAAGTTAAGCACTAGTTAATACAGAATTGACTTTACACCGTCTGCGGCAATAACAGAGGCAAAAGCCAGTGAAAGTTAGCTTAGGGAGAAAGTGAAAGTTAGCTCAGGGAAAATAATTTTTCAGATGTTTTTAGTAAATTAGCTATGAACACGTGTACCACCATATCTGATGTTAATGATCATGCAGATAATAACTATTCGTGGCTCTTTTCTAGAAATGAGTATTCATGAATTGGCCCGATGGTGTTTACGCAAATGCAAAAGTTTTCAAGATATAGACAATGTGGCACTAGTGTGAAAGTCTAAATGCCTCTTTCGGTTTATTCACATTTTATTGGGAAAGAATAGATCATTGATATTTTATGGGTGTTTTTAATAAAACAATCATTCCAATCCCGCTTTCTGGATATGGAATTATTTTATGGCCAACGAAGCACGTTGCTTGATCCTCTTCACCTCTTTATCTTTGTTGAAGTAGGCCAAAATATTTACTAACAGTGAATACTAATCAAAGACCTCTTTCTTGCTGCAGGCTAAAACCATCTCTTTGATTCTTTCAGGTCCCAGTGGTTCTCATTTGATCCATCTGGAACTTTTTTTTTTAATTCGCATATAAATTGATAATATTCCTCAAAGGCTCCATTGAAAGTCGGCGCCATTAGACAGTAAAGCAACGATTTTGTCACAATATTAAACTCAGCGACAGTTGAGTGGTATCTTTTATTTTCAGGTACACTGACAGGACTCTAATATATTTCAACGAGCATTGTAATTTCCATTAAATTTCTCATCAACAACCTAAGAATTGTATCAAGGAATAAAGTTTTAAACCCTGTCCAACTAATTCGCTTTTAAACATGTTTAAGCTTTGTTGTGAATAAGGCATGAAAAACCTCGAACATGAAATCGATGAAACAAAGCAACTAAATGGTCATGTATACTATGTTATTTTATGGTGTACACAAAATTGAAAGGCAAATTATCAGCCTTCGAAGTTTAGCTTTATCCGCTAAGTTAGCTGTCTTCCCTTTAACTTGTTTTGAAAATTAGAATGTTGGCCGTTTGAGTTGCTCTGGCTCTTACAGACCTGGACCTTACTTTAAACAAGACAATTAGTGTCTTTTACAAATGCATAGGATAGGAGGTAATTAATTAGCACGTTTCCAAACCGGAAGATGAAGTTTTATTGTTATAGAAATTAAAGTTAGCAGGTAATACAAATATAACTTTATACCATCTCGTCATTTACAAAACTAATTAGAGGAAAGACGTATAATAAATATTTATTTAACAATTAGTTCATGCGTCACCGTGTGTATGTTAAGATATAAAGCATTGGAAAGTTTTGGGCCTAAGAGCTGCTCGCTTCGCTCACGGAAAGACGAAGTATTAAGTATCGTTCATTATAGCTAGTTAAGCAGAAATTAATAACAGAACACGATCTGTGCTTTTCTTAAATAGAGCATAGAGAGAAGGGGAACGTTAGCTTATGGACAAAAAAATAATTTTTCAGATGCTTTTAGTACACTAACTACGAACAGATGTGCACCACCATAAATGTTGGTAGTCAGATCATACTTATTCGTGACGCTTTTCTGGAATGACTATTCATCAACTGGTCCGTTGGCCTGGGACCAGGCTCCGTTCGCAGATTTTTCTCCTTCACCCTTTCCCCACTGCGGAGCCTGGTCGCAGGCTATTGGTCCGTTGGCGTTGAAGCAAATGAAAAAATTTTAATTGATATAGACATGTGGCACTAGTGTAAAAGTCTCTAATATCTCTTTCGGTTTATTTTTAAAAAAAATTTTCGGAAAGGATCGATCAATGATATTTTATGGCCGTTTTTAAGAAAACAATTATTCTACCTGCACTTGCTGAATATGAGATGTTTATGGCCGACGCGGCACATAGGCCCCTATTCAACGCGAGCACTTTTGGAATAATTGTTGATTATTATGCGTAACGTACGCTTAAATACAACATCCAATGGATTTCTATTGAAAGCATCATGATTGTCACTCCCTTTTTCAATATTTGTACCTTCTTTATTTCAGGTACCATCTGAGTGAGTTTAAAGGTGATATGTCATGAGAATATTGCTGTTAGGTCTGTGCTTATTAATAAGTGATATAGAAAATAACCTGACACAGCCCCCTTTAACACCAAAGAGGAGCAGATGGGCCCTCTGATAGTAAACAGTGGAACCTAACGAACTTCTGTATAACGAAATCCTCGGTATAACGAACGACTTTCTTTACACCAGTAATCATAGTAAAAAATACCAAAAAGAACCTCGATATACCGAAACCTCGGTGTAGCCAACAAATTTTGCCAGTCTTTTGGCCCGTCTATATTTTATCGACGACCCAGCCGGTGAATAACGTATATGTATGATGACCTTATTATTCGCATACTGATTCTAAGTTTTACAAGACCTGAGTGAATGCCAAATTTATCATCAACACGTTAAATATTTAGCAAGCAAAATTCCATTTGTAGTTGATTTAACTTTGCTCTAGTAATCATGACTTGTGTGTGTATGTTTTATCCCGGCAAATTTGACCTCTTTAATCACGGTATTTTATTTGTCTTCTCTGTTATTGGTAATATGCCATTGTTTGCTCAATAATTTTGCTAAAGTTGTTGTTCCACCAACCTCTGAGATCCGACTGAATCGACAATTTGTTAAACTAAACAGGAATTTAGTTATCTAACTGAAAAAGAGCAAAGCTGTACTTTTGAGAACAGCTGAAATGGCTAATGGTGTCCCTTTACACAAATTTTATGTGAATATTATTGCGATAGGGTCGACGAGTTTTAAGTTATTGCAAGGGTGAATTCTGCTGTAGTAGACTGTATTGATTGAAATGAACGAGTACCAGAAAGCATAATGTAAGAGGCACAACAAGAATGCGCTAAAACAGTGTAGACCTTCTTGGTGATCTCAAATAATGTAAACCGACATAAATTAGTAAATAAATAAATGCGTCATTTCATGAGAACCCATTTAGCATTTTTGCTATGGGACCATTAATTGACTGTAGATTGGCAATTCAATCGGAGAAACTATAATAATTTGTCTCCGTTTGCTGTCATCTTCCTACAATTAAAATATAGTGGCGCCTAAATGTTGTCAATAGTAGAATTATATATAGAACAAAGAACAGAAGATGTTTTGTAAGCAAAAGACTCAAGAAAACAGACCTGTCGAAGAATCAGTAAGCATGAACACAACAGCAAATGTGGGATCGAATTTCAGAAGCTGCCGCTCCAGTCTGATAAGTCAAGAAGCACTAAAAATTGAGCACATGGTTGCTTTCAGCCTGATCCTTGTTGTTTCGTTGGTTGGAAATTCTCTCATCGTATTAATTGTTTACAAAAAACCAACTTTGAGAAAACCGATAAATATGTTGATCGCAAATATGGCCATTTCCGACCTGCTCTATCCAATATTCTGGGTTCCTGCTCGTCTGGCAGAAGGTCACGCTGGCTCGTGGCTTATTGGTGGTACCCTTGGTCAGGCCTTGTGCAAAATACATGTTTTTCTTTCAGACGTTTCCTCGTTAGTATCGATTCAGAGCCTTGTTCTGATAACAGTGGATCGATTTGTAGCTGTTGTAGTTCCACTCCGTTCCCCTCTCATAAGTAGAAAGCTGTGTCTATTCTTCATTGTCGCTACGTGGATCGTCGGAATGGCCGTTCATTCGCCATATCTTGTTGCTTTAAAACTTGTTAAATGCCGAGAACGATTGAGGTGCAAACTTCTGTGGCAGGAAGCCTTCGAAGGAAACACATATCCAAATTACTTCCTAGCATGTGCTATCGTGTTTTTCTACATTCCGTTTGTCCTCTTGGTGATACTTTACTCCATCATCCTGATCAAGCTTAAGAAACAAGCTCATCCAGGTGAACACTCAGCCAACGCTGAGGAACAGAGGGCAAGAAGAAACAGAAACGCGCTTAAGATGGCCACTGCTATCGTGGTAGTGTTTTTCATTTGCTGGATACCCTTTCTTAGTAACGCGATAATAGACAATTTCAGTGCACCAGACAGTCTTATTTTTTCTTCTTGTAGTTTTTATCGATACTTTAATGTCACCTTCTTTATGGCTTACGCAAACTGTGCTATTAACCCGATTATCTGCCTCATTCTTAACAGTAACTACCGCCAAGCTCTTAAGAGACTTGTGAGTTGCTGTGCCGCCGATGCAGTGGAATATTAACGTTTGAAGACTGAAAGCCGGGTCTGAAGAGATTCATTAAAAGAAAAAAAAAAGAAGAAGACCAATAACAACTAATATGTTATGTAAAATAACAGCGAAATCACGAAAGAAATGCATGTGAATTATGTTTTCGGCTGCAAAGTAATCTGGAGCACGCCCTAACCCTAACTCTAGGAAGGGTGGAAAATGTTGTATTGAACGCATTTGCAACGTATAATTTTGCCGAAAAACGCCGATCGAAGCCAGTAGAGCCGTTTTATTATTCTGTTCACTGAAACAGCTTCTGGATGGTTTGCTGCAGAACCGGCAAGACATCTAAAGAAAACGGTATGATATTAGCAGATCGACATGCAAACTTTGAAACCTAAGTAAAGGAGCGCAGGTAGACATATTTCTACCACGAACCAAGACGAGGGACTTGAGCATAGGTGAAAGAAGAGGCCAATTAGATACGGTCGTCCTACATTGTAAAGAAAACTGATGTGTCTGAACTAAAGTGCCATAGAGTATACTCAGCTAAAGCGTTTAGAAAAAAAATCAACAGTTACCGGTGGAAGTTAGTTGATAACAACAAAGAAAGTCTTTCAACACAGAGAGGCATACTAAAGTGTTCAGCCTACCCTTAGTTGTCATCACCAGAATCACCCCGAGCACCTGCCCAGTCACGTGCACCGGTGCCATGTTACAAATATGGCGTGAACAAACATTTTTCTTTCTTTTTGCGAATAATAACTAGGGGATGTTGGAAAAATGGACTGCGTGACTGTCACGCTGTGAAAGTAAACTTTGTTCCTTTTGATCTAGTTACTTAGTGATAAATTGTAATGACGTGATGTAGGTTTAGGATTTTGAAACTATAATCATCTTTGTAGCATGGACATTAAATTGTGAAGTGATTCGAGTCTGTAGGTCGTTTTAACGTGAATATTTTCTGGAAAATCTCTTGTGTTAGAAGCAATCGGAAGATTTCTGACAGGGCAACTTCAAGGGAGAAAATTGTGGTATACCCTGACGCCGAGTGAGAAATTAGTAGATTTTTCGCTGTTTGTGCGAGGAACAATTTAAAGACTTTTTCCTCTGTTTCAGCTGTAGCATTTTCTACGGAATGCTTCATTTCCCTCGTTTATATGTTGCCTATAGTCACCGACGAAGTCCGCCATGTTTTAATTTGTTATTGTGTAAAACTTAATGACATTAAGAAGTGACGTCAGTATTCCGTTTTATTCCAAATATTCTGCTCAGCTGATCTGTATTTGGAATATCTGTTCCACTTAGTTTAGAACTGGAGTAACAGCATAGGCGTACGGGCCGGGGGGGCGAGGGGGGCTGCAGCCCCCCCAAATTTTGGGCAACCCAGATTTTTTGGGCAGCGAGAGAAAATTTGGGCAAAGTCAGTTTTTAAAGACGTCACCATGTTTATTTATTTATTTTGAAGACCTGAATATTAACCTGAAGTCGGCGTAATAATCCAGTTACATCACAGCGGTCGCCTAGCATGTGATGAGTAATTTACATATTTGCAGTTTTTTCATGGTTGGGCACTATACTGCACTGCACTAGCTGGAATGGGCTATTTCCAGTCGTGAATTGATTAGAATAAACTTTCGCATAACTTTCTAGAATCATCTCCACTCGAAGAACAGTGTATGGCAGATAGCATTAGCAGTGGGTATGAAAATGAAGAAGTCGCTGACTACTGAATTCTCAGTTTGAATTAGTATAGGTAATAGCATGATTTGTAGTGATATTTGGCATAAATACCACGAGTGATATTTCAAAATTGTTATACGTACCACTGCTCTAAGCCAATCAAATTGCAGAAATTTCTCATGTAGTAGTATAACGAGAAGAATCTTAATTCTTTTAAAAAATCTATCGACCGGTTTAAAATTATTCGCTAATTTGTTAAAGTAGACCGAAATGTTTGCAAAACCGCTGACAAGAGTGCCTGGATACGTACTAATCAAATCCTTCTTTCGATTCTAGCAATCAAGCAGGGCTATCTCCACGACCTTTCACACATGTTTTTAAAAAGATTAAAACTACTATGAGGTGAAATTGCATGTTAAAAGCGCTTCGTTTTCTACAGATAACGGCCAGACATCAAGATTTTCCTTTTCTTACCGTATTTTCAATAATAAAAACTTTTTCCAAAATATCTCGACCGTATTGGAGGAAAAAAGCTCCTGTGAACGATTTTGTAAGGTTCCCCGTGCCGAGAATCATTGCTGAAGCAAAATAGGTAATGGAGTCATTTCGTTGCTATGACAACTCCGATGTCATTGCAACCCTGATGATGAGAAATTGTCATCTTAATACAACTGTGGTCGCAATTTTTCCAAATGTTTGTTTACGGCGACGTATCGAGCCACCTTCATATGCCAGGACGGCCTATGTTGTAGTAATATGGCCCTCATTTCTTTTCGACTCTTTCGTAAAAATTTGGGTAACTTGAAAGATTTTTTTGGGCAAATGGTTTACCGCCCCCCCTGGCAAAAAATTTCCCGTACGCCTATGAGTAACAGGTCAATCGAACGGATATTCCGGATCTTTCAATTGCATTCCTATTGAGCTCAAACCAAGTTAGAATCGCATCGTGTTTCGGTTATTTCTTAGAGCATTAGAGACGTGTACCATAAATAATAATTATCCGCTTTTGTATAAATCGTATGAAAACTAGCTAGAGAGACGTGTATCTCGTTGTTTAACATTCTGACTTCAGCTGTCTTAGCGTTAGGCATTAAGCCATAATGACCTTACATCTTCTTTTGCATGCTGATTCTGAGATGTGAAAGACGAATAAATTTCAAATTAATACAAAACGTCAAAGGTTTAGTGAACAAAATTCTATTTGTTTAGTCACTGGCATGAGCTTCGCTCTAGTATTTATGACCTGTGTGTGTACCTTATATCGCGGCAAATATGACCTCTTTGTCACGGTATTTTATTAATTTGACGTCTCCATTATTGCAAAAAGCCCAGTGAGGGCGAGTCGACGAGTCTTAGAGCTCCTAGGGAATTAATTTCAAGGGCGAATTCTGCAGTTGTTGACTACATTTATTGAAATGGAAAAATAGCAGAAAACATAATGTAAGCCAAATCAATGCAGTATAAACAGTGTATACCTTCCTTTCTGTGATCTTGGATAATGTAAACCGAAAAGAAATAATATGCAAATATAAGAAAAGGAAAGTGTTCAAGAATGGGGCGAGAGAACCCCTGGGATGCTACTCTAAAAGAACCAGTTCCACGACTTATTCGAACGCTTGTCTGTGATTGGGCAAAAAAATATTTTTTGTGCCCAATCAGAAGCCAAGCATGTATTGTGCTGCCTTCGTAGCCTTCTTACACGAAAGAGTTCACCTGCAAACTCGACTGTTTCCTCTCCGCCCCTGAAAAAAATCAGTCTGGCTCGTGCGGGAGAGTTTCTTCGAGAAGAGGTTTCAGTGAATTCAAAATGAGCCCTTAAAGTCTACTCTACCAGTTTCATTCGACCTTCTTGTATCACTGAAGAGAAACATTTAACAACAAATTTACAAACTTTAAAGGCCGAAAAAATGTCTCCTGCACGCGCCTGCATGAGTATGCCGAGCAGACGTAAACAAACACGCAGACGATTCCGCATGAACAAGCCTAGAAGTACCCTGGTATTTACGAATTGACCTTCGAGCAGTCCACAGGCGGATTTCTTCAATTGTTGCATTTTTCGTTTTATTTTGGTTTGGTAACATGCTAAATTATGGGGTAAGATTTCCGTATAACCCCATACACTTATTATGCGTGCATGTTTCCACTCTATTCATTTTCACAATTATCAAGTAGTATGAAATTGCTACGTGCATGATAATTGTATGAGTTTACACTGAAATTTTACCAATTATGGCTTTTCAGTGGGGCCTATTTTTACTGAAAAAAATCCTCCAAGAAAGCTCTCCTGCGGGAGCCAAACATGCACGGCCAACAGTCGAGTTTGCAGGTGAACATTACAAGCCTCAGCGTTCCGGAAGTTAAAAAATGCGGCGCGCCTGGTTGTTTTGAAGTGACGTAATCATCCAGTTGAGTATCTGTCATCTTAACACTTTTGCGGTCAACTACCGCAGAGCTCGTAAAGTACTTTAGGGACGGACCACTAGAAAAGTTATAAAGTTATGGGGGGGGGGGGGGGTGTACTTCGTCCGTCCCCCCCATAAGTTTCCTAATGGTGCGGCCCTTAATTAAAATCGTGTTCAAACCACTGTGGTGGAAGTCTGTTTATAATTGTGTCGATAAATGCACTTCTGACTTTCATGAGGTTCAATTTTGAATGAATTATCAAAATTTTTGTTAAGCGAGAAGTCTAGCTACGGTTCCCGGGAAAAGGAACTTTTATAGTGGCGCAACACAAATTTTTCGAAAGTCGAGGATGTGCTGAGAAACCATTCACTATATCTATGCGACTAAAGGAGGGTATAAGGTATATAACACGTTTAGCATTTCGACCCATAGCCGAAAAAAATAAATTAGACAATTGCCCTATGTCCTTTCTGGTTTATCTAGGTAGAAGTCCTGGCATATAATTATGCCCGAGCGCTTCTAGGATATAAAACACGTTTAGCATCAGGGGCATCCAACGGCAATTTTCGGGAAAATATCTGTTCGGAAGACGATTTGAGAACTAGAATTTTCGGAACATTTGTTGTAAAATTTCTTGCTTGCCTGCCTCTCCTAGGATTTTCGAACATCTACAAAATGGTATAATTACCCATTTTAAACGGATATTTACCCTAAAAAAGGCCACCTAGAATTTTCGGGAGCCTTTTCCTGGCTGAAATTTTCGAAAAGGTAAGTTTTGATTCCTATAATTTTCGGACAAGTAGATTTTCAGCTAGGAGATCCGAACAGATGAAAAGTTTTTAGGGGATAAAAATATGCCTATATCTACGGTTTAAATACCAAAATACGTTCAAAAATGCTATGTTAAGTGGTTTTGAACTATACCCTCGTTGGGTGCCCCTGTAGCATTTCGACGCGAAAAAAAAAACAATTGAAAGCTGTTCCATATCCTTTCTGGTTCATCCAGGTAGAACTAGTCCTTGCATGTTATTCATGCCTGACCGCTTCCAGGATATATAACACGTTTAGCATTTCGACCTGTAGAACAAAAATTAGGCAGTTTTTCGACATCCTTTCTGGTTCATCCAGGTAGAAGTCCTTGCATGATATTATTATGCCTGATTGCTTCTAGGATATATAACATGTTAAGCATTTCTTACCACACTTTCATCCTCGTCGATAAAACACAAGTTATAGTCAAATTAAGAGGCCGCTTTGAATCGATACGATTTCAATTGCATTTCTCCAAATTGTAGAGGGGCTGAATATTAGTTTGAAGAGTGCTTTGAACTGTAGTACATGCTTAATCAACATAAACGAGAAGTGATCTAAAAGCTGAAGGAGAAGTTTGTATTTCTAAATTTTTTCCTGACATCAAGTTAGGGGCCGAAGATTTAGGGAGAAAAAAGGGGGGATTAAAAAAAGAATGCAGACTCTGTATGTCAGGGAAAAAGAAAAAAATCTATCGTGGGGCAACATATTCTTACACAAAGCAATTTACCTATACCCTCTCTCCCCCACCCCCCCCCCCCCCCCTCCTTACCCCCAAACTCCTCAAAAGTCAGCTAACTGGCCACTTAGTCAGCACAAAACGAAAAACAAATAACAAGGACAAAAATTAAAAAGCGCCAAATTTTCAGGACCGGAGTCGGTTTCTTTGAGGTTCGCACAGTTTCTAGTAGTTATATTTGAATGGATTACGCGAAAAGGGATTTTCTTGTCCTTTCAGGTATTGTATCATTTTTAGTGTGTTTACACTGCTTCAAAAATTGCTTATTTCAATATAGATATTTCTTATTTCTTGCTTACAAATATTTTCTATCGAACCGGCCAAGTTTATATTTAGCCAAATTCGAAAATAGTATAGAGAATGTTGCTGACTAACACTTGCCCATACAATGCACTCTCGCTTTATTAACTTGCTTTGTTACATCAGTATAAAAACGTTCACCGGATTAATCGAAATTCGATATTTACTTTAGAACATAGAATGTTATGAAAACGGTTGCAGTTTTATGGAGTTTGTGTCATTTTCGTGATAGAGAATCGGAAAGGATATATTTTAGTAGAAATCAGATTCCAGAATATGTGAATACAAGAGGGCGGATCAGAATGATATGATATTGCTCTTATACTGAAGGCGAAAGGGGGTATAATATGTGGTGCGCACTTTCAAAAGTACATTCACTTATTATTCCGCACTTAAAGGGGTCATAAAAGTGTACTGTTTAATGGTATTAAAGTGTTCACTTCAAGAGTCCTAAAGTGAACACTTTAAAGGAGTCTTAAAGGGAACACTTTAAGGATTAAGTTATAGCAAACATTATGATGAGAAGATGGAATCATAATGTCATTTTATTTCGAGGCATTTCCCGTTTCTTATCAGCAGTGTGCAGGCGGTGTTTCCCTGGCCAATCAGGAGATCGAACATGTTTAGTGCTGTATAAAAGACTTGTTATGTGTTTCGCGTGACCCTTCCAACTATTACTATCAGCCTGTACTAGTGACATCCCTTTGACGCTTAGTTGAAAATTTTTCCCACCACCTCCCCAGTCTCCGACCTGCCACCGTCTACATCCTCTTATAGTTTTATCGTCTTTAGTTTGTCGCAAGTAATGGCTAATTTGTGGCGGATTTTTGTCCCCACCTTTCCTGAAGAGATGTTAATTAGTTAGTTTTATCATTGGTTTCAATTAAAAACGTCACGCTTGTGGCCATTTATCCCAAACAGCTGAGATTCTTGCTCAATACGTGTATGCAAAGCTGATGGGTATTAAAATCATGTCAGCTTAAAGACGACTTCCATATTTGCGAAGCACTGTTGAAAAGGAGCTTTCTTTGGAAGTATGTTACTGAGCTTTACTTTAAGTATTTAAACGCAGACGTATTATTGGTCGTTAGGTTAAAGCCCTATACACACCTATAGAGAAACGTTCAACATGAACACAACAGCAGGTGTATCAAGTTCCCAAAGCTTCCCCAGTCTGATAAACCCGGTAGCAGAAAAACTTGAGAAAACAGTTGCTTACACTCCGATCGCTGTTCTTGCTTTGGCGGGAAATTCTCTCATAGGAATAATTGTCTGCAAAACTCCAACTTTAAGAAAACCAATTAACCCATTGATCGTGAACATGGCCATGTCAGACTTGTTTTATCCAATATTCCTGCTTCCTGTTCGACTAGCGGAATTGCACGTTGGCTGGTGCCTTATTGGTGGTGCCCTTGGTCAGGCCTTGGGCAAGCTACACGTTTTCCTTGTAGATGTCTCATCGTTAGTATCGATTCAGAGCCTGATTCTGATAACAGTGGATGGATTCTGAGCTGTTGTAGTTCCACTCCCTTCCTCCCTCATCAGTCTCAAGCGTTGTAAGTTATCCATTTCTGTCACGTGGATTGGCTATGGCGATGGAAGGGCCATATCTGTTTGCTTCAAGTCTTGTTGAAAACCCAGAAGGAATGATGTGCCAGCTTCAGTGGAAGGAGCCCTTCGGAGCGGAAAGATCATATGCTATTTTCCTCATATCAGAGGCTATGGTGTTTGTTTACATCCCTGCCGTTCTTTTGTTTGCACTTTACTCCATCATCCTGATCAAGCTTAAAAAGCAAGCCAATCCAGGTGAACAGACAGCCAACGCTGAGGAACAACGGATAAGAAGAAACCGAAAAGTGCTTAAGATGGCCATAGCTATCGTTGTGGCGTTTTTTATTTTTTGGATACCACTTTTCACTAACCAGTTAATATTTTATTTCGCATCGGACAGTCTCGTTTGGTCTTCCTGCAGTTTTATTCTATACAAAACTGTCACCTCCTTTATGGCTTACGCAAACTGTGCTATCAACCCGATTATCTGCCTCATTTTTAGCAGTAACTATCGCAATGGTCTTGAGAGATTTGTTACTTGTCGGCGTACAAGGTTGACGTTTGAAAAATGATTGTTCTAAAGCTATTCGTCAACGAAGACCTAATATTCAGAACCTTACCTTTGCAAAATAAACCGATTTCATCTTTGTGGAACATAAGAAAACTAGACCAAAAGGCTCTTTACTGCATAAGTTAGTCGTTCCGTTAAAGAATCTTCTGAATTTATTGCTCCTTACCCTCTGAACGGTGCAGCTGTACATTAAAACGATATGCCTGTGTTAAGCTCACAACAATTAGCATATGGTGAAGTTATATTCGACGAACATTTTAGCAATATTGGCCCCTTAGAGCCGCCGCCTGTTGCCTTGTGACACATGAGAAATATCATAAACAGAAGTAAAGAACAATAGAGGTCCAAAATGGAACCTTGTAGGACACCACAAATAACACATTTGGTAGACGAACAATGCCCATTGTATTATTGGGTCATCGCGAATATACCGAAATTCTTGTCGAATATAACTTCACCCTATGCAAAGTTAATGTGTTATGGCATCTTTCTTTCCTTGGAAGTAAGATGATCTGTAATGTATATATTGTATGTATTGAAACACATGACTTTTTTTGGCCATGCATGTTGCAATTCGTAATACACAGAATACACAGAAGAAATGAAAAAGAAAGAAGAAGAAATGAAGACGTGAATGCGTAAGCCGAAGAAGGCCTTAGATATTTACCGCCTTACAATTTCCACCATTTTTATTTTCATTCTTGCTGTCCTGTTGGTTGCACTTTACTCCATCATCATGATCAAACTTAAAAAGCAAGCCCATCCAAGTGAACAGTCAGCCAACACTGAGGAACAGAGGACAAGAAGAAACAGAAATGTGCTTAAGATGGCCATCGCTATTGTGTTGGCGTTTTTTTTTTGCTGGACCCCCTACGTCATTAACGAGTTGATATCTCTTTGTTTGCTCAGGGATATTTCATATTCCCGTAGTTCAGATATATACAGTTATCTCAGCTCCTTTCCTATCTCCGCATATGTTAACCACTCTCCGTAGTGGATTTTATGGATCCGACGGGTTTGGTTATTTCCTGTGGACGACTGAAACTAGCTATTTTTGATGTCAGCTACGTCATAAACGCAAGTGTAGTCTCAAATGAAAACTCTCAAATTCAAAATGGTTGACATTACAATGACTCTACAATGTTCTGTTTGGAACAAAAAATTCATATCTCTGCGCGCGTAGCAGTTCATTGATGCGTATTCTACCTCAGTACTGAATCCAAAATATTTAGTATCCAACACATACGATATACATATCATCGACGATATATATATCTTCGACAATAACTAACCAATTCTGTATATGTCAAATGCATAGTAAGTTACACTGCTTGCTGCTCACAACGGCTTGGAAACTAAAATTTCGAGGAAGTTTTTGGACTTTTTACATTCAGGGCATGAATTTTGCGTCATTTCAGGCCATGGAACCTAAAAATGAACCTAGCTAGCTGTAAAAAGGGGCAATACGGAGGAAATGCGTCCTAGCCGGCATGATCACATGCTGTTTACGGAAAATTCTCTCATCCATGTAAGGAAATTCTGTATTTAAAAGCCTCCCCTAGGGCATGACTCAGCAACTGAGGACATTTCTGCTACGTTTTCAATGTTGGTTAGCATGCAAGGATTTTTCCCATGCCTATCGTCAATGATTTGCTCACTGGTAATAGAGGGGGTGGCCCCAGAGTGGTTTTGCATTGAAATTGGCATGCAACAGAATTTCGCATGCCCTGTAAGTACAATTTGAGGTTCCGGGACCTTCTCACCCAGGCCGCGAGAAGCCTAGGTTCTAGTAATAAGTAATTCATACCCAGCAAAATCTCAGGCATGCCGGGCATTCCACATTCTCTGACATGCCCGGCATGACAAATTCTCTAGCATGCCGGGCGTGCCATAATCTGGGTCATGCCGGGCATGCCAAAATCGGTCCCTGGCATGCTCTCAACGCACAGGTTATAATTCCTTGAATCTACAGATATTTTAAGCCTGGCTAAAAAAAAAAAAAACTAAACAGATCACCGTGCTTATCTTTTGATGTACGGTTACACGATGACGTCATTGCTCTTCCATTTGGTTGTCCCAGCGAAGTTTCAATAACAAAAGCTCTAATTTTCACAAGAAAGTAAAACCCTGAGGGATTCTGCCGTAGTAATAAAACAGCGTCATCGTGGAGATGACCTGTTGGGGGATTGTAAAAACTCCTCACCCCTTTTAATGAGTCTTTAATAGGATTCCCATTTCACATTGCGAATAAAATGGAATTGACTGAAATCAGTAAAAAGAGAGACAGACACTATTTTCATTGTATAATAAAATGCATCTATGTTCCATGAAAGCTTTTAAAAATACAAGGTTATAGAATATCTTTCAAAGTTCATTACAAACTGAGCTAAGCCCCAAAATCATCGTTCATTTTTCAGTAAATTATGATGTTTGACAATGCAATGTGCTTGAATATAACGTTGCAATTACAAATCTCTCTAAAGCAAATTTCCCTACGTTAGAAAAGCTGTTTTTATCTTGTTTCACATTTTGATAAGGAGTCTGAGTTCCTCTTTCTTGTTTTGTAGGCTTGCCAGGGATTAATGTTTTTGTGTCATTACCAGTGTCTGTTTTCTCTGTTTTTAACTCAAAGTAAGTCAGTAATAACTGACAGTATCAAAGAATTGCTCTCTAGAAAAGTAATTATCTCCTCGTCATGTCTGGAAGTTACCTGTAACAAAAAAGAAATGGAATGTTAACACATGCAAGGGCAATATGAGAAAAAAGAAAAAGAACATGTAGAGCTCAGCTTCTCTTAACATATTTTCATACTGGCTTGTTGAGTCTGTTAAAGGTCGCAACTGCTAATTGTCTGAGGCTAATTTCACAAGAGTGTACAATTGAGATAAATGCATGGTAAATAAAGTGAAAGAAACGTGGTTTCACATTAGCCAATTTACATTGCGTTGTTCGATGATGTTTACACGCTCTTCTACTGCGAAATAAACCTTTGCATTTGGATTTGCAAGTCAAGATTATACCGAGTTTGACTGGCTTAATTGAACAACAGTTTCATTTTTAAGCAGGTAAGGTGTAGACCCATATAAAGCCGAAATATGTAAAGGAAACTCAGCGAAAACGTTTTCGCATCTTTTTGTGGCGATATTCTCCCACGGCCCGTCAACTGATTAGGGGATGCGAAGAAAAAATAAATTAGGACCAAAGGTTAAAGCCTGTCCGTTTACACCATTTGGTATGTTACCTACAGTTCTAATAAATTGGTCATAAAATAGGATTTAACGAGAGC
This sequence comes from Porites cylindrica, assembly GCA_964035525.1. NCBI lineage: Eukaryota > Metazoa > Cnidaria > Anthozoa > Scleractinia > Poritidae > Porites > Porites cylindrica. The sequence continues at coordinate 26,221,186 of OZ037781.1, read as the reverse complement.
GAATTTGTTTCTCAATCGGTGTATAAAAAAGTGAAGCTATCAAATGAGAAGTTTATAGAGTATCAAAATTATTAAAGTAAAAGCTCATATAATTAGGAAAATTCCTATGCGAAAACAATGCTAGTGACATTAAATTGATCAGATAAAATTCTGAGAAAATATGTCGAATAAAAGCCTCATTATTTGCTTTTGTTTTTGCGTAAAGGTAAATTTTTCGGTCCACAAAGCAAAGTTGAAAAAGCGACTAAATCTTAGTTTTTTACATTGAACATGTTTATTAGCTTAGTTTTCGTCCGTTTTAAAAGCTTTATAACCCAGTCATAATTTTCGGGTTAAAATAGTACAAAATCATTTCAAAAACCATGTTCATTTAAAGTAGAGCCAGCAAACGTGAACATTTTGTAATTCAAAAGTCGGACCCAGCCAGGTTGTTTAAGCTTAGAATTATTTGCATTTTAGCGTCCTATAAATTTACCCGAATCGCCTCTCAGAGGCTTACTGTAGCAAAGCATTTTGTAGTACACTCGTAGACAAGCAATGTAAGCCTTAAGTCTTTGCTTGGATGAGATGTCCAAAAGAAAAATTAGTTTTGTGGACCTAAACGCACATTCACAGACTGCTTATACTGAGTTGTTTACAACTTTGCATTGACACCTGCAGCATGTTCATTTTTATAAAGCGAAATCCAAATCTGATTTTGGCATTTGATTTACGGATATTCTATTTTGTCTCCAAAAGTGATTGTAATATCCGTTTGATTGTCTTTCGAACAACAGTCAAACTATGCCGCAAAAATAAGTAACTTTACCAGTACAGTGAAAAAATATGACCGTAGGTGCCAAAAATAATTATACTCGAGCTATAAAATTAGATCTGACTTTTTTTGGCTTTGGTTTCTTTATTTTTGAGGTTTTCTCTAGTCTTCTTAGCAGCAGAAGAAGATTACAAGACATACAATCAGAAACAATCCGAAGTGAACGAGTTGACAACCACTTATGACACTTATGCCGGAGTTCTTAGGCATGCTCAGCAGTAAGATAAACTGAATGCCAAAAGACTAATTCACGGGATTTGTTCGATATTCAGGCTTTTTCTTTACCAAATTAATACTAAATTTGTACTTACAGTCTCTCGCAGAATCCATTTCTTGTCCAGCTTTCACCAACATCTCAACCATGCACCGCAGAAAAAAAAGACAAACAAATGCGAAGAGACATGACGACATCGTGACGCCACAACTGCCACGCTAGCTACAACAAACTAGATTCATCGTCATCCGAAAACACTTCTGCGGAAATTCGGCCGATTTCGTGCGTGCTCGGGGTATCTTCGGATGACGCAGATGACGTTGCTCAAAGGACTATCGTCAGCAAGGACTAAACAGTTTGCGAGATTCGCATAGCCGACAAGAAGCGCACTGAAAAACTAAGCAAAATCTCTCTGAGAAGGCAGTCCAAATTCACCAGATCAGAACGTCTTTGCAGTATTAACGTCGTACTCTCGTACTGACTTGAACGACCTGGTAAGCTTAATTTTCACCAGTCTTTTATGCTGTTGACCAGGAAACATTCCGACGCGATAAAACTTAAGCATGAATAAGTTTATACTGAGAAGATTTGTTATCTTATTGTTTAAGACGCTTTTCCGGGATCAAATTTAAATATGGACCCAGAAATGTCAGTATCGGTTTGAAATAAAAGGATTAATCTTTGATTACAAGTTAAGTATTCTATTTTATGCATGAATAATGTTGTTTTGTTGTGTGCTTTTTATTTATAAATCCAGGCTTCTGTCTTCGGTTTTGCCAGTCGATCCCGTGACACACATTGTGACAAACATGACTTTTTTTGTTATAATCAGCATTTATTGCCAGGCATGAAACCTGTCATTTCAAGCTCCCTAAGATATATTTGGCGATTATATGTGATTCTCAGGATATGATGCTGTAGCGAACATCAAAATCAGTCTCGCTGGGCATGCGAATTTCTTGCCTGGCATGCCGGGCATGCCAAACCAACTGGCTTCACGATCTGCATGCCCGGCATGCCAAACCAGAGGAGCAAAAACTGGGAATGAATTATCAACCCGGCGAGAGATCTGGGAACTAAGTTTAGCTGGGTCAATTTTGGGCTGCGAGGGCATGAACCCATTTTTTCCATGCCTATGAGATGTTGTTTCTAAGTACCAATGTTCCCTTGAATTTTGTCATGCCTAAATATATAAAATTTTCCCTCTCTCATTAATCCTCAGACTGGATGCGATTTTTACGCTCGCTAAGCATGTTCAACTGAAAATCATGCCCATACCCTTATTCAAAACAAAATGCTATCAAATTTTAGTTTCCAAGCCGTTTCACGTAAAAAATAAACTGACTTCAATACAATACTCCTGCAAATGGCTTTTACCAATTGTTAAGTCCACGCAACTGTCACAGGACTAATCTCTCAGATTTTAAAGATATATGGAAATTTAACGAAAGTTCGATAAATATCCGATCAATAGGGTTTTAAGGTTCTGAAACACTCTTAAGGAAGAAAGAGTTAGCTAGTTAGAGAGAAGACAAACGGAGTTAGCAAGAAGGAGTTAGCAACTGGAAAGAAAGATTTGGAGATTGTTCAGGGAAAAGTTAGTCAGAGATAGAGGGAGTGAACCACAGCAGCAGCGAAGGCTTAACCTTAAAGATAAGTGACATGGAAGAGAAGTAAGAATGTACAGCAGTCTTGCGAGTAAGTAAAATAAACCCTAAAAAAGTAACTGGTTGATTGTGGAGTTGCTCTCGTCTCTCCGTCCCTATCAAAAACCGACACACAAACATCGTGTATCACGACTAACAAAAACGCGAAAGACTTCGTAAATGCTAAAAGCCGTGCCAGACCAGAAAGAATCTCTACTCGCAGGATATCAGTTTAAACCCAAAATTTCCCACACAAAAAAACTTGGCACATTGAAGCCCTTTAAGTTTAAGTTTAAGTTTAATAATTCTTTTTACCAATGTACAAAATAAAAATATATATACATATGTAAAAGTTCAATAGGTAAAGGAAATCAATAGGGGGAAACTGAATTCCCATATAAAAACTGCCCTCCAAAACGAAAAGATAAAACAATTATGAATAGAAAACTAATACATAACTATACATCACGTGATACTAAGAGAAAAAAAAAACAAACAAAAAAAACAACTAAATAAACTACGTAATAAAGTTTTAAAAGAGTTCAAGCTGTAGCTGGAAGCAGACATAACGAAGTTTGGTAAAGAGTTCAAGTCATTAACGTAACGATTAAAAAATGAAAATTTAAAATAGTTTGTCCTTGCTGCTCTAGGGCTGATTTTAAAGTCATGGTTTCTTCTACTTCTTGTCGGGCAAGTCAGATCCACATATGTGGTATAATCAATATCAGAATAGCCATGAATTATCTTGTAAAGTTGAACCAGGCAAAGGTATTTTCTTCTAAGCTCCAATGTTGACCAGTTGAGTTCAGTGAGCCTTTCAGTGTAAGAATTGTGAGATCCACATATCAGTCGAGTAGCACGACGCTGAATGGATTCAATACTGTGTATGTGTTTAACCAAATATGGATTCCACACTGGGCAGGCATATTCCAGAATAGGACGAACTAAAGCGATAAAAGCTGTTTTGATTGGCACAGGATCTTTAGACCCAAACGTTCTCCTTATTAGACCCAATACTCGATTTGCCATACCAACAATGCAATTGATATGAGCGTCCCACCTTAAAGAAGATTCAATCCAAATGCCCAAGTGCTTATGTTTATTAACAGCCGACAGATTATTCTCATTTATCACATACTGATGAACTAAAGGACAATTGGACTTGGTAACATGTAAAGCCTTACACTTTTCCGACTTCAGCGTGACCTTCCACAAGTCACACCAGGAGGCGGCAGACTTTTTTAATGTCTTACAAATTTTCAATGAGGTCGTATGAAACGACGGTTAACGAGAATATTATCTTTTAAAAAATCTATTGAGCGGTTATTTGCTCAATTTTTTGTTAATGTATAAGCCAAAATATATGCTTAAATGCCAAGAGAATGAAAGCATCTCACGAATGCTAGTGAAATCCCTCTTGTTGAGATCGTTTAAAGCTATCCCTTTGATTCTTTCAGGTTTCATTAGTTTTCATTGTGACCCATCTGGAACTCAATTCATTTTTCTGGCGGAGCGAGTTTATAATTTTGTCGCGGGCGCAGCGCGCGGATCACGCGAGGATCGCAAGGGAACTGCGATTTCATAAATCTTTCTATCGGTTTGGTATCCGCAGTTGCCTAGCAACGAGTCATAAACAAATTCTAAAGACGCCATTAAACATGACGTCATCATGCATTTTGGGTTTCCAGGCAACACGGCAACAAGGCAACTTGGGCTCATTTTATTCATCTTCTGTTTTAATATTGTACGTTAGCGAATCGCCAACAGGCGAATCGCAAAGTATCTCTGAGGCAAATAACAGCGGGCTGCCAACACAACGGTGCCCGATTGGACAAGTGGCCGGAAATCCTTGCCGTGGGAGTTTTAACACCGAAAGAACGGTGACCTAAACTTCAGCTAGCCTGCGAAAGCATCCGTTTCTCCTCGCTCAGAGCAATGAGAAATGGATGCTTTCGCAGGCTAAACTTATTAATAAGCGAGAGCAATGATAAAGGAGACCAGTCCGTTAATCGAGCGGCCTATATAAAGCCCGAGAGTGAATAAACATGGAGATAATGCGAAATGGTTTTGAAATGCTCGTTTTGAGCTAATCTTCCTCAAATGTATCTTTGAATTCATGATAAATACAGCTCTACAAGGTTCGAACAGTGTGACTGGCAGAGAAAAATACTTCAACACTATTAATTTTAGAGAAATTTTGGTGTAGTGGTCAGAGGCCGCACTTTTTGGCTTGAGGAAGTTGGGGTGCAGGTTCAAATCCTGGCGTGGCTACTTCCATTTTCTTTTTTTTCATCGTAGTTTTACCCTTTGGCTTTCTCACTGCTGACCACGTTAGCTTCGCGAGATTTTTGCGAAAACGTATTTCTAGTTTAATTTGCTATTTACATTTATCTAAAGCAACGTTTTTGATGTCACAATATTAAACTCAGCGACGGTTGAGTGTTATCATTTTCAGTAACTTTTAAACAAAGCCGTAACGAAGTCGACTGTAGAAGGAGCAGATAACTTGTCCAGGTGCCCCATTCAAACGTATGACTTAACATATTTAATTAAACCATGTTTTTAAACATGAAAAACGGACACGAAAAACAGGAACACAGGTTTTTAATTACACAGGATGCAATAATAAAATTCAACCCGTTTTGTAATTTGCAATAAAGTTGCCATCAACCTAAAGTGCTTTTATGTAGGCAAGAAAAAATTATACCGTCTTTGACTAAACAGCTTTTAATTTATATGTTGAAGCTTTGGTGTGAATGGGGCATAGGCCGATCAACTGGGTGAAAATTTTCGAAAATGAAATCGATACAACAATTCAATTCAGCTTTATCCGCTAAGCAGTCTTTCCTTTAACTTTTTTTTATGAGAAAAAAAAAGAAGACAAAGAAAGAAAGAAAGGCGGTGGACCTTACTTTAAACAAAGGTATTTTACGAATGCATAGGATAGCTGTATCGTTATAGAAAGTTGGCAGTTTATACAACTGACTTTATACCATTTGCGTCATTAACAAATAGAGGCGAAAGTTAAATGTTCATTTAACAATTAGTTCATGCGTCAGCGTGAGTATGTCAAGATATCAGGCAAACGGGAAATTTGGGGCGTGAGAGTTGCTTTAGTCGAAGACGGAATGGCAAAGTTGTATCGTTATGTCAAGTTAAGCACTAGTTAACAGAATTGACTTTACACCGTCTACCCCAATAACAGAGGCAAAAGTCAGTGAAAGTTAGCTTAGGGAGAAAGTAAAAGTTAACTCAGGGAAAAATAATTTTTCAAATGTTTTTATTAAATTAGCTATGAACAGGTGTGCCACCATAACTGATGTTAATGATTATGTAGATCATAACTGTTCGTGGCGCTTTTCTAGAAACGAGTATTAATCAATTGGTCCGATGGCGTTTACGCAAATGCAAAAGTTTTGAATATAGATAATGTGGCACTATTGTGAAAGTCTCTAATGTCTCTTAATTCTGTTTATTCATATTTTATTGGGAAAGAATCGATCATTGATATTTTATGGGTGTAATTAACAAAACAATCATTCCACTCCGGCTTTCTGCATATGGAATTATTTTAGGGCCAACGAGGCGCGTTGCTTGATCAACCTCTTTATCTTTGTTGAAGTGGGCCAAAATATTTACAATGAATACTAAATCAAAGACCTCTTTCTTGCTGTAGGCTAAAACCATCTCTTTGATTCTTTCAGGTCCCAGTGGTTTTCATTTGATCCATCTGGAACCTTTTTTTTAAATTTGCCTATAAATTGATAATATTCCTCAAAGGTTCCATTAAAAGTCGGCGCCATTAGACACTAAAGCAACGTTTTTGTCACAATTTTAAACTCGGCGACAGTTCAGTGGTTTTTTTTTTCTGGTGCACCGACAGGACTGTAATAAGTTTCAACGCGCATTGTAATTTCCATTAAATTTGTCATCAACCTAAGATTTCTATCGAGGAATAAAGTTTTAAAACTAATTAGCCTTTAAACATGTTTAAGCTTTGGTGCGAATGAGGCATGAAAAACCTCGGAGATGAAATCGATCAAACAAAGCAAGCAAAATGGTCATGTATACTATGTTATTTTATGGTGTACACAAAATTGGAAGGCAAATTATTAGCCTTCGATCGCCGATTTTTCTCCTTCGCCCTTTCCCCACTGCTGAGCCTAGTCCCAGGTTATTAATTTGTTGGCGTTGAAGCAAATGCAAAAGTTTAATTGATATAGACATGTGGCACTAGTGTGAAAGTCTCTGATAAAGTCTCTTTGCGATCGTTTTATTTTTTTTTATTATAATGCATATTTTATTCGGAAAGAATCATTTATATATATTGTTTTAAATAAAACAATCATTCCACCCCGCTTACTGGATATGAGATAATTATGACCAACGAGGTGAACGTATCCAACGCGCGCTCTCGTGGAATAACCGTGAGAAGGTCGATTATTTTGTCACGGCTTCCTTCTGCAATAATATCTGTACCTTCTTTATTTTAGGTACCAGCTGAGAGAGTTTGAGTGGGCTATGTCATGAGGATATTGCTATCCTAGGTGAAAACAAAACGTGATATTGCACCGTTAAAACCGAGGGGGGCACGCTACAGGAGCCCTCTAACCGGAATTATCGTAAAGCGAAGCAGTCGAAAATGAATAAGACGAGACCAGACATGTTTGTCATTGTATTGAAGTTATTTAATGAGAACTTATTTAGCATTTTTGACATGGGACCATTAATTGACTTTAGATTGACAATTCAATAGGAGAAACTATAAAAATTTGTCTCAGTTTGCTTTTATTTTCTTACAATTTATTTATTTATTTATTTATTATTTTCCCACAATAAAGATTACACAAGCATTACATTATACAAAGATGTGGCGAGGGGACCTCAGAAAACCACAAGGCTTGTACGAGGAGGCCCCCTCGTTACAATAATATTAAGCAATAGAACTATAACAACACACAACAACGGACAGTACAAGACGCATTATCGATATAGTAGAAAATCAAAAACTTTCGTTTTAAACGATTGCAATGTAAAAATCGAAGTGACTGAGTTTGGTAAAGAATTCCAAATTTTAGGGCCTTGGAACAAAATAGAAAATTGTTTGGTGTTAGTTCGGCAGGCATGAGAACGGAAATGCGAGGAACTTCTAGTATTATAATTATGAATATTGCTACTAGTAACACCTGGTCCGACGTAAGCTCAGTTAGCCAGGTTTCCGATACGCATATGGCAGAAAATGGATTTTGCAAATGACTAAGCAGGAATTTAAATTTATCTAAATGACCGATTAGGCTTCGTGTATTAATATGAAATACAGAGAAGCAAGGAGAATTTGAACTATTAGTTAGCTTAGCATTAAATTCATCCTCAGCATAATAATTACTAGGAGGAGGAGAAAAAGTAAACTGTTGATCTGGATCTAACTCATTAAAGAAAAACTGATTAGAGACAGACGAATTATCAATTGGGTTGTACAAAAGAGAGCTTAATCGTTCGCTATCATAATGTAGAGGTCCATGTGTCATTTCATATAAAGCAATATTAAAATCGTTATTGCCTAAATGAGAAAAAGGGAGCTCAGGCTCAGGGAGCTCAGAGTCAGAAGCCATTTGGCTTCACTGGCTAATAATTAACTGTCAATGTATATAGCCCGATACTTAGCTTTGTCTTGAGTTCTTGAACTCCTCAAAATTTGCCATAGACATAAAAGAATAGACTTGGGATGCTGGGTTATCATCTTTACGCAACAAAACTTTGCCATTCTTTGTCCAGGCAAACTTGAAGTGATTTACCCTCTTGAACTCTTTAACCTTAGCCAAAAGCTCGCGGTTCTTCTGCGTCAAGCTCTCGTTGATATACAAGTCAAACTCTTCGGTAAAACCAAGATCCATAGCTGTCTTACTCCTTATCTCTCTCTTTCTGCTCAACAAACGGTCACGGACATTACGACGACAGAACTTTACAATTATTGGAGGGGCATTTCGGCCTTCTCTACTTGGCAGACGATGGCTGATAGAAATGTCGGCCAACGAGATCTCAAGCTCAGGATCAACCAACTCCACAACCTTACACACAAGATCGTCTGTTTCTTCATCAGGTCGCGTAGGCACGCCATGTATTTCCAACATATCACGACGAAGATACTGCTTTAATGCCTCGCTGTCGTTTTCGACTTCCTCCAGCTTAATTTCGCACTGTTTAAGCTGCCCTTTCAGGGCATCTACTTCTGATCTCAGGCGCCGGTTCTCCGAAGTTAGATCTTCAGTTGCCTTCTTAGCCTTTTCGAATTTGGCGTCAACAAAAGCTTGGCTTCGTTTAATTTCGTCTATATCATCTTTGTAAAGCTTGAAGTACTTAAGCATCATATCGTGAATAGACTCAGATTGCTCCTTCAACCGTCTTGTCAGAATTACTTCAAAATCCTGAAGACCGGCGGCCATGTTTATTGCTTCGTTGCCATCCCGGAAAGACACACTTTCTTCGGTTTCGGATAATTCCGCCTGTTCTGCTGCCGTCTGATTAGCAGATTGATTTGACGGCTTCTTTTGGCCTTTTTTTGATTTACCTGACATGTTTTAGAACGTTTAGAACTCAAAGAAATGGGGAGCTCAGAAAAATACGTCTCACCCGTCCGTCACCACGTGTGTAATCTCTAAAAGATAGTGGCGCCTAAATGTTGTCAATGGTAGAATTATATATAGAACAAAGAACAGAAGATGTTTTTGTAAGCAAGGGACTCAAGAGAACAGACCTGTCGAAGAATCAGTAAGCATGAACACAACAGCAAACGGATCAGATTTCAGAAGCTGCTCCAGTCTGATAAATCCAGGAGTACTAAAAATTGAGCGCACGGTTGCTCTCAGCCTGATCCTTGTTGTTTCGTTGGTTGGAAATTTTCTCATCGTATTAATTGTTTACAAAACACCAACTTTGAGAAAACCGATAAATATGTTGATCGCAAACATGGCCATGTCCGACCTGCTCTTTCCAATATTCCTGTTCCCCCTTCGACTTGCATACTTTCACGTTGGCTCGTGGATTATTGGTGGTGCCCTTGGCCAAGCTTTATGCAAGCTACATGTCTTTCTTGCTAATGCTTCTGGGGTAGTATCGACACAGAGCCTGGTTCTGATAGCAGTGGATCGATTTGGAGCTGTTGTAGTTCCACTCCGCTCTCCTCTCATAACTAGAAAGCTGTGTCAATTCTTTATTATCGCTACGTGGATCGTCGCAATGGCCGTTAATTCGCCATATCTTGTTGCTTGGAAACTTGTTAAATACCCAAAACGACTGATGTGCGAAGGTCTGTGGCAGGAAGCCTTCGGAGGAAGCATATATCCAAATTACCTCCTAGCAGGTGTTATCGTGTTTTACTACATTCCCTTTGTCCTCTTGGTGATACTGTACTCCATCATCCTGATCAAGCTTAAGAAACAAGCCCATCCAGGTGAACAGTCAGCCAACGCTGAGGAACAGAGGACAAGAAGAAACAGAAATGTGCTTAAGATGGCTATTGCTATCGTTGTAGTGTTTTTCATTTGCTGGATACCCTATCTCAGTATCAGGACAATACTCGATTTCAGTGCACCAGACAGTCCTATTTTTTCTTCTTGTAGTTTTTATCCATACGCTCTTGTCACCTTGTTTATGGCTTACGCAAACTGTGCTATTAACCCGATTATCTGCCTCACTCTTAGCAGTAACTACCGCCAAGCTCTTAAGAGACTTGTGAGTTGCTGTGCTGCAGACGCAGTGGAACATTAATGTTTGAAGACTGAAAGCCGGGTCTGAAGAGATTCATTAAAAAAAGGAAGACCAATAACAACTAATATGTTATGTAAAATAACAGCGAAATCACGAAAGAAATGCATGTGAATTATTTTTTCGGCTGCAACGTAAAATCTGGAGCACGCCCTAACCCTAATTCTAGGAAGGGAAGAAAATGTTATTGTATGAACGCATTTGCAACGTATATTTTTGCCGAAAAACGCCGATCGAAGCCAGTAGAGCCGTTTTATTATTCTGTTCACTGAAACAGCTTCTGGGTGGTTTGCTGCGGAACCGGCAAGACATCCAAAGAAAACGGTATGATATTAGCAGATCGACATGCGAACTTTGAAACCTAAGTAAAGGAGCGCAGGTAGACATATTTCTACCACGAACCAAGACGAGAGACTTGAGCAGAGGTGAAAGAAGAGGTCAGTTAGCCACGGTATTGTAAAGGCAACTGATGTGTCTGAACTAAAGTGCCATAGAGTATACTCAGCTGAAGCGTTTAGAAAAAAAAAATCAACAGTTTCCGGTGGACGTTAGTTGATAACAACTTACACAGAAAGTCTTTCGACACAGAGAGGCATACTAAAGCGTTCAGCCTACCCTTAGTTGTCATCACCAGAATCACCCCGAGCATCTGCCCAGTCAAGTGCAACGGTGCCATGTTATAAATATGGCGTGAACAATTATTTTTCTTTCTTTTTGCAAATAATAACGAGGGGATATTGGAAAAATGGACTGCGTGACTGTTACGCTGTGAAAGTAAACTTTGTTCCTTTTGATCTAGTTGCCTAGTGATAAGTTGTAATGACGTGATGTAAGTTTAGGATTTCGAAGCCATGTGCGAGTCAATAAGGGATCTAGTGATTGTAATCATCTTTGTAACGTGGACATTAAATTGTGAAGTGATTCGAGTCTGTAGGTCGTTTTAACGTGAATGTTTTCTGGAGAATCTCTTGTGTTAGAAGCAATCGGAAGATTCCTGACAGGGCAACTTCAAGGGAGAAAATTGTGGTATACCCTGACGCCGAGTGAGAATTTCAGTAGATTTTTCGCTGTCTGTGTGAGGAACAATTTAAAGAGTTTTTCCTCTGTTTCAGCTGTAGCCTTTTCTACGAAATGCTTCATTTCCCTCGTTTATATGTTGGCTATAGTCATCGACGAAGTCCGCCATGTTTTAATTTGTTATTGTGTAAAACTTGCTGACATTAAGAAATGAGGTCATTATTCCGTTTTATTTCAAATATTCTGCTCCCCTGATCTTTATTTGGAATATGTTCCACTTAATTTAGAACTGGAATAAGAGGTCAATCGAACGGATATTCCGGATCTTTCAACTGTATTCCTACTGAGCTCAAACCAAGTTAGAATCGCATCCTGTTTCGGTTATTTCCTAAAGCATTAGAGACGTGAAACGAGCTTTGTTGAAAAAGACGTGCCACCATAAATATTAATAGTCGGATCATAATTGTCCGCTTCTGCATAAATGGTATGAAAACTAGAGAGACGTGTATCTCGTTGTTAAACATTCTGCCGCAAAAAGCGGATCGCACGAAAGATAAGTGTGGGAGGTGTAGGTACCATAAAACCCCGCAGCAAATGCCCAGCAATGGGCCAACAGTGCAGTTTCTGCGAAAAGATGAATCATTATTTTAAGCTCTGTAGATCGAGACAAGTGCATCACCTGCAGGAAGAAGATGATTCACAAAATAGTTCAGACGATTCAGGAGACTGTGGAGATTGGTCATCCCTCTTTGTGTACTTGGTTGAATCAAACAGCACGAGGAGCCGCAAGAGGTGATATTTTTGCACGGCATCTGGCGGCACATCAAAGAATTTGGAATTGAAGGGCAAATTCCTAAAATATCTTCGCCAGTTAAGCTAGAGAAAAGGTGTTAAAAAACCTCAGGATCCAAAACAACACGTCAATCAAAATATCACTTGGACCTTTTCGCTAATGAAGAGCTATCACGCGGCTAAGCTTGAATTAGACATATATTGAAATAGGAACTCGTGTCAATAAAGTATCTTAAGTGAGTGGGAATCGCTCCTAGTTAAAAAACTGGTTCACGGGGATATGCATCTCTTCTAGCTTTTCATGCAGGAACAGGTTTTCTTCGGGCTAACTACAAAACTTCAGCTTATTTCACTCCTTGACATTGTCAAAGCGCATTTTGTAAAGGTAACTTTTTCCGCTTTATCAGCTTTTTTTATATTATATTCCATTAATGTTTAACCTCCCTCAAAAAGCCAAATAATATAAATGCTGTTGTTAAAAAAAGCGTTTTACCTGTTTTCGTGAATTCGCTACCCAAAGATCACTATGCTCAAAGGACAGGGCAAAATTTCCAGGAGAGAGGCATTAATTTTTTTCCCACGAGATTACGAAGAGAAAATGCAATGATTATTATTGTAACCATCAGGTATACTCTACCCACGAGGTTACGGACAGCAAATGCAGCGATTATTTTTAATGTAACCATCAGGTATGTTCTACCCACGAGGTTACAAAGAGAAAATTCAATGATTATTATTAACGTAACCTTCAGGTATGTTCTACCCACGAGGTTACAGAGAGCAAATGCAGTGATTAATATTATTATTAAATGTAACCGTCAGGTATATTCTACCCACGAGGTTACAAAGGGAAAATGCAATGATTATTATTAACGTAACCTTCAGGTATGTTCTACCCACGAGGTTACAGAGAGCAAATGCAGTGATTATTATTAAATGTAACCGTCAGGTATATTCTACCCACGAGGTTACGGAGAGCAAATGCAGTGATATTATTAATGTAACCATCAGGTATGTTCTACCCACGAGGTTACAAAGAGAAAGTGCAATGATTATTATTAACGTAACCTTCAGGTATGTTCTACCCACGAGGTTACAGAGAGCAAAAGCAGTGATTATTATTTTAAATGTAACCATCAGGTATGTTCTACCCACGAGGTTACAAAGAGAAAATGCAATGATTATCATTAACGTAACCTTCGGGTATGTTCTACCCACGAGGTTACAGAGAGCAAATGCAGTGATTATTATTAATTTAACCATCGGGTATGTTCTACCCACGAGGTTACAGAGAGCATGCAAATGCAGTAACAATTATTAGATTTTAGTGCAACTATCAGGTTGAGTTCCTCCATTAAAAGAGTTTTTTGCTAGGGTTAAAGAAGTTTGGCTTTCATGAGTTTCAAGGTGCAAGAAATTATCAGTACAATTATATAGCACACAAACATTGTCATCTAATTTTTCGCACGTAGCCGGAATAAGCCAAGAAATGAAGCATATATAACGAAACATCGTCCTCAGATGATCTCCATATTAAGTAAATGATACTAAACGTTGCGAAAGAAATTATTGTTTGTATCCGTCCCATCCATCGTAAAAGCGAGGGGTCATCGCATGACATCCGGTATATTAAACAGAGGTAATACTCACGGGTTTCACGAGTTGTATGCAATATTTTTCGCCGAGAAACAAATTTAAACTTCAATTCTTACCTTACAGTAGTCCGTTCTTTTACCTTGCATTCGACAACAAATCTGTTAAAGGCGAACAAAGCGATTCCGGCACTCTTCTTTATGATGAGTAGCAAGCCGCGGGAACTGAAGCCGCTTGACTGAAGTAAAATCCACCGATATGCGCGGCATTCTCACTACAAATATAAACAAACGTCGCGGAGAAAAAAAGACGAGGAGGAAAAAATGCCAGATCTTCGCCAAGGCAATGTATTCCAGCTACCATGCCGGCGTATCTCTAGAAGGTGGACTCGACGTGGGACAAACCTTGTGATCTTTTTTTAGAAGCCCTTTGCGCGCAAACTAATTTATTCTGGCGCGAAATGAAGAATATGTATACTGAAATCTAATCCACAACAAGAAGATTTTCGCACTGTAGCGCGACATATTAAATGCCTATTTTTACAATTACGCGGAGAAAGTGGTCCACTAGTTTAACTTTTTTAAGATGAATTTACTCCACAAAAGCAAAATAAAATGTTTTATCTCTATGTTGTTAACGTGCCTGATTAGAAGGCAGAAGTAAATTCATCATCAGACCCCATCAAAATGAAAGTACACGAATGAAACGGAATAAGTCTGGGACGGTTTAGTTTCTACTCAGCAGCTTCTTTGCTTTTATAACAAAAATTTAATGTTGCAGTCTGTTTTAAACGTTGGCATATCAACGCGCACAGTCACTGAATAAAAACAACAGTCACGATCACGTTCTTCGAAACCGACCAGACGCGCGCGACCTACCACTGTTATGGTAAGCAATTATCCTGAAGGTGTTAATGTTCCCGTGACAGTCTTCGCACTAAAGGTGTAAATCGTAAACCGAACGGTCGCTTTGATCACCAGAAAGACCTGTCAACTTTGATGATTTAACTGATTAAATTACGGGACAGAAATTTTACTGCATGCGGCTCCTCGTGTAAGTGAGGATGAACAATTTCACGACACTGTCGAGTTAGAGGGCACTCAAGTGAAGGTCCAGCTCGATAGCGGTGCAAAAGCACATGTTATTTCCCTCAAGTCCTACAGCAGCCTCAAGTGTAGACCCTTACCGCCCCTGAGAAAGACCAGAACTGTACTGGTTTCGTTTTCAAAGCACAAGCTGAAACCTTGTAGCATTGACCACTAGATACAAAGATCAAGTGGAAAACGTCAAATTCTTTGTTGTGGATACTGAAGTGGAATCTGTGCTTAGTGGAAACTCGTGTCGTAAGCTTGGTCTGCTGAAAAGAGTTTATCAGTTGAAAGGTCAAGAGCTACCATCCAAGCGAGTGGAGGTCGAGGACTATCCAGAATTGTTCACTGGATTAGGATGTTTGCCCGATATGTCTCACATATAGCTAGCAGAAGGAGCTGTGCCTGTATTCCATGCTCCAAGGAAGGTACGCGTGCCACAGAGAGCGAAAGTTGTCCAGGAACTAGAAAGGATGGAAAAGTAATAATAATAATAATAATAATAATAATAATAATAATAACAATAATAATAACGGTTTAATATCAGTACATCCATGGTATGGCTCTTCGCCTGATATAAAAGTAAAATGAGGAAATTAACATAAATCTGAATTATCAATTTGTAAAAAGCTAGGTAATAAACAGTAAAATGTAATTATACAATATATACATACATACATACAGCTAGGAGTAATAGTGCGCCCGGAGGAATCGACTGAATGGGTCAACTCACTTGTTGTAGTACAGAAGCCTACTGGTGCAGTGATACTGTGTAGTGATCCAAGGGATCTAAAACTTGCCATAAAGAGACCCCATTACCCCATGAAGACTATTGATGAAGTGGCCAGTCATCTTCAAGGTGCCAAAATTTCCAGCATCCGGTCCTGGATGCCGCAAGTGGTTTCTGGCAGCTAGAGTTAGATGACGAGTCTTCACGTCTGTGTACATTCAACACTCCCATTGGCCGGTACAGATTTACAAGGCTACCCTTCTGTCATAGAATTCCTAATTAATAATAGTTACGTCTTGTATGCTAATTACTTTTATTTAAGTATTTTTCTGCTGTGTAGACTATTACGTAATTTTTATTGTTAAAACTTTCATTGTAAGCCGTTCTATTCATTGTAAGCCGTTCTATTGGTTGAAAGCTGTTAATTACTAGATCAGACTTTTTACTATAGTCCCTTTTGACACACCTTACATTTGTGTGGATTTTGGAAGTTGTTAAGAAGGAGCCGCGTCGCTAAAAAAAAAAAAGTCAGTGCAGAGGGCGCGTTCGGAGAGACAACAAGAAAGGGACCTAGAAGCACAAATCGATATGCTGAAATCCCTTCAGCAGAGGCATTCCTTAACTTCACGGCAAAAGAAGTCATTTGTCGGGGAAGAGCTGCTTATTGTGCTATAAAAGTTGAGAGAGAGCAGAAGAAGTATTGTGTTACGTAACAACTCTCCAAGGAGCTATTTCTCCAAGAACGTTTGCGGAAAGGCCAATTGAACTAGAGTGTAGCGGCAGACCGGGGGAAAAACCGAAGCCGGAGCAAGTTCGAAAAAGATACAAGATACTGGAGTTTGAAGGTTTTGGAATCGTCGACGGGCTGGTCTAAAGGAACGAACAAGGAACTCTGTTTTATACGTAAGGTGAACTAAAAAGGGAACTATTACTGCGTGTTCGGAGAAGATAATTTGTAAATATGTTGTAGGCTAAGTAGTTCAAAAAAACGCTGTGAATTTTGTGTAAAAAGTATCATCGCATTAGTCTTTAGAAATAAGAATACTTATCACCAGTATTATCGCATTAGTCTTTAGAAATTATAATAATTATCACAAGTATTATCGCATTAGTCTTTAGAAATTAGAATAATTATCACAAGTATTATTGCATTAGTCTTTAGAAACGATTATAATTATAGAAACGCCTAGTTAATCTTAAAATCGTGGAGTCTTGGGAGTATTGTTTTAATAAACGTTTAGAGTATTATTTTTTTATATATACGTGTTTTCTCGAGTTTGTCTATGCTCGGTGTTGTCGTTAGAGAGGACTCACTTTTGTGGCGGGTTTCGTTTTAGATTTTTGGTGTCAGAAGTGGGATACCTCTTTAACGGTTTGCATAAACGGCTCAAACGGAGACACGTATACAATTACCGTATTTAGGATTTATCATGGCCGCTAGAGCCACCGATTATGACTCCTGGTCATTACAAGAACTTAGGGATGAAGCTACGAGAAGACGTATTTATTTTCCACGTAAGGACGGGGTTAAGACCTTAGCAAGCAAACTAAGAACGTTTGATCGGTCAGGCCAAAGTTCGGGCGATGCGGGGGAAAACGAGAATCTTGCGGAGTCTGCTCCGGACACTAGTCTCAGTTTTGAACAAAGATTACAGCTACAGGAACGTGAAATGCAGATGCTAGAATTACGAAGGAGAATTAGTCAGGAGCAAAGGGAAATTAGGGAGCTAGAGAGGGAGGTTGAGAGAGAGAGGCGCCAGGCAGAAAGGGAGGCTGAGAAAGAGAGAAGAGAGTATGAAAGGCAAAAAACCCAGGAAGAAGAAGAACGTTCGATTCGAGAAGAGGAGAGACTTAGATTACTCAGAGCTGAGAAAGAACAATTTGCTGCAAGAGAGTCGGAAAGACGGCAGGTGAGTAACAATGAGACTAGGGGGCCCAAATTTATGAAAATCAGAGAAATGAGGGAAAGCGAAGATATAGATGATTATTTCCGGATTTTTGAAATGACTGCAAGGGCACAATCCCTACCTGAGGGGGACTGGGTTGGTAACTTAGTACCCAAGCTAACTGAAAAGGCTAAGTCAATCTACTTAGAAATTCCTGACCCTGCCTGCCAAGATTATTTCGAAAGTAAGGCCATTATCATTAAAGCTTACCAGTTAACTGCTGATCATTATAGATATAGGTTTCGGACTTCGGAGAAGAAACCTGATGAGGATTTTGTTCAGTGGGGAAACAGGACCCGTAGGTACCTCAATCGTTGGATGGCCGTTGCCGAGGCTACAGGGGATGCAGAAAAGATCATCGAACAAATAATGATGGAGCGACTCCTCGATGCAGTAAGCCCTGAACTTAGAGCTTGGTTAAAGGAACAGGAGCCAAAGACTGCTGAGGAACTTGGTAATCTCGCCAATTTGCATGTTCAGTCCAGAAAAGGACCACTTGTTGGAGGTAGGTATGTAACAAACCGAGGTGGGGGGAAATCTACGAAAAAGGAAAGGTTTGGAGGTAAGGCAGACGATTCCGTGCCTGAAGAGAAACAAAATCAAAATCAAGAAAAGCCTGCAAAACCCTCACCATCCCCTGAACAAAAGACTACGAAGCCTGAAATTAAGTGCTACAAATGTGGTAAACCAGGACACATGTCGTTTAACTGTGGTAAGGGTCGTGGGAAGCCCTCACAGGGGTACCTGTTGTGCATGACACCTTTAACAACAGAACAATCTGAGTTTCCTCCTTGCAATGTTCGAGGTAAAATGAATGGAAAGTTTGCAGAAATGGTCGTTGATTCTGGGTGTACTAGGACTCTAGTTCACAGGAAATATGTAAACAGCTTAGCCTTGACAGGTGACAAAATCACAGTATTAACAGCTGCGGGAGAACGTCTTACAGTTCCCCTTGCAAAGGTTGAATTTGATAGCGAGGAAGGTAAACATGTAGAATTAGTTGGAGTTTTGGACAAGCTACCTGTAGATTGTTTACTTGGCAGGTCCTCCTTTGGAAAGACGCTTTCGAGACAAAATATTTTGGACCAATGAGAGGAAAACGTTCGGGCAGCCGATGCTGGTGGACAAGAGGCCTTCGTAATGACGCGAAGACAGAGAGCATTAGAAGAAGCCCAGTTGAGAGCAGATGAGTTAATTGACCGAGAAAGTTCAATAGCAGTCAAAAGTTTATCAAAAAAAGAGAAGAAACGTGAGGGTCCAGAGGAAGGAGATCTGCAAACTCTCTTTGAGGGAAAGATACCGGAAGAGAAAGGTGAGGAGAATTCCGAGAATGATACTGCGGTAACCGAACCTGAAAAGGAGAATTTTCCGGGAAACATCCTCGACCGAAATAGAAATCAGCTGATTGCAGATCAAAAGTCCGACGTAACTCTAGAGAAGATACGTCGTGAAGCGTTCCAAAAGGCACCAGAAGTATCAGATGGCTACTTTTTCACAAATGACCTCTTGTTTCATCGCAAATATCTCTCAGATGAGCATAATGGAACCAGGTATGTTGATCGTATTGTAGTGCCAGAATCCTACAGAAACGAAATTTTGCGGGTTGGACACACAATCCCCTTATCAGGTCATATGGGTAGCAAAAAGACATTTGACCGGATAGCTGCGCATTTTTCTTGGCCTGGTCTAAGTTTTGATGTACGCAAATATTGTGCAACTTGTCCTCAATGTCAGTTGGTAGCCAGGAAGTTAAAGTCAAAAAGAGCACCTTTAAAACCGGTGGAAATCGTTACCGAGCCTTTTAAGAAGATCGCTATAGACATCGTTGGTGAATTACCTAGGACAACAACTGGCTATAAATACATTTTAACAATAGTAGATTATGCAACACGGTACCCAGAGGCCATACCTTTGCGAACAACAAACGCAAAGACTGTTGCGGAAGCATTGATTCAGTATTTCTCTAGGGTAGGTATTCCCGATGAAATAGTGTCTGACCAGGGATCCAATTTCATGAGTAAGCTCTTGGCCCAGTTGTACGACCAGTTAGGGGTTACTAAGATTAAAACATCAGTATACCACCCTGAGGCAAATGGGCTAGTGGAAAGATTCAATGGAACTTTAAAGGGTATGTTAAAGAAGTTTGTTCGAGAGCGCGTGCAGATCTGGGACAAGTACCTCCATATTTGCTTTTTGCTTACAGAGAAGTTCCTTGTGAGTCCACTGGTTATTCGCCATTTGAGTTACTTTATGGGCGTACTGTGAGAGGACCCCTCGTGGTTATTAAGGAGACTTGGTTGGAAGGGCAGTCTTCGGAAGAAAACCTGATAACACATGTCCTGGAGATCCGTAGACGACTTGCAACAATGCAACAAGTTGTTCAAGAGAATCTGAAGCAAGCTCAAGGTAAGCAGAAACGGTGGTATGACACCCATAGCTCAGAGCGGTGCTTAGAGGTCGGAGATAAAGCCTTAGTTTTATTGCCCTCCCCTGGAAGTAAATTAGAGATGAAATGGCAAGGACCCTTTACAGTCACGAGAGCACTAGAAGATGGGTTGAATTATGAACTTGACACCGGTAAGACTTGCAAGCAGCATCGCACTTATCATATTAACTTGTTAAGTAAATGGCAGAGCAGAGACGAAATGGCCGCTTTAGTGATGGAAGAGTCCCCAGAGATGCCATTACCCCACGAAAATAATGTTCCCCCCTTTGGTCACGAGGAAACCTGGGAAGATGTTATAATCTCGGATGACTTAACCGAAGGTCAAAGGAGCCAGGTGAGGAATTTATTACATGAATATTCTGATGTGTTTTCGGGAAGACCAAACTTAACGAATGTAGCTACACACAAAATCGACACTGGTGGGTCGTCACCCATCCGAAGTGTACCCTATAGAATACCTCAAAGACTCGAAGAGGAGGTCAACAAAGAGATTGAGAAAATGTTAGAAATGGGTATAATTCGTCCTTCCACAAGTCCTTGGGCGGCCCCTGTTGTCATTGTTCCCAAGCCAGATGGTACTATTCGGCTATGTGTAGATTACAGGAAATTGAACCATGTGACTAAGATGGATGCCTATCCAGTTCCATCCATGGAAAGAATGATTGAGAAAATTGCTTCTGCAAAGTACATCAGTACAATTGATCTCACGAAAGGGTACTGGCAAATTCCCCTGGAGACCTCTACTATCGAAAAGTCCGCATTTATTACCTCGAAAGGACTATATGAGTTTTTAGTGATGCCTTTCGGTATGAAAACAGCCCCGGCTACCTTTCAAAGGATGATGTCGCAAACGGTCCTCAAAGGGTTAGATTTTGCAGACGCTTACATCGATGATGTTGAGGTTGACACGCCCACGTCTTTCCCACAGCATCTTTCTGAGCTTCGACAGGTTTTACAACGTTTGCGAGAGGCTGAACTGAACGCAAGACCTTCAAAATGCAAGATTGGAATGTCAACGGTAGATTTCGTCGGTCACCGCGTTGGTCGCGATAGATTGAACCTCGCACAGCCCTTGTTCAGGCCATTGTAGATTATCCAAGACCTGAGACTAAGAAGCAGGTAAGATCTTTTCTTGGATTAGTTGGGTATTACAGAAAGTTTATTCCTAACTTTTCAGAACGAGCTGCTGTTTTGACTGACCTAACTAAAGGTAAGAATCCTTCTAAGGTTCAGTGGAATATAACCCATCAATTGGCATTTCAGGATCTAAAAGCTGCTATGCAGAACCCACCCGTTTTGAGACCGCCACATTGGGAAGACGAATTCGTTTTGCAAGTAGATGCCTCGAATAGAGGTCTTGGGGCAATCTTAAGTCAGAAAGATCAGGAAGGGGAGGAACATCCTATAGCATATGCAAGTAGAAAGCTTCAGCCTAGAGAACAAAAGTTATCCACTACAGAGAAGGAGTGCTTAGGTATTGTATGGGCTGTTGAGCTGTTTCGGTACTATTTGTATGGCCGTACTTTTAAGCTGCAGACGGACCACAACCCTTTAGTGTGGTTGAATCAGGTCCGCGATAAGAGTAGGAAACTGCTGCGGTGGAGCATTACTCTACAAGAATATGACGTGGTCGTCGAACACAAAAGTGGCAAACAGAACTGTAACGTAGATGCCCTTAGCAGGGTTTAAGTAAGCCTTATTGTTGTATTTTCATCGCTTGCTTAGGCTATTTTTTGTCTTCACTTCCCCTAAAAAATAGCCATTGTTGGGGGGAGGTGTCATAGAATTCCTAATTAATAATAGTTACGTCTTGTATGCTAATTACTTTTATTTAAGTATTTTTCTGCTGTGTAGACTATTACGTAATTTTTATTGTTAAAACTTTCATTGTAAGCCGTTCTATTCATTGTAAGCCGTTCTATTGGTTGAAAGCTGTTAATTACTAGATCAGACTTTTTACTATAGTCCCTTTGACACACCTTACATTTGTGTGGATTTTGGAAGTTGTTAAGAAGGAGCCGCGTCGCTAAAAAAAAAAAGTCAGTGCAGAGGGCGCGTTCGGAGAGACAACAAGAAAGGGACCTAGAAGCACAAATCGATATGCTGAAATCCCTTCAGCAGAGGCATTCCTTAACTTCACGGCAAAAGAAGTCATTTGTCGAGGAAAAGCTGCTTATTGTGCTATAAAAGTTGAGAGAGAGCAGAAGAAGTATTGTGTTACGTAACAACTCTCCAAGGAGCTATTTCTCCAAGAACGTTTGCGGAAAGGCAAATTGAACTAGAGTGTAGCGGCAGACCGGGGGAAAAACCAAAGCCGGAGCAAGTTTGAAAAAGATACAAGATACTGGAGTTTGAAGGTTTTGGAATCGTCGACGGGCTGGTCTAAAGGAACGAACAAGGAACTCTGTTTTATACGTAAGGTGAACTAAAAAGGGAACTATTACTGCGTGTTCGGAGAAGATAATTTGTAAATATGTTGTAGGCTAAGTAGTTCAAAAAAACGCTGTGAATTTTGTGTAAAAAGTATCATCGCATTAGTCTTTAGAAATTAGAATAATTATCACAAGTATTATCGCATTAGTCTTTAGAAATTAGAATAATTATCACAAGTATTATTGCATTAGTCTTTAGAAACGATTATAATTATAGAAACGCCTAGTTAATCTTAAAATCGTGGAGTCTTGGGAGTATTGTTTTAATAAACGTTTAGAGTATTATTTTTTTTATATACGTGTTTTCTCGAGTTTGTCTATGCTCGGTGTTGTCGTTAGAGAGGACTCACTTTTGTGGCGGGTTTCGTCACACCTTCCGAGTGAAATGCGCCCCTGAAATATTCCAAAGGACCATGGATCGAATGGTTGAAGATCTGGAGGGTGTGGAAGTCATAATGGATGAAGTAGTAGTGGCGGGCGATGAGACAACACATGACGAACGGTTGCAGAAATTCCTGGATACAGCATCAAAGCAAGGTTTAAAGCTTAACAAAGAGAAATGCAAGATTCGTCAGACACAAGTTCCCTATGTCGAACATTTTCTAACTTCAGAAGGCTTAAAGATTGATCCCCAAAAGGTAAAGGCAGTTCAAGAAATGCCTGCGCCCGCAAAGCAAAGAAGATGTGAAACGCCTTCTTGGATTTGTACAATTCCTGAGTCGGTACCTGCCCAGTTTGTCCACGGTGGATGCTCCGCTGAGAGAGTTTGAGAAAGCAGACATGTTGTTTCACTGGGACCTCCCACAGAAAGAGAACTTTCAGAAGATCAAGAAGCTTGTATCCGAAGCACCAGTGTTGCAATATTATAATGTCTCGAAACCAGCAAAGATCCAGTGCGATGCAAGCGGGAAAGGCCTGGGAGCAGTGCTATTACAAGACGACAAACCCGTGTGTTACGCCTCTCGAGCGCTTACCGGTGCGGAGTCAAGGTACGCACCCATTGAAGCTGAAATGCTGGCAGTGGTCTTCGCCTGCCGCAAATTCCACCAATACATCTATGGCAAAAGTGTTGTTGTAGAGACAGACCACAAGCCTTTACAAGCAATCAGTACCAAACCACTGTCACAAGCTCCGCGGAGGTTGCAGAGAATGCTGCTTAATTTGCGAGGCTATGATGTTGAGATTCGCTACATTCCTGGTTGTAAACAAGTCCTTGCAGGCACACTGAGCCGAGCAGCTGTGCCAACTGGTGACAGTGAAGATTATGAAGAATTCCAGGAAATCAACATGGTCCTGTCCGTATCAGAGGAGCGGTATGAAGAGTTCCAGAAAGGGTCCAAAGCAGACCCAGAGCTACAAGCAGTCCTAACCATGGTAAGAAGCAGCAAGTTCCTTTAGAGGCCAGACCCTACTGGACATTCCGTGACGAAGTCGCAACAGCCGATGGACTCCTCTTCAAAGGGCCACGCTTGATTGCCTCAAAGGTTATGAGACCTGAAATGCCTCGCCAGATCCACAAGAGTCACCTAGGAATAGTCAAATGCAGACAAAGAGCCAGAGAGGTACTATTTTGGCCTGGAATGTCCCTGGATGTGGAGCAAATGGTCACCAATTGTAGTGTGTGCGCAGATTTGGCCAAGAAACAGCCTACAGGGTCACTGAAACCTACTGTACCACCATCACTCCCTTGGCAGAATATAGGAACTGATCTGTTTGAATTTCAAGGGGAACACTATTTACTCTCTGTGTGCTATCGCAGCAAGTTCCCAGAAGTTACCAAGATGGAGTCCTTGAGAAGCAGTGTTGTAGTAGAAGAGCTGAAGAGGCAATTTGGAGTCCATGGGATCCCAGCAGAAGTGGTCTCAGATAACGGCCCCCAATTCAGCAGTAGCGAATTCCAAGAATTTGCGAAAGAGTATGGTTTTAAGCCTGTCACCAATTCTCCACACTATCCAAAGGCTAACGGAGAGGCGGAGAGAGCCGTTCAGACCGTAAAAAACCTGTGGCGAAAGAATAATGACAAATATCGGGCCTTACTTGACTATCGGACAACGCCAATACCAGGCATCGAATTGCCACCAGCACAGTTGCTGATGGGACGTCGCCTGAGAAACGGATTGCTGATGATGGACAGCTTGCTTCAACCTGCTAATGTCAACCAAAAGGATGTCTCCAAGTACCTGAAGAAGATGAAAGAGGACCAGAAGAAGCACCATGACTGACATGCTAGCAGCGAATTGAAGGAACTACAGCCGGGAATGAGAGTGCGAATGCAGCCCTGGACCGACTCCAGAGAAGTGGAAGCCAGCGGCAGTAGTCAGACATCACCGCACACCAAGGTCCTATGTAGTTCAAGCAGATGATGGCAGAAACTATCGCCGCAACAGGCAGCATCTGCGAGTTTTCCCAGTCCAGGACCTAGAAGTTTAGATGCAGAGTGGTCTCTTGACGGTAATGCACCACAACTTGCCCAAGGACCAGACTGAGTAGCCAGCCCCATCAGTGTCACCTGTAATTCCACCAGCCCCACCAGTGTCACCTGTAATTCCACCTCCGTGGCAACACCACAATCCTGAACCACCCGAGGGAGACAGTTCAGAGGCTTATGTTACCCGAAGTGGCAGACAAGTACTCAAACCAAAACGGTTGGAACTCTAGACACAGTCAGAGACTAAGAACTTTCTTTTTATTTAGCTTTTGATTTTATTTGAAATCCAAGGACTGAGACATTATTATTATTATTATTATTATTTTCTTTTTAAAAGGGAAAGGATGTGACATAAATACGTAGACCACCCTAGCGCGTCGTTATTTGTGTATCACGTGACGAGCAATAAAGCGCCTTTGTAACAAAGTCAGCCATTTTAGTGTGTGTTTATCTTACACAAAGGTCCCGTCCACACAAATCCGGAAACGTTTGAAACAGCGTACTTTTTTTTTTTAATGCTAATCAGCCTTCCGTCCTCACAAAACCAGTGAACCGGCCCATATTTTGAAATCGCTCTCCGAAGTGGATTTTTTTTTTGATCCGACGGGTTTAGTTATTTCGTGTGGACGACGGAAAATGGGTATTTTTGATGTCAACTACGTCACGAACGCGAGTGTAGTCTCAAATGAAAACTCTCAAATTCAAAATGATGGACATTACAATGACTCTACAACGTTCTGTTTGCAACTTTGCTTGCTCTTATCGCCATTCTTATCGCATGCATTGTGCTAATTTGACGACAACAATTAGCCATTTCAAAAGATCGAAGACTTAATCTCATTCTGATTGTGAAATCTTTAAGTTGAAGACGATGGTCGGAACCTCGGCATTCTGAAAGTCGATTTTAGGTTCGTCTAACGCGAACAAGTGCCTGGTGAGACAACGTATAGGCAGGACCGGCCATTGTGCTCGATAAAGCTGCAACAACATTCAGAAATGTTGCGAAATCACATCGCAGCTCTGTTTGCACATACTTACTAACTAGTAATTAGAAAATAAATGTAAATCGCCATGCCCCAGTAGCCTATTCTTGTGGATGGCTGAATCCAAACTGCGGATACTCCACACAGAAGTCATGTAGACGCAAATATCATCAATGCGTGTTTCAGCTTACCCGGATTCGTGTGGATGTAGCCTCATAATAAAGGTAATAAACTTAAAGCTATTGCAATAGTCGACCTTAGGAGCCCTCAATAGGAGAGAGGAGTTAGGTGATATTATAGAAATATCCTTTAACATAATTTATTTTAAATAACTTTCCCATTGGGCTAACAGACTTAATTTAAACTAATGCGTTTTCGTTGTCATCGAAAATGCATCGATCGATTTACGTCTACGCTACTATTTTCATGCGTTTTCGACTATCCACGCTAAACCATTTGAAAAGGAAAGAATTGCACGTTGTGACGTAACCTGAACTCTATGCGCATGCTACACGCGCCTGCGATATTTTGCAACCTACATAGTACATATGACGTCATCGTTTTAATTTTGATGCGTTTTTGACCGTTTTCAGCTGCGTTTTCGACCGTCCTACAATACGATATGTATATATATTTTTTAAAATCAACTTTATTAGAAACTTAAAAAAAATTTTACATAATATGTACAGTACGTGTGAGCGACAATATACAGCTAAATGTTAATTAAAGTACGTACCTAAATAAAGTAAAAAGAAAACCATGATATGAAGGCACGGCTTCCTTAATCTTGAGTTGAAAACTTGTGGAACAAATGAAAAGTAAATTGTAACCGTTTCAAACGCTCTTTGTAAAGACGTTGGACGCCCCTGGTAAACGCTAAAAGCTATTCCAGACCAGAAAGAAATCTCTACTTGCGGGATATTGTACAAACAAAATATCCCACACAAAAAATACGAAAAAATTATTTGCTTAATTTTTTGTTGATGTATAGGCCGAAATATATACTTAATTGCAAACCATCTCATGAATGCTAATGAAATTCCTCTTTTTGTGATCGGCTAAAATTATCCCTTTGATTCTTTCAGGTCCCAGTAGTTTTCGTTTTGACCCATTCATTTTTTAAATTGCTATTTGCATTTATATTGACAAGATTCCTCAAAGGTTCCATCTAAAGTAGGCGCCATTTGAGACTTAAAAGCAATGTTTTTGTCACAATATTAAACTTTGCGAAGGTTGAGTGGTATCTTTAATTTTTCAGGAACCTTTAGAGGCCAAGGTCAGTGAAAGTTAGCTTAGGGAGAAAGTGAAAGTTAGCACAGGGAAAAATGATTTTTCAGATGTTTTTAGTAAATTAACTACGAACAGGTGTGCCAGCATGTTAATGGTCACTCAGGTTCTAGAAATGAGTATTTATCAACTAGTCCGATGGCGTTTACGCAAATGCCAAAGTTTTGAAGATATAGACATGTGGCACCAGTGTGAAAGTCTCTAATGTCACTTTCAGTTTATTCATATTTTATTGGGAAAGAATCGATCATTGATATTTTATGGGTGTTTTCAATAAAACAATCATGCCACTTTCGCTTCCTGGATAGGGGATTATTTTACGGCCAACAAAGCACGTTGGTTGGTTCTCTTAACTTCTTTATCTTTGTTGAAGTAGGCCAAAATATTTAGTAACAATGTTACAAAGACCTCTTTCTTGCTGCAGGCTAAAACCATCCCTTTAATTATTCTTTCAGATCCATCTGGAACATTGTTTTTAAATTTGCATTTATATTGACAATATTCCTTAAAGGTTCCGTTGAAAGTCGGTTCCATTAGACACTAAAGCAACGTTTTTGTCACAATATTAAACCAAGCGACAGCTGGGTGGTATCTTTTTTTTCTTCAGGTACACCGATAGGACTGTAATAAATTTCAGCTCGCATAGTAATGTCCATTAAATTTTTTATCAACCTAAGTTGATTTTTATGAAGGAATAAAGCCAGTTTAAACCGTGTTCAACTAATTAGCTTTTAAACATGTTTAAGCTTTGGTGTGAATAAGGCAAGAAAAACATCGAAGATAAAATCGATAAAGAAAAGCAACCAAATGGTCATGTATACTCTGTTATTTTATGGTGTGCACAAAATTGTAAGGCAAATTATCAGCTTTTAAGTTTATCTTTATCCGCTAAGTTAGCTGTCTTCCCTTTAACTTGTTTTGAAAATTAGAATGTTGGCCGTTTGAGTTGCTCTGGCTCTTATAGACCTGGACCTTACTTTGAACAGGTGTCTTTTACAAATACATAGGATAGGAGGTAATTAGCACGTTTCCAAACGGGAAGATGAAGTTTTATTGTTATAGAAAGTTGGCAGGCAATACAAATATAACTTTATACCATCTGCGTCATTTGCAAAATTTATTAGGGGGAAAACTCAGCGTGTGTATGTTAAGATATGAGGCATTGGAAAGGTTTGGGCATAAGACTTGCTCGCGTCGCACACGGAAAAATTTAAAAATTCAAATTGATACTTAAAAATTGATCAATAGTTTAGTAGGAACGATGATAGCTTTACTTGCATAATTGCTTGCTTCAGTTTGCTGCTCAATAACAGGATCCAAAGTTATTAGCTTTAAAAGTTGACTTTACAACCATAATACACTCATTTGTCTGAAACTCCTGCGGAGGGCAGAGAGAATTATGTAATGGCGCTTAAGTGTTTTCCATGGTAGAGTATAAATAGATAAGTATATAAGCACTATTTGAACAGAACGGAGGGAGTTTTTGGAAGCAACTGAGACTCAAAGGAACACACCTTTGGAGGAGTCAGTAAGCATGAACACAACAGCGAATGGATCAAGTTCCTGGAGCTGCTCCAGACTGATAATTCCAGTAGCAGACAAAATTGGACAAACCATCGCTTACAACTTGATTCTTCTTAGTTCGCTGGTTGGAAATTTTCTCATCGTATTAATTGTTTACAAAACGCCAGCTTTGAGAAAACCGATAAATATAATAATCGCAAATATGGCCATATCCGACCTACTCTTTCAAATATTCTTGTTCCCTGTTCGACTGTCAGATTTGCACGTTGGCTCGTGGTTTATTGGTGGTAACCTTGGTCAGGCCTTGTGCAAGATACATGTTTTTCTTTCAGACGTTTCCACGTTGGTATCGATTCAGACCCTTGTTCTGATATCACTGGAACAATTTGGAGCTGTGGTAGTTCCACTTCGTCCACCCTTCATCAATCGGAAGCTATGTCCCTATTTGATTGTTGGTTCATGGATACTCGCAGTAGCCTTTTTTTCGCCCTATTTGTTTGCCTTCAAACTTGTTGAATACCCAGAGGGAATGTGGTGCGAGCTTCAGTGGGAGGAGGCCTTCGGAGAGACAAACTCACTTTTTATTCACGACCTAGTAGAAGCCATCGTGTTCTTTTGTATCCCTGTTGTCCTCTTAGTAATACTTTACACCATCATCCTGATCAAGCTTAAGCAACAAGTTCACCCAGGTGAACAGTCAGCGAATATTGAGGAACAGCAGACAAGAAGAAACAAAAAAGTGCTCAAGATGGCCATAGCTATTAATTTAGCGTTTTTCATTTGCTGGGCACCCCTTTTATTTGACCGAATAATATATTATTTTGCACCGGACCTCCTGTCTTCCTGTATTGTTCTGGTATACTATTTTGTCGTCCCGTTTATTACTTACGCAAACTGTGTTATCAACCCGATTATCTGCCTGATGTTTAGCAAAAACTATCGCCACGCTCTTAAGAGACTTGTGAGATGCTGCGATGCAGTTCAAGAGTAACTCTTGAAAACTGAAAGCTAGGTCTGAAGCAATGAAATCTGAGTACCGCCCTCGGCCGGTACTCAAGACCTCGGGTACAGTTTCTCCTAATACGGTCCTCGCAGCCAGTGAATAACATATATCTATGATGACCTTATTACTGACATTCTGATTCTAACTTCTACAAGACCAGTGAATAACCACGTTCATGCAACGCGTCAAAGAGTTATCAAACAAAATTCCATTCGTAGTTGATTTAACTTTGTTCTTACTTAGTAATTGTGACTTTTGTGTGTACGTCAGTTTTATCCCGGCTAATTTGACCTCATTGATCACGGTATTTTATTTGTCTTCTTTATAATTGGTGATATTGCATTGTTTGCTCAATAATTTTGCCAAAGTTGTTGTTCCACCAACCGTTGAGATCCGACTGAATCGACAATTTGTTAAACTAAACAGGAATTTAGTTATGTAACTGAAAAAGAGCGAAGCTGTGCTTTTGAGATCAGCTGAAATGGCTAATGGTGTCCCGTTACTCAAATTTCATGTAAATTGCGATAGGATCGACGAGTTTTAAGAGTTCCAAAAGGAGTTGATTGCAAGGGTGAATTCAGTTGTAAATGATTGTATTAATTGAAATGAACTGGTAGCAGGAGCATAATGTAAGAGGCACAAGAATGCGGTATAAACAGTGTAAACCTTACCTTTGGCGATCTCAAATAATGTAAACCGAACATAAATTAGCAAATAAATAAATGCGAATATATAGGAATTGTCTAACTATGAAACGCTAACTTGCAAAGGTCGACCAACAAACAATGTAGTTCATGAATATAAGTTTTTCTTAATTATTCTTTTCCTCAAGTTCACTGTCTGACCAGAATTGGCTGTTTTGATTGGCAGAGTGTGTTATAGTGACTAAAAGCCGCAGGCCATTCGAATTCACATTGCGAAATTAATTGCTGGAAGGTGGTTCCCTTTGGAAACGAAGATGGCTCCTTAATCTTGAGTTGAAAACTCGTGGAACAAATAAAAAGTAAAGTGTAACCGTTTCAAACGTCAGGTATTCAAATGCTCTTTGTAAGGTACACACATCCCTGCTTTGTATGTAGTTCATTGATGTAGGTATTGAGTACCATTTCACAGTGTTATAATTTTGTATCAAACATATATTATAGCTGCCGAGCGGTTACATACTAGTCATTTTACTTCATCGACAAAAAGTTGAACATTTCTGTATATTTCAAATGCGTTGTAAGTTACTGCTTTGTGGTCACTTAAAATAAAACTCCGTAGCCCTGATTAACGAGAGACTCTTACCTTTAAAAATACCCTTAGAGCAGAGCAGAGGTTTTTTATGGTATGCCTTTTACCAATTTTAAAGTCGTTCGCGGGGTTTAAATAATCCAACCACTTGACTAAGAGTGACGCGAATGAAAGAAGTCTCTCCTCCTAGGGTATTGTAAACATAAAATCGCCCCCCACCCCTCTCCTCCACCCAAAAAAAGCGCATTGTAGCCCTTCTTTTACTGTCTTACAAATTTTTAATAAGGTCGTATAAAACGAATGTTAACGAGAATTTCATCCTTTAAAATATCTATTGATCGGTTTCAAAATTGTTTGCTTAATTTTTAGTGATGTATAGGCCAAAATATATATTTAAATGCCAACAAGAGCTCTAGGGATCATGAATGCTAACGAAATTCCTCTTTTGCGATCGGCTGAAACAATCCCTTTGATTCTTTCAGGTCCCAGTAGTTTTCATTGTGACCCATCTGGAACTCATGATCAACTCTTTTCTTAAATTCCTGGTTGCATTTACATTGACAAGATTCCTCAAAGGTTCCATCAAAAGTAGGTGTCATTAGAGACTTAAGTAACGTTTTTGCCACTTCATTAAACGCAGCGAAGGTTGAGTGGTATCTTATTCGGTAACCTTTAAAGGCAAAAGTTAGTGAAAGTTAACTTAGGGAAAAAGTGAAAGTGAGCTCAGAGAAAATATGATTTTTCAGATGTTTGTAGTAAATTAACTACTAGCAGGTGTGCCAGTATAAATGTTAATGGTCACTCAGATCATAACTTTTTGTGGTGTTTTTTCTAGAAATGTATTCATCAGCCTTAGTCCGATGGCGTTTACGCAAAGCCAAAGTTTTGAAGATTAATAGACATGTGGCACCAGTGTGACAGTCTCTGATGTCTCTTTCGATTTATCCATATTTATTCATATTTTATGGGGAAATAATCGACCATTGATATTTTATGGGCGTTTTAAATAAAACAATCATTCCACTCCCGCTTTCTGGATATGGGATTATTCCATGGCCAACGAGGCAAGGCACGTTGCTTGATCTTCTTAACCTCTTTATCTTTGTTGAAGTAGTCCAAAATATTTACAATGAATACTAATCTAAGACCTCTTTCTTGCTGCAGGCTAATACCATCCCTTTTAATTTTTTAGGTCCCAGTGGTTTTCACTATGATCCATCTGGAACATTTTTTTTTTAAATTTGCATATATATTGACAATATTCCTCAAAGGTTCCATTGAAAGTCGGTGCCATTAGACACTAAAGCAACGTGTTTGTCACAATATTAAACTCTGCGATAGTTGAGTGGTATCTTTTTTTTTCAGGTACACCGACAGGACTGTGATAAATTTCCACGCCCATTGTAATTTCCTAAATTTGTCATCAACTTTGGTTGATTTGTATGAAGGAAAAACGTTTTAGCCGTGTTCAACTAATTAGCTTTCAAACATGTTTAAGCTTCGGTGTGAATGAGGCATGAAACACCTCGAAGATAAAATCGATAAAACAAAGCAACTAAATGATCATGTATACTTTGTTATTTCATGGTGTACAAAAAATTGCAAGGCAAATTATCAGCCTTCGAAGTTTAGCTTTATCCGCTAAGTTAGCTGTCTTCCCTTTAACTTGTTTTGAATATTCTTTATTAATATTCTCTATTGATAAATAAGTACACAAAGCACAAGTTAACGATAATAAGATGCCAAAGCCAGAGGCTTATATGGCGTAGGTCAGAGAGTTACAATGTGCTGCTAAGTTACAACGAGAATAAAAATTAATAAGTACAAAATTTACAGAGAAAAGGCATACTACTACAACATATATAGAATTTTTACTGCATATAAAGCAAAATAAACATAACAATTAATGATAGTGTGCAAAAAGTAATAAAGAAAAGAGTTTGAAGGGAGAAAAAAATTTGAGTTCAACTTAGTTTAAACTTATAAGGATTGAAAATAATCTCTCAGTTTATGTTTGTAACTAGAAAGAGTAAGTGAATTACGAAGTGAGAGAGGAATGTCATTCCAAATTTGAGGACCCTGTACCCGAAGAGAAAAAGAATATTTATATCAAGGCATGTGTTCAAAACAAGGCCCAACTCTGCGCGAGCTCTGCTTGCATTTCCGGTTACGTACTTTCTGATAAGGAACAGAACGAAAATATAAACAAACAACTGTGTTGGATAAATCTGGCCACGGTTTTGGCAGGTTTAATGAAATCAAAGCTAACAGAATCACAACAAATCGATATATGTAAACCGATTAACCTACTGAATAAAAAATGGGGCGACAAAAATCCGTCACAAGCCAGACAACTGTGGCTGAAGCCCCACTAGCGTGAAAGCTGGAAAGCGAAAAAATTGTTGGACACATGTAAAACTATGAAACAAATTGTCAATACTAAACGTGACGCCAACGAAACGGCAGCCCTTGTCTGAACCGTGACATTGAACGGCTGGTACAAATTAGAGAGATGACAATCGATAGGAAAATTCGGACTTAAAAATTGTCAACCAAGTAGCAGCCCAATGACTGACTTACGCAACCAGCATAAGAACAAAAGTGCGAAAAAACTGCCTAACATTAAGACAAGGGAAACGAGAGATAATGCCAACCAAGTAGCAGCCCAATGACTGACCTACCCAAAAGGCATAATAACAGAACGAGCTAAGTCATACAAAACGAGGACTAATGCCAGCCAAATAGCAGCCCAATGACTGACCCATTCAGCAGGCGTAAAAACAGAATGAATAAGAGTAGGGACTAACAACTCAAAGGTCAGTTAAAAGGGGTTTTCTAAGCCCACCAAGTAGCAGCCCAATTGTCTGACCTACTTTCGACACGTGGGCAAATCAATTAATTAGCGTGAAGAACTTCCGACCTCAAATAAACTTTAAATGGGTCGGATTTCCAGCGACCAAGAGCACGAATTTGCACGTCAGAATAACCTTTTTCAGCGGCAATGCACGCGCCGCCAATGGGAAAGCTATGAGTCTTGTACCGACTACTGTCGAGACCACAGTAAGATAAGCACTGCTGAAGTGCGACATTGAATTGGTGAACAGAGATGGGGGTCTGATCAGCGTGACAAAAAAGTGGCCCCGGACGATTTCCCCTGATATTACAATACTGATATAGGGCTGTAACAGGGCAAAAAGGGGAAGACACATCCTTTGCAAGTAAAATGTCAAAAGGTCTGCGACTGGCGTTATGCTTATACTTGGTAATAGTAATCTTTGCCCCCTGCACTTGGCCTTGACGAAATAAGAATGTTAGATTACTGTACTGAACGACAGAACGCGCAAATCGTGTGCTCTTGGAGGCCAGTTCACCTATGCGAAAAAGACGGTAAAACGCGACAAGAAACATCGCCGAAAAAAGAGAACGCTGAAATGCCGAAGAGTTAGAAAAAGTAAGAGAGCGAATCAGCTGGTGCAATATGGGCCGTGTAATTGGCAGACGAATGTCCGACGGCTGTTGACGGCTCAAAGCTGTCAACAGCTTGTCAATTAGAAAAGATTTGGTAGGGTCATTAAAGCCTTTGAGTTTATGTGCATAGGAAATGGCAGAAAGATATGATTTGATCGTGGAACAGGCCAATTTACGAAACGAGAGATAAGAAATAAAAAGAGGGATACAAGTAGGGGGTAAAGGTAAAGGAGGATTGGTTGAACCGTACAAGTGAGCATAGAATTGGCGAAAAACGACCCACGCACGCTGATACAGCCGCCGCGAGCTGGCTGTCAGAGTAGAATTTAGTAGACCTGTCAAGTTAGCACCCAACTCTTCGGCAATAGGTTCTCGGGGATGGGGTTCGGGAACTGGTCGGCTTCTGGTGAAAGTTCCTTGAACTTTGTTACCTGGGAACGTGAAATGTAATCGGCACTAGAAATGATTAACCCAGGAATATGGCGAGCTTGAAATATTATGTTATGTCTAAGGCAACTTGCACTAAATCCCTTAATAGCACCATGATACCCTGGTGTTTAGACGTCTGATTATTAATAATGTCAACAACGGCGGCGTTGTCAGTGAAAAATATGATACGTTTATCTGTCATTATGTGCCCCCAAATGTGAACAGCAATGACAATGGGAAAAAGCTCCAAAAGCGCGATGTTATAAGATTTCCAGTGGTTCGGCCAAGTTCCGTGAAGCCAATGGCGATCAAAGACCGCACCAAAACCTATCGAACCTGCTGCATTAGTATAAAGCTGAAGACTCTGGGATGTTTCCCAAACGTCACTTAAGAAAAACGATCGCCCGTTAAAATCGTCAAGAAAACGGAGCCAAAGCATGATATCTAATTTAGCGCCTCGCGAAAGACGAATGTGGTGATGAGGCTTGTTGACGCCTTTGGTAAGATCTATCATGCGACGCAGAAAAGCTCGACCGGGAACAACCACGAGGCATGTAAAATTCAATAAACCTATCTGAGATTGGAGTTCCTTTAGGCGGACGGAGCGCCGGACCTGGAAATTTTGTAACATCGCACGACATTTGAGAAGTTTGTCTTCTGGTAGGCGCGCCTCTGGGCGTACAGAATCAAGCTTAATTCCAGCAAATTGTAAAACAGTCGCGGGACCCACCGTTTTTTCAGGGGCCAAAGGAACGCCAAGATAATTGCACATCAAAATAAAATTATCTAAGTAGTGTTCACATTGTCCTTTGCTTTGGGCTATTAACAAAAATTCGTCTAAAATATGTAATACTGCGCAAGCACCAAGATGATTAATGGACAACCACTCAAGTGCCGTACTAAACGCTTCAAAAATCGCACAGGAACTGGAAAGCCCCATCGCGAGGCACCTATCAAAATAGTACATGTTGTCCCATTTCAAACTAGGCAAGGAATAGTCAGCAGGGTGAATAGGAATTATACGGAAAGCAGATTTCACGTCGGTTTTGGCCTTAAAACAACCCTTTCCTAACCGCTTGAGTAACTTCACCGCATCCCCGACCGATGCGTATTTCACGGTAGAACAATAATCAGGGATAAAGTCATTTACGGAAGATCCCTTGGGTTAAGATAAATGGTGTATTAATCGAAATTCAGACGGATCCTTTTTGGGAACAATGCCCAGTGGAGAGCAACGAAAATTTGGAAAGGGGGGAGCTGTGAAAGGACCAACAATTCTCCCTGCATCACATTCCTTGCGTAACTTAGCATGCGTTACCACTGGCTGATCCAGAGCGCTTTTAAGATCATAGGAGATTCATACGAAAACCGCTCACCTACAAAGTGAATACGAAAACCAGAACGAAAACCGTCAACAAGAAATTGTTTTAAAACTCTGTCATAACCATGCAGCAAAAATTCAAGCCGATCCACTCTTACTGGCGTGACTGGCTTGCTGTGGAGAACCCGATGTACTATCTCGTTTTCCTTTTTGAACTGAAAGGGAATCCACTTTTTGGCGCCGAAGCTGAGCACTGGCCGCCCGGGTGTTTTCCACCACATTTAATACACACGTGTTCGAATTTGCATTCGGAACAGTGCTTACCTGCTTGAAAGGCCCAGCAGGTCCCTTTCGGAAAGAATTGAGAACGAAAACGTGGTTTGTTGGTGGGCGGTTGCGGTTTGCGAAAAGTATTTGACGCCCGTAACCACAACTCCCAGTGTATCCTATCCCATGGATACTGCTCTGGTGCCGATTGTCTTACGTAACGAAATTGTTCATCATACCAATGCCAATCTCCCCCCTTTGAAGCCAGATCCCGGACCACCTCGCAATATTTCATTCATTGGGGAGTGTCATTGTTAAATCTTTCCGCGTAAACAGAAACGAAAATATTAAACGCAGAGACCCACTGTGAAATGTTGGTTATTTTCTTAGAAACGTGACAGGGTTCAAGCGTCAGTTGAGGCTGGCTCGAAGAACCGGCGACTGACGGTGACATAGATAATGAGTATTTGCCCTCTTGCTGAGGTGAATCAGACAATAACGACCCGAAATTAATATATTCATTGGCCCAAATTTTTGCTTTGATTTTGGAACACACTCTCGAAGTGAGAGAGACAGAAACACTGGTGAATTGAACTTGTGGTCTTTGATCATACGGACCTGTGTTAACTAAGTCTAAAAATAGGATCAAGTGCTCCAATACCTGACTGAGGATTGGTGATGAGACTGACGTCGTCAGCCACAGCCTGTTCAACAAGTCCAGTTGGCGCTTGCGTAACTACTGGCGTGGGGGAGTTGTTGTCCAGCAGTGAAGCCAATTTCTCAGGCGAGAAGGCCGTCGTTACTGCTTGTGTAATTACGGCAGAAATGGTAGCGGTGATTGCGTCGACATCCACGGACATGGGGCCTGGGGATGAACTTGAAGGGTTTGAAGCAATTACGTTGGCCTGCTCAGTTGTAGTGCTCTCATGAACAGTGGGCGCCTCCTCAGGACGCAGTCTTGGCCGCCTGGCTCTCTTTTTGGGGCGAACGGATGGAATGGCGGCGAGCGCTGTAGGTTGAGTGGCTGGTCGTTTTCGCGGAGGCATTTTTTAGAAAAAAGACTATTGAAACTGACAAAAATAAACAAGACTGAGACAATTAACAGCACTGCAGGGGATACGAATATACCCCGTGACCCATTGTTGTCTGGAAAATTACTTAGTACTTGGGAGAGTCAGTTCAAGATATATATAGCATAACAGGCCCAACGTAGCCACAAAAGAAATTGAAAAATATAAGTGACAAAATACGATAAATAAGACAGCAGTAACAGTATAGAAAAAAGCCAAGTTAAAAAAGTTGAAAAAACGTGCATAATCACTTATACCGAGTGCATTGGACACACCTCCCAAAAAAGGGGGCGGTCAAAAGTGGTTGTACACTCAAAATGGTAAAGCGAAAGCACAAAATAACACAACCAAAGCCGCAAAAATAAACACGGTATTTAAACCGTGCATGAACAAAGTAGCAAGCCTGCTTATAGGT
The DNA here is from genome assembly GCA_964035525.1 of Porites cylindrica. Classification (NCBI taxonomy): domain Eukaryota; kingdom Metazoa; phylum Cnidaria; class Anthozoa; order Scleractinia; family Poritidae; genus Porites; species Porites cylindrica. The sequence continues at coordinate 26,183,276 of OZ037781.1, read as the reverse complement.
AGGAAAGTACTTTCCAACAACAAGTGAACAAAGGGCAAGGCTGCATGCTTGGTAAACAGCAACAAATATCAAAATTAGGGAACTGGCAAATACATGGGAAAAATTTACTGCTGTTAACGACCTGAGAAAATTCGTATACATCTAAGAACTGCGCCTCTCAAACTGCGAAAATATTTATAATGTCCGAGTTTTTTTAAATGAACACCATCCCGAGCAAGAAAACGTGATTTACAACGCCAAAACCCTCTGTGACGCCAGTAAAATACATAAGGAATGGGTTCTAAAACCACCTTAAGAAACTCCGTTAACAAGTCAACCTGTTTGTTAAAAGAAGAGGCATCTTGCCTGTAAAGGGTTTGACAAACGCAAATCAATTCCACTCCATATGACTCATAAAGTAAACGACACAGATCTTCAATTGCCGAGCCAGTTTCAACGGCCGAAATGGTGGTAAGGTCATTCGTACCTAATTGCATGATTACTACATTGGCAGCGAACTCCTCCACTACACCTAAATCATACTCCCTAGTTTTAGAAACCGTTCTACCTCCAATCCCATGCCATCTTATGAGCAGATCGCCATCTAGACTTTAATTTTTTGCAATGTGCGCATTAAAATTGGGGCAAAGAAAATCGTGCACACGGCGAATGAAAGAGCGGCCCAGAATTAAAACACGGATTGGCGGCATGAGGAAAAGAGAATATAGTCAAAGGAAGTACTTGCCTGAAAAGAATTTTGCTCGAGATCTGACCGAGTAGATGACGAGGGAGAGAAGGAAGAATTACTGGGAAAAATACCTCGATATACCTACTTAACCCTGACACCGCCCTATAACCTAATTGGCTAGATTTGCAGTACCTGGTACAGCCTGACCTAGCGAGTTATCATGTGAGTATCATGCCTTGCCATAAATTACATTATGTCTGCCATAATGTCTAGTTTTGTGAGTATGAAGATGTAAGTTGTCTTTTTGCCTGGTGAGATATTGATGACAATCAGAGTTAAGAACGAAAAGAGATGAAAGAGGAGAGGGCAAGAGCTTCTGCATGTGAAGGAAAACAAAGCAAGAAACTTGGTACTTATAAATATTAAATATATTGAGTATTTTGAATTTGTTAAGGAGCGGGTAAGTATGTGCACGTGGTGGAGAATGAGTAATGATTCTTAAAGCTTTCTTCTGGAGACGGAAAAGGGGTTGTAAATGAGACGAGTAAGAGGATGCCCAACTAATAGAACAGTATTGAAGATATGGGAGTATTAAAGAGTTGTATAATGTGCAAAGAGTATTAGAAAGGAAAAACTGTCGTGATTTGATAATGAAAATTGGAATGTTGGCCGTTTGAGTTCCTCTTGCCCTAAGAGAGTTGGTCCTTACTTTGAACAGGTGTCTTTTACAAATGCATAGGATAGGAGGTAATTAGCACGTTTCTAAACGGGAAGATGAAGTTTTATTGTTATAGAAGGTTGGCAGGTGATACAAATATAATTTTATACCCTCTGCGTCATTTCCAAAATTAATTAGAGGAAAAAATTATAATAAATGTTTATTTAACGATAACAATAATATTAGTTCATGCGTCAGCGTTTGTATGTTAAGAGCATTGGAAAGTTTTGGGCATAAGAGCTGCTCAAGACGCACACGGAAAAACGAAGTGTTAAATGTCGTTAATTATAGCTAGTTAACCACAAGTTAATAACAGAATTGGCTTAACACCATCTGCGCTTGTATCAAATAGAGCTTAGGAAGAAAGTGAACGTGAGCTCAAGGAAAAAAAAATTTAAATGTTTTTAGTAAATTAACTATGAACAGATCAGTGTGCACCACCATAAATGCTCGTAGTCAGATCATATTTATTTGTGGTGCTTTTCTAGAATGACTATTCATCAATTGGTCCTTTAGCCTGGAACTAGGCTTCGCTCGCTCCGCACGCCGATTTTTCTCCTTCGCCCGTTAACCCACTGCGTAGCCTGGTCGCAGGTTATTGGTCCGTTGGCGTTGACGCAAATGCAAAAGTTTTAGTTAATTGATATAGACATGTGGCACTAGTGTGAAAGTCTCTAATATCTCTTTCGGTTTATTTTAATAATTTTGTCTTTTCGGAAAGGATCGATCACTGATATTTTATAGCCGTTTTTAATCAAACAATTCATCTACACGCACTTGCCGAATATGAGATGTTAATGGCCAACGCGGCACGTAGGCACGCATTCAACTCGAGCACTTTTGAATAATTGTTAATTATTGTGCGTAACGTACAATTAAATGCAACATCAAATGGATTTCTATCAAAAGCATCATGATTGTCACTTTAAAACCTTGTGCAAAATTTGTACCTTCTTTATTTCAGGTACCATCTGAGTGAGTTTAAAGGTGATATTTCATGAGAATATTGCTGTTAGGTCTGTGCTTATTAATAAGTGATATAGAAAATAACCTGACATAGCCCAGTTAGCCCCAAAGAGGAGCAGGTGGGCCGTCTGATAGTATACAATAGAAACTCGATATAACGAACCTCTATATAACGAAGTCCTCGGTATAACGAACGACCTTCTTTACACCAGTAATAGTAAAATATACCAAAAATAACCTCGATATACCGAAACCTCGGTGTAGCCAACAAATTTTGCCAATCTCTTGCTTGGCCCTTCGTTATTTTATCGAGGTTCCACTGTAGAACGATCGTGAAGCGATTTGTAGTTTGGAATGATTTAAACGAGACCGAGGATGATTAACATTTTACTGAAAACGTTATTTTTATTGTTTCCCTACAATTGGAAAAAAAAAGGTTTAAGAATATTCTGGCGCTAATGGACTGCTTAATAATCAACGATTTATGGAAGTATTTATTCAACGTTCGATATGTGCGTCCTTTGAATTCAAATATACACTTAAAAATTGATCAATAGCTTAGAAGGAACAATGATAGCTTTACTTGCATAATTGTTTGCCTCAGTTCGCTTCTCAATAACAGGATCCAAAGCTATCAGCTTTAAAAATTGACTTAACGACCATATTACACTGAAACCCCTGCATGCGAGAGTGCGAAGAGAATTATCTAATAACAATTAAAATGTAATGGTGCTTAAGTGTTTTCGATGGTAGAATATCAGGGACGGACGGAGGATTTTGTGATAGAGGGGGCCCAGAGAAATAGTATACAATAGCAATATGGGCGCCATAGCGCCCATTAGGACTGCGAACGACGCCCTTCTCTAGGGAGTTTCAGTCGCATGCTCCTCCGGGAAAATTTTTGAGATTGAAATTCTCTGAGATGCAATCTAGTACATTCTGGACGCTTAAAATTTAGCAAATGCCTGGATTCCATATTGAACATGTAATGCTGAAATATTTAATAAACCGCATAACCAGGGTGGTTGTGGTCAAAGACGTAATGACGGACGTTATACTGCTAGCAGAGGCCGAAGCGATGTTTATTAAAGAAAATATATTTAAGTAGCAAAGCTGGAAGAACCCTCCGACACATGTTACAAAAGAAAAAAAATTCCCGGACAAAACGGGGGGGGAGGGGGGGGGGGTGGTGGAGGCGGCCTCGAATAAATAGTATATATAAGCACTCTTTGAACAGAACGGAAGGAGTTTTGGGAGAAACTGAGACTCAAGAGAAGAGATCTGTTTAGGAGTCAGTAAGCATGAACACAACAGCGAACGGATCAAGTTCCTGGAGCCGCTCCAGACTGATAAACCCAGTAGCAGACAAAATTGGACAAACCGTCGCTTACAACTTGATTTTTCTTAGTTATACGGACCTCCCAGCCGGTGAATAACATATATCTATGATGACCTTATTATTGGCATTCTGATTCTGGGTTCTACAAGGCCAGTGAATGCCAAATTTATGCAACGCGTCAAAGATTTAGCGAACAAAATTCTATTTGTAGTTGATTTAACTTTGCTCTAGTAATCATGACTTGTGTGTGTGTATGTTTTATCCCGGCAAATTTGACCTCTTTGAACACGGTATTTTATTTTTTGTCTTCCACATTATTGGTAATATTCCATTGTTTGCTCAATAGTTTTGCTAAAGTTGTTGTTCCACCAACCGCTGAGATCCGACTGAATCGACAATTTGTTAAACTAAACAGTAATTTAGTTATCTAACTGAGAAAGAGCGAAGCCGTGCTTTTGAGATTAGCTGCAACGGCTAATGGTGTTCCGTTACCCAAATTTCATGTAAATTGCGATAGGGTCGACGAGTTTTAAGAGTTCCAAAAGGAGTTGATTGCAAGGATGAATTTATCGGTGAATGACTGTATTAATTGAAATGAACTGGTAGCAGGAAGCATAATGTAAGAGCTGGCACATTAGAATGCAGCATAAAAAGAGGAGACCTTACCTTTGGTGATCTCAAATAATGTAAACCGAACATAAATTAGTAAATAAATAAATGGGAATATATAGGAATTGTCTAACTATGAAACGCTAATTTGCAAAGGTCGACCAACAGACAATGTAGTTCATGAATATAATTTCTAATTCTTTTATTTTTAGAATTCATTTTTTTTAAATTGTTTTTGCATTTATTATATTGACAATATTCCTCAAAGGTTTCGTCAAAAGTAGGCGTCATAAGACACCAAAGCAACGTTTATGTCTCAATAGTAAACTCAGGGACAGTTGAGTGGTATCTTTTTCAGTAACTTTAATTTAAAACTAACACGTACACACAAAAACAAAATTGCCGCCGATAACGAGGTCCTCTGTAGAAGGAATACATGACTTGTCTAGGTGCCCCATGGTGCCCCATTCAAACTAACTAAACATGTTTAATTAAACCATGTTTTAAAAAATGCAAACGGACTTGAAAAACGGGAACACACAGGTTTTTTTTTTACATAGGATGCGTTTACAAAATTCAACGCGTTTTTGTAATTTGCAATAAAGGTAACATCCAACATAAGGTGCTCTTATGAAGGAAAAAAATTATACCGTGTTTGACTAAACTGCCTTTAAACATAAAGAACTTTGAAAATAAAATCGATAAAACAAAGCAATTAATGGTCTATAAAGTTTAGCTTTATCTGGTAAGCTGTCTTTCCCTTAACTTTTTTTTTTTGAAAAAACAAGGGTTGGTTTTCAGTTGGGGTCTTAAAAAATGTATTTCTTTTTAATTTGGTGGACCTTACTTTGAGCAAGCGTAGGATAGGAGGTAATTAGCGCGTTTTCAAACGGGAAGACGAAATTGTATCGTTATAGAAAGCTGGCAGTCAATACAAATTTGACTTTATAACATCTGCGTCATCGACAAACAGGCGAAAGTTAATTTTTAACACAATTAGTTCATGCGTCAGCGTGCTTTTGTCAAGATATCAAACAAACTGGAAGTTTGGGGCGTGAGAGTTGCTCTAGTCGCCGATGGAAAGGCAAAGTTGTATCGTTATATCAAGTTAAGCACTAGTTAATACAGAATTGACTTTACACCGTCTGCGACAATAATAGAGGCAAAAGTGAGTCAAAGATAGCTTAGGGAGAAAGTGGAAATTAGCTAAGGGAAATATAATTTTTAGATATTTATTTTATTTTATTTAATGTCGATGGTAATGCAGGTCATAGCTATTCTTGGCGTTTTTCATTTCTAGCAATGAGTATTCGTTAATTGGTTCGTTGGCGTTGACGCAAATGCAAAAGTTTAATCGATATAGACATGCGGGGAGTGTGAAAGTCTCTAAAGTCTCTCTCCGATTGTTTTACTCATATTTATTATTCTTATTTTATTCGGAAAGAATCAATCATTGATATTGTATGGCATTGGGTGTTTATAATAAAACAATCATTCCATCCCCGCTTACGGGATATGAGATATAATATGGCCAACGAGGTACGTAAGGCCTGCACGTATCCGGCCAACGCGAGTTCTCGTGGAATAACTGTCGATTAGTGTGTGTTCAGTTCAATGCAACATCAAATGAATTTTTCTATCAATTGATAGGATCATTATTGTCACGGCTTCCTTCTGCAATAATATCTGTACCTTCTTTATTTTAGGTACCAGCTTAGAGAGTTTAAGTGGGCTATGTCAGGAGGATGTTGCTATCCTAGGTAAAAAAAAAAAAAAAAAAAAAAGTGACTGAGAGGGCACGCTACAGGAGTCCTCTAACAGAACAATCGTAGGCGAAGTAGTTGAAAATGAATAAGACGAGACCGAAGATGTTTATCATTGTATTGAACCATTTTATCGATAAGAAACAAAAATAATCTATAATATTTCAGCACTATGAAGGGGGGGGGGGGGGGAGGGGGGGGAAGCGGGAGGCAGGCAGGGAGGCAGGGAGGGTCAAAGTTATTTAATATTTAATGAGAGCTTATTTAGCATTTTTAATATGGGACCATTAATTGACTTTAGATTGACAATTCAATCGGAGAAACTATAATAATTTGTCTCAGTTTGCTGTCATTTTCTTACAATTAAAATATAATGGCACCTAAATGTTGTCAATGGTAGAATTATATATAGAACAAAATGAAAGAACAGACGATGTTTTTGTAAGTAAGAGACTCAAGAGAACAGACCTGTCGAAGAATCAGTAAGCATGGACAGAACAGCAAATGGAAGCTGCTTCAGTTTGATAAATCCAGAAACACTAAAAATTGGGCAAACGGTTGCTCTGAGCATGATACTTGTTGTTTCGTTGGTTGGGAATTCTCTCATCGAATTAATTGTTTACAAAACACCAACTTTGAGAAAACCGATAAATATGTTGATCGCAAATATGGCCATGTCTGACCTGCTCTATCCAATATTCTTTGTTCCTGCTCGTCTGGCAGAATGGCACGCTGGCTCGTGGCTTATTGGTGGTACCCTTGGTCAGGCCTTGTGCAAGATACATATTCTTTTTGCTGATGTTTCCTCGTTAGTATCGATTCAGAGCCTTGTTCTGATAACAGTGGATCGATTTGTAGCTGTTGTAGTTCCACTCCGTTCCCCTCTCATAAGTGGAAAGCTGTGTCTATTCTTCATTGTCGCTACGTGGATCGTCGCAATGGCCGTTCATTCGCCATATCTTGTTGCTTATAAACTTGGTAAATACCCAGAACGACTGATGTGCAAAGGTCTGTGGCAGGAAGCCTTCGGAGGAAACATATATCCAAATTACATCTTAGCAGTTGCTATCGTGTTTTTCTACATTCCCTTTGTCCTCTTGGTGATACTGTACTCCGACATCCTGATCAAGCTTAAAAACCAAGTCCATCCAGGTGAGCAGTCAGCCAACGCTGAGCAACAGAGGACAAGAAGAAACAGAAACGCGCTTAAGATGGCTATTACTATCGTGGTAGTGTTTTTCATTTGCTGGATACCCTTAATCAGTAACGCGATAATAGACAGTTTTAGTGCACCAGACAGTCTTATTTTTTCCTCTTGTAGTTTTCATATATACCGTACTGTCACCTTCTTTATGGCTTTCGCAAACTGTGCTATTAACCCGATTATCTGCCTCACTCTTAGCAGTAACTATCGCCAAGCTCTTAAAAGACTTGTGAGTTGCTGTGCCGCCCGGATGCAGTGGAATATTAATGTTTGAAGACTGAAAGCCGGGTCTGAAGGGATTCATTAAAAAAAAGAAGACCAATAACTATTAACTGTTATGTAAAATAACAGCGAAATCACGAAAGAAATGCATGCGAATTATGTTTTCGGCTGCGATGTAATCTGGAGCACGCCCTAACCCTAACTCTAGGAAGGGTGGAAGATGTTGTATTGAACGCATTTGCAACGTATAATTTTGCCGAAAAACGCCGATCGAAGCCAGTAGAGCCGTTTTATTATTCTGTTCACTGAAACAGCTTCTGGATGGCTTGCTGCAGAACCGGCAAGACATCTAAAGAAAACGGTATGATATTAGCAGATCGACAAGGGAACCTTGAAACCTAAGTAAAGGAGCGCAGGTAGACAGATTTTTACCACGAACCAAGACAAGGGACTTAAGCAGAGGTGAAAGAAGAGGCCAGTTAGCCACGGTCGTCCTACATTGTAAAGACAACTGATGTGTCTAAACTAAAGTGCCGTAGAGTATACTCAGCTGAAGCGTTTAGAAAAAAAATCGACAGTTGCCTGTGGAAGTTAGTCGATAACAACAAAGGATTTCTTTCAACACAGAGAGGCAGGGCTGCAAATAACGGACAGCAGGTTGCCGGTCATGATGACCGGCCAAATATTTTTTAGCCCGGACAAACCCCGATTCTGGCCGGTCAAATAATGAATACTAATAATTTTTTTTTGCCTAAGGAATAAACAATTATGCTGGCAATAGATCGTTATTACTACATTGACGTTCACATTTTTGACAGCAAATTGGTGAAAAATGCATTCGCACGTTGTAGATTTCCTTTCCGCGGTTTTCGCGCGTTTTAATGTTACGTTCTACCTTGAGTATCATTGCACGGCGGTGTCTGAAGTCTCTAGAGGTAAAAAGTGAAGCGTAAATCTTTTTCAAACTCCCAAGGTTCAGGAAACGGAATACACATACAGTTCAGCAAACTTTAGAAATTACGAAAAAAAAACCAAAAGAATTGGGTTATTTTACAAAATCTGCAAATCTGTTTTACGTTGATGTTCCGAAATGAACATCGGTGAAACTTGATCTTTTTCCTTGCCTGGCACGTGATCGAAAGTCACTTCCTCAAAGAAGAATCGTCGCTGACATTTTCGGCAAAGAAGTTGATTTGCATTGGCGAGACGTTTTTTCCACAAACAGCGTGTTGATGATCAGAAGTCAATAAATAAATCTGGGTCATCGCGCAACATTTTATCGCGAAGGGCTCAAATGTCAACAGAAATCTGCATAAAGTTGTTTACAAGAACGAGAAACTAGCGCCGCGATAGACGACGACCTTCCCTCTTGAGTAGCTTAAATTTTTATCAGACCATTCTGGAATCGAGTCTGCAAACGAGATTCATGTTCGACATAAAAGAAATTATTATTAATCGATGCGCTAACATTTATTCCCGGAGAAACACAGGACGACCTGTTGAGAATTGCGATCGATTTGCCTGAATTCCTTCGAATTCCCAAAGAAGGTTA
>OZ037781.1:26146736-26169236 GCA_964035525.1 Porites cylindrica | reverse complement strand
AAGAGTATGCCCTTCAACATGGCGGCTAATACAAATAATACCACTTTGTTGGAAAATCAAAGTGCCATAAAATATCTCCCTTGAATGCGTTTCCTCTAAAATTTCGGGTGTAAGATACTTTTTATGTGCTCTATCAATTTTTGGCATCAGCAAGATTCCAACTCATTGTTTAAAGGAAGCATTGGTCACGTGACCTCTTAGTGCAAATGGCCTATTATTCCTCGGGCCCGAATGGGCTCTGAGTCAATAGCCCATAAGGCCGACTCAGAGGCCATGAGTAAAATCCAACTAGTTGGTCAAAAATATCAAGACAAAACAACTTTAGCTAGTTAAAGCCAGACTTTAATCCTTTTTTGCCGCCAAAAAGCTTTTCGCTACCAGTGAGCTATAACATATAGCCTAGTAGTAGCTCAACCAATGAGAACGCAGCATTGATAATAGACCACTAGTTGGATTTTACTAATGCAGGATATTCACTGACTGAGTAGCCAATCAGAGCGCGCGAAAAACACTATCCACTGTTTTAGTATATACTAAATGCAAGTATAAGGAAAGGAAAGTTTTCAAGAACGGGATGAGAGAGCCCCTGGGATACTACTCTTAACGAACCAGTTCCACGACTTATTCGAATGCTTGTTCGAATGTCTTGTACAGACATTAAAGGGTAAAAAAATGTCTCCTGCACGTGCCTGCATGACAATTAAGTATGCCGAGCAGGCGTAAACAACCACGCAGACGATTTCGCATGAACAAGCCTAGAAGTACTTAGACTGCAAAACAGTCCGTATTTTTTCGTATTCAAGTATGCGCGAGCAGTCAAACAAAAGGTCTGAAACGAGGCTGGAACAGAGAGCTAGACTGGGGAGAGACGCTTTTTTCTCTCGCCTCACAGGCCCTACGGGCGTGTGAGGCTCGCACGCTTCACGCGCGTAAGACTCTTGCGCCACGCTTTACCGATTTCTTTAATTATTTTGAGAAAAAAACCCGACTGTTTTGCAGTCTAAGAAGTACTCTGGTGTTTACGAATTTACCTTCGATCAGTCCACCGGCTGATTTCTTCAATTGTTGAATTTTTCGTTTTATTTTGGTTTGTTAACATGCTAAATTATGGGGTAAGATTTCCGTATAACCCCATACACTTATTATGCATGCATGTTTCCACTCTATTCATTTTCATATCAAGTAGTATGGAATTGCTGCCTGCATAATGAATGTACGAACTTACACGGAAATTTTACGAATTATGGTTTTCAGTGGGGCTCATTTTCACTGAAAGCTCTCCTGCACGAGCCAAACATGCACGGCCAACAGTCGAGTTTGCAGGTGACAAGCCTCAGCGTCCGGGAAGTTAAAAAATGCGGCGCGTCTGGTTGTTATGAAGTGAGGTAATCATCCAGTTGAGTATCTGTCATCGTAATACTTCCGGTCAACTACCACAGAGCTCGTAAAGTACTTTAGAGACGGACTACTAGAAAAGTTATGCATAAGTTTTCTAATGGTCCGTCCCTTAATTAAAATCGTGTTCAAACCACTGTGGAGGAAGTCTGTTTATAATTGTGTCGATAAATGCACTTCTGACTTTCATGAGGTTCAATTTTGAATGAATTATGAAAAATTTTGTTAAGCGGGAAGTCTACCTACGGTTCCCGGGAAAAGGAACTTTTGTAGTGGTGCAACACAAATTTTTCGAGAGTCGAGGATGTGCTTACAAACCATTCACTATATCTATGCGACTAAAGGAGGGTCTAGGGTATATAACAGGTTTAGCATTTCGACCCGTAGCCGAAAAAAAAAATTAGGCAGTTGCCCTATATACTTTCTGGTTCATCTAGATAGAAGTCCTGGCATATAATTATGCCTGAGCGCTTCTAGGATATAAAACACGTTTAGCATTTCGACACGTAGAACAAAAAAATTGAAAGTTGTTCCATATCCTTTCGGGTTCAACCAGGTAGAAGTCCTTGCATGATATTCATGCCTGAGCGCTTCTAGGATATATAACACGTTTAGCATTTCTTATCACAATTTCATCCTCGTCGATTAAACAACAGGTCATGGTCAATTAAGAGGCCGCTTTGAATCAATACGATCTCATTTGCATTTCTCCAAATTGTAGAGGGGCTGAATATTAGCTTGAAGAGTGCTTTGAGCTGTAGTACATGTAAACGAGAACTGATCTAAAACCTGAAGGAGAAGTTTGTATTACTAATTTTTATCACATCAATTTAGCGGCCGACCATTTGACTTATCAGGGAGAAAAAAGGGGGGATTAAAAAAAGAATGCAGACTCTGTATGCCAGGGAAAAAGAAAAAAATCTATCATCAGAAGTTTGGGGCAACATATGCTTACACAAAGCAAATTACCTTATTTCAATATAGATATTTCTTATTTCTTGCTTACACATATTTTCTATAGAACCAGCAAAGTTTATATTTAGCCAAATTCGAAAATATTATAGAGAATGTTGCTGACTAACAGCTGCCATACAATGCACTCTTGCTTTATTAACTTCCTTTAATTATTACATCAGTGTAAAAACGTTCACCGGATTAATCGAAATTCGATATTTACTGTAGAACATAGAATGTTATGAAAACGGTTGCAGTTTTATGGAGTTTGTGTCATTTTCATGATAGAGAATCGGAAAGGATATATTTTAGTAGACATGAAATTCCAGAATATGTAAATATAAGAGGGCGGATCAGAATGATAAATTGATATTGCTCTTATACTGAAGGCGAAAGGGGGTATAATATGTGGTGCGCACTTTCAAAAGTACATTCACTTATTATTCCGCACTTAAAGGGGTCATAAAAGTGTACAGTTTAATGGGTATTTAAGTGAACACTTTAAGGAGTCTTGAAGTAAACACTTTAAGGAGTCTTAAAGTGAACACTTTAAGAGTCCTAAAGTGAACACTTTGAGGAGTATTAAACCGGGGAACACTTTATGGGGTCTTGCAGTGTTCACTTCAACAAGTCCTAAAGTGAACACTTTAAGGAGTCTTAAAGGGACCACTTTAAGGATTAAGTTATATAGGACAATTTTATATCATTTTAATTGTAAGATTTATATAAGGGACTTTGCCCAGCATCTTAGAAAGATCCGTAAAAAGTACGATAGGGGATCGAAGCGCGTACTTTGAAACCTAACTCAAGGACTGAGCAGGCAGTTCCGGCCACACAAACGATCAAAGACAATGATTTCAGTAGAAGTGAAAGAAGGTCAGTAAGCCGCGGTACTACACTGTAAACCGAAAAACTGATGGGCCTATACATTCAGCTGTAGGCCTTAATATATAACTGAAATGCACTATTTAGCAATTCTATTGAAATAAAATACTCTGGGACGTTTTTGAGGGTGTTAAAAGCACTGCTCATTACTTAGCTTTTAAACATGTTTCTAGTTGCAAATAAAAAGAAAAACTTTTTAAAGAAATTGCAGTTGTCGTAAAGTTATAAAGAGAAAGCGTTTGATAAGGGAGGTAAATGTAGGATTCCTATAAAGTATTCCCCATTCCAAAAGCGAAGCCGGCTAAGAAGTCGGACAGAAAGAACATATGATTTTAGAAGGATCAAACTACTATGCCTTTTCACTTGAATACTTTTCATGTTTCATTCTGCTTTGCGGCGTTTGATTTTTTCGAGGAGTGTGGTTCAAAATCCTATTTGAATTTAATCAAGGTTGATTATGATTAATGATGGCGTGCAATTTGCGTTTGTTTATTTATTCCGGCTTCATCATCGCCGAAGAGAAAGCACATATATGCTTTAAAATGTTTGATATAGATCAACTCATTCTTGTACTAACATTCAGATTTGGAGATGGTTTGGTGTAAAACATTTAGTCGCGTCCACTTCTTTATCAGATATAAAGACACACTAAACATTAATTTCTTTTGTTTTTAAGTTTATGGATTATTAATGAGTTTTTTTGAAAACATCATTGTCACTGCCTTATGCAATATTTGTACTAACTTTATTTTAGGTAACATTTAAGATAGCTTAAAGGGGTATGTCATAAAGGTATTGCAATATTGCTGTTTTACGTCAATTCTGTGCCTACGTCATCAGGAAATAACGTCACACAGTCCCTTTAAAACCGATACTGGTGGGTCAGGTGGGCTTTGTATCAAACAATCATGAAACTAAGTAGATAAAATTAATGAAAATGAGACCACTGATGCACGTAAATAAGACGAAATTTGTAAGGAACAGTTCTCGTGGGTATTATCACATGACCAGTATTGAAAAAACAAAACATACTAGCTAAAAAGGTCTATTATCGACACTTATCGACACTTAGGAGTATTTATTCAACGTTTTGATACAGGTGGACCTTTTAAATTTAAATTCACAACATGTAGAAATTGAATAATCGTATTGGAAGAAATATAGCTTTAATTTACTTACGTAATAATTTGCCTCAGTTTGCTGATCAATATCAGGATACAAAGTTATTCGGTAAAGCCCTCCAGGTGGCAGGAATTACAATTATTTGCTTACATGCAATCAGAATTAAGTACAGTGACAGTGTTGTCAATGGTAGAATAAAAAAAACCTATTACATATCAAACCATTATTTGAACTGTAGATGTTTTCCAGTAGAAGCGAGTATCAAGAGAACACAACTGTCGAGAAGTCAGTAAAAAAAACAACAACTAAAACAAAAACACAACAGTAAAATGGATCAAGTTCCTGGAACTGCTCCAGTCTGATAAATCCAGAAGTAACGAACAAAACTCGCAGCAACAGTTACTTCTATTTTGAGCTTCGTTTTCGCTATGGTTGGAAATTCCCTTGTCGTATTAATTGCTTACAAAATGCCAAGGAGTCAGTGAGGATGATCACAACAGCAAATGGATCAAGTTATTGGAGCTGCTCCAGTTTAATAATTCCAGAAGCACTAAAAATTGGACTAACAGTTGCTTACAGTTTTATCCTTTGTGTTTCGTTGGTTGGAAATTTTCTCGTCGTATTAATTGTTTACAAAACACCAACTTTGAGAAAACCGATAAATATGTTGATCGCAAACATGGCCATGTCCGACCTGCTCTTTCCAATATTCCTGTTCCCCCTTCGACTTGCAGAGTTTCACGTTGGCTCGTGGATTATTGGTGGTGCCCTTGGCCAAGCTTTATGCAAGCTACACATCTTTCTTGCGAATGTTTCTGGGGTAGTATCGATTCAGAGCCTGGTTCTGATAGCAGTGGATCGATTTGGAGCTGTTGTAGTTCCACTCCGCTCTCCTCTCGTAACTAGAAAGCTGTGTCCATTCTTTATTATCGCCACGTGGATCACCGCAATGGCCGTTTTTTCGCCACTTCTTGTTGCAAATAAACTTGTTAAATACCGAGAACGACTGATGTGCGTACGTCTGTGGATGGAATTCTTTGGAGGAAGCACATTTGCAAATTACTTCCTGGCAGTTGCTGTCGTGTTTCTCTGCATCCCCTTTGTCCTCGTGGTGATACTTTACTCCATCATCTTGATGAAGCTTAAAATGCAAGCCCATCCAGGTGAACAGTCAGCCAACGCTGAAGAAAAGCGCACCAGAAGAAACAGAAACGTGCTTAAGATGGCCACAGCCATCGTTGTAGTGTTTTTCATTTTCTGGATACCCTATTTCAGTAGCGCGGTGATAGTTAATTTTAGTGCACCGGACGGTTCCATCTCGTTTTCCTGTAGTTTTTATCTGTTCTACATTGTCACCAATTATATGATTTACGCAAACTGTGCTATCAACCCGATCATCTGCCTCACTTTTAGCAGTAATTATCTCCAAGCACTTAAGAGACTTGTGAATTGCTGTGATACAGTGCAAGATTAACTTTTGCAAACTAACAGCTGCGTCTTAAGAGTTTCGTGCAAAAAAAAACAAAAACAAAAAAATGATAATAAAGATAATAATAACCTTAGGATTAGTCTAACGGTATCATTGAAGTCTGTCATTTGTTGTTTGATCAGTTTGAAGTAGTCTTTTTTACTTTAATTCTTAACCAAGATACTAATAATAACTAGAGGTTCAATGCTCGAAGTGAAGTGCGGCCTCATGTGGAAAGATCATGGGGTTGGAACGGTAGGATATCACATGGTCTTCGAGGCTGTAAGATTTTTCTCTCGTCACGAAAAGCTAGGAGCGTTGCGTGGCGCCCGACAAAAGGGAGACTATGATGAATAAAATACAATATGGACGATCTTGAAGTTAAGTTATGTTGGATTTTATAAGCTTGTTATAGTATCTTCAAGAACAGCTTTATCTTGATGTGTGACTATAATTTGGAACTTGCTTCTACTTAGAATTACAGTGAAACCTGTATTAAGCGGACACCCTCGGGGAATGCTGTAGTGTCCGCTTAATACAGGTTTCGATGTATAATGCCATATGAGGTGTCAAATGCCATTCAAATGAACAGTGAAAGCGTTTAGAATACTCCCAGAGACTATGACAATAGACGTTTGCATTAATTTTTTTATCAAAGTGAACCAATTGATCATAGTACCATAAACATAGATTGCAACTCAAATTTGAAGAAATCAGATGAGTGAAACAAGCTCTATACAAACAAAACGAAATAAAAAACAATCCTGTACTGTGAAACTAATCAAATAAGTTCGTCAAGTCACGTTTTTTAATGTAAAAATCGAAAAATTTGTGGGTGGCAATTCGAGGCAATCTTTCGCATTTCCGGTGTCTGGCATGTTGGGTGGTGGAATTTAATTACAAGTGTCCGTTTAATACAGATTGGCAACAATAGAAATAACCATTTCAGGAACTTTTTAGGTGTCCGCGTCCGCTTAATAGAGGTGTCCGCTTATTAAAGGTTTCATTCAAAGTAAATAAGAGAAATAAATTTGGGGACTTCGGCTACTGTCCGCTTAATAGAGGGTGTCCGCTTAATACAGTGTCCGCTTAATACAGCTGAGGTTTCACTGTAGTTTCAAATAAAAACATAATGCAAGCAATGAATTCCCAAAGATTTTAATCAATAACAACAAACATTAATATCTATTTCACTAACATATTATCCGTATTTTTTTTTTATAATCGCTGTATAATGAAAGATTGAATATTAAATGCATACTCCAATATCAGTTTGGATTGTTATTGACAAATACACAATAAAGACATATTAAAAAAAAACTTTCAGAAAGCATCTTCGATTTAGTACACATTCGTTTGTGTTGAATTCATTCTTTTACTTCATGAGATCAATACAAATAAGTTTTTGAAATGAACAGGAAAACCTAAATTCCGTTTGCGCAACCTCGGTAAGCAAATCGCTTGGTTTATTTGCCTCTTTGCCGGGGCATATTATGACCTCAATAGTAAAAATTCAGCTTGTTCGCCTTGTTGCTCCATTGACCTCGTTTAATAGAAAAAGCAGTAAACTACAACGGGACGGTTATCCACTAAAAACGATTCTGCTGAGATGATTGTTCAGAGACGCTTTGAACTAATTGTCTCTTTCGTGACAAGATTTCATCGATTTTGTTCCTGATCCACAACGATCCGCAGCTGATAACTCGTTGGGCTCATGCTAGTGGAACGACAGTGTTGCGAAAAATGAAAGAACATTGTCTCTCCCTCGAATTCTCACTTAAACGTTTGCTACCTTTCAAAACTACTTAACTTAACAACTAACATGAGATGCAAATGAGTATCTTACCGGCTGAGTTACAGAAAATATCAAACTGTCCCTTGCACTCGCGTCCGACTCTCGAATTAAACCTCATGCATGCCAACCTCGTACGCAACATTAACTACTAACTAAACATTTCACTTTGCTGCATTGGGTGCTACGCGGCGGGAACTGGGAACGGATAAAACAGTGAAACAAAGTTGCAAACTTCTAAGCAAAGTTACCGAAAAATCGAGTTCTCAGATCCCTTCAAGACAAAAATAGGTAGCTGCTCTGTGGGGGCAGCAATAATTATTATCTTGTTTACTCTTGCGTATAAAAATATGGGTAAGTGTGAACCAATTGTCGATTGTGACAATGCAAATAAGTGAAAAATGACGTAGAGAGAGTGTCAATCAAGAAATCCTCAGGGTATTGTTGGTTTTGACATGACGTCACTAAAATTCAATCTAAAAAACTATCGATCCTACCGAGATTTTACTTTCACGATGCATTAGAGCAGCTGAAAACTAATTTTCGCTTCAAAAGGGTTCTTGGTTTTGTGATAGAGTACGCTTGAATTTCTAAGCTTTCGCGTAACGTGGCATTTACATGACGGCCAAGAGAGGTGTCATGTAGGTTTAAAAAAATGGCTTATTTCAGGACATTTTGCTATCTAAACAGTTCATGTATTAGCAAAAGTATTACTGTTATGTTTATGAGTTTCTCGAAGAATAAATTCACGCTTTTGTAGGAAAACTTGGTAACAAATGTCTCTGTTGGTTTCCGTCCGCCATGTTGGAGCTCATCCAGGTGAGCACCAGCATGGCGTCTCTATACAAATCTCTATAAGTTTGGGTGAAACATTTCTTCAGATATCTCGTATACGAAATATTCCTCTGATCTGAATCTTCGCGAGGGTCTTTGTATATGTACCTCCTTTCATTTCCCAGATTCTGGACTTTATCTATTGAACGGTTTTGATTTTTATTTTGATCTATTTTGAGTGGCGTGGCACTGAAAACCAGCAATATCCTTTTCCTGGTTATTGTTCTTGCTCAGACACCCACAACAATTGGCTATTATTCCAAGAAGAATAGAAATTCAGGTGACTAATAAGACTTCAGTCTATTCAAAAACTGTCTAAATTTAATACGAATTACCTTCAGTTGCAACCATTTGTTTTTAAACGCTCTAAAGTTAGTCTTTGATGATTGTTGTTGATTTTGCCGTGGGTGTTTCAACAGGCTGATTTCAACCGATTTTTAAACTTTTACAAACTTTTATGGTGTTCGAATCGTACTTCAGTTGGATAATGCTTTTGCATAAACATTTCTGAGCAACATTTTGTATTTTTTGCAGTTTTTGTCGTTTAACTTCACTTAATCAACACGTTTTAAAAAACAAATACTGTACGCATTATTCAGCCAATTACCAAAGCAACATTTTTTGATTTAGCTGTACATTAAACCATTATTTGAACTGTAGCATCTTTTAAAAAGACACTCAAGACATTTTTATTTCAGAAAGCTTTTTTGTGATTTTATGTGCTTTTTAGTCTCGTTTTTAGTAGGTTTTATGCAGTTTTTTATGATTTAAGTAGTCTAGGTAATTTTTATAGTTTTAGTGGCTTGACATAATTATTTTACTCTTTTTGGTAGGTTCATGCACTTTTTGCATGTATATAGCCTAAGAATTTTTTTTAAATATTTTTATTTTTAAGCGCTGATGAAAATACAGTCGAACCCCGCTATTTCGAAGTCCCAAGGGAAATGGAAAAAAGTTCGAAATAGCGGGGCTTCGAAATAACCGGGGAAGCGTAAAGGGGAAGAGTAAATCCAAGGGCATTCGATCTTCCTTCGAAATAGCGGGGACTTCGAATTAACCGAGTTCGAAATAGCGAGGTTCGACTGTAGCAATATTGATATCGGCGCTATATAAGCATTATTATTATTATTATTATTACTATTATTATTATTGGATGTTTTTCAGTGGAAGCACGTCTCTAGAGAACACAACTGTCGAGAAGTCAGTAAACATGAACACAACAGTAAATGGATCAAGTTCCTGGAATTGCCCCAGTCTGATAAATCCAGAAGCAGGAAAAATTGGACTAACAGTTGCTCTCAGTTTGATCCTTGCTGTTTCACTAATTGGAAATTTCCTCATCGTATTACTTGTTTACACCAACTTTAAGGCCTGTTTCAAACGTCGTACTACTGCCGTGCTAAGCTGGCTCGACTGTAGCTGCGACTGCAGCATGAAACTAGCACCACTTGGATTCAAAAGACGAATTTAATTCAGTCGAATAGAACGGCTGCTCCTGAAAACAAAACACAAAAATAAAGAAACAATTTGGCAAACTTTTAAATGTATTCTAATGTATTGAGTTCTGCACGGCAGTAGCACTACTTGGTTTCAAACGTCGCGCTACTGCCGTGCTAATATAAAGTCGAATTTAATTCGATGAATATAGTTGGGCACGGCAGTATCACAACGTCTGAAAGGGGCCTATGAAAACCGATAAATATGTTGATCCCAAACATGGCCATGTCCGACGTGCTCTATCCAACATTCCTGTTCCCTGTTCTACTGGCAGACGTGCACGTTGGCTCGTGGCTCATTGGTGGTACCCTTGGTCAGGTCTTATGCAAGCTAAAGGTCTTTCTTGCAGATTGTTCTGTGTTAGTATCGATTCAGAGCCTGGTTCTGATAGCAGTGGATCGATTTGGAGCTCTATTAGTTCCACTTCGATCCCCTGTGGTCACTAGGAGGGTACTAAGAACTCTCAGTTGTCGTAATGTTGTAAAAAGAAAGCTTTAAGCTAGGTGTATGTACGTTTTCTAATATTCGTCTTTTTAAACGCGAAGCCAGCTAAGAAATCAAGAACATGAGTTTAGAAGGATCAAACTACTTGAATAATTTACATGTTTCATTGTGCTATGCGGCTTTTGATTATTAGTGTGGTTCAAAATTCCGATTGAATTAAATCATGGTGGCTTTATGATTAATGATGGCGTGCAATTTGCGGTTGTTTGTTCATTCTTCGAAATTCATCCTTGCCAAAAAGAAAGTACATAATACTTTAAAATCTCTGATATACATGTAGATCAACTCATTCTTGCACTAATATTCAGATTTGGGGATGTTTTGGTGTAAAAAATTTAGCCGTATCCGTGTCATAAACAGATATAAAGACATTCATTAAACATAAATTTTCTTTTTTTATTATTATTAGTGACTTCTTTTTTTGAATGAATCATTGTCACTCAGCCTTGTATGCAATATTTGTACCAACTTTATTTTAGGTAACATTTGAGACAGCTTAATGGGGCAATGTCTTGACGATGTTGCAATATTGCTGCTTTACGTCAATTCTATGCTTACGTCATCAGGAGGGTCAGGTGGGCCCTGACCCTCAAGTAGTTGAAATCTTTTTTGTTAATTGTCTGACTACAATAAGAAAAACAAAAAGAGTTTTTTTGACATGATATCTCAGCAACTTTACCGAGACATACTTCAGTAAATTCAGTAAATATGCAGCGTAATAAGCCTCTTTACCCTGTATGTTTTGTTTTCCCAGTGGAGGTCCGAGGAGAACTTGACTCTTTGTTTGTTTGTTTGTTTTTTTCATAAATGATGCGTACATATGCAGGTGAATAAGACGAAATTTGAAAGGAACTTATTGCTCTCTTGAGTACTATCACATGACCCAGTGTATTGGAAAAACAAAATATACGAGCTAAAGAGGTCTATTATCGACACTTATCGACGCTTAGGAGTATTTATTCAAAGTTTTGATATATATGTACCTTGATCACTCAGTCGTTTAAGAAGAAATACTAATTAAACGCTTTAATTGACTTACATAATAATTTGCCTCAGTTTGCTGATCAATAAAAGGGTACAAAGTTATTAGGTAAAACCTCTGCAGGGCGCAGTATTTGCTTACAATTAAATACAGTGACGCCGAAGTGTTGTCGATGGTTCAATATTAAGCATATACAATATATAAAACCATTATTTGAACAGTAGATGTTTTTCAGTGGAAGCAATTCTCAAGAGAACACAATTGTCGAGAAGTCAGTAAGCATGAACACAACAGTAAATGGATCAAGTTTCTGGAGCTGCTCCAGTCTGATAAATCCAGAAGCACTAAAAATTGGACTAACAGTTGCTTACAGTTTTATCCTTGCTGTTTCGTTGGTTGGAAATTTTCTCATCGTATTAATTGTTTACAAAACACCAACTTTAAGAAAACCGATAAATATGTTGATCGCAAATATGGCCATATCCGACCTGCTCTTTCCAATAATCTTGTTCCCGGTTCGACTGGTGGATTTGCAAGTTGGCTCGTGGCTTATCAGTGGTAACCTTGGTCAGGCCTTGTGCAAGCTACATTTTTTCGGTACATACATTTCCTCGTTAGTATCTGTTCAGAGTCTGGTTCTGATAACAGTGGATTGATTTGGAGCTGTTGTAGTTCCACTTCGTTCCCCCTTCATAACTAGCAAGCAGTGTCCATTCTTCATTGTCGCTACGTGGATAATCGCAATGGCCGTTCATTCGCCATATCTTGCTGTTTCTAAACTTGTTGAATACCCTGGAGGAATGAGGTGCACAAGTCAGTGGAGAGAAACCTTAGGAGCAAACGCCAATAGAAATTTTGTCTTAGTAGTTGCTATCGCGTTTTTCTACACCCCCTTTGTCTTGTTGGCGATACTTTACTACGTCATCCTGATCAAGCAAAGGCAAGCCCATCCAGGTGAGGCATCAGCCAACGCTGAGGAACAGCGGGCAAGAAGAATCAGAAACGTACTGAAGATGGCTATTGCTATTAATGTAGTGTTTTTCATTTGCTGGATACCATTGTCCAGTAAGGGGATGATAATCATTTTTAGTGCACCAGAAAGTTCCATTTGGTCTTCTTGTAGTTTTTATCTGTACGATCGTATCACCTTGTCTATGGCTTTGGCAAACTGTGCTATCAACCCGATTATCTGCCTTATTTTTAGTAGTAGCTATCGCCAAGCTCTAAAGAGACTTGCGAATCGCAGTAATAAAGTGCAAGATAATTTTTTTGAAAACTAAAAGCCTGTTCTGAAACGATTCCAGAGAAAAAAAACGACCGATATTTAATAATTATTCCTCGAGCCCAACTGGGCTCTGGGTGGCTATTGACTCAGAGGCCATGAGGGCGAGAGGAATAATTGTTTTAGTAAAATCCAACTGGTTGGTCAAAAATATCGAGAATAAAAAACTTTTAGCTAGTTTAAGCTAGACTTTAATCCTTTTTTGCCGCCAAAAAGCCCGCGCTTTTCGCTACTGATGGGCTATAAAGTAGTAGTAGCTCAACCAATCAGAACGAAGCATTAGTAATAGACCACAAGTTGGATTTTACTGATAATTAATAACTTTACTGTAAAATGATAGGGCGAAAAGACTGTTATTTTTATCTTCGCTAACAAAGCTTCTGGATGGTTTGCCGCACAACCCGGAAAGCAAATACAAAGTAGGCAGGAATATGCAGATTTAGCCAGGGCTAAAAGTGAGGCTCCCCATTAATAAATTTATAATGTAAATGAAACAATAAACTTGTATTCCACAATATTCGGTTAACTTTAGAGCATATTCATGTGAGTTTTGAGGGAAAGGCTAGGTGATTTTAGAGAAAAATAATTTGCAAACAGCCCAAGAGTGAACCAAATCTTACATCGAGTTGATAGCCTCATAAGTACACCCAAAAACTGGCAATCATCTTTGATATCACATTTAATTGACATAATGTCCTTGATAACCATAGATTAATTATGCGTGGAAAAAAAATCGGCCCGGGATTTTTGCGTTCGACAAGTTTACTTTACAAAATGTTGCCAACAAATCTGGGTGCGTGTAAACCAACCGTTTATACCAGTCCATTTATAAATCACCTCTGAGGTGAAATAGTACTATGAGGCACTGTTTTTATCATACAGACCTCGGACAGAATGTAGTATTTCACAATTTTGCAATACAAATTGTACTCATTCAATATTCAGGACCATCGAAGCATGCGTGGGCTTTTAGCTAAACCATTAAAAAAATTTCCAAAATCACCAATACGGCCAGCCGGTTTTCACTTTTGCAGTGCAAGATGTGGTCAAGTGTTTAATAGACTACGAGCAGTCTCTCTTTTTTCGGTAGTCCGTCGAGCAAAACGCGAGACACGCAAATGGCCACGCGCGTGACTGATGGCACGAGATGGGAGAGGCACGAAAAAAGCTGCCACCCTCGTTTCGCGCGTCTCGCGGCTTCGCCGCTCGCGCGCGCGAGCACTCCCCTAACTAAACCGGAAGAAAAAGAGAGACTGCTTGCAGTCTAAGTGTTTGAATGAACATTAATAGAGTTACGCTCCAACATAATAAAGAATTTATTATGTGTTTATTTAACAGTTAATGAATGAGGCTGAGTATCTTATGAAGAATTATAGAGATCGAAGAGGGTGTTATCCATCGAGGCCGTAGGCCAAGGCGGATAACACCCTCTGAGATCTCCACAATTCTTCATAAGATACGAAAGCCGAATTCAATAAATGTTTTACTGTTCATTCAAAATAATTCATAGTTTAAAAACATAGCTAAAACATGCTTACCTGAATATTGAATGAGTACAATTTGTATTGCAAAATTGTGAAATACTACATTCTGTCCGAGGTCTGTATGATAAAAACAGTGCCTCATAGTACTATTTCACCTCAGAGGTGATTTATAAATGGACTGGTATAAACGGTTGGTTTACACGCACCCAGATTTGTTGGCAACATTTTGTAAAGTAAACTTGTCGAACGCAAAAATCCCGGGCCGATTTTTTTTCCACGCATAATTAATCTATGGTTATCAAGGACATTATGTCAATTAAATGTGATATCAAAGATGATTGCCAGTTTTTGGGTGTACTTATGAGGCTATCAACTCGATGTAAGATTTGGTTCACTCTTGGGCTGTTTGCAAATTATTTTTCTCTAAAATCACCTAGCCTTTCCCTCAAAACTCACATGAATATGCTCTAAAGTTAACCGAATATTGTGGAATACAAGTTTATTGTTTCATTTACATTATAAATTTATTAATGGGGAGCCTCACTTTTAGCCCTGGCTAAATCTGCATATTCCTGCCTACTTTGTATTTGCTTTCCGGGTTGTGCGGCAAACCATCCAGAAGCTTTGTTAGCGAAGATAAAAATAACAGTCTTTTCGCCCTATCATTTTACAGTAAAGTTATTAATTATCAGTAAAATCCAACTTGTGGTCTATTACTAATGCTTCGTTCTGATTGGTTGAGCTACTACTACTTTATAGCCCATCAGTAGCGAAAAGCGCGGGCTTTTTGGCGGCAAAAAAGGATTAAAGTCTAGCTTAAACTAGCTAAAAGTTTTTTATTCTCGATATTTTTGACCAACCAGTTGGATTTTACTAAAACAATTATTCCTCTCGCCCTCATGGCCTCTGAGTCAATAGCCACCCAGAGCCCAGTTGGGCTCGAGGGATAATTATTAAATATCGGTCGTTTTTTTTCTCTGGAATCGTTTCAGAACAGGCTTTTAGTTTTCAAAAAAATTATCTTGCACTTTATTACTGCGATTCGCAAGTCTCTTTAGAGCTTGGCGATAGCTACTACTAAAAATAAGGCAGATAATCGGGTTGATAGCACAGTTTGCCAAAGCCATAGACAAGGTGATACGATCGTACAGATAAAAACTACAAGAAGACCAAATGGAACTTTCTGGTGCACTAAAAATGATTATCATCCCCTTACTGGACAATGGTATCCAGCAAATGAAAAACACTACATTAATAGCAATAGCCATCTTCAGTACGTTTCTGATTCTTCTTGCCCGCTGTTCCTCAGCGTTGGCTGATGCCTCACCTGGATGGGCTTGCCTTTGCTTGATCAGGATGACGTAGTAAAGTATCGCCAACAAGACAAAGGGGGTGTAGAAAAACGCGATAGCAACTACTAAGACAAAATTTCTATTGGCGTTTGCTCCTAAGGTTTCTCTCCACTGACTTGTGCACCTCATTCCTCCAGGGTATTCAACAAGTTTAGAAACAGCAAGATATGGCGAATGAACGGCCATTGCGATTATCCACGTAGCGACAATGAAGAATGGACACTGCTTGCTAGTTATGAAGGGGGAACGAAGTGGAACTACAACAGCTCCAAATCAATCCACTGTTATCAGAACCAGACTCTGAATAGATACTAACGAGGAAATGTATGTACCGAAAAAATGTAGCTTGCACAAGGCCTGACCAAGGTTACCACTGATAAGCCACGAGCCAACTTGCAAATCCACCAGTCGAACCGGGAACAAGATTATTGGAAAGAGCAGGTCGGATATGGCCATATTTGCGATCAACATATTTATCGGTTTTCTTAAAGTTGGTGTTTTGTAAACAATTAATACGATGAGAAAATTTCCAACCAACGAAACAGCAAGGATAAAACTGTAAGCAACTGTTAGTCCAATTTTTAGTGCTTCTGGATTTATCAGACTGGAGCAGCTCCAGAAACTTGATCCATTTACTGTTGTGTTCATGCTTACTGACTTCTCGACAATTGTGTTCTCTTGAGAATTGCTTCCACTGAAAAACATCTACTGTTCAAATAATGGTTTTATATATTGTATATGCTTAATATTGAACCATCGACAACACTTCGGCGTCACTGTATTTAATTGTAAGCAAATACTGCGCCCTGCAGAGGTTTTACCTAATAACTTTGTACCCTTTTATTGATCAGCAAACTGAGGCAAATTATTATGTAAGTCAATTAAAGCGTTTAATTAGTATTTCTTCTTAAACGACTGAGTGATCAAGGTACATATATATCAAAACTTTGAATAAATACTCCTAAGCGTCGATAAGTGTCGATAATAGACCTCTTTAGCTCGTATATTTTGTTTTTCCAATACACTGGGTCATGTGATAGTACTCAAGAGAGCAATAAGTTCCTTTCAAATTTCGTCTTATTCACCTGCATATGTACGCATCATTTATGAAAAAAACAAACAAACAAACAAACAAAGAGTCAAGTTCTCCTCGGACCTCCACTGGGAAAACAAAACATACAGGGTAAAGAGGCTTATTACGCTGCATATTTAACAGTTAAATCGATGTTCAGTTCATATTTAACGCTGCATATTTAACAGTTAAATCGATGTTCAGTTCAGTTCATCTTCGATCCTCATAGTGTACTTTTACATTTGTCCACCTCCGCAAATATTCTCCAAATAGCAGATGTCGCCCTTCGAGTTGTCTTCTTGCTGTTCTTGCCATGTTTTAAGCTACTTTTTCGCCTAGTTCTTACTCTTGAAACCAGTGAAATGTCCGCCATTTTTTCAAGTTTACAACCAAAACAACTTAACCTCGTCCCCAGGTCTTCTCGGTTAACGGTGCCTTAACCTGCGAAAACGCTGCATTTTTGACGTCATTTCCTCGTTAAAGTCAAAATTCTTCCAAATTTGGTCATCAGTAACTGGTTATGGTGAATTAAACGTGTGCTTTTAGCCAATCAGAATCGGGGAAATATTTTGAATGAATAATAATTTTTATTTAATGTTTTATCAATGTGTAATCTTCAAAAGCGTTTGATACGCACGGCATTGTTTTGAGTACTCCTGCAAGCGATGCATGTTCACTGAACGACTGAAAACAAACGGCACAGCGATTAAAAGTACAAAAGGTACTACTAACAATCAACAAAAGAAGTATAATTCGGTGAAACATATGCAGAGACAACAATTCTCATTCACGAAGACAAGTATTAAAGTGTCTGTAAAAATCCTGAGTCTTCAAGCTTAAAGCTTAAGTTTATGTTTTAAGCCGGATTTCCCGGTGTTTGCTTTTTTCAAAGATGGGGGCAAGAAAATCGCTCAAGGCTTTCTTTTACAACCAGCATTATAACTAACTATTCTTTGGAACGTTTTCTTTCTATTTGCGGTGAGTAAATGTCTAAAGGCTTTTCAAAGTTCTGTAAGCTTATATCAGCCCTTAGATAAAAGCAAGTAACTAGACCAGAATCATTATGGGGAAAGGGGGTAAGGGATGAAGTACTCCAAATATGGACAGCAGGTCACTTTTCTCTAGATATTGGTGTAACATTCCAAAATCTACAAGGGGAGAGGTGATAATCCTCTCTAGGGAGTGATAATCCCCCAGGATAGTGAGAGGTGATAATCCTCTCTTAGGGGTGATAATCCCCCAGGATAGTGAGAAGCTAGGTGATAATCCTCTCTAGGGGTTGATAATCCCCCAAAGTTGTGAGTGGAGGTGATAATCCCCCTTGGGTACTGGAGAGGAGGAAAGACCTCTCTAGATGTCTAATTCACCGGTTTAAGGAGTAACAAGAGTCTATGGCACAAAGTGTTACTTGTATGGGAGTACTTCATTCCAACAAATACCGCAAAGGGATACTCCCCATAGACGAACAACAGGAATTGTAGGGCTATTTCCAGAGTCAAATGTCACTTGAAACAATGGTCACATGGTACTTGAACATTGCGTGAAAGATTAGACTGGGCAAATGTCCCAGCGACCAGGTATCAGCTGGGGACTTAACCACGAACAGATACAAGTTGGTCAGGGGCCTAAGACTTCCTCCACAGCAGATGAGGAGATATGCAATAACGAAGAACAAAACAAAGGGTCAGTCTATAAATTAAGTACAATTAATTGACTAATTACACAAACTGGATGCAACTGGTGTATCTATCAAGTCAGGGCCAGATACTGAGATGTGAGAATGCAAAAATATCTGCGGTACGCAGTTTAGCAGATATTTGTTTTCCACACGTTCTTATATGGTTAATTACGTGTATTATCTTGTCTGTTTGTGTTTCGGTATTTTTGGTGTTAAGTATTTTGCATAAAATTATTTAAGTGTCTTGTTCATTCGTATTCGTCCTTGGGGTCTGTGAACGCCTAACAACCCACAGTCTGATTTCTTCGCTCGCTTGATGAGCAAGAAGCAAGGATCCTCGGTTCCGTCCGTTAACTTTAGCGATGCAGCAGTCGTTGCGTTCCATTAATGAGGCTATTAGGGCTTCTGTTGCGGAGTTTATCGGTTCTTTAGCGGATAATCTTACGCAGGTTATCAAAGATTGCCTCAGTGGCTTTACAAAGCGATTTTCGGAGGAAATTACGTGAATAACGCGACAGTCGTGCAAGCCGTTAACACTGTTAATAAGGCCCGCAGCGAAGTTTTAGTTGTGAAAGAGAAGGGAATCAGCAGCAGCTCGCGATCACGCCCTGAATTAGTGCTTGGCAACTTTAGGGAATTGACGCATTAAAGTCCAAATTCTACCGCCAAGTTAAGTCGGTCCTGGGAGCAGGTACTGGTTGGTTTCTGCGCGTATAAAGGTTTTTAAATGGCCGATAAAGTGACTTTAGTTGGTCTACTGTGAATGGATACCTTTCCGGCGAGCTTGCGTCGAGTTTTGAGGACGACAGGAAGACTGATGTATAGGGCAGAGAGAAGAGAAGAAAAGAAATCCGGCCAAGGCAGGCGTCGCCGTTTTCGCCTCGTCGATCGAAAGGTCTAGGCTTCTCCCACTTCTACCGCTTTTTCCTTTCAATTTGGATCTTCAGCGAGTGCTCAGCCTAATCGATGGGTTTTTAACTTTTCGCATCGTTTAAGATAAGTATTTCTCTTTGCTTTACATCACACTTCCGACTTGCTTTGTTTTTTCCTTCGGCGGACATATGGCTTTACACCCAGGCCATATCCAATATTCTCCATGATTTGTTGCTTATGTTGTTTCTTGTTTTTCTATTAACTTCTGGAAAGTGCAGAATGCAAAAATATCTGCGGTACGCAGTTTAGCAGATATTTGTTTTCTGCACGTTCTTATATGGTTAATTACGTGTATTATCTTGTCTGTTTGTGTTTCGGTATTTTTGGTGTTAAGTATTTTGCATACAGTTATATGTGTCTTGTTCATTCGTATTCGTCCTTCCGGTCTGTGAACGCCTAACAACCCACAGTCTGATTTCTTTTTATTGTTTTGAATTTCTCAGCTTATTGGAAAAATTGATTGTTTTGTTTTTTAGTGATTGAAGTTCGGCTTTTGCTCACGTCTGTTTCTTCATTTCAAAGACCAACTTCTCGCAGTGACTGGCTATACTATATAGATGAAGGAAAGGATTCATTTGTCAATCTTCAGATGAGTGTGATTTGATTTATTTTAGTACAGTGTTTCCGAAGAATTTTTTTCCTCGGGATATCTGTTCAGGAGTTATTTAAGGTCGCTTTAAGTCCTCCTTTAGTCTTTGTGACTCAAGCCTAAAAGCACCTCAGTTCACTGTTGCTACCATTGCCCACTTCCGAGTTTTTAGCCAATGGCTGTATTATCGAGCATGGTGAGCCTCCATTCTGACGGTTGCAGTCGTCATCGATCTTACGCAGTCACGTTAATTGCTACCTCGTTCGATTTAAGTTTAAGTACGAGAATTTTTCGCACTTTATCGCAGGTTCTTAAAGAGGGGCACCGAGGCTATGAGTGGGACCTATAATCTAGACTGACATTTCCTTAGATCACCAGAAGAATATAGGTTTTTCTTGGCCCTTCAAGGTGTGCTTTGATATTTGGCTTTCTCGATTTTAGTCTTTGGTCTAGTTAAGCGTTTGTTTTTGTTTTACTGGCTTTCTATAGGTCTGAAGTTTTTTGTTTATCTCGATGACCCATCTGGTAGTCATCTAAAAAGGACGTCTGCCACCCGGTAACTTTTATTGAGCGCAAGGGGCTTATTCTTCCGGTTTCCTTATTGGTAAGGAGAAATCCCAACGGGTCCCAATACTAGTGAGCGAGTGCCTTGGGTTTGCGGTCTGCACCATTTGTTTTATGTTTTAGATTCCCGAGAAGCAAGTTTTCAGCTAGTGAAGCGGCTTTGGCCGAATTCTGCAATTCAAAATGAGTCATCTTTCTATCGCAAATCAGCTGGGATGGCTGGTTCCATTATTTCAGTTGCCTTAGAGGTGGAGCCCATTCCCCTCACAAGCCAGACGAAGGTAGCTATGGAGTCTTCATCGGCGTAGGATCACCTTTTTCGCCTCACTCCCCGGCGGCTGGTGGAATTGAAGTTTTTGTTTTTGTGACATTGACTCTTAAAAAGGTAAATCTATTCGGCATTCCCCCTTCCTCCCCAATTTTTCCACAGTTGTATTTCCCGAAGTAAGCGACGCTTCATTTCGAGGCTTTTCCGCCCTGTGGCTACCGTTATGTTGACGATCGATTATTTGGGTCAAAGTTGCTATTTTTTGCGAATTTGATAGCTATTTAATATTATGTTTTGCTTTCTTTTGAAGAGCGGTTAAAGCACAACAGGGTAAAAATTTTCTCTGACAACCAGAGTGCTTTGGTGTCTTTAAGGTCCATACAGTCGGTGGCTCTAAGCGTTTTTCATGTTTGTTTTCGCATGGTAATGCCTTGGAAGCGCAGTGGATTCCTAGATCGATCAACGGGAAGGCTGATCTTTTGCGCCGTTTCATTGACGAGAATGATTCGCCAGTTAATCCTTATGTGTTTCGAGTCGTTGAAGCCAAATAGGGTCCTCGCACGAATCTTAATTAACCGTTCCACATCCTATTATAGAGCGTTCAGCTTTCGCGTTTTGACCCCTAGTTTGCTTCTCCTCGTTGTAGGTGTGTCCGATGCCTTTGTCCGAGACTGGAGTGGAAAGGATAACTGGATTTTCTTTCCAGTGTGTCTGGTAGTGGCCGCCTGATTTGAGCCTGATTTGGCCTTGTATGCCCGGTTTGGTGCATTTGTGCGGCATGTGAGCCTGATTTGGCTTATTTTTTAGCCTGATTTGGCATAATCTTGAGCCTGATTTGGCATATCTGTGAGCCTGATTTGGCGTATCTGTGAGCCTGCCTTGGCTTGAGTTGTGAGTCTGATTTGGCATATCAGTGAGCCTGCTTTAGCTTATTTTTGAGCCTGATTGGGCATGTTTCAAGTCCTTTTTGGTGTCGGCTCGTTTTGGGCCTGTAATATAATTTTTTCAATTCTTCTTTGCGCGAATATTTTGCTTAGCGCCTCCCTTGTTCAATGTTTTTTGTTCAGTTAAGTAAATAACGCTGTAGTTGTTTTATTTTTACGCTATTTCCTTTTATTTCAGTTGCCCTAAATTCCAGGTTATGGCTTGAAACAGCCCCCTTGACTGATTCTTCGCTGAGGTACACAGTTCCAGGCCTGACTGGTTTGCAGTTGGATGCTAACGTTCCATCCACAGTCTTGAAGATACGGGTCTGGCTTATTGTGGTGGCGTGAGTGGGCTTTATAGAAGACTGCCTTTGCATGTCTCATTGTATCTATCTAAGTTAGCTTAGCGTTCTGTGGATAACACTGGCGCATCTTATTTAGAATCTGCTGTTTACAGTATAAATTGGGGCCATGCAGTGGGTGGTATTTAAGTTTGTTCTGTTAGCCACGCCTTGCTTAAGTTTCCCTTTAAATTAGAGGACGCCAAAAGAGGCTAGGCTTGCGCACCCAGTTTAGCCTCAGTAGCTGCTTTCTGTTAGTTTTGTCAGGCGATTGCTGCACATTTTGCCTCTAAATCGCGATGTTTTCCATCTAAAATATATACATGTAATAGTTTTATGTCGATTTATGTGTCCATGTAATCGCAAAGTAGAACTATTTTGAACTCTGAGGACTTGTCCCGTAGCTGTGACCTAGTGTTTTATCAAGTTCTCGCCTCAGTCCTCCTCTGCGTTTCCATTAGTTCGTAGAATTGTCCAAGCTCAATCTTAGGAGTACGGTATATTATACTTTCATTCTAGTGAAAGGGTTTCTTTATTCACGTTATTTGGGAGAAGAGTTTAACAGGCATATTAAGCCA
>OZ037781.1:26091736-26141736 GCA_964035525.1 Porites cylindrica | reverse complement strand
TGAAAATTCTGATTAGAGATTTTTTGCAGCTTCTTGTTAATTATGTAACTTGTTAATTAACTAACCTTAGTTATTTTTTCGTTTAGAACGTATCATGTTAACACAGAAAGACTGTCAAACTTTTTAAGTATATAAAATCGTTTCTTTTTTTGTTTTTTAATCACCGATGAATCAGGCGAGCAGTGAAGGGGCCAACCACTAGGGGGGTCTGGGGGCATGCTCCCCCAGAAAATGTTGAAATCTTGGTGCTCTGAAACGCCATTTCTAGTGTTCTGAGAGGACAAATTCTGTCCAAAATGTTCTCTAAATCAATTGTCCTTTTTATGCTTATTTTTATTGGCGTGACTTCGCGTAGAAGTAGTCAATTTTATTTTATACCAGTTGTGCGGTTTTTGAAATTGCTCTGGATATCACTTTCAGCTAAGTATACTCTGTGTGGTGTCATTGTATGAGTATCATAAGAATTCATTTGAAAATTTCAGAACAACTGTCGAAATCTGAAATTTTCCTATCCCGAATGCATATTAATCGGGATACGGGATTTTCGAGCAAAATCGGAAGGACCCCGACAAGATCAGGATGATTAAAGAGTCTTCACAGACATACTACATTTTATGGCCTCATTTGTGTTTAACAAGGGTTAAATGAGTTTCGTTTTTTTTCTTACATACTTCTTACGTACTTCTTTCAAGTTTTCCAGTATGCAATCAGTGGAATGTGCTCTTAAAACTTGTTAACGTGCAGCGTAAAAATACCCCTGAACTAATGAATGATGGGATCTGGTGTGAACTGATAGTATGTGCCTTGCACCGGTACGGTTCTTGTGTCAATCCCCTGGGGACTGCACGTGGTCAATCGCACTCGAACTTCATGCTATTTTAGTTGAAAACGTTGCTGATTGGTCTTTTCATATCATGGGGAGTTCAGCTGTTTTCAAGTGTCAAAATACATAGAATACAGCGCATACGCTGGGTGCATATCACTGTATGTCTATAGTTTGATAACACGTAATATCAGGAGCCTATCAATTGGAGCCTCCATCTCCCATACATGCCCTTGGAGTCAACCCATTCTCGACTGACTTCGCGCGCCGACGGTGGGAAGAGCCAATCACAACAACGAAATGACACTGCTATTGTACTTCATCGAACAGCAGGAAATTCGGTGTTGACAGGCCAAACACAATCATAAGCTAGTGAAACGTGACTTTCGCCTTTTCATCCCTCAGAGATTTTCTTTCTTTTCTTTCTAGTGGGTAGATTATACTGTGGAGAGTTTTACACTCTGATTATGTTAATCTTCATATTGGTTGCTTGTGTCACAGTTAGAGGCCATGAAGCTGGTCTGTTACATGCATAATGATTAACTACTAACTGCAGTCTGTAGTTCTGACAGGATTCGTTTTCTTTAGCCAATTTTTTTGAGCGTTAAGGTTCTTATTTCGGCTAAATGACTCAATATCAATCAAATTTCTAGTTTTTCAAGGCTTTTTTTTTTCGAAATGCGTTTAACTGAATGAATACTTGTAGTCCTTGTGGTTGTTTTGTCCGTCAGCTAGTGTGATGATTCCCTGCTATGTTTTGTAACGCCGGGCCCAGCCATTGTTTTCTTGCAAAAAAAGTGATCTACAGATGCGAATTCGGAGGGAAGGATTAAGCCTAAACTTCTGCATTAACTGCTGAGAATTGTCCTGTTAGTCAGTTATAATTCTTTTGGCGTAGATACAATCCATTTTGTTTTTCTTGAGATAAGTGGGTCTTTGCACTGGAGCGCGATGTCACAAATTCCTGCGTTAGCAAATTATTCACGGTCGAGCAACTGTTGTCTTCTGTTCAACTTTTCAAGTGCCAGTTTTATCAGGCAACTCTCATGGTGGTACAAGTCAGTTGTAAAGGAAGACTGCAATTTCTCAATTTTCGGAAATGAAGCATTCCTCGTTAGTTGCTACTTAGGTCACCGCTTTTGCATGCGGTGCTTAACTGGCGAAATCCACTCCACGGTGATGACAAAAATCAAATGATCCTGGCACTTTTTAACCTGAGATCAGGCCCAATTTGAGCTGTTCTCATACATTCTCTCTAACGGTTTCGCCTTGCCCGCCGGAATGTAATTTTCAAAGCGAAACGAAAATAGAGCCTGATCTCAGGTTAGGCACTTTTTCGGCGCTGATCATCGAAAAGTTCCAAATCGTCCACAGAACGCTTAATCATCGACTCTTTTCATGCTTAAATGTGGGATGTAAAGCGGCCAAACAAAACAAAACAAAACAAAAACACTCGCAAAGATAACCTTTCCGTGACCCTCAGTTCGCTGCCTTTGTCCCATCGCTTCATGCTCAGTCTCAGTCGGGTAATTCATTAACTTTTATTTCATGATACCCAGATCCCAGTAGCTGTAAAATTGTAAAAATGGACGTGTAGTGCAAAAGGAAAACGGTCGAAGGACGGGCTAATGAGTTCGACTTCATCCAACTTCATTTTTTTTCACGGTGACATACGAGACTCACGGAAATATGACGCTTTTCGCCGGAAACAAGCCGTTCTATTTATAAATCTACTCGGGAAAGGGTTGACTCAAGAAATTAATGGAGATGGAGGCTCCATTTGATGGGCTCCTGGTAATATCAAATCTTTGCTCATTGTCCCGAAAATATCTCATATTTCCCGAAAAATTTCCCAGGTTTCCCGATTCCCGGCTAAAATCTTCAGATTCCGGGAATAAATTTGTTTTTCTCCCGAAACAGCCCTTGTTAGAGCTGTCACCCCCCGTGTTTACTCACACTATTTCATATTTCATTCGGACAGAATCGATCATTGGATACGGAATTATTTTACGGCCAACGAGGCACGTATAGGCAAGTATCCAATGCGCGCTCTCGTGGAATAATTGCCGATTATTGTGTATTCAATTCAATGCAACATCAAAAGGGTCTATAATGCGAGCATCATTATTGCCACTTCCTTCTGGTCTGGAATAATATTTGCATTTTCCTTATTTTAGGTACCAGCTGAGAGAGCTTCAAGGGGCTACGTGACGAGGATATTGCTGTTCTAGGTCAATTTCTATCGTAACATAAACCCCGGCTTTAAAACCAATACTGGGGGGCCAGACTAGGGGAGCTGATTCAAGCTACCTAAACATGTTTAATTAAACCATGTTTTAAAAAATTAAAACGGACACGACTGAAAAACAGGAACACAGGTCTTTTTTTTTTTTTTACACAGGATGCGGTCAGTAATAAAATTCAACGCGTTTTGTAATTTGCAATAACGTTTCCATCAACATAAGGTGTTTTATGAAGGAAAGAATCTTTATACCGTGTTTGACTAAACAGCTTTAATTTTAAACATAGACCGATCAATATGGAAAACCTTGAAAATAAAATCGAGGAAACAAAGCAATCAATGGTTTATAAAGCTTAGCTTTGTCTGGTAAGCTATCTTTCCTTTAACTTTTTTTTTTAATGAAAAAACAAAGGTTGGTTTTCTGTTGGGGTCTTAAAAAAAGGATTTTTTTTTTCTAATTTGGTGGATCTTACTTTGAACAAGCGTCTTTTTCAAATGCATAGGATAGGATGTAAATAGCTCGTTTCAAACGGGAAGACGAAGTTGTATTGTTACAGCAAGTTGGCAGTTAATACAAATTTGACTTTATACCATTTGCTTCATAAACAAATAGAGGCGAAAGTTAAATGTTTATTTAACAATTAGTTCATGCGTCAGCGTGCTTATGTCAAGATATCACTGAGGCATACGGGAAGTTTAAGGCGTGAGAGTTGCTCCAGTCGCAAATGGAAAGGCAAAGTTGTATTGTTATATCAAGTTATACGAACTAGTTAATACAGAATTGACGAATTACACCGTCTACACCAATATCAAATAGAGGCAAAATTCAGTGAAAGTTAGCTTAGGGAGAAAGTAGAACTTAGCTCAGGGAATAAACAATTTTTCAGACGTTTTTAGTAAATTAAACTACAAACAGGTGTGCCACCATAAATGTTAATGGCACGCCAATCATAACTATATTTTAGTAGCCTTTTCTTGAAATGAAAATTCATCAATGGGTCCGTAAATTTGGCTTTGACGCAAATGCAACAGTTTTGACATTGACATGTGGCACTAGTGCGGAAGTCTCTAATGTCTCATTCGGTTTATTTATATTTTCATATTTTATTCGGAAAGAATCGGTCATTGATATTTTATGGGTGTTTTTAATAACACAATCATTCCACTCCCGCGTCCTGGATATGGAATATTATTATATTGACCAACGAGGCATCACTACAGGCAAGCATCCAACGCGCTTTCTCGTGGAATAATTGTTGACTATTGTCTATTCAATTCAATGCAACATAAAATGGATCTATAATGATAGCATGATTATTGCCACTTCCTTCTGGTCAGGAATAATATTTGCATTTTCTTTATTTTAGGTACCATCTGAGAGAGCTTGAAGGGGCTACGTCATTAGGATATTGCTGTTCTAGGTAATTTCTTTGCTTAATTATAAGAAAATATCGTGACATAAACCCCGGCTTTAAAACCAATACTGAGGGGCTAGGCTAGGGAAGCCATCCAGCAGAACAATCGTGAAGCGAAGTAGTTGAAAATGAATAAAAAGACACCGAGAATGTTTACCATTGTATAAAAACCATGTTATTGTGCACAAGCAAATGGGCAGCCTCTATCAACGCCTATTGGAAGAATTTATTCAACATTTTGATATGAATCTAGCTATTGAATTTAGATTGACAGTTAGATTGAACTATTATAGCTTTACTTACATAATAATTGGTAGAATATAAAGGACAAAGAACCGCCAGAAGGTGTTTTCAAGCGAAAAGACTTGCCGAAGAACCAGCAAGCATGAACACAACAGCAAACGGATCAAGTTCCTCGAGCTGCTCCAGTCTGATAAATCCAGAAGCACTAAAAGTTGGAGAAACAGTTGCTTATAGTTTAATCCTTGTAGTCTCGCTGGGTGGAAATTCTCTCATCGTATTAATTGTTTACAAAACACCAACTTTGAGAAAACCGATAAATATGTTGATCGCAAATATGGCCATGTCCGACCTGCTGTATCCAATATTCTTGTGCCCCGTTCGGCTGGCAGATTTGCACGCTGGCTCATGGCTTATTGGTGGTACTCTTGGTCAGGCCTTGTGCAAGATACACCCTTTTCTTGGTGAAATTTCCATGGTAGTGTCGATTCAGAGCCTGGTTCTGATAACAGTGGATCGATATGCAGCTGTTGTAGTTCCACTCCGTTCACCCCTCATCGGTCGCAAGGTGTGTAGCTGTTTGATTGTTGGTACATGGATACTCGCAGCAGCCTTTTGTTGGCCATATTTGTTTAACTTCAATCTTGTTGAATACCAAGAAGGAAAGAGGTGCATTCATCAGTGGGAGGTGATCTTCGGAGAGAAAAGCTCACTTGGTATTTACCTCCTATCAGCTTGTATCTTGTTCTTTTACATCCCTTTTGTGGTCTTGGTGATACTTTACTCCATCATACTGATCAAGCTTAAAAAGCAAGCCCATCCAGGTGAACAGTCAGCCAGCGCTGAGGAACAGAGGACAAGAAGAAACAGAAATGTCCTTAAGATGACCATTGCTATCGTTGTAACGTTTTTCATTTGCTGGATACCCTTTTCCATTCAGGTAGTAACAATTTATTTTGTACCAAAAATCACTTTGGATTGTAAGTTTCGGGTATCTTCTTTTGTCGCCTTGTTTCTGGCTTACACAAACTGTGCTATCAACCCAATTATCTGCCTTACCTTTAGTAGTAACTATCGCCAAGCTCTTAGGAGACTTGTGAATTGCTGTGGTGCAGTGCAAGGTCAAGTGAAATCTAGGCCTGATCGAAGTGATTCTTGAAAAAAGCGACCAATATTAATGACTTTACTGTAAAAGTTAATAATACCGAAAATTAATGCAGCATGCAATCTCTCTTGGGACGGTTGTAATACCCAGGAGAAATGGAGTTGGTAGGTGGTAGGGCGGGGGGGGGGGGGGGGGGGGGGGATAAGGTGCATTATGGGAGATGTGCAGGTGGCGAATAAGAGATTTACCGAGCGCCGGTAAACTGTTTAAAATGCGGGTTACCCTGAACTCGAAGCCGAGTATGAGATTCAGCTAGCTTTCTCGCTTTCGAGAAAAAATGTTTTTTTCTCTGTTTCAGCGGTAGCTTTTTCTGTGGAATGCCTTATTTTCCTTTATCGTTTATATGCTGAGTCTATTGTCACTGCATGGCGAAGTGATCCGCCACTTGTTTTTTCAGTGTTGTTGTTGTTGTTGTTATTGTGAAAACGTGCCGGCGTAAGGAAATGGCGCCATTATTTCATTTTACTTGCAAACATTCTGCTCCCTAGAGCAGTATTTGGAATATATTTTACTTATTTCAGAACTGGAATAGCAGGTCAGTAGAACGGCGGATTCTCGGGATTATTCTATGTATTCCTATTGATATCAAGCCAAGTTAGAATTAGTGTTGGTTCTGTTGTTTTTAAAAGTGAGAATTAGAAACGTGTAAAAAAGAGTAGTAAAAAGAGACGTGCCATCGTAAATATTAATAGTTGGATCATAATTATCCGCTTTTGTATAAATGGTTATTGGATGTTGTACATACAACCTTAACAAGCTTAACTGTATATATATAGCTATTCCGCCGCGAAATTACTTCAGCTTTCTTAGGCCGGCCTTAATCACTTTGATTGCTATAATGACTTTCTGATTGCATTTTGTTTCTGAGCTCAACGATTTAGTGAATAAAATTTAATTAATTAATTTTGTAGTGGACATTGCTTTGCTCTACTGAGTAATTGCGACTTGTCATTTGTGTGTATATGTTTTATCCCGGCAAATTTGATCTCTTTGATCACAGTATTCTATTTGTCTTCCCTCTTGCATTAGTTATTTTCCCTTCTAGGGCGCCATTTTACTGATCAGAATGTATTCAATCGATTGCATAAATGTACGCTCAATAAAGATGAAACCGAATTTCTTTGTCAATATGGTCTATCAAATGTGTTATTTTAACTCTTTTACAGTATCTAATTCTACTGACTATTCAATGTTAAATTTATATTTTCTTGTAACCTATTCTTTTTAGTTATATTAACGAGAAGTATCTAAAAAAATGGGTTCTCTGAGATGCATCCCGGGTAGTTTTTTAAATCGTTGAATTACCTACTTTGAAATGGTCTCTAATTAAATGAAGTGTGTTATTTCAACCAAATATGTTAGTCATTCTTACTTAAAAGAAACTGGTTACAACTACCATTTACGAATATTTAAAACAACATAATATTGAACTAAAAACAACCAAACAGAAAAGTCAAAATAACCCTGTTAATATTTGTTTTAACTGCTTTTAAATTAGTTATTTCAAATCAAAAGAATCCAGTTATTTCAAGCCAATCTGTCTAAAACAACACGATTCTCTCAGATGCATTTTGCAACAATTTTTATTGTTGCAAATTTTACAGTGTGGGTCGTTTCCGTGGCTGTTAACTCGCCATATTTGTTCCGTCGCAGCAAGAGTTGTTAGGTACTCTTCTGTGGGATTGGTCTGTGGAGTGAGCTGGTACTTTTTGAATTCCTATAGAGGGTATTACACGGTGACGAGAAGACATGAATTTTATTTTCGAGTGGCAAAGCAATATTTTACGAACGAGCCCAGCGAGTTAGTAAAATATTGTT
Organism: Porites cylindrica; assembly: GCA_964035525.1. Lineage (NCBI taxonomy): Eukaryota > Metazoa > Cnidaria > Anthozoa > Scleractinia > Poritidae > Porites > Porites cylindrica. The sequence continues at coordinate 26,134,033 of OZ037781.1, read as the reverse complement.
TTGCCACTCGAAAATAAAATTCATATCTTCAAGCCGCCGTGTAATGTTCTTTTCATTATATAGACAAACTGACATCGATAAAATGATTACCAAAATTACGTCATCGATAAACTCACGTGTGAGATTATGGAAATAAACCACTCGGGTCCCGGATGTAGTTTTTATGAATTTTACGAGTGGTATATGTTACAGTAAAGCACTCGTGTCTATATAATAAACTGGCATAATATACTGTGTTTTTTTACATTCCCATTATCCTGTCGGTCATTGTTTACCCATCACCCTGATCAAGCTTTAAAATCTACGGGTTCAACCTGTCGAGCAGACAACGATAGTAGAGCAGCGTAGTAGAGAAGAAACAGTACCATTTTCATGCATTGTACTGCTAGCGTCGGAGAATGGTTTATACCTTTTTTGACTAAACAGCTTTTAAACATAGGCCGATCAATATGAGGATCTTCGAAATAAAATGGATAAAAAAAAAGACTTAATGGTCTATGAAATTTATCTTTGTCTGGTAAGCTGTCTTTCCCTTACCTTTTTTTAATTGAAAAAACAAAGGTTGGTTTTCAGTTACGGTCTTAAAAAAATATTTTTGTTTTTAATTTGGTGGACCTTACTTTGAACAAGCGTCTCTTAACAAATACATAATTAGCGCGTTTTCAAACGGGAAGACGCAGTTGTACCGTTATAGAAAGTTGGCAATGAATACAAATATGACTTCACACCATTTGCGCCATTAACAAATAGAGGCGAAAGTTAAAATGTTTATTTAACAATTAGTCCATGCGCCAGCGTGCGTATGTCAAGATACTACTGAAGCAAACGGAAAGTTTGGGGCGTGAGAGTTGCTCTACTCGGAGATGGAAAGGCAAAGCTGTATCGTTATATCAAGTTAAGCACTAGTTAATAGAGAATTGACTTTGCACTGTCTTCGCCGATATCAAATAGAGGCTAAAAGTCAGTGAAAGTTAGCTCGGGGAAAAATATTTTGTTTCAGATGTTTTTAGTCAAATAACTACGAACAGGTGTGCCACCATCAATGTTAATGGTCGTAACTATGTGTGGCGTTTTTCTAGAAATGAGTACGTAATATTCATCAATAGGCCCGTTCGCGCTGACGCAAAATGCAAAAGTTTTCATAGAGACATGTAGCACTAGTGTGAAAGTCTCTAACGTCTTTTTCGGTTTATTCCTATTTATTCATATTTTTTTCGGAAACAAACGATCATTGGCTAATGAGATTAGCTGTGGAATAATTGTTGATTATTGTGTATTCAATTTCATGCAACATCAAATGGGTCTCTAACGATAGCATCATTATTGCCACTTCTTTCTGGAATAATATTTGCATTTTCCTTATTTTAGGTACCAGCTGCATGAGAGAGCTTGAAGGGGCTACGTCACAAGGATGTTGCTGCTCTAGGTCAATTTCTTTGCTTAACTATAAGAAAATATCGTGACATAAACCCCGGCTTTAAAACCAATACCTAGGGGCCACGCTAGGGGAGTCCTCCAGCAGAACAATCGTGAAGCGAAGTAGTTGAAAATGAATAAAACGTGACCGAGAATGTTTACCATTGTATAAAAACCATGGAAGAATATATTCAACATTTTGATATGGATCTAGCTGTTTAATTTAGATTGACAATTAGATTGAAATATCATAGCTTTACTTACGTAATAATTAGTAGAATATAAAGGACAAAGAACCGCCAGAAGGTGTTTTCAAGCGAAAAGACTTGCCGAAGAACCAGCAAGCATGAACACAACAGCAAACGGATCAAGTTCCTCGAGCTGCTCCAGTCTGATAAATCCAGAAGCACTAAAAGTTGGAGAAACAGTTGCTTATAGTTTAATCCTTGTAGTCTCGCTGGGTGGAAATTCTCTCATCGTATTAATTGTTTACAAAACACCAACTTTGAGAAAACCGATAAATATGTTGATCGCAAATATGGCCATGTCCGACCTGCTGTATCCAATATTCTTGTGCCCCGTTCGGCTGGTAGATTTGCACGCTGGCTCGTGGCTTATTGGTGGTACTCTTGGTCAGGCCTTGTGCAAGATACACCCTTTTCTTGGTGAAATTTCCATGGTAGTGTCGATTCAGAGCCTGGTTCTGATAACAGTGGATCGATATGCAGCTGTTGTAGTTCCACTACGCTCACCCCTCATCAGTCGCAAGGTGTGTCGCTGTTTGATTGTTGGTACATGGATACTCGCAGTGCCCTTTTGTTGGCCATATTTGTTTAACTTCAATCTTGTTGAATACCAAGACGGAAAGACGTGCATGAATCAGTGGGAGGTGATCTTCGGAGAGAAAAGCTCATTTGGTATTTACCTCCTATCAGCTTGTATCTTGTTCTTTTACATCCCTTTTGTGGTCTTAATGATACTTTACTCCATCATCCTGATCAGGCTTAAAAAGCAAGCCCACCCAGGTGAACAGTCAGCCAACGCTGAGGAACAGAGAACAAGAAGAAACAGAAAAGTGCTCAAGATGACCGTTGCTATCGTTACAGCGTTTTTCATTTGCTGGATACCCTCTTCCATTCATCTAGTAACATTTTATTTTGTACCAGAAAACACTTTGGATTGTAAGTTTTGGGTATCTTATAATGTCGCCGTGTTTATGGCTTACACATACTGTGCTATCAATCCGATTATCTGCCTTACCTTTAGCAGTAACTATCGCCAAGCTCTTAGGAGACTTGTGAATTGCTGTGGTGCAGTGCAAGGTTAAGAGAAATCTAGGTCTGCAGTGGCGGATCCAGACATTCAGATAAGGGAAGGGGGGGGGGGGGGGGGGAGGTCATCCAGACCCTGAGATAAGTAAGGGGGGCGCAGTCTCTAAAAAAATTTTTTTTCGGCTCTTCAGGCCTCAGTTTGATCTAAAAATAAGAGGGGGGGGGGGGGGGGAGTTAGGGAGTCTCCCCTGGATCCGCCACTGGTCTGACCGAAGTGATTCTTTAAAAAAGCGACCAATATTAATAACTTTACTGTAAAAGCTAATAATACCGAAAATTAATGCAGCATGCAATTTCTGTTAGGACGGCTGTAATACCCAGGAGAAATGGACAAAACATGAAATGGAACATAAAATGTAATATGACATGAATCTAATTCAGTCATGGCTGTCAGCAAACAAATTAACTTTGAATGTTAAGAGCACTAAAGACATGTTTATAGGGAGCCAATTTAAGTTATCTCAAGTGAGGGAAGGACCATTAGAAAACCTTATGGGGGGGGGGGGGAGGGGGCGAAGTACAAAAAAAAAAATATTCGCGCAAGGGAAAATTAAATGAAAAAAAATTGTGCACGCCAATTAATGCAAAAAAATATTCATGCTATGGCCTAAAAAAAATTCATGCAAGGAATTTGATAACGAAAAAAATTCCTGCTGCTCGAAAATCCCCCCCCCCCCCCACCCTCACATAACTTTTCTAATGGTCGGCCCCTAAATAGTGATTTAACAGTCAAAGTTAATAATACACCGTTAGAAAGAGTAATTAAACATAAATCTCTTGGAGTTCAAATTGATGAATCTTTGAACTCACTGGCGCCCACACATACCATTTCAAAGAAAATGTCCGCTGGTCTTGCTATCTTAAAGCGTGTAAGTCACTTTATACCATTTGATACTAGAGTGAATATGTACAATGCACTGGTAATGGCATATTTTATCAGTAAGGGACTAGCAGAAAAACTTCAAAAGATGCAGAATAGGGCTGCTAGAATTCTCACATTTTCTAACTATGAGGTTCGCTCAAGTGTTTTGTTGGATGAGCTGGCTTGGCTGGGAAAGGTTAGAATAAGTAAGACTTAAACAGTTTGCTTTGAAAATGTATAAAATCTATAATGATCTTTCCCTGTCATTTCTGAGGCGGATCTTTACCAACACCTCAAATGTACACTCCCACAATCTTAGAAATTCGGAGTTAAATTACTATGTCCCCAGACCCAGAACTGAGTCTGCAAAAGGGAGCCTACACTACAGAGGATCTGTTCTGTGGAACAAGATTTCTTCAGAGATTAGAAACCTTCCTAGTTTAAATGTTTTCAAAACTTCATTTCATGGGAAAGATAATCTTAATACACTATGACTCATTGTAACTCTTATCATTTTAATATAAGTTTTTGTATTTTTAACTTTATTGTCAAGTAGTTTCTTAGAGTATTTTAGTATAATTTTACACACGATTCCCAGGAAGACCATGTAAAAGTGATACGATTTCGTGTATAAATAAATATTGATGATGATGATGATGATGGAGTTGGTGGGGGGACGGGGGGACGGGGGGACGGGGGGGGAATAAGGTGCATTATGGGAGACGTGTAACCGGTGAATAAGAGATTTACCGAGCGCCTGTAAACTGTTTGAAATGCGGGTTACCCTGAACTCGAAGCCGAGTATGAAATTCAGTAGTTACCTTTCTGGCTTCTCTTTTTGAGGAAAAATGGTATACGTAGGGGTGTTTTTTTCTCTGTTTCAGCGGTAGCTTTTGAATCGATAGACGTACTTTAGTTGGATAATCCTTTTGCTAGAAATTTCTGCGCAACATTTGTTATATTTTTCTGCATTTGTTGTTTAAATTTATTAAATCAACACATTTTAACCCTATTCAGACTAGACTTTTTTGGTCAATCGGTGACTGGGGGGGGGCTCCTCGGACCCCCCCCCCCCCCCCCCCCCCCCCTCTGTATCTCTGGAACCAATAATGCTAGGGTCATTAAATTTACACACAATGATCATCTCCATACAAAGAAGCCCCACACCCAGTTTTGAATTGCCACGCCCAATGATGACGTCACAGTGATGTCATATTTCGATTTTTTAATGTTTCTTATTATTTTTTCACTTAGATACGTAAAATATCAATAATATTGGTAAAGTCATCTCTTTGTTATCCTTTCTTATGAACTAGTAACAAGGAAACACTTGTACAGCGAGAAAAAGCAATAGGAAGCAATAAAATCTAAAATTTGAAGTGGTTGTCCGCCATCTTGGATCCGCCATCTTGGATTTCCGTTTTTCTGTTAAAATTATAACTTAAAGCAACTTTCAAAGGGGAAAAAGCTCAGAATGTATAAAAGAAGTATCAAACTAATGTTTATTACCCAAACAAATGACTTTGGAAGTGTTATTTGGAAAATAGAGCAGCATATTTGTCAAAGCAAAAAAGTGACAAATTTTACCCCACCCCTCCCCCCCCAAATATTCCATGTTGAAACATTTTGATGTAATTCAAAAACTAGTCCCAAGCAAAGACCATTTTAACAACAAAAAGCACTATAAGTGTAAAAACGCGATCTTAAAACAAAAAAATCGCCATTTTTAAAATTTTCCAAAACGTATGTGTCAGAAACTGGTTGCCATGGCAACATGATTAATCACATGGACATGGTAATTATACCAAAATGTTCCTAGATAAATTTTAGGAAAAGTTAGAAAATTTGAACGTCATAGCTCTTTCGGTGTAGGAGTTATCACGATTTTGCCGGAGGGGGGGGTTCGAAAAGCCCCCCCCCCCAGTCTGAATAGGGTTAACGCACTATTTAGCAATAGACCTATTTACCGATACGGCGGCCATATTGAATTTATTCGATTTAAGGAGTATTATAGGATGTCCAGGGGGCATGAGCGCATTTCGTTTGTATTTTCGAGCGCTTTTCGAGACATTTTTCCTGAAAGTTTTCGTAGAATAAGATTCTAAAGGGAAAAAAGATCCTTGTGCCGTGTTTGGATGCAATAATGATCGTCTTTTTCTAGTTTACTATTAGAAATATGGTCTTTCACTGTATTTTTCTCGGGAAAAAAGGTGGTCATTATTACATCCAAACACGGCACAAGGATCTTTTTTCCCACTACAACCTTATTCTAAGAGAATTTTAAGAAAAAGTGTCCCAAAAAGCGCTCGAAAATACAGAGGAAATGTGGTCATGCCCCCTAGGCAACCTATAATACACCTTAAATTGAATTAAATCAATATGGCTGCCGTCAGGAGCCAAGTAATCGGCTCCTGCTGCCGTGTCGGTAAAAAAGGTCTATTGTATTGAAATGAGATACTCCGGGGACGTTTGAATCTGTTCAAAGCACTCACGGCACGAAGCAAAGCACGATTTTAGAAGGATCAAAGTATTTAGTGCAGTTAATAGCATGATTTGAAGTGATATTTGGCATAAATGCCACTAGTGATATTTTAAAATTGTTATTCGTAATTTTGAAACAATTTTGAATGATCGCGGGTGGTATTTATAAACAATTATTGGATGAGGTTTTTGTGATATCCGGAATAATCAAGGTCGAGGCAAGTGTTATCAGCCGAAGCCGAAGGCTAAGGCGGATAACACTAACCGAGACCTTGATTATTCCGGATATCACAAAAACCGAATCTAATAATTGTTTTATTATACTTTATCTTCAAGTAATTTCTCAATTTCTTGCTGGGTCGATGAAGCGAATCGAGAAGCCATTTTTACTTCGCTGTCCGCGAACTTGACATTGCTGTCCGTGCACTTGACATTGCTCTTGGAAATCATGCATTGCGCGCCCAACCTACAGATTATTCACTAATCTGTAGGTACAGATTAGTGAATAATCTGTAGGTTGCGCTGTTTCCCAGAATTAACTGTAGGCTTTTAGCCAATGAGAAGGCAGATGGTGACTACAATGTATAATAATGCCAAATATCACGTACAAATTATGCTATTATTTGTTTGTTGTACAACCCATGGCCACAAAAGTTTTCATGTAGGTATTTCAAATTAGGCTGAAATACCACTGCTCTAAGCCGATCAAATTGCAGAAATTTCTCGTGTAGTAGTACAAGTATAGGTAATAGCAAGATTTGTAGTGATATTTGGCATAAATACCACTAGTGATATTTTGAAATTGTTATACGCAGCCACAGTGGATCACACTTCGACGGTTGTCATATTGAAATTCGTCAAAGATCACACTGACCGCATGCGGTTTTTAGGTTCTAGTTTTTTGGTAATTATTAACCAGGACAAAAATTAACGTAATGCCTTTTATCAAGTTTAGTTCGGCATATCTTACAAGATAAATCACGCTGCATGTTCATATGTGGTTTCACGGATTACGTTCGTATTATCGAAAATTTTACGCGTCACACGCTAAATTTGGGCCTAACCATGCGTTTCACATAAACCCTTTGTTACCCTCAAAAATTATCATGTACGGATTTGAAGATAACCTCGTATATCCTTGCTATCCGTAGGAAAAGACGACAGGAAATTTAATTAACTTTAATTGATGAAAAGACATGTTTTTTCGTTTTGAAAAGACCATAACTCGCCATGGCCCCTTTAAAAGCTATGACAGGAGGGCAGGTTAGCCCTCTAATAAAACAATCGTGAAATGATCAATACTTGGAAATTAAAAAAACAAGGCCAAGGATGATTATCACTTTTATTACAGAAACCATTTTCTTGTCTCAATACAATTAAAATGAACGGAAAAAAAAAAACGTTTTTTTTTTTTAATTTTTCGGCACTATTACTAGGTAAGTCATTTAGTGAAATTTCAGCAAATAAACAGCTTTATTATTAAACTTTTACTGGGAGTATTTATTCTACGTTCTGACATAGGCCCATCGACCTATAGAATTTAGATTGAAATCATAGCGGGGCTCCCAACCTCCCAACCTGGTCGACCTCTTTTCGTTTGGTTTTCACGTGATTGACCGAGCGTACGTACGCGTCTACAGATTGTACGGGTGGGGTAGGGGAGACTGTCAAAAGGACGGAAGGGGTGTCTCAGACGTGTCTTGGCAAGTCCACATCTTTTATGGTTACCGAACATTCACACTATGGTTTGACAGCTGTCAAAACAGGATAGCCACTGACCAGTATCACATGACCATATCGCGGGCTCATTTGCCAATTCATCAAGGTGACGTGATTTATTTGGAAGATGTCCGCTGCCCAGTTAATTGTTTTACTAGATCGCGATCAATGTTCAATCCCGTACTTTCTAGCTAGCATTGGAGCACAGGAAAACTGCTAATGCAAGCATATTGGACATCTATGTTGTGATCAATTGGCAGCTGTCAAAACATAGTATCCGCTGCCCTGTATCACTTGACCGTACTGCGGGCTCGGGTGTCGACCCATCGAGGCCAAGTATTTAGGCCAAGTTATCCGTTGACAAGTTACTACTTTTCAAATGATCGCAGGCTCAAGTTTAATTTTTTTACAATCCATTTGACATATGCTGTGTTTATGTGCCGCACAATTAAAAGTTTGATTTCAAACTGACCTCGGACGCGAAAATTCAGCCAGCTATTTAAGGCAGGGAAGACAATTGCTTTTGACGTTGCTCACCATAGTCATGTGTTGGTCACGCTCAAGGTCCAATTTTTATGCTCTGATTGGTCAAAATTGGACAGGTGAGTTCATGCCGAAAATTTATGTAGCATCTCGAATCTTGTTTACTTTGACAGTTGAAGCGTACAGAGTTTTGTGTCAACTTTTGATGTTTTTAACCGCTCTTTCCACTGGATGTACAAAGTGAAATTCAGCTGTTATTCATGGCTAGTGTGTTTATTGGGTTTTTGGTTGAGAAATACGTCACTTGTCAAAGCTGGAAATCCGATTTCAGATGGCATGGTTTTCGTTTTACGCCTTGCTTGATGCGTACATGTCAGAAGAGGGTTGAAAGTCTGAAGCGACACTGCTGGCCTTACTTGATACCTTTCAGGGGCTGCATCTCGAATGGTAAGCCTGAGTAATTATTGTATTGATGTTTGTTTTTTTAACTCTAATTTAATGAAGCCGAGCGTAGTTTTTTATGTGGCTATTTAGTTCGTGCACGTTTGTAAGATTTGAGACAACGATCTGACCGAGTATCAGGTTTGATATAAGCTTAAAGAAATTTAAGAAGCCCTTAGACATTTTCTCACTGCAAATAGACAGAAAAGGTTCCAAAGAATATCTAGTTATGATTCTGGCTGTAAAAGAAAGCTTTGAGCGATTTTATTGCCTCGAGTTTATCTTTGAAAAAGCAAACACCGGGAAGCCAGCTTAAAACAAAAAAATTAAGCTTTTTCAAGCTAATGAAAGCTTGAAGACCCAGGATTTTTGTAGACACTTTAACACTTGTCCTCGTTAATGAAAATTGTTGTCTCTGTATATGTTTCACCGAATTATATTTCTTTTATTGATTGTTAGTAGTCTCTCATGTAATTTTAATCGCTGTGCCGTTTGTTTTCAGTCGTTCAGTGAACGTCGCTTCCAGGAGTACTCAAAATACCGTGCGTATCAAACGCTTTTGAAGATTACACATCGATAAAACCGCTAAATAAAAAATATTATTATTATATTGGAGCGTAACTCTATTAATGTTCATTCAAACACTCGACCACAGCTCGCACTGCAAAAGTGAGAACCGGCTGGGCGTATAGGTGATTTTGGAAATTTTTTTAATGGTTTAGCTAAAAGACCACGCGTGCTTCGATCGTCCTTAATATTGAATGAGTGCAATTTTTATTGTAAAGTTGTGAAATACTGCTTTCTGTCCAAGGTCTGTATGCTAAAAACAGTGCCTCATAGTACTGTTTCACCTCAGGTGTGATACTATAAATGGTATGAAAGGTTGGTTTACACAAACCCAGATTTGCTGGCAAGTTTTTGGAAAGTAAACTTGTCGAACGCAAAAAATCGGCCTGATTTTTTTTCAGGCCTAATTAATCTACGGTGATCAACATCCATATTATGGCTCTTAAATGTGATCGAAGATGATTGCCAGTTTTTGGGTGTATATATGAGGCTATTAACGTGATGTAAGATTTGGTTCACTTTTGGGCTTTTGCAAATTATTTTTCTCTAAAACTACTTGGCTTTTCCCTCATGAATGTGCTATAAAGCTATTTGAACTGTGGAATACAAGTTTCTTGTTTGATTTAAATTGTATAAATTTATAAATGGGAGCCTCGCTTTTAGCCCTTGCTTAATCTATATATTACCATCGTTGAGGAGGAAGTATAATAGTATTATTACTTTATACAGATCAATAACGGGATCTGACCACGGTTATCAGACGGAGTATTAAACGTATAGCAGTATTTGAACGTAGGTGTTGTGGAAGCAGCAAAGACTCAAGAGAACAGACCCGTCGAGAAGTCAGCAAGCATAACTCAACAGAAAAGCTGCTCCAGTCTGATAAATCCAGAAGCAGGTCTGGAAAAATTGGAGCAACAGTTCCTCTCAGTCTGATCCTTGTTGTTTCGCTGGTTGGAAATTATTAAAAACTGAATCATTGGATAAAGCAATTCTAGAGCTCTGATTGGCTTAGCCATCATGGTATATGAGCAATTATACCATGCTCTCCAAATATGGTAACTGTACGCGTCTGCTTAAAGTTAAAAACAAGCTGAAAATATGTCTTTTACAAATAATAAAGTACGGAAGAATTCTCGATATTTTGCTGGCGTTTTTAATAAAACAATTATCTCACTCGCACTGGTTGGACATAAGATGATTATGATTATGGCCAACTCGGCTCTACGCGCCTCGTTGGCTAACTACCATCTCATATCCAACGCACACTCATGGAATAATTGTTAATTATAACAAAACAAAAGTTAAGCGCGCGCTCTGATTGGTCAGTTAGCCATCTACCATTTGCCCGTGGGTGCACGCCAAAACACTAAGCTAGCGCGGTAAAGTTGAGGCAAATTCAGCCAATCTCCTCTCCTGTCAGTAAAATGCACCGATGAAATGTACAAATGAAAAGTGGAAGTTAAAGAAAATACTCATTTGTCGTTTTGAAGAAAAACGTCAAAAGATCAAGCGACAAATTTGTCCTGGATGAATTTACCACTGTTTTCTTCGCGGCTAGGATCGGGCAGAAGAAAAACCAAATGAGCGAAGATTTAAGGCATATATTGTGTGCTTTTATAGGATGGGAAATCTGTTTTAAGATGGAAATTTATCAATTAGCATCGTGTTATTGGCGTTTTAGTCGAAATGATGTTAAATTCAAGTAGATTTTTTTGGAAACACGCTCAGATTCGAGACGGCTTTGTTGTGTTCTTATCGCATCGATTAAAAATTTTAGTTGAGTTACGGACACACCACGCTAGAACTGTAAAGCGAATTTCATTTGAGTACAGGAACATTTGGGTTTCAAATAAATTTTTCAAAAAATGACTTCTCTGTTGATTATTTTGTTTATGTTCATTCATAACTTACAGTAGTTCAAAGAACGGTCGTAAAACAACAGCATCTAAGTTGCTCACACATCGCTTCAGCGCCGGCCGTGTCGGCGAATTTTTTCAATTTTGACTTTCAGCTCGACTTCCCCGGACAAATTTCGTTACGAAGATAGTTAATTTCGTTTTAAAGTTAGTGCTCCCCTGTGATACCTTAAGGAAATATAGTCAATTTTTCTCATGTCTACTTTACGTTTATTGCAAAAATTGTTTTTTAGTCTTTTTTAGTTAGCGTTTAAGGTTGCACCTCTAGTTTTCCCTCAAACAATTTACTTAATAATTTAAGAGCAACTACACAAACGCCATGCATTCAGAATAACAACAAAAAAAAACCGTTTTGCAATTTACCCTAAGACAGCCTGATGAACAGCAAAAGGTGTAAAAGCCATTGCAGAACAGAATCGAAAGAAATCTCTTCTCGCGCGGTATTCTAAATTCAATATTTCCCACCAAAATTAAGGGCTACAATGCGCTTATTTCAAGAAGGTCGAATAAAACGACGGTTAATGAGAATTTATTATTCATTCAAAATATTTCCCCAATTCTGATTGGCTAAAAGCCCATTTTTAATTCACCATAACCAGTTACTGATGACCAAATTTGGAAGAATGTTGACTTTAACGAGGAACTGACGTAAAAAATGCAGCGTTTTCGCAGGTTAAGGCACCGTTAACCGAGAAGACCTGGGGACGAGGTTGAGTTGTTTTGGTTGTGAACTTAAAAAAATGGCGGACATTTCACTCGTTTCAAGAGTAAGAACTAGGCGAAACAATAGCTAAAAACACGGCAAGAACAGCTAGAAGACAACTCGAAGGGCGACATCTGCTATTTGGAGAATATTTGCGGAGCTGGACAAACCTAAACGCACACTATTGAAGATGAACTGAACATCGATGGATCGATGGAGGTAAGCATGTTTTAGCTATGTTTTTAAACTTGGAATTATTTTGAACGAATAATAAAACAGTTATTGAATTCGGCTTTCGTATCATATGAAGAATTATGGAGATCTCGGAGGGTGTTATCCGCCTCGGCCTACGGCGGACAACACCCTCCTCCACCTCCATAATTCTTCATAAGATACTCAGCCTCATTCATTAACTGTTAAATAACCTAATCCTTTTGATTCTTTCAAGTCCCAGTAGTTTTCATTGTGACCCATCTGGAACTCTTCTCTTCTTCATCAGAATTTTGACTTTTTGGAAAAGAAAATATAAGTATAAAGGGCATTATTGTTTTTATTCAGTTTCTCCTTTATAACTTTATATCCGAGTTTTATAACATTTTTCTGACAGGCATTTTGCGATAGGTGACCACTTTAATTGCACTATTTTGCTGTTTCGAAAATGAATAAAAAATGGTGTTTTATGTAGGAATTTCATCAGTAGCTATAAAATAAACAGAACATTACATGGCCGCCTGGGGATACGAATTTCATCTTCTCGTGCTGAAAGTATCTGTCACGAGTGAGTGAAGCAAACGAGTGAGAGATACTTTCAGCACGAGGAGATGAAATTCGTATGTAATATCCTCTATTTACATTGACAAGATTCCTCAAAGGTTCCACCAAAAGTAGACTTCACAATATTAAACTCAGCGATGGTTGAGTGCCATCATTTTCAGTAACTTTTAAAACTAACACGAACACACAAAAACAAAATTGTCGCAACGAGGTCCTCTTTAGAAGGAGAAGATGTCTTGTCTAGGTGCCCCGTGGTGCCTTATTCAAACTAACTAAACAAGTTTAATTAAACCATGTTTTAAAAAAATGAAAACGGACACGAAAAACAGGAACACAGGTTTTTCACAAGGTGCGGTAATTTGCAATAAAGTTGCCATCAACCCAAAATGTTTTTATGAAGAAAAAAAAATTATACCGTGTTTGACTAAACAGCTTTTAAACATAGACCGATCAATATGAAGAAATTCCAAAATGAAAGCGATAAAATAAAGCAATTGATGGTCTATAAAGCTTAGCTTTATCTGGTAAGCTGCGATCTTTCCTTTAACTTTTTTTTTATGAAAAAACAAAGATTGGTTTTCAGTTTTTTAATTTGGTGGACCTTACTTTGAAGAAGCGTCTTTTACAAAATGCATAGGATAGGAGGTAATTAGGGCGTTTTCACACGGGAAGACGAAGTTGCATCGTTATATAAAAATGTCAGTTAATACAAATATGAATTTATACCGTTTGTGTCATTAACAGAAAGAGGCGAAAGTTGAATGACTTGACAATGTTTATTTAACAATTATTTCATGCGTCAGCGTGCGTTTGTCAAGATATCAGGTAAGCGGTAAGTTTGGGGAGTGAGAGTTGCTCTTGTCGAAGACAGAATGGCAAAGTTCAAGTAATTTTCAATAAGGTCGAATAAAACGACGCTTGATGAGAATATAACCTAATCCTTTTGATTCTTTCAAGTCCCAGTAGTTTTCATTATGACCCATCTGGAACTCAGAATTCATTTCTTAAAATTGCTTAATATTTGCATTTATATTGACAATGTTCCTCAAAGGTTCCACCAAAAGTAGAATTCACAATATTAAACTCAGCGATGGTTGAGTGCTATCATTTTCAGTAACTTTTAAAACTAACACGAACACACAAAAACAAAATTGCCGCCGATAACGAGGTCCTCTTTAGAAGCAGAAGATGAGTTGTCTAGGTGCCCCGTGGTGCCTCATTCAAACTAACTAAACATGTTTAATTAAACCATGTTTTAAAAAATGAAAACGGACACGAAAAACAGGAACACAGGTCTTTACACAGGATGCGGTAATCAAATTCAACGCGTTTTGCAATTTGCAATAAAGTTGCCACCAACCTAAGGTGTTTTTATGAGAGAAAAAAATATATATACCCTGTTTGACTAAACAGCTATTAAACATAGACCGATCAATATGAAGAAATTCGAAAATAAAAGCGATAAAATAAAGCAATTGATGGTCTATAAAGCTTAGCTTTATCTGACAAGATGCGGTTTTTCCTTTAACTTTCTTTTTATGTAAAAACAAAGGTTGGTTTTCAGTTGGGGTCTTAGAAAAAAAGATATAATTTATTTTTAATTTGGTGGACCTTACTGTGAACAAGCGTCTTTTACAAATGCATAGGATAGGAGGTAATTAAGGCGTTTTCACACGGGAAGACGAAGTTGCATCGTTATAGAAAAATGTCAGTTAATACAAATATGACTTTATACCGTTTGCGTCGTTAACAAATAGAGGCCAAAGTTAAATGTTTATTTAACAATTAGTTCATGCGTCAGCGTGCGTATGTCAAGATACAGGCAAACGGGAGAGTTGCTCTAGTCGCAGATGGAATAGCAAAGTTCAAGTTAAGTAGTAGTTAATGCAGAATGACTTAACACTGTCTGCGCCAATAATAGAGGCAAAAGTCATTGAAAGATAGCTTAGGGAGAAAGTGAAAATTAGCTCAGGGAAAATAAATTTCTCAGTTGTTTTTAGTAAATCAACTACGAACAGGTGTACCAACATAAATGTTAATGATCACGCAGATCATAACTATTGGGGGCCTTTTCTTAAAATGAGTATTCATCAACAGGTCCGTTAATTTAGTGTTGGTGCAAATGCAAAAGTTTTGATATTGACATGTGGCACTAATGTGGAAGTTTCTAATGTCTCATTCGGTTTATTCATATTTATTCATATTTAATTCGGAAAGAATCGATCATTGATATTTTATGGGTGTTTTTGATAAAACAATCATTCCACTCCCGCTTCCTGGATATGGGACAACGAGACACGTATAGGCCAGTATCCAACGCGCGCTCTCGTGGAATAATTGTTGATTATTGTGTATTCAATTCAATGCACTGACATAAAATTGGTCTATAATGATACCATGATTATTGCCACTTCCTTCTGGTCAGAAATAATATTTGCATTTTCTTTATTTTAGGTTCCATCTGAGAGAGCTTGAAGGGGCTACGTCTTTACTTACATAATAATTGGTACAATATAAAGGATAAAGAACCGCCAGAAGGTGTTGTCAAGCGAAAAGACCTGCCGAAGAACCAGTAAGCATGAACACAACAACAAATGGGTCAAGTTCCTCGAGCTGCTCCAGTCTGATAAATCCAGAAGCAGTAAAAGTTGGAAAAACAGTTGCTTATAGTTTAATCCTTGTAGTCTCGCTGGTTGGAAATTCTCTCATCGTATTAATAGTTTACAAAACACCAACTTTAAGAAAACCGATAAATATGTTGATCGCAAATATGGCCATGTCTGACCTGCTCTATCCAATATTCTTGTTCCCCGTTCGACTGGCAGAGTTGAACGTTGGCCTGTGGCTTATTGGTGGTTCCCTTGGTCAGGCCTTGTGCAAGATACTCCCTTTTCTTACTGAAATTTCCATGGTAGTGTCGATTCAGAGCCTGGTTCTGATAACAGTGGATCGATATGCAGCTGTTGTAGTTCCACTCCGTTCACCCCTCATCAGTCGCAAGGTGTGTCGCTTTTTGATTGTTGCTACATGGATACTCGCAGTGCCCTTTTGTTGGCCATATTTGTTTAACTTCAATCTTGTTGAATACCAAGAAGGAAAGAGATGCATGAATCAGTGGGAGGTGATCTTCGGAGAGAAAAGCTCATTTGGTATTTACCTCCTATCAGCTTCTATCTTGTTCTTTTACATCCCCTTTGTCGTCTTGGTGATACTTTACTCCATCATCCTGATCAAGCTTAAAAAGCAAGCCCATCCAGGTGAACAGTCAGCCCGGGCAGGGGAACAGAGGACAAGAAGAA
Source organism: Porites cylindrica (assembly GCA_964035525.1). Taxonomy (NCBI): domain Eukaryota; kingdom Metazoa; phylum Cnidaria; class Anthozoa; order Scleractinia; family Poritidae; genus Porites; species Porites cylindrica. The sequence continues at coordinate 26,118,038 of OZ037781.1, read as the reverse complement.
ACAGAAATGTGCTTAAGATGACCGTTGCTATCGTTGTAGTGTTTTTCATTTGCTGGATACCCTTTTCCATTAAGTTAGTAACATCTTATTTTGTACCCAAAACCACTTTGGATTGTAAGTTTCTGGTATCTCTTGATGTCGCCTTGTTTATGGCTTACACAAACTGTGCTATCAACCCGATTATCTGCCTTACCTTTAGCAGTAACTATCGCCAAGCTCTTAGGAGACTTGTGAATTGCTGTGGTGCAGTGCAAGGTTAAGTGAAATCTAGGCCTGATCGAAGTGATTCTTGAAAAAAAGCGACCAACATTAATAACTTTACCTTAAAAGTTAATAATACCGAAAATTAAACCGGTAAACTGTTAAAATGCGGGTTACCCTAAACTGGAAGCCGAGTATGAAATTCGGTAGCAAGCTTTCTCGCTTCTCTTTTTGAGGAAAAATGTAAAGAATGTTTTTTCTCTGTTTTTAGCAGTTGCTTTTTCAGTGGAATGCCTTATTATCCTATATCGTTTATATGCTGAGTCTATTTTAACTGCATGGCGAAGTGATCTTCCCTTTGTTTTTTTTTTTGGGGGGGGGGAGGGGGGGGGGTTATTGTGAAAACGTGCCGGCGTAAGGAAATGGCACCAATATTTTATTTTACTTGCAAACATTCTGCTCCCTAGAGTAGTATTTGGAATATATTTTTAATTACTTATTTCAGAACTGGAATAGCAGGTCAGTAGAACGGCGGATTCTCGGGATTATTCTGTATGTATTCCTGTTGCGATCGAGCCAAGTTAGAGTTAGTGTTGGTTCTGTTGTTTTTAAAAGTGAGAGTTAGAAACGTTTAAAAAAGAGTAGTAAAAAGAGACGCGCCAACGTAAATGTTAATAGTTGGATCATAATTATCTGCTTTTGTATAAATGGTTATTGTATGTTGTACATACAACCTTAACAGGCTTAGATGTATATATATATATATATATATATATATATATATATATATATATATAGCTATTGCGCCGCGAAATTACTTCAGCTTTCTTAGACCGCCTTAATCACTTTGATTGTTATAATGACTTTCTGATTGCATTTTGTTTCTGAGCTCAACGAGTTAGTGAACAAAATTTCATTAATTTTGTAGCTGACATTGTTTTGCTCTACTAAGTAATTACGTCATTTGGGTGTGTGTGTTTTATCCCGGCAAATTTAACCTCTTTGATCACAGTACTCTATTTGTCTCCTCCCTTACATTTGTTATTTTCCATTCTAGGACGCCATTTTGCTGATCAGAATGTATTCAATCGATTGCATAAATGTACGCTCAATAAAGATGAAACCGAATTTCTTTGTCAATATGGTCTATCAAATGTGTTATTTTAACTCTTTTACAGTATCTAAATCTACTGACTATTTAAGGTTAAATTAACATTTTCTTGTAACGTAGCTATTCTATTTAGTTATATTAACGAGAAGTATCTACAAAAATGGGTTCTCGGAGATGCATCCCGGGTAGTTTTTTTTAATTAGGTACTTTGAAATGGTCTCTAACTAAATGAAGTGCGCTATTTTAGCCAAAAATGTTCGTCATTAAATTTTAGGGAACCACTGAGCTAGGTTTGGTGGTCCTTGCTTGAACAGTTTTGAAGTACTTTAACTTTTTAGCGATGAGATTTCTTCTTTTTGTAAATCAAAAAAAGAATAACTACGCCAAAATTAAGGGAGAAACATCGTCGTATAGACCTTTCCCGCATTCCGCTCCAGTGAGCAGACATAAAGAAATGAGGACGAGGCTCGGGTGGACAATTTCCTACAAATCACTGTAATTTGTCCACCTGAGCCTCGAGTTGGTGCATTTGTTTACTGGAATGTGGGAAAGGTCTATTACTACCATGCCTTGTGTTTTTGTAAGAGATTTAACGAGCGAGGTTAAACTGTTTGGATTACGGGTTACCCTGACACCGAGTGAAAAATTCAGTACGTACATTTTTCGCATTTTTTGTGTTAGGAAAAATGTTATAATAAGCTTGGGAGTTTTTTCTCTCTTCCAGAGAACTAGCCGTTTCAACGTAATGCGTTTCCTAGCTTGTTTATATGTTGATGATTGTCACTGACGACTTGGTGAAAACTTCCCGCCGCAAGAAAATGAAGTAACTATTCCGTTTTCTTCCAAACATTCTGCTCCCCTGGGCGATATTTGGAATAACTATTCCACTTATTTCAGAGCTGCAATAGCAGGTCAATCGAACGGATTTTCCGGATTATTTTATCTTTTTCTTTTGTGGTCAAGCCAAGTTTTAAAAGTCTTTTTTCGGAGTAACAAAAAATTTCTCAAAAAAGCTTTTTTTTAAAACGAGAGTAGCCGTCCAAAACTCTCAGAGATCTTGGTATAGAGTACCAATCCTTAATAGAACGAACTGAAAAAGAACGACCACCCTCCGCGCTAATTATATCTAGGACAAAGCAAATTTAAATTACAATTTCTTGTATTCCTTATACGCATCCTACGCTTGAATTTGTAACCAGAAGTTTGTTCATTTATAATTAGGAGTGTTTCCTTTAAGTCTCTTGTGAATGAGTGCGTATCGATTTATGGGCGACTCCCTATAAAAAGGAATCCAATTACAGCCGTTACCATTAACACGCGCCCTCAAAGGTTTTTTTTCTTCGGGTTCAAACCTGCGTTTTGGTGGACGTCAATCAACCGTTACCATGGTTTTTCACGCGTTGGCCCAGAGCAGACTCTTTCCCCGTTTCTCGAGCACTCGGAAGAACAAGTCGTTTTTGCAATACTTTGCTACAGGATCTGGCACCGCTTCATGTCAAGACTACGAGGAGTACGAATTTGTTGAGTGTTTGTCGGAGGAAACTCAAATTATCGACTTATTTACAAACTGTAAGTTACAACCACATAAGCTTTCTTAATGCACGCTCGCAACTCGTCTGAATTCTTGCTAGCTCTGGATTCTATTCAGGTCCGTAGCCAGGTTTTTTTATGGGGAGGTACGATCCAAAAAGGAGACGCACCAAATAAGGCCGGACTGGCTAGTCCCTAGGCGGGGGAAGCTTTGGTTGTATGAGACTGAATTGCGCGGCAAGTTTACAATTGGGGGACGGGGCGCTTGAATTCGAACGCTTTAACGTGTGCCACTTAGGGCTATCCGGGGGTATTCTCCCCAGGAAAATATTTAATTTTAGGCCCTCTGAAATGGCTGGAAATGCATTTAAAACTAACATGGTGTGGTGAAACTTATATACTTTCAAGAACAACAAAAAAAAGTCGCAATAATCTAAAAAGTGATATTTTGGGGGGTCGAAATGGCTTCTGCGTACCACTGACGTAATAAGAAAAGCTGAAAATGGATCATCTGGACCTCTACTGGCGCTACATCGCGTTTCCCACAACATGCCGCAACGTCTTAACGAAATGAGATAAAAAAGAAATAAAGAAGGCACGCTGGTTACTGAACTTCTGATTACAAGTAATCGAGAGAGCAATTAAAGCATCTTTTAAAAATTTCATGCAAAAAAGTTTTGATCAAAAGTTACAGCTCAACAAATTAGAGGAACGAACTTTTGGGACACCCTGTACTCCTGATTAATGGCTTTTATCAATTGTAAAGACAAATCTTCCCGAATTTAAAGATATATGGAAAGTTAATGAAGATTCGATAATTATCCGATCAATAGACTTTTAAGCTTCTAGAACAATCTTAAGGAAGAAAGAGTTGGCTAGTAAGAGAGAAGACAAACGGAGTTAGCAAGAGGGAGTTAGCAAATGGAAAGCAAGATTTAGAGATTGTTGAAAGAAAAGTTAGTCAGAGATAGAGAGAGGGAGTGAACTAAAGCAGCAGCGAAGGCTTAAACTTAAAGATAAGTGAAATGGAAGAGAAGTAAGAATGGACAACCGCCCCGCTAGTAACTAAAATAAACCCTGAAAATGTAACTGGTTGATTGTGGAGTTGCTCTCGTCTCGCCATCCCCATGAAATAAACGACACACAAAGATCGTGTATCACGACTAACGAAAACGCGAAAGACTTTGTGAATGCTAAAAGCCCTGCCAGACCAGAAAGAATCTCTACTCGCAGGATGTTTTAAACACAAAATTTCCCACACACAAAAAAAAATAATAAATAAATAAATAAGCGCCTTGTAGCCCTTATTTTATAGTCTTACAAATTTTCAATAATTTCGTGTATAAACGACGGTTAACGAGAATATAATCTTTTAAAAAATCTATTGACCGGTTTCAAAATTATTTCCTCCTTTTTTTTGTTGATGTATAGGCCAAAATATATACTTAAATGCCAAGAAGAGCATCTCATGAATGCTAATCAAATTCCTCTTTTTGCAATCAGCTAAAACTATCCCTTTGATTCTTTCAGGTCCAAGTAGTTTTCATTGTAATCCATCTAGAACTCAATTCGTTTTTTAAATTGCTATTTGCATTTACATTGACAATATTTCTCAAAGGTTTCATCAAAAGTAGGCGTCACTGGAGACTAAGGTAACGTTTTTGTCACAATATTAAACTCAGCGACGGTTAAGTGGTATCATTTTCAGTAACTTTTAAAACTAACAAGCACACACAAAAACAAAATTGCCGCAGATAACGAAGACCTCTGCAGGAGGAGTAGATGACTTGTCTAGGTGCCCCAGGGTGCTCCCATTCAAGCTAACTAAACATTCTTAATTAATCCATTGTTTTAAAAAATGAAAACGGACACGAAAAACAGGAAGACAGGTTTTTACACAGGATGTGGTAATAAAATTCAACGCGTTTTGTAATTTGCAATAACGTTGCCATCTACTTAAGGTGTATTATAAAGGAAACAAAAATTACCTTGTTTGACTAAACAGCTTTTAAACATAGACCGATCAATATGAAGAACTGCGAAAATAAAATCGATAAAACAAAGCAATTGACTTTACACCGTCTGCGCCAATATCAAATAGAGGCTAAAAGTCAGTGAAAGTTAGCTTGGGGAGAAAGTGAATGTTAGCTCAGGGAAAAATAATTTTTGGATATTTACGAACAGGTGTATGTGCCACTAATAACGTCAATGGTCATGTAGGTCAGCACTATTCGTGGCGTTTTTAATTTCTAGAAATGAGTATTCGTCAATTGGTTCGTCGGCGTTGACGCAAATGCAAAAGTTTAATTGATATAGATATGTGGCGCTAGTGCGAAAGTCTCTAGTAAACTCTCTTTCCGATCGTTTTATTTATATTTATTATTCTTATTTTATTCGGAAAGAATCAATCATCTATATTGTATGGCATTAGGTTTTTTTTAATTAAACAATCATTCCACCCCCGCTTACTGGAGCACTGCTACCAATAACATCAGTAAACAAGACTTAGAAGTAGCTTCAATGCTTGGATTAATGTGAGGGATTGAACCATTTTGAGATGCTGTGCAGTAAATATTAACAGGCCACCAGGTGAGTGTCAGATAATTTTTTATAATTTTCTGGGACCAGTAAACTCTTCTGTTATCTACTCACTGTCTACAGGCATAAGTGTTCGTGAATCGACTTTCGATTTTTGATTTTCACTTTTCACTTTGAAGATCGACTTTAAATATCGACTTTTGATTTTGCGTTTTGACGTGGTGAGCGAAGCGAAAAATGCCGTGAGCGTTATTTGCCGTTAAAAAATTGAAATTGCCGTGAGCAAATTGAAATTGCCCGGCAACAAATTGAAATTGCCGTGAGTAAAATTGAAATTGCCGTAACACTTTTGGGTCACCGTAATTATCATTATCATATTATTGTTATTATCATCATTATCATCATACACACCCCTTTTAACAGTACGGTTACCACTTATAATACTTCAAACGGAAAAAAATATGGAATGGCAACTTAAAGCCAAACTGAAACCATCGTCCGTAAACTTTGTCTTTTTTCAAGTGACATTGCCTCAGCTCTAAAAAATTAACAGGTAGAAGAGCTAACAAAACCTGAGAAGACGATACAACCTGAAATAATGAATTTATTCAAATTGTTTAGTTTAAGTGTCGTAGACAAAGGGTAACTAATAGACCAGCAGATAGACAATTTAACCGCTCGTGATCTTAAAGCCACAACCGACTCTGTGTTTCTTCCTACGGTTTCCTTGTTTTCTTAGAAATTCACTTTGAGAACAGCCAAAATGGCGGATGCTCTAGGCAATAGCAGTTTCTATTTAACAAGCGTGGAAGTCTTCTATTTGAACTGTGGAATACAAGTTTATTGTTTGATTTAAATTGTATAAATTTGTTAATGGGAGACTCGCTTTTAGCCCTGTCTAAATCTATATATTACTATCGTTAAGGAGGAAGTATAAGTATTAGAGTATTATTAGTTTACAGATCAATAACGGGATCTGACCGCGGTTATAAGACGGAAGTATTAATCATATAGCATTATTTGAACGTAGGTGTTATGGAAGCAGCAAAGACTCAAGAGAACAGACCCGTCGAGAAGTCAGCAAGCATGAACTCAACAGCAAAGCTGCTCCAGTCTGATAAATCCAGAAGCAGGTCTGGAAGAATTGGAGCAACAGTTTCTCTCAGTTTGATCCTTGTTGTTTCGCTGGTTGGAAATTATTAAAAACTGAATCATTGGATAAAGCAATTCTAGAGCTCTGATTGGCTTAGCCATCATGGTATATGAGCCATTATACCATGCTCTCCAAATATGGTAACTGTACGCGTCTGATTAAAAACAAGATGAAAATCAGTCTTTTACAAATAATAAAGTAGGGAAGAATTCTCGATATTTTGTGGGCGTTTTTAATAAAACAAGTATCCCACTCGCGCTGGTTGGACATAAGATAATTATGATTATGGCCAACTTGGCTCTACGCGCCTCGTTGGCTAACTACCATCTCATATCCAAAGCGCACTCATGGAATAATTGTTTATTATAACATAACAAAAGTTAAGCGCGCGCTCTGATTGGTCAGTTAGCCATCTACCATTTGCCCGTGGGTACACGCCAAAAAACTGAGCTAGCGAGGTAAAGTTGAGGCAAATTCAGTTAATCTCCTCTCCTGTCAGTAAAATGCACCGATGAAATGTACAAATGAAAAGTGGAAGTTAAAGAAAATACTCATTTGTCGTTTTGAAGAAAAACGTCAAAAGATCAAGCGACAAATTTGTCCTGGATGAATTTATCACTGTTTTCTTCGCGGATAAGATCGGCCAGAAGAAAAACCGAATGAGAGAAGATTTAAGGCATATATTGTGTGCTTTTATAGGATGGGAAATCTGTTTTAAGATGGAAATTTATCAATTAGCATCCTGTTATTGGCGTTTTAGTCGAACTGATGTTAAATTCAAGTAGATTTTTTAGGAAGCACGCTCAGATTCGAGACAGCTTTGTTGTGTTCTTATCACATCGATTAAAAATTTTAGTTCAGTTACGGACACATTACGCTAGAAATGTAAAGCGAATTTCATTTGAGTACAGGAACATTTGGGTTTTCAAATAAATTTTTCAAAAAATGACTTCTCTGTTTATTATTTTGTTTATGTTCATTCATAACTTACAGTAGTTCAAAGAACGGTCCTCTTTAGAAGGAGAAGATGACTTGTCTAGGTGCCCCGTGGTGCCTCATTCCAACTAACTAAACATGTTTAATTAAACCATGTTTTAAAAAATGAAAACGGACACGAAAAAGAGGAACACAGGTTTTTCACAAGATGCGGTAATTTGCAATAAAGTTGCCATCAACCTAAAATGTTTTTATGAAGGAAAAAAAATTATACCGTGTTTGACTAATTAGCTTTTAAACATAGACCGATCAATATAAAGAAATTCGAAAATGAAAGCGATAAAATAAAGCAATTGATGATCTATAAAGCTTAGCTTTATTTGGGAAGCTGCGGTCTTTCCTTTAACTTTTTTTTTTTTTTTCATGAAAAAACAAAGGTTGGTTTGCAGTTGGGGTCTTAGTCTTTTACAAATGCATAGGATAGGAGGTTAGCGCATTTTCACACGAGAAGACGAAGTTGCATCGTCATAGAAAAATGCCAATTAATACAAATATGACTTTATACCGTTGGCGTCATTAACAAATAGAGGCGAAAGTTAATGCACAGGGTGAAATAAGGCGTTTCCGTATTTCGGAAATCTTGCGGAAATCTGATGGTTCAAGTTTCCGTCACATTTCCGGAGGGCGGAAACACGTAAGAGCAAAATGAGGTCGCGTTTCGCGTTTCCGCAGCGTTTCCGCAGAGTTTCCGTTGGCTGAAATGTACAAGGCCGTATCAGTCGCGTTTCCACAGACAATTTTCTGCGGAAATTTGGTAGCTTTTATCTTCGGTTGATTTAATTTTAAGTAGGCGATGTGCTGCCAAGGATTTCTCGGCAACAGCACTATTTTTAATATTTTTCATACAATAAAATTTGTTTTAACTGTACTGATTACGCTTCAGGCAAGATGAGGAATCATTGCATTGACCTAAAATATCCGAAAGAACAGAGATAATCGCCTGCGCTAAACTACACGTCGTAAATACTGGAAAAGTGATAGATGATTCTCTCTGTCTTCCTTTTTTCAGAGATTCAAAGATGTGTCATTAAAATTACTAGCGCTCCAAACATTGACGCGTAATTTGAAACAATTTAGAAACAGCCAAATAAATTATAACGCTTGCACGCATTTTGCCTCGCTCTGGGGGCGCGAGTGTTACGAGCATGCGTGCCTCGTTTTCACGTTGGATTTTGAATCGCGCGCCCTTTTGAACATTCTTCGCTGTCGGTTCGCCTTCCATTTTGGTGGTTTGTTCATGCAGGACCATTTTTTTGTCAAGATAAGCGAGGAGAGTGTGATAGATTGCGGAGATAGACTGCAGGGAGAAATAATACTTCGAAAAACTATTTAAACGAAACGCCAAATCCCATGGAAGCGGTGATGAAGGAGTTCAGTGTTCACTCTTCGCGACTCGAATGCATCCTGAGTGTTTCAACCATCATTGAGAAGAAAGAACGCTTATTTTAAACTGTGGATCCTTGTTGTTTCGTAAGTACATTCTGAATCTTGTTTAAATATATAGAGGCATATTTAAGTCTATGTAATAGCTTTGGGAGCATTTCATCGATGTCGATCATAAAAATCGTTTCACATGTGAGCTTCATGCGACAGCGAGTTGCTTCGTACAGATCTGACCTTTGTATGTTGCCTGTAGTTTCTTTGATAGCATATGCCTGTAAAGCACGTCTTTGTCTGATTTCTTTTAGGGATGCACCATTAGAAATGTGAAGGGGGGGGTAGGACTTTCTGGAAAGGCATGTTATTTTTTTCACAACCAGCAGGAGTGCAGGATTTTTTTTTCAACCTTCAAACCCTTGCACGATTTTTTTTTTCCAAAATGACTAAAACTGCAGCCAGCATGTCAGTCTTCATCAGGCGAGGACTGGGATACAGAGGAAGAACTTGAAGAACATTTCCTCTAAATCCTACCATATGTCTGTGGCCCATATGTTTAGGTTCAAGTTTTTATTAGAATGCACCATTTCTATTTATGGTTTTGCAAAGCATTCAAAATATTTTGTGTTAGTTTGGGTAAATAATATTCTTAATACTTTTAAATGCAGCGGGATCTGCAGTGTGATTGGTGTTTTTGGGACATCTACTTTTGTTTATAGCTGTAAACTTTATGGATTCAAGTAGCAACGCATATTGTACAACACCAACTCCATAAACTTGCGTGCAAGTGGAACTATTGACGTTGTTAACACAATCTCACTTTAATCCCATTAAAACAAAAGTATTTCAATAAAAAAGTTTATTTAATTTATAAAGTTAAACAATTATCACCACAGTCTCTTAATTTAATACTATGGCAGCTATAGAGATCAAGGGCATCAGAGTTGGTTCAAATTGAAATCTCTATTTAGCCAGTAGAAATTGTTTTTTCTGCCTGAAATGTAGTTTGACATGAATTTAGGAAGTTGGGGGAAGGGGATTTCCTGTTACAGATCACAGATTTATTTTTCAGACTGTGTAATATATTGTCGCAGTCACATTGGTTATCCAAGCAGGATATTTTTTTCTGGTTTCGTTGCAATGCAGGATTTTTTTTTCTTAAAATTTTGTTTTGCAGGATTTTTTTTTTTGTTTTTGGACTCCCCCCCCCCTTCACATTTCTAATGGTGCATCCCTTACAATAAAGACATAGTTGCTGCATGCACATTTTAATGGCGAAGATGGCAGCCGTAAAATATTTAATCTGGAATGAGGAAACGGAATCACGGAACGGAGTACGGAATCCAATAGCAATGACAGAAAAATATTATATAAAAATTCCTTGACACTGAAATGTACAAAACATTTCCACTCCAATTTCTGAGACTGTAGATGTTTATCACAAGGATAAACCTGTACAAAAATAATATTTAATGTTCATATTAATTTTTTGCAGACAACGTGCATTTCCTTACTACCAATGGGAATTGTTCAAAATTGAAATAAATGTAGTGCTTGTTACGAGACTTGTAGTGTTAAAAGGAACCTTTTCTCTTTGTGTACATGCACAATAACAAGTTTAATATGATGGTGCAGAAAGGTTCTAAAAGTCACAAGATTGTAGAGGGATATCATTTCCTTACACTTCAATTTGTCGTTAAGCTTCGAACACAAGGATAACAGCTTTATTTGATGACAAAGCAACCTTCATTGACACAAGTAAGACGCCCATCTTTGAGTGGGAAGTTGCAATTCTATTTATCCATCTTTGAGTGGACAAAGTAGTGCTTGTGTCAATGATATTTCAAATGTTGCAACAGTCACCAGGAGATAGACAAGAATATCATTCAGGAATATAAATTCCTTACACTTCAATTTGTTGTTAAGCTTCGAACACAAGGATAACAGCTTTGTTCGATGACAAAGCAACCTTCATTGACACAAGTAAGACGCCCATCTTTGAGTGGGAAGTTGCAATTCTATTTATCCATCTTTGAGTGGACAAAGTAGTGCTTGTGTCAATGATATTTCAAATGTTGCAACAAGAAAATTTTTCAGAAATATAATTTCCTTACACTTCAATTTGTCGTTAAGCTTCGAACACAAGGATAACAGCTTTATTCGGTGACAAAGCAACCTTCATTGACACAAGTAAGACGCCCATCTTTGAGTGGGAAGTTGCAATTCTATTTATCCATCTTTGAGTGGACAAAGTAGAGCTTGTGTCAATGATATTTCAAATGTTGCAACAGTCACCAGGAGATAGACAAGAATATTATTCAGGAATATAATTTCCTTACACTTCAATTTGTTGTTAAGCTTCGAACACAAGGATAACAGCTTTATTCGATGACAAAGCAACCTTCATTGACACAAGTAAGACGCCCATCTTTGAGTGGGAAGTTGCAATTCTATTCAACCGCCGCCTGGTTAGCTCAGTTGGGAGAGCGCCGGTCTACTGAGCGGGAGGTCGCGGGTTCAAACCCCGGCCGGACCAACACTCAGGGTCTTTAAATAACTGAGGAGAAAGTGCTGCCTTTGTAATAATATCTGCAAACGGCTAGACTTTCTAGTCTTCTTGGATAAGGACGATAAACCGTAGGCCCCGTCTCACAAGCCCTTGCACATGTATTAAATCTGTGGGACGTTAAAGAACCCACACACTCTTCGTAAAGAGTAGGGCACGTAGTGCCCGGTGTAGTGGTCTATCTCACTTTCACACTCATGTATGGGGGCATCATTACTCATTCCTTCATTACTTGTAAACTGCACCTTAAGCAGTCTGGCAAAGTCCCCCAACCAGTGTTGTAAATTATCCCTGAAAAGCCCTGAGGGGAGTGGATAATAAGATATTTACAATTTATCCATCTTTGAGTGGACAAAGTAGTGCTTGTGTCAATGATATTTCAAATGTTGCAACAGTCACCAGGAGCTAAACAAGAATACTAGTCAGGAATATAATAATTATTTCTTTACACTTCAATTTGTTGTTAAGCTTTGAAAACAAGGATAAAAGCTTTATTCGATGACAAAGCAACCTTCACTGACTCAAGTAAAGTGCCCATCTTTAAGTGGGAAGTTGGAATTATTCTATTTATCCTTCTTTGAGTGGACAAAATGGTGCTTGTGTTAATGATACTTTCAATTTTTACAAATGCCACAAGGAGATCAACTTGATGATTACACAGTTTTTTTATATTCTTACACTTTAATTTTGTTTTGTGCCTCAAGCACTTGGATAACGGCTTTATTCGATGATAAAAGCAACCGTCATTTTTGAAATATTTTTCATTGTAATGCACTACCAGAAAACTGCCTGATTTTAAGCTCTCTAGTTTTTTTAGAACGAGGCTGTTACGATACATGTAATACATGTATTATTATTTTGATATAAATATTTGACATTTTTTTTTGTCTTTATTTCTTTGAGGTATACTGATGTGGAGAACAAAAACATTGAGGGTATTTTGGTTAATGAAGTGAGGGGGAATTTTGGGTAAAAGAAATGGCCCAAAACAGAGATAAAAGATAAGTTGTACACTTTTCTAAGTTTCTTGAATTTCTTACAGTGAAACCCCGCCTTACAGCCACCTCGGTAATACAGTCACCTTGTTATTACAGCCACTTTTTTTGGCCGCCTGGCAAAAACCACCATACATTTTCTTGTAAACAAACCCTCATTAATACCGTCACCCCATTAATACGGCAAAACTTTTTTGGCCCATTGATGACCATGTTAACGGGGTTCCACTGTAGTTTCTTGGTGTTGCCGACAAGTGTAATCCCCTAATGACATAAATACAAAAGATGGAAAAGCCACTAAACAATACCCACACCAAAAACAGGAGCAAACCACAATACTTTTAGCAACACCAAGAAGCACTCAATTCCTTTTCTACAGACCTGCACATTTAACATGCTTTCCTTTTGCTAGGGGCCATTTTTCAGCACTGGAGTCAGAGAAGTACCCGTGCAGATGTGGTAAGGCAGTAAAATGGAAAACTTGAAGAACACAGAGTTCAGACAAGATTCCAATTTGAGAGCTAAAAAGGTAGGTAAAATACATGTACATTATTTTGTTAATGCTTGCAGTGCAAATATTTTTACTGTGTAGTTTAAGTCATCCACTTAGTGATTTATTTAGCCTGTCCTGCAACAGAGCTGTGCTTTGGCAGTGCCTGGTGGCCCCTGTTGCATTACTGTTGCTCTTGGGCGACAAGGAAGTCTTAGTTTGTTCAAACACATTCATCCTGGGTACCTGGATCTTTCAGGTTAAGGGCACAAGGCTCTTTCATTTTTTTAAGAACACAACACATGTTTTGCACGTTTGTATTATGCATACATAATTAATGATTGTTATAGAATGCACTAGGGCCACACCCTACCCCCTTTGACATTTTTAATGTTAACAGTGTCCTTTCCATTTATATGCAAGGTTTGATTGTAGTGTAAATTGCTCAGAGTAAAGAGCAAGAACCAAATCTAAAGATTCAAAATAGTTAGGGTGACTATTTTACCAGACTAAACTGTTACTGAAGAACGTAAATGTTAATTAAATGTTTATCATAGTAGTCATGCCACTGTGACTAAATAATTTTTTTTGGTGTTCAGAAATTGACGAATCACACAGACGTGTTGGACAAGGCACAACTTTCTCCAGATGACAAAGCCAAAATAAAGGCTTTATTAGACCTACACAATGCTATCCAATTTATGTCTTTGGAGGAGAGTGAAGACAATGAAGAGAGGGCCAATGATCCACAACCCAGGTACATCAGGCCACTATGCTCAGAGAGGTCAAAGCTAAGAAACATCAATGCTGTTCTTGACGCCTTTTGTGAGGCTTGCATGTCAAAGAGGCAAAGAAAGAACAGCCGGGAAAATAACCAGAGAGGTTGATAAATACTTGTCAGACAGACCAGTACCAACTAACTGCCCTTCATGGGCAGGATGCCAATAATATCAAAGTAACAAATTGCTACAGTGATCGCTACTATGGCAACTGGGAGTAATAAGTCCAAAAATGACGCCGTGTGCGTGATGTCCAGAAAAATAATGAGCTTTAGCCGAAGCACAAAATGTGATGGCTTGTACATGAGTATAAAATTCTACTTTTCCCCTATTTTTCACTGGTTTAAAACCTAGCATTTTTTTCTCTTAATCAAGAAGGTATTTGACACTTCTAGTTCACTGGGCAATAATTCAGTCTTCCCTGCGTTTTACTAACAACGAAACCAAATGAGCGAAAAGCCCTGTAGTGACTTTTGGGTGCCACTTGCATAAAGTTGAAATTTGACGGGCAACAGTAACATACTCTCTTCAGGACTGTAACCACGACCACCATAGTAGAGGTCACTGTAGCAATTTGCTTAAAGTCCTTAATGTATTATTGTGCCTTTAGTCGGGATGATCCTGTGATGATCAACTCTAACTAAATTGCACAATCTTATTGGAAAGTAGCCTCCCACGCAGTCGTTTTTAGGTGAGCTCGTATTTCTTCCCTCCCCACAAACGCCTGCTCAACTGAAGACAACATTCCTTTCCCAAGCTTAGCCAATCACATTGTACTTTCCAAATTCTGGAAAGTTGACCTTGACCGCAAGGTAATCTGATAATTACTCGATCTGCATTAAACACTGGGAAAGCTTTCTGACCTGCAATAAATGTTAGATTCAGAGCGGCAAAAATAAGATTTAGTCAAAATTCAGAATACTCCGTGCACTGCATAACCTTAGTGAAGGAAAGAAAAGAAGGAAAACGGTAACTCTAGGGTCACGTTCACTCGTGTTTAGCCTGTCAACACTTTATTGCACAATTGTTGATTGGTCACTTACCACGCAAATAAAACAATGAGAAAGGAATGTTGTTTTCCGTTGAGCAGGCGTTTGTGGGGAGGGAAGAAATACGAGCTCCCCTAAAAACGCCTGCGTGGGAGGGTAATTGGAAAGGTGATAAGAGTTTTATTCTAAAAGTCAATCTTTACTCGACTGTGTTCATTAAAATTGCTGAAATTACAGGACAGTCAATGGATTATCCTAAAACTATAAAACAGGGAGTGTAAGATAGATGCATTGTGAAAGTGAGTCGCTTGTTAAAAGTGTGCAGTTTGTCATTACTATTCAAACTCAGATGTAGGCAAATTCTCGTAGACTACTTTGTATGCCACAGCCAGGTCCAAGTTGTAGCCATGCACTTACAGCAGACTGGCGACAATAAGTGAGATACATGTGTAGAGATGTTGGCTTATACATTTGTATATAAAGCCTATGGCTAGTTTTGTTTGCATCACTATCGTCGTTGTAGCATCAGCCTGATACTCCCCAATAATGGCCTCTCATCAGTTTGTGTAGGCTTTAACAATAATTTTTGGGGATGATCCACCAAGTACTGGTACTTGCTAATAAGAATTAAGGCAGCAGTTTAGATTTCCTAATGGGATTTTATGCAGTCTTACATGTAACTAAGTAAGACTTTCATTTTTAATAATATTATTTTTCTTATTAAATTATGTAATAATTTTGCCTTGAACTACTTCTTTGAGTTATTTTGGAATGTAAATGCACGTTACTTATAATAATGTCAAACCTCTTTAATACGGACACTAAAGGGACAGAACCAAGTGTCCGCTTTATAGAGGTGTCTATATTACAGAGGTAGGGATTGCATGATTTTTGGCTTTTCTGGGACCAAAAGAAATGTCCGTCGTATAGAAGTGTCCATAAGAAGAGGTTAGACTGTATAATTATTATGTTAATCTAATCATTTCAAGGAAAAAATTTTGAATTTTGTCAATTCTAAAAGGATTATTTAATAGGCCATTTCCGAGTTCCCAGGGCCTCTGTTTCAAAACGAGGTTAAGTGCTCAGCCTTTGATATGGAAATCATTTTTCATTCTCGTGCAAATAAAACTCATTTCACAAGAAAGGTTGCGCACCTCGCCTCATTTTGAAAGTGAGGGTTTTTGGAACTCGGAAGTGGCCTATTGAAATTGAAAAGTTACAGTTTTGGATATAGAAAATAGGAATACATTGTAAGGAGTCTCTTTTTATTGTGAAAATATTTAATGTACATATTATATGAAAATGGAGATAGAATTATTTTAATAAAAACTTTAATACCAAAAATGCACCTAAATATGACTCAGCTTGATTTGTGTGTATCAGCGAAAATGGGTCATTGCGGATGCATGAAACGGTCCAGGGTTGCCTCACAAACGTCCACTTTTTTATATACCGGATAGAATGAACATATGATTCGAAACTGGGTGGTTAAGGAAAGTTAACACATTTAGGAAATCCAGTGAATAATCCACCGAAAGCGGAATCTGTGGAAACATGAAGGCTGCAGAAAGTAAACCGGTCAAACTGAGTTTCCGCATTCATTGTTCCGGAAACTCAACGGATAATTGAGTATCCTCTGAATTTACGAGCTGCGGAAACATGACGGCAGTTAGCGTTTCCGCAAGAGTAAACCTGACGGAAACGCGAGTATAAGGGATGCGTTTAAGCGTGTCCGCAGAAACTGAAACATGACGGATACACGTGTTCCCCGTTACAATTCCGTCCGCGGATATTCAGGTTTCCGTTAGATAACCGTTACAAAAACGGAAACGGAAACACCTTTTTTCAACCTGTGATGCTTATTTAACAATTAGTTCATGCGTCAGCGTGCGTATGTCAAGATATCGGGCAAAAGGAAAGTTTGGGCGGGAGTGAGAGTAAATAGCAAATCAACTACGAACAGGTGTGCTACCATAAATGTTAATGGTCACGCAGATCATAACTATTTGTGGCCTTTTCTTGAAATGAGTATTCATCAATAGGTCCGTTAATTTGGCGTTGAAGCAAAAGAAAAAATTGTGATAGACATGTGGCACGGAAAGAATCGATCATTGATATTTTATGGGTGTTTTAAATAAAACAATCATTCCACTCCCGCTTCCTGGATATGGGATAATTTTTTGGCCAACGAGACATGTATAGGCAAGTATCCAACGCGCGCTCTAGTGGAATAATTGTTGGTTATTGTGTATTCAATTCAATGCAATATAAAATGGATCTATAATGATAGCATCATTATTGCCACTTCCTTCTGGTCAGGAATGATATTTGCCTTTTTTTTTTTTTAGGTATTATCTGAGAGAGCTTGAAGGGGCTACGCCTTTATTTACACAATAATTGGTAGAATATAAAGGACAAAGAACCGCCAAAAGGTGTTTTCAAGCGAAAAGACCTGCCGAAGAACCAGTAACCATGAACACAACAGCAAATGGATCAAGTTTATCGAGCTACTGCAGTCTGATAAATCCAGAAGCAATAAAAGTTGGAAAAACAGTTGCTTATAGTTTAATCCTTGTAGTCTCGCTGGTTGGAAATTCTCTCATCGTATTAACTGTTTACAAAACACCAACTTTAAGAAAACCGATCAATATGTTGATCGCAAATATGGCCATCTCCGACCTACTCTATCCAGTATTCTTGTTCCCCGTTCGACTGACAGATTTGCACGTTGGCTCGTGGCTTATTAGTGGTACCCTTGGTCAGGCCTGGTGTAAGATACACGCTTTTCTTGCTGATATCTCCTCGTTAGTGTCGATTCGGAGCCTGATTCTGATAACAGTGGATCGATATGCAGCAGTTGTAGTTCCACTCCGTTCACCCCTCATCAGTCGCAAGGTGTGTCGCTGTTTGATTGTTGGTACATGGATATTCGCAGCGGCCTTTTTTTCGCCATATCTTTTTACCTTCAATCTTGTTGAATACCAAGAAGGAAAGAGGTGCATGAATCAGTGGGAGGTGATCTTCGCAGAGAAAAGCTCACTTGCTATTTACCTCCTATCAACTTATATCTTTTCCTTTTACATCCCTTTTGTCGTCTTGGTGATACTTTACTCCATCATCCTGATCAAGCTTAAAAAGCAAGTCCATCCAGGTGAACAGTCAGCCAACGCTGAGGAACAGAGGACAAGAACAAACAGAAATGTGCTTAAGATGACCATTGCTATCGTTGTAGCGTTTTTCATTTGCTGGATTCCCTTTTCCATTCAGGTAGTAACATTTTATTTTGTACCAAAAAACTCTTTGGATTGTAAGTTTTGGGTATCTTATACTGTCGCCTTGTTTATGGCTTACACAAACTGTGCTATCAACCCGATTATCTGCCTTACCTTTACCAGTAACTATCGCCAAGCTTTTAGGAAACTTGTGAATTGGTGTGGTGCAGTGCAAGGTTAAGTGAAATCTAGGCCTGATCGAAGTGATTCTTGAAAAAAACCGACCAATATTAATAACTTTAGTGTAAAAGTTAATAATACCGAAGAGACCCAGGAGAAATGGGGTGGGGGGGAGGGGGAGGGGAATAAGGTGCATTATGGGAGACGTGCAAGCGGTGAATAAGATATTTACCGAGCGCCGGTAAACCGTTTGAAATGCGGGCTACCCTGAACTCGAAGCCGAGTATGAAATTCAGTAGCTAGCTTTCTCGCTTTTCTTTTTGTGGAAAAATGTTAAGTCAGAGTGTTTTTTTCGCTGTTTCAGCGATAGCCTTTTCTGTGGAATGCCATATTTTTCCTATATAGTTTATATGCTGAGTATATTGTCACTGCCTGGCGAAGTGATCCGCCACTCGTTTTGTTGTTGTTGTTGTTGCTGTTGTTGTTATTGTGAAAACGTGCCGGCGTAAGGAAATGGCGCCATTATTTCATTTTGCTTGCAAACATTCTGCTCTCTAGAGCAGTATTTGGAATATATTTTACCTATTTCAGAACTGGAATAGCAGGTCAGTAGAACGGCAGATTCTCGGGATTATTCTATGTATTCCTATTGAGATCAAGCCAAGTTAGAATTAGTGTTGGTGCTGTTGTTTTTCAAAGTGAGAATTAGAAACGTGTAAAAAAGAGTAGTAAAAAGAGACGTGCCATCGTAAATGTTAATAGTTGGATCATAATTATCTGCTTTTGTATAAATGGTTATTGTATGTTATATATACAACCTTAACCAGCTTAGATGTATATATATATAGCTATTCCACTGCGAAATTACTTCATCTTTCTTAGGCTGGCCTTAATCACTTTGATTGCTATAATGACTTTCTGATTGCATTTTGTTTCTGAGCTCAACGATTTAGTGAATAAAATTTCATTAATTTTGTAGTTGACATTGCTTTGCTCTACTGAGTAATTACGACTTGTCATTTTTGTGTGTATGTTTTATCCCGGCAAATTTGACCTCTTTGATCACAGTACTCTATTTGTCTTCTCTCTTGCATTAGTTATTTTCCATTCTAGGACGCCATTTTACTGATCAGAACGGTATTCAATCGGTTGCATAAAAGTACGCTTAATAAAGATGAAACAGAATTTCTTTGGCAAGGCTACAAATCACTGTAATTTGTCCACCCGAGCCTCGAGTTGGTGCATTTGTTTACTGGAATGTGGGAAAGGTCTATTACTACCATGCCTTGTGTTTTTGTAAGAGATTTAACGAGCGAGGTTAAACTGTTTGGATTACGGGTTACCCTGACACCCAGTGAAAATTCAGTACGTATATTTTTCGCATTTTTTGTGTGAGGAAAAATGTTATAATAAGCTTGGGAGTTTTTTCTCTCTTCCAGAGAACTAGCCGTTTCAACGGAATGCGTTTCCTAGCTTGTTTATATGTTGATGATTGTCACTGACGACTTGGTGAAAAGTTCCCGCCGCAAGAAAATTACGTAATTATTCCGCTTTCTTTTAAACATTCTGCTCCCCTGGGCGATATTTAGAATAATTATTTGACTTATTTCAGAGCTGTAATAGCAGGTCAATCGAACGGATTTTCCGGATTATTTTATCTTTTCCTTTTGTGGTCAAGCCAAGTTTTAAAAGTCTTTCTTCGGAGTAACAAAAAATTTCACATAAAGGCTTTCTTTAAAACGTGAGTAGCCGTCCAAAACTCTCAGAGATCTTGGTATAGAGTACCAATCCTTGATAGAACGAACTGAAAAAGAACGACCACCCTCCGCGCATAATTATATATAGGACAAAGGAAATTTAAATTACAACTTCTTGTATTCCTCATACGCATGCTATGCTAAATTTGTAACCAGAAGTTTGTTCACATTTATAATTAGGAGTGTTCCCTTTAAGTCTCTTGTGTATGAGTGCGCTCCGATTTATGTGCGCCTCCCAATAAAAAGGCATCCAATGACAGCGGTTACCACTAACAAGCGCCCTCAAAGGTTTTTTTCTTCGGGTTCAAACCTGCGTTTTGGTGGACGTCAATCAACTGTTACCATGGGTTTTCACGCGTTGGCCCAGAGCAGACTCTCTCCCCGTTTCTCGAGCACTCGGAAGAACAAGTCGTTTTTGCAATACTTTGCTACAGGATCTGGCACCGCTTCATATCAAGACTACGAGGAGTACGAATTTATTGAATGTTTGTCGGAGGAAACTCAAATTATCGACTTATTTACAAACTGTAAAAAACAACCACATAAGCTTTCTCAATGCACGCTCGCAACTCGTCTCAAGTTTCTGGGGGGGGGGGGGGGAGCTTTGGTTGTCTGAGACTGAAGTGCAAGGCAAGTTTAAAATGGGGGGCGGGGGCGGGGATTTGACTTGGAATGCGTTGAAGTGTGCCACCTAGGGCTATCCGGGGACATGCTCCCCCGGAACATTTTTAATTTTAAGCCCTCTGAAATCGCTGCAAATGCATTTAAAACTAACATGGGGTGGTAAAACTTATATACTTTCAACAACAAAAAAAGTCGCCATAAAAAAAAAAAACAAACAAACAAACATTTTTTCCACAAATAGTTGTGTAGCTTGAATAGGAGTTTTAATATCCTCCAAGCAACACAAAGAGCTGGGTCCAGCATGTCAAAGCTGACCCGAATAGGATAATAATATCATTGCACGATGACGTCATTTTACTACAACTACCCGAATCCTTTAGTCTGTTGTTTTCTTGTGCAAATTAGAGCTATTGTTCTATAATCCTCAGCGGGATTGACAAATTCAAATAAGAAAGCAAAAACGAAATGAATTCTGGTAGTTGTAATCAAATGTCGTCATCGTGAAAATGGCCTATTCTCATACTCGCCGACTGTTAAAATAACAATTCAGATCCACCACTTTGCAGAAACCTATGGCAAACGAGCCCTAAACGGAATTTTATTGAGCAATGAAGAAATGTCTTGTAGGCACGCTAAATCCCCTTTTTATACTTTACGAAGGCTAAAGGACGTTTTGTGGAAAGGATAAGTCAGGCTTGTGACCTATTTTAGAGGATTTTACTACGCAATCAGTAAATAAGAATAGAACAATATTCCTACTTCACTTTGTTTTAAGTCGCTGATTAATGAAAAAAATAAACCTCTGTTGGGGGGAAGGAAGGAGGGGGGGGGGGGGGTGCGAGCGCAACCGTCGCCCCCCCCCCCCCTCCCCCTCCTCCTTGCTTACGGGTCTGTTTTTCGATAGCATGAAGAATGATAAGTAGATCTGCAGGTTACAAAATCCTTTTTCGAAAACAGCCTCCATTCTGAGGAAACTTTGTCCCTTGTCGGTGTGATATCTTTCGTTTCTTTGAATTTATACTTCTTGGTAATTCGTCGTCCACGGCTCACGTGTTTTCGTACAATCAATAAGTAAACAACCTGAAAACCTTTACGTAAGCTGTAGAAAATGTTTCGGCTACCAGAGACCTCGTTGTTTTAACAATGTAATCCTTGATCTTAATGAAATAATTAAAAAGGCTGTCGTCATTCGAAATTATTCTTGTAAGTCTTCTCCCTTCATTCAGCGATGAAGGTAACCTGAGATCAGGCGTTTTCTTTATTTTTTTTGCTTCTTTGTTTCTTTGGCTCGAGAGAGGAAAAAAATAACGCCTGATACATTCATTTAACGAGCCGTTAACCGCCCCCTAATTTACATAATCTAACGTCTCCTTGACCTGCCATGTTATTAGCCAATAAGCGTTTACCATACGGGAATCAAATTTTGGCGCGAATAATGTCTTTTTTAAAATCAACTTTTAATAAGATATAACACGGTTGCGGTTTAGTTTCCGCCGCAATTTTTAATACCAAAAGACAAATACGATATGCAAGAAAAACAGAGATGCCAATGATATTATTTATTCAATTTTTTAATCATTTCCTCACCGCTCCTGCTTCTATCCAAATATTTACTGTGGGAAAAATACTGCTATTATCCGCTGACCACCACGCAGATAAATTGTCAATTCTTGTGCTAATTATTGTTAGTTAATCACTAGTCCTAATTTTTATAAATTGTAATTATCACACGGCATGTCTGAAAACCAGCTTGTTGAGCCGTTTACCGTGTTTAAATAAAGTTGATTGATTGATAGACCTCGTTCCAGCCCCCCCCCCCCCCCCCCTCTGATTTGTACCAACTTTATTTTAGTAACATTTGATCATTTGACATCATTTGCAATATTGCTATTTTACGTCAATTATGTGCTTACGTCATCAGGAAATAACGTCACATAGCCCCCGGGGGGTCAGGTGAGCCCTGTAATATAACAATCATGAAACAAAGTAGTCGAAATTGATAAAACGAGACCGATGATGATTATCATTGAATTGAAATCATTTTACTGCCTCACTTCAAATGAAAAATAAGTTTTATGACATGATATCTCGGCACCATTACATATAGGATAATGCCTGAGCTCAGAGGCCTTCTTAAAAATAATCGTGGACCGTGGAGCGAGGGCATTATCCGATTTAATGCACCTTTTCATTGTTTTAGAACCAGCAGGTCATTATTGTGTAGGTTATTATTCGTAATAATGACCTCCTGTTCCACGTCAGTGACTTGCCCTTTCCATTTATTGAAAATAATAACCTGTTCAAAACAATGGGAAGGTGCATTAAAGAGACATAGTCATAATACAAATTCAGTAATAGGCAGCTTAATGAGCCTCTTAATCTTATGTATTTTGTTTTGCTTTTTTTTTTTCCATAACCTATGCGTACATGTGCAGGTGAATAAGGGCCTGTTTACATGGAGCTGGGGGACCCCAGTTAGGTGAGGTTATATATGGCGGGTCACCCCACCTATCATGTAAACGTGATCAAATTAAAATGAGAGATTAAATGGACAAACGGGCTACCCCACCTAAGCGGGTTACCTCACCTAGCTGGGGTCCCCCACCTCCATGTAAACAGGCCCTAAGATGAAATTTGAAAGGAACAGTTCTCTTGAGTGTTATCACAGACCAAGTGTTGGGAAAACAAAATATATGAGCTAAAGAGGTCTATTAGCGACACTTATCGACACTTGGGAGTATTTATTCAACATTTAGATATATATTTACCTTGATCACTCAGTCGTTTAGGAAGAACTACTAAAGCTTTAATTTACTTACATAATAATTTGCATCAGTTTGCTGATCAATAACACTATACAAAACCTCTGCAGGTGGCAGCATTTGCTTACAATTAAATACAGTGACGCCGGAGTGTTGTCGATGGTTGAGTATTAAACATATAAAATACATTAAACCATTATTTGAACAGTAGATATTTTTCAGTGGAAGCAAGTCTCAAGAGAACACAACTGGCGAGAAGTCAGTAAGCATGAACACAACAGTAAATGGATCAAGTTTCTGGAGCTGCTCCAGTCTGATAAATCCAGAGGCAGAAAAAATTGGAGCAACAGTCACTTATAGTTTGAGCCTCGTTTTCGCGCTGGTTGGAAATTTTCTCCTTGTATTAACAGTTTACAAAACACCAACTTTGAGAAAACCGATTAATCTGTTGATCGCAAACATGGCCATGTCCGACCTGCTCTATCCAACATTTCTGTTCCCTGTTCTACTGGCAGAGATGCACGTTGGCTCGTGGTTTATTGGTGGTACCTTTGGTCAAGCCTTATGTAAGCTACACATTTTTCTTGCAGATGCTTCTTCGTTTGTTTCGATTCAGAGCCTGGTTCTGATAGCAGTGGATCGATTTGGAGCTATTGTAGTTCCTCTCCTCTCTCGTCTCATAACTAGAAAGCTGTGTCCATTCTTTATTATCGCTACGTGGATCACCGCAATGGCCGTTCTTTCGCCATTTCTTGTTGCTAATAAAGTTGTTAAATACCGAGAACGACTGATGTGCGTAAGTCTGTGGATGGAAATCTTCGGAGGCACATTTGAAAATTATGCCCTAGCAGTTGTCGTCGTGTTTTTCTACATCCCGTTTGTCCTCGTGGTGGTACTTTACTCTATCATCTTGATGAAGCTTAAAATGCAAGCCCATCCAGGTGAACAGTCAGTCAGCGGTGAAGAACAACGCACTAGAAGAAACAGAAACGTTCTTAAGATGGCCGTTGCTATCGTTGCAGTGTTTTTCATTTGCTTGATACCCTATTTCAGTAACTTCGTGATAGCTAGATTTAGTGCACCGGACAGTTCCATTTGGTTTTCATGTAGTTTTTTTCTATACGTAATTGTCACCCGTTATATATCTTACACAAACTGTGCTATCAACCCGATTATCTGCCTCATTTTTAGCAGTAATTATCGCCAAGCACTTAAGAGACTTATAAATTGCTGGGATAAAGTACAAGATTAACTTTTAGAAACCTTAAAGCTGGGTCTAAAGCTCTAAAGAACAGGTTCAATTTTTTCCTTAATAAAGCGTTGTGCAACTTCAGAGCAGTGTTTCTACATGATCGTAGAATTGACTGAAATATGACAATGATAGTTCAATCAGCAAGTACAGAGAAAACGACTGTTGGACAAAAATTGAAATGGAACACCATCACAGAAACGTGATCATTGATAATTGACGATCGTAAAAATAAAAATAAGTAAAAAATGACGTAGAGAGAATTTCAATCAAGAAATCCCCTGTGCATATCCATTTCTTGATTATTGTTCTTGCTCGGACACCCGCAACATTTGGCTATTATTGGAAGAAGAATAGAACTTCACGTTGCTAATTAGACTTCAGTCTATTCAAAAAGTGTCTAAATTTAATACGAATTAGCACGTAACTATTTATTTTAAAACGCTTTAAACTTTAAGTTAGTCTTCGATGATTGTTGTTGATTTTGTCGTGGATGTTTCAAGAGGCTGATTTGAAATGATTTTTATCTTTTACAAACTTTCACGGCGTTCGAATCGTACTTTAGTTGGATAATGCATTTGCATAAACATTTCTGCGCAACATTTGTTATTTTTTGCAGTTTTTGTTGTTTAACTTCACTCAATCAACACGTTTTAAAGAACAAATACGCATTATTCAGCAAGTCCAATTACCAAACCAACCTTTTTTGATTTAGCTGTACATTAAACCATTATTTGAACTGTAGATGTTTTTCAGTGGAAGCACTCAAGTCTCAAGAGAACAAAACTGTAGAAAAGTCAGTAAGCATGAACACAACAGTAAATGGATCAAGTTCCTCACAGGAGCTGATCCAGTCTGATAAATCCAGAAGCAGGAAAAATTGGACTAACAGTTGCAGTTTGATCCTTGCTGTTTCACTAATTGGAAATGTTCTCATCGTATTACTTGTTTACAAAACACCAACTTTATTAGGCTTGTTTCAAACGTCGTATTACTGCCGTGCTAAGCTGGCTAGACTGTAGCTCGACACTAGCTCGACTTGGTTTCAGACGTCAAATTTAATTCAGTCGAATAGAACGGCTGTTGCCGAAAACAAAACACAAAAAATAAAGAAACGATTTAGCTAACTTTT
Organism: Porites cylindrica; assembly: GCA_964035525.1. NCBI lineage: Eukaryota > Metazoa > Cnidaria > Anthozoa > Scleractinia > Poritidae > Porites > Porites cylindrica. The sequence continues at coordinate 26,092,397 of OZ037781.1, read as the reverse complement.
AAATGTATTCTAATGTATTCATAATTTATGAATTGAGTTCGGCACTAGCACGACATGGTTTCAAACGTCGCGTTATATCACAGGTAACCCAGGCTCTGTGATAGTACCACAGTACGGTTCCAGTAAAATTACAGTGTTTGTATGGGGTAAAAATATCATCCTAAAATTTCTAGGAAATACTAAATAAAGATCAATAAAACTTACTCTGCAGTTAATTGTTGTTGTCCTTATTGCTCCAACGAAGTTTCGTGATAATTTGCAGTAATTTGTTTAAATTCACTCTATCTACAATAATAATATACAAGGTAGGAAACACGAGGTGCCATTTTCGCCGACATGCTCTCATTCAACACAACTTTTTCCACGAAATTCGAACTCCAACGGAAAATAAACATGACAGGATCGTAGAAATAGGATAGCAGCAGATATAGAAACCAATGAAGCTTTCCCAGATAGAGAAACGAATCCCACAGACTTTGACAAACTCGAAGAATATAATCCAAACAGACTGAGAATATGCTCGCCGCGGCCAAGAAAATGAGGCCCGGGCACTGTACAAAAAAATTCCATCCCGGGGGTCCTGGGGTGACCTTTCTAGGGACCGATACATCATTTGCCCAAAGCCACCCTCCCCTGCTGGAAAAATACTTGATAGAAGGCA
>OZ037781.1:26056736-26084236 GCA_964035525.1 Porites cylindrica | reverse complement strand
GTTATACGTAACTTCACGAGCCGTTAGGCGAGTGAAATTTGAGACAATTTTGAAATATCACGAGTGGTATTTATACCAAATTATGCTATTATTTGTTTATACACTACCTGCAAAAGGTTTGTAATTTTCACATGTAGGCATTTCAAATTAAGCTGAATCACCACTGCTCTAAGCCAGTCAAATTGCAGAAATGTAGTAGTATAATCCCTTGAATACCTTGCAAGTTTCATTGAATTTTTATTTATGTTTTGATAGTCAGTAACGTACTTTGCATTGTGCTATGAGGCTTTTTATTTTTTCGCGGAGTGGGTTCAAAATGCCACTTGAATTAAATCAGGGGTTGCTTTATGGGATTATGGTAACATGGTGTACAATTTGCTTTTCTTTATTCATTCTTCATCCTCGCTGAAAAAAAAGTACATAAAGGAGTTGTCGATTGTTCTACCTAGAGACTCATAACTCTCCTGTGAATAAATTTGATTTCAACTTTCTGCTCTTAATTTAAGCTTTTGTGCACTGTTTGGGATTAACAGACGTGCCCTCGGCAAAAGAGCGCTCTAAAATGTTTAATGTATATTATTAAACATCGAAAGTATTTCTATTGATAGAATCACTTCCTTCTGCAATATTAGTTCAACTATTTTTTTACCTTCTTTATCATAAGTACCGTTTAAGAGAGCTAAAACGGGCTATTTCTTGAGGATGTTGATGTATTTAGCTCCATTCTGTGGTTAAGTAATTACACAGTAATTAGTCATGGTTCGCACAACTTCAGACAAACAAATTTCAAGAACTTTTCAAAGATTTTTTAAGGACAAATTACAGTTTTTTAAAGGAGTAACTACAGATTTATTTAATAAATTGGCATTCTTTAACCCCCTTTGATGCAAAATGACTGGGTATGACTTGCAATTTCATGTGAGGTACAGAAATAGCATTTGAAAAAAAAAGAACAGAAATGAAATGTTGTTCATGCACAAAAATGTTCTAACGCTACCTGTGAGCTTAACAGGTTCTTACACCAAGGATGAGCCAAATTTTCCTTAGAAAAAGGTGTCTGGCGTAGACAAGGTTGTATGTTTCAAGGACTTTTCAAGACCAAATATAGAAATCAAGACAAGTTACTTCTACAAGGACCTAAACTGAAATCTAGGACTTTTCAAGACGACTAGTAAAATTCAAGACCTTTTCAAGATTGTAGAAAGCATGTTAGTAAGTGCCTTTTCGCATACCAAAAAAAAATGGTAGCAAAGGGTGAAATATGGTCCCGTTTTACGTGCAAATTTTGACAAATTTCACATATCACGTGCTTTATAAACCAATTTTCGTTTGAAGAAGGGAACAGAAATAAAATATTGTTCACGCACAAAAATGTTTTTACACTACCGGTGAGCTTAATTACAAGTTCTTACACTAAGGATGAGCCAAATTTTCCTCAGAAAAAGGTGTCTTACGTAGACAAGGTTGTATATTTCAAGGACTTTTCAAGGCGATTAGTAAAATTCAAGACCTTTTCAAGATTGTAGAAAACATGTTAGTGCCTCAGTTTCCCATACAAAAAAAAAGGGTAGCAAGGGTGAAATATGGTCCAGTTTTACGTGCAAATTTTGACAAATTTTCCGTATCACGTGCACAAAAATGTTTTAACACTACCGGTGAGCTTAAGTACAGGTTCTTACACTAAGGATGAGCCAAATTTTCCTCAGTAAAAGGTGTCTTGCGTAGACAAGGTTGTATATTTCAAGGACTTTTCAAGGCGACTAGTAAAATTCAAGACCTTTTCAAGATTGTAAAAACAATGTTAGTGCCTTTTCCCTTACAAAAAAACAAGGTAGCAAAGGGTGAAATATGGTCTCGTTTTACGTGTAAATTTTGACAAATTTCACGTATCACGTGCTTTATAAACCAATTTTCACGAGGCACAAATGTCCCGCCCATTAATTAAAGGGGGTACGAACCGAAACCACAGTCATCGTGGATCACACTTCAAAGGTTGTCATATTGAAATACGTCAAAGATTACACTGACCGCAGTTGGCAGTATTCGCTCACAATTAAATACAGTGACGCCAGAAGTGTTGTCGATGGTTCAATATTAAAGATACACAATATGTTAAACCATTATTTGAACGGTGAATGTTTTTCAGTAGAAACAAGCCTCAAGAGTCCACAACTGTCGAGAAGTCAGTAAGCATGAACACAACAGTAAATGGATCAGGTTTTTGGAATTGCTCCAGTCTGATAAATCCAGAAGCAGGAAAAATTGGAGCAACAGTTGCTCTTAGTTTGAGCCTCGTTTTCTCGCTGGTTGGAAATTCTCTCATCGTATTAATTGTTTACAAAACACAAACTTTGAGAAAACCGATTAATCTGTTGATTGCAAATATGGCCATATCCGACCTGCTCTATCCAACATTCCTGTTCCCTGTTCTACTGGTAGAGATGCACGTTGGCTCGTGGTTTATTGGTGGTACCCTTGGTCAAGCCTTATGCAAGCTACACACTTTTCTTGCAGATGCTTCCTCGTTCGTTTCGATTCAGAGCTTAGTTCTGATAGCAGTGGATCGATTTGGAGCTGTTGTGGTTCCACTCCGCTCTCCTCTCATTACTAGAAAGCTGTGTTCATTCTTTATTATCGCTACGTGGATCATCGCAATGGCTGTTCTTTCGCCATTTCTTGTTACTTATAAACTTGTTAAATACCAAGGACGACTGATGTGCGAAAGTCTGTGGATAGAAGCCTTCGGAGGGAACACATATCCAAATTACACCCTAGCAGTTGTTGTCGTGTTTTTCTACATCCCCTTTGTCCTCGTGGTGATACTTTACTCTATCATCTTGATGAAGCTTAAAATGCAAGCCCATCCAGGTGAACAGTCAGCCAACGCCGAAGAACAACGCACCAGAAGGAACAGAAACGTGCTTAAGATGGCCATTGCTATCGTTGTAGTGTTTTTTATTTGCTTGATACCTTGTTTCAGTAACTTTGTGATAGTTGGTTTTAGTGCACCGGACAGTTCCATTTGGTTTTCATGTAGTTTTTTTCTATACGTTATTGTCGCCCGTTATATATCTTACACAAACTGTGCTATCAACCCGATTATCTGCTTCATTTTTAGCAGTAATTATCGTCAAGCCCTTAAGAGACTTGTAAATTGCTGTGATACAGTGAAAGATTAGCTTTTGAAACTAAAAGCTAGGTCTTAAGCGTTTCGTGTAAACATGAACAAATAAATAAATAAATAAATAAATAATAATAATAAAAATAATGGAAACTTTATTTGTGTTTTTGAATGTACAATTGTTAATCTTCCTACGTATAGGCAATTTACAAATGCTGCTTGAGATTGAATTATTAAAAAGAAAAAAAAAAGACAAAAAAACAAAAACAAAAACAAATCGAAAGAAAAGTAAAAAAAAAAAAAAATCAAAATTGCATTAAGTCTGGGAAATCCCAGTTCCTATTTCTACAACAAAAGATGTAAATATGTTGCTCTAATGGCTATATTTATCATTTTCTTGATTATATAACGTTGCAGCTTTTTGTCAATGCCAATGTCATTCATCATGTCTAAGAACGTGGAGCATTCATCGAGAAAACGCCAAGGGAACTCATGGAGAGATTAACAAATCTCACACATCTCTATAATTTCTACTCATTTCGTTGAACAAGTTCAGATATAATAATAATAATAATAATAATAATAATAATAATAATAATAATAATAATAATAATATTTTTATTTTTTTTTATTTTTTCAAAATAAAACAAAACTTTATTCATAGATTTAAAAAAAATAGACTATTTACAGATTCAAGAATATGAAATATTAAAATATATACCCTATGTACATTTTTCTTGTCTACGAAAGAGAATTGTTGTAAAATGACTATCTAAAGACTACTAATAACAATTATAAAGCATCAAATAATGATAATAATAATAATAATAATAATAATAAGGATTAATAAACTTTACTTCAAAATAATGATGGTGATGATGATGATGAAACATTATTATCGGAAATTAACGCTTGAAAAACCACTGCAAAACCGTGAACGATCAATGTTGCTCAACTTTGGACCAAACAAGGTCGTTATCAGTCGAAAAAGATAAACAGAGAAAAAAAAGGACTACCCGGTATAGTCAAAAAGACTACTGCAAAGACTGGTCAAACAACGTAAAAAAGGCAATATTTCGACTGGCCAATACCAGTCTTCATCAGGTTTATTAGGAAAAAAACGCGAATTTACAGAACATATGCTGCTGTAAAATAATAAACGGAAGTTGCATGGTATGACGTGGTAAGGTGTAAATGATAGCTGATAATGACCTTGCAATTTATTAGTTTATCGGTATTATTTAAGTCCGTCATTTTTTTGTTGTTGTTTGATCAGTTTGCGGTAAGTGGTTTTTCTTAAACAAGATAGTAATTAATTATTATTATCTTGTTTACTCTTGCATCTAAAAATCAGGGTAAGTTGTGAACCAAACTGCTTAAAGAACAGGTTCAATTTTTTCGTTAATAAAACGTTGTGCAAATTTAAGAGCAGTGTTTCTAAATGATCGTAGAATTGACTGCCATGACCATAAAAGTGCTTCGATCCGCAAGCAAAGAGAAAACGAGTGTTGGACAAAAATTTCAAGTGGAACACCATTACAGAAACGTGCTCATTGATAACTGACCACTCCAGAAAATACCATAACATACCACAATGCTCTTAAGTTTTGTACAATAATTGTTTTCAGTTTCTCTTGGGCCATTTTAACTCACAAGAGAAACTGAAGACAATGCTTATGCAAAATTTTGGGGTGACAAACAAAGAGCGTTATGGCATATTATGGTATTTTCTGGAGTCAATTGTCGATAAGTGAAAAATGACGTAGAGAGACTGTCAATCAAGAAATCCCATTTGTACATCCTTTTCCTGGTTATTGTTCGTGCTCGGACACCAGCAACATTCGGCTATTATTCCAAGAAGAATTTATTCAATTTGTAGAACTTCACGCAACTAAAAATACTTCAGTCTATTCAAAGACTGTCTAAATTTAATCCGAATTAGCATGATTGCATTTGCTTTTGAACTCTTTACAGTGGATGTTTCAACACGCTGATTCGAAGCGAATCTTTAGCTTTTACAAAATTTGACGGTGTTAGCCGATCAATATACTTCAGTTGGATAATACATTTGCATAAAAATCTCTGTGGAACATTTGATATATTTTGCTGCATTTGTTGTTTAACTTTTAATATTCGATCAACACATTTTAAACAAGAAGAACACATTGCTTAGCAATTCTATTGAAATGAGATACTCCGGAGGCTTTTTTGAATCTGTTCAAAGCACCTACGGCACGAAACAAAACACGATTTTAGGAGGATCAAAGTATTTTTCCCTTGAATACTTTGCAAGTATCATTGAATTTTTATTTATGTTTTAATTGCCAGTCACGAAGTTTAAATAAACCAGCCCTTTGCCGTATTGCCAGCAAGGCATTCAGTATTGTTTTACTTTCCAAGTCAAGTTACGCCTGGCATTAGCACCTCTACATTTATTTAGAGATACGGCAAGAAAGAAACAGTCGGTTTAATATACGCGTTGAGTAGACCTCGGCATTCAAGGATTTTTACTAGTTTGCAATTTCGTAAAAAAAAAAATATCAAAGCCCATTACGTTGCGTAATGTAGTTACATTTAGGGACACTCTTCTCCAGAAAGTTTTTTTCTCTTGCGCAGCCGGTTGACTGTGAAATTCCTTTCATTTGGTTTGCTGACTGTGAAGGCAAGTAGACGTTTAAACTGTGTACTTCAGTTGAATAATGCATTTGCATATTATTTAATGTTTCTGCCAAACATTTGTTATCAGTTTTGCTTCTTTTGATTAACTTTTTTCGGTTCCTTCTGTGAGTACCGGAGCACAGATTACGTAATACAATAGTAATAAAAGACAGGAAACAAAACAACTCCAAATAAAGACTAATCCCAAGTGACCAAAAATACAAAGCTTTCCGGTACCTGCAGAAAGACCCCTTTTTTCAATCAACATGTTTTAAAACAAAAAGATGCATTATTTTAGCCTGGTTTCCATATGATCGTCCGGATCGTCCCAGTCGTTGATCGCCGTTTTCCCGAGAAATATACAGTGAAGACCATATTTCTAATACTAAACAAGAAAAAGGCGATCATTATTACATCCAAACACGGCACAACAATCTTTTTTCACATTACAATCTTATTCTAAGAAATCTTTAAGAAAAAATGTCCCGAAAAGCGCTCGAAAATACAAACGAAATGTGCTCATGCCCCCTGGGCATCCTATAATACTCCTTAAATCGAATTAATTCAATATGGCCGCTGTATCAGTAAAAAGGTCTATTAAGAGACGCGGGGTCGTCTGCGATCGGCTTTGGGTGAGACAATAGAGTTTCTGCGCGTGTTTCGCAAACCGAGCCAAACATAATGATGATTTTCATTCGGAGAGCGAATCTAATGCCTTAAATGTGCGCTTTCTCTCGATTTTCCGGTGTTGAGAAGCTAGAAGAGTTCCACGAAGACATAGAATCACGTCGAACTCGCTGTCACGGACTTCCCTAGTTTCAAATAGCGCCCATACGCGACTTCGACTTCAGCGCCATCATGAATAATAGATAGACTTTCTTTCTATTATCCATGGCGCCATCCGGGCTGAATGTATTCTCGATTGCTGGAATAAAGTGATGATTTCTGGGATAGCCTTCGATCGTCCAGATCGTCTCAGTCATCTGAGAGGTTTCCACATGATCGCTTCAAAATTTACAGGATCGTCCGGATAGAACTCAACTCTATCGAAGCGATCGAGGGTGTCTCAATCGTCCGGGACGCTTGCGATTGTCCGGGTAGCGTTTCAATAGCGTTTCAATCGTCTGAACAGCGACTGCGACGGGCTTTCACAGATCTATCTAAATGAAATACTCCCAAGACGTTTTGAAACTTGTTCAAAAGCACTTTTTAAAGTTGTTCAAAGCACTCACTCTGTATGTGTTTTATCACTGCCGTTCGTCTTTAAAACACTACTTAAAATACTCTTGCTTTTAAACATTTTTTTTAGAAGAAAATGAATAAACACATTCATAAAAAATCTTAATCGTCAGTTAAGCGAGGTACATGTGTGTTTTCTAGTCTATTCGTCATTCAAAACGTGGAGACGGCTAAGAAATCAGAAATAAAGAACACGATTTTAGAAGGATAAAACTACTTTTTCCTTTGAATACTTTACATGTTTCATTGTGCTATATATACGGCTTTTGATTTTTTCGAGGAATCAGGGTTGCTTTAAATGGTGCATGATGGCGTGCAATTCGGGTTTCAATTGTTAATTCATTCTTCATCCTCGCCGAAAAGAAAGTACATAAAGGCTTCAAAATCGCTGATATAGATCAACCCATTCTTGCACTAGTATTTAGATTTGGGGTTACTTTGGTCGGAAAAATTGAGCCGTGTCTTTGACACTCAGCAAACATCAATTTCTTTCGTTTTTTCTTTATGGGTTAATAATGAGCTTTTGAATGGAATTTAATGGACAGGAGACACGTTTCAGCGTTTTAAAAAGCAAACAACCTGACATATAGCCCCCTCAAAAGCTATACTGGAGGGGCAGGTGGGCCCTCCAAAAGGGACAATCGTGAAAGGATCAGGTTTTGCAATTCTTCGGCTCTATATTATTGCGTAAGTCATTTAATGAAAATTTAGCATCTTTATTATAAACGCTCACTAGGAGTATTTATCCAAAGTTTTTACGGAAGTCCATCTATTGAATTTAGATTGAAATCAATTGTTTAGGAGAAGGTATTATAGTATTATTAATTTGCTAATCAGGTATTCGACGGAGGTATTATTTAAATTAAACATATATAAGCATTACTTGAACAGAAGGTGTTTCTGGAAGCAACAAAGCCTCAAGAGAACAGACCTGTAAATGAGTCAGTAAGCATGAACACAACAGCAACTGGATCAAGCTCCTGGAGCTGCTTCAGTCTGATAAATCACGAAGCAGGAAAAATTGGAGCAACAGTTGCTTACAGTTTTATCCTTGTCGTTTCGCTGGTTGGAAATTTTCTCATCGTATTAATTGTTTACAAAACACCAACATTGAGAAAACCGATAAATATGTTGATCGCAAACATGGCCATGTCCGACCTGCTCTATCCAATATTCACGTTCCCTGTTCTAGTGGTAAAGGTACACTTTGGCTCGTGGCTTATTAGTGGTTTCCTTGGTGAGGCCTTGTGCAAGATACAGATTTTTCTTGCAGTCGTTTCCTTGTTAGTGTCTATTCAGAGCCTTGTTCTGATAACAGTGGATCGCTTTGTAGCTGTTGTAGTTCCACTTCGTTCCCCTCTGATAACTAGCAAGAAACGTCCACTCTTCATTGTCGCTACGTGGACTGTCGCGATGGCCGTTCAATTGCTATATTTTGTTGCTGTTAAACATGTTCATTATCCTGAAGGAATCATGTGCGAAAGTCAGAAGGCAGAAACCTTCGAAGAACACACATATGCAAATTACCTCGTGGTAGGTGCTATCGTGCTTTTCTACACCCCCTTCGTCCTGTTGGTGATACTTTACTCCATCATCATGATCAAGCTTAAAAAACAAGACCATCCAGGTGAACAGTCAGCCAACGCCGAGAGACAGAGGACACGAAGAAACAGAAAAGTGCTCAAGATGGCTATCGCTATCGTTGTAGTGTTTTTCATTTGCTGGATACCTTTTTTCAGTAACCTTTTAATAATGTATTTTTCCTCGGACAGTTCCATTTGGTCTTACTGTAGTTTTAAAGTATACTATTTTGTCACCTACTTAATGTGTAGAGGAAACTGTGCTGTCAACCCGATTGTCTGCCTCACTTTTAGCAGTAAGTATCGCAATGGTCTTAAGAGACTTGTTACTTGTCAACGCAGTGCATTACAAGGTTAACGTTTGAAAACTGATTGGTCCAAAGCGATTCGTGGAAGACTATACCAAATGTAGACCACGAGCAGTCCTCATTTTTCATCAGGGATAGTAGAGCGAGCGAAACGCGAGCAAAACGCGAGCGCGCGTGAAAATCATCCCACGCGAAAAAGGCGAGACGCGGTGGGGAGGGAGAAAAATGGGGACTACTCGTACTCTATACCAAATGTTAAGAACTTTACCTTTAATTAAAAGCATGATTTCTAGAATTTCAGAAGTGAATTTAGCCACAGAGCTTAGAATTAGTCATCTGTAAGGTGCTGCACTGTAACACTGAATAAAAACATGCAGAATGTTCTTGTAACAGCTCAACCAAACAGCTGAGTTGTGTCTCTTGTAAAAATTGTCAATTTGTAAATTGTAAATTTGCACCTAGGAGTTCTAAAGAACTCGCTGAAATGTGCCCGTATGTTCCAGACCGAATTGGAATTCGAAGTGGTGGTTTTTAAGGAGAGAGGAAAACCGGAGAAAAACCTCTCGGAGAAAGGGAGAGAACTAACAACAACAAACTCAACCTACAGGCGTCGACGCCAGGATTCGAAGCCGAGCCATATTGTTTTTGGTGGGAGGCGAGCGCTCTCACCACCGCACCGCTCTTGCTCCCCAAGACTGTCTGTCAACAGTATCCCACAATAAAATACTTTCTCGGCACTGATAAAATAAGCCATACCACACAAAGCCTTTCTCCACTTTATGCGTGCGAAATATCACCATATCACTCGGGGAAAAAACTCCCGCTTTTGGCAAATACTGGCTGCAGTAAACATTTCTCCAACATTCTTTTATTCCGAGTTCCCGGATGCAAAGCGGCGTCTGAAAAAGGCACATGAACAGCCTGGTATTAAAACAAATTCAACCCAATTGCCCCTGAACTTCCCGCAATCGCGCGTCCAGATCCACGTCCCTTCTACCGCTTGTGACGTCGTTAACTTTTTAACGGTCAAGGATAACTGTGTCTGCTAACCAGTGCAGGGTGGAGTGATCTTTCAAACCATACCAGAATGAGAAAGATTCAGTCAAGGAGGCCGGAGAAAAACCATGTTAAATCTTGTTCCACCACTCCCTACCTTTCCTTTCATCTAATCCTCTCTCCTCAGAAAAGGCCTCTTTGTGTTGTGGAGGAGGGGGGGTGGGGGATAAGGAGAAAATGAGCGCGCAGGGTTTTTCGATTATTGCTATTTTTATTAGGAAACCAAGCGGGAGCGCCTGCGGAGGTGAGAGGTCAAATCCTAAGATCCTGAAAGCTTGCCCAAAAAGGTTTCCACCCAAATAAAACCTGCTAAATGTCATGCAAAAGAAAAAATAAAATGAGGAGAGAAAAGCGAAAGAAGAGAGAAGGAAAGAAAGCGAAAAGAAAAAGTGAAGACCGCTGTGTCACTTTTAAACCCCAAATCTCGAAATTTTACTTTCTGCTCATGCCCGAACTTCGCAAGCTTATATTTTGCATCTGGATCAGACGGTCGCGAGGTGTACGACCTGTAAACAGCTTTGTGGTAAGTTTTAGCTCTTTATAAACAAAGAGTGACCAGAAAACATTTCGACTAGCTTCAAATCACGTTCTTCGGCAAAATTCCCATGGACGAATGGGTTAACCTAAGCGCTTCGCTTTGTCAGAAATCATCATCGCGTTGGCTCTGGCCGAAAACAGTCAACTCTTGCTTTGCGGACACCCCGCTATAACGTACACTTCGATAAAACGGGCAGCAGCTAAATCCCTGGCGAAAACAAATTACAGACGTTTGACAGAAATAAAGTCCCGCTATTACAGACTCTCGCTTATGAGGACACTACCTCGAGGTCCCTACTGTGTCCGCAATAAAGGGAGTTGACTGTATGCATTTTTCCGAGGCCAAAGACTTGTTACCGCCACGAAAAAAAGCTCACAATATCGATATAGACCTTCGCGAGCCCGAGTGTTTCACCTCGGTATATAGCAAAATGAGAAGAAATACAGTACGATATTGGACGAGACAGACTTAAACAGCGTGATTGTCTTGTTCCTTTGTTAGACTTGATGATGTCTTCCCAAAAGATAGCCGACTTTAGCCTAACGAACGCGCTGGTTTCAAAATGACATATGAGAGAATTATGGAACGTCACGAAAACCTTTGTGACAGTGGTGAGAGGAGATTTGGGTGCGGGGTGGGGGTTGGTTTGGAGGAAGCTCATGACGGTTCGTCTACTTCAGCTATTCAGTAAATAATTAGTAAACTGAAAGAGCAATAACACCGATGAAAAACAAAAACGAAACAAAACAAAAACACATGGCCGAGCGAACTGTCTTTGATCTAATTCGCAGGGCTATTAAGTACCTCTTGACAACAAAACAGACATGCATAAAAATTCCCATAATGGAAAGATTTAAAGTTTAGTTCCTTGAAAGGCTTGTTAAACCAGAGAATAGGGGTAAAATACGATACAAAGTTTGTTGCTGATGCCATTCTCGTCATATTTACTAAAAACATGTTGTATTATACACACATTACAACTTGCAATAATTTGATGACTTAGTACCACACTAACCTATTCCTAAACGTACACTGAAACTAAACTTGTCAATTCTCGTTCTCGTTTACTAAAGGCTTATTTATTTGTGTATTTATTAATTTATGTATGTATTCATTAAAAAAAAGCCAGTTTATATCAAGTAAAAAAATACTGTTATAAATAGGGATATCTTGTTGAACGGCGAGAACTATAACAGCGCAAGTCAAAGTAAGGGAATATGCAGGAACTAAAGAGAAATTATACCTATTCTTTAGTTTTGTCCATCACTTTATCGAACTTTGCGAAACCACCTCAGAATTGCTTTTCTATAGCAGTACAAAAATTAAAAGTCATTGTTTGTCTGTTCCTGACGCAAAACAGGGGAATCAAACTTCAGGATCTGAAGAATACAGCCACTGAAACAAAACAAACAAGATTGATTAATGTAGCTGCCGATTCGGAGCAAGCGATGGGCGGGTATTTTAAGAACACTTGTTTAGAAAAGTCAAAGCTGTATGTAAGGTATATTTATAAACAGTAGCAGACGACAGCGGACGATTAAAAAGAGTTTTTCTGAGATGTACATGTAGCGTCAACTAAGTAGAAACAGCAATAAACAGCATTCAACGAAAACTGACAACTTTTGTATGGTGTTTTTCCGTTTTACGAAGAAAACTCGTTCACAATGTAAATATACAAAAGAACTAAAAGTTAAAAGAAAGAAAGAGTAAATGAGAGCTCGATTCTTGTCGTGCTCGATTCAGTTAAGACGATGTCGATTACTAGTCCAGCACGGCCTATGGAGACCGAGTACGAGTGGATTCCAGCGCGGTTAGGATCATACTAGTTACAACAAATCGAGCACGGTTTCCCGGGGTAGATTGTTGATCGAGTTCGGTGGACATGTGGATCTCGACGAACCTGTATCGAGCTCCGTTGTCAAGATGGTTGATCCGATGCATAATCAATTAACTGACGTAACAAATGATTGCGCGCGTTCTAATACGCACAAACATGGCGACTGTCGGATTTTATCCTTTTACTTCCTCTTAAAAAATGCATATCCAAGAGTTCCCCGACACTATTTTGCTATTAATTTTTCGATGTCTCAGCGAGACAGACTTGTGCCACATTGCCCAGGTCTGCCGAAGATGGAGGTTGATCGCGTATGACAGTTCACTGTGGAAGTCAGTGAATCTTAAACGGTTTCACAAACTCAATGAAATGTGCCTTATCAAGGTAATTCGTTCTCGGATGGTGCCAATGCTATACAAGCTTAACCTAGGAGGGTTTACGTTGTCGCCAAGAGTTTTTCACGTTCTAGTGGAGAATTGTCCTAAACTAAGAGTGCTCTGTTTAGAGTCCACAACATTTGTTGAAGACTTCACGAGGAAGGTGAGTAGTAAGGGGTATAAAGACAAAAAAAGAAAGAAAAACGAAAAAGAAAAGAAGACAGTGCCAATTTTTCCCTTGCAACGAGTGGTTGAATGACGGAGGAAACAACGCGGCGGATAAGAGGTTGACAACTCGAACTTAGGATGTGTATAGGTCTGGATTCATGTCTTGTTCTTGCGTTGTTTCCTTAGACAAGAACTTTGACTCTTTTCACTCGGAACAGGTGCATGTATGGGTACCGGCGACACACCACACTGCTGGGGGTAACCCTGTTAGGGAGGGGAAAGGAGGGGTGGGGGAGGGGGGCAGCAATGCAGCAATATACCAATACACCTTGGTCTTTCATGCTACTGAAACCGAGATAAGCTTCCCACCGTGCAGGCTTCGATAGCTCAAGTGCGCTTTTACCAAAGAGGTAATATCGGACGTGACAGCACAAAAAAGATGCACTTTGGTGTCGCTTCAGCACTTGTTTGTTCCCACCTCGCCCACCCAGACCAGTCACGGCACAAGTGAGATAAACCATGACACCAGGGTTTTCAATCCCCTCACTTTTGGAACAACGTCAGGAGTCCTTTTACTTCCCCTCCTACCTGACATGTAAGGATGATATTCCATTTCAATGACAAAAGTGATGAACTCGCTAATGTTAATTATAATTTGTTTGCCTCAGCTGGGTTCTATAAATAGCGACTGTTTACAGCGACATTTAAAAATATCAGAGCGAGAAATATCTTACAAGTATTTCTTTTAAAAAGAAAACAACAACAGCGATCGTGGTCGATTGTCGCCTGGCTTTCACCACGCAATCTCCCGCACAGCAGGCGAGTGACGCGCTTTATTTGCTGTTAATTTCTGGCTCATGTATTGAATCAGCACAAATGATTACAAGAGAGTTAGAACAAAACAATTTGTAAGCTATTTGTATTTGTTCTAGGAGACATCGTTCCCGGACAACCTTTCAAAATTGGATATACGCCACAGCTCTGGGCACCCATGCGCCTTTAGAGTCATGTCCCACCGTCTACAAACAGTAAAGTGCCTTGGGGTTAGTGATCCATTATTTGAGAGCCTAGAGTTGGAAGTGGAAAAACGACGGGTTTTTGTCTCGCTACAAGCTGTGAGAATACTTGAGTTCAGTTACTGTTCTTCACTCACAGATCAAATGGTGCGTTACATCGCAGAATACTGCAGGTAAAGAATTTGGGATGAACGAGAACATTTTCCCCATCACTACCCAAGATTTTGGTTGGGAACAGAGAATTGACTGCCATTAAGAATTAACTGAAGGCGGGATGTTTAAGTCAATCAAACGAAAACGAGATGCAACGTTAATTAACAGCGAGAAGCTATTTCCTTTCGCTCTGCTGCTGCGTTATAAGTAATCTGAAAACTAGGTCTAAGCGTGAAAACTTGCTAAATTTGCGCAATCTTAAGCCTGTGTAATAGGAGAGGTCATTGCAAGACAGGCATTGTTTAATACGAATCTTGAAAAATCTTATTCACAGGAATCTTCAATCACTCTGTCTCCGAAGATGCAACAACATTCAGGGTGAGAGCCTTCCGAAGCTAATCGATAACTGCTCGTCACTGACGTCACTGGTGCTTGATGGCACGAATGTTTCGGACAACGCTGTTACGTCCGTTCGCTGGGAGAAGTCGGTAATTTCAGAAGTAGACTTATCTTGGTGCAGACACCTGACTGAACACGGTTTAAAATTCATGTTACCACGCTGTCGGTTTCTCCATTATCTGCGACTCTGCTGTTGTGGGTAGGTTGGGGGTACAACCAAGAAACTAATCTAGTAATGGTTTTATTTATGCCACCTCTAGATCATCAAAACCATGAAGCTACAACTGCATTGAACTGTACTGGCATGTAACTGTGACAATGCGCTGTAGCCTCTGGCCTTGGTGGGTCACAATCCTTTGGGAGGGAGAGTGGCACAAAGGCATACTTGTGACGGAGAGTTGCGAAGACTCTTATGGCAGGGTCCACGAAGCTATGGGGCTGGCAGGGCTATAGCCAAACCGGGGATCCTCCTGAATAAGCTATAGCGCCTTTAGGTAGTCGTTGAGCTTGCGCGTAGCGTAAGCTGGCCCCAGCAATCCAAAATATGTTTCAAGGTCTCTGTATGGGCCCTCTGCAACATGAACCTTCGACGATGGTATTGTTTACCGTAAAATTCCGAAAATAAGTCCCTTCATGTATAAGCCCCTCCAAATATAAGCCCCCCAAACCGATAACGCAAAAAACCCTCCGTTAAATCGCCCCTCCAAATATAAGCCCCCGGGGGCTTGTACTTGAAAAATTGCCCTCAAATACAAAGTAAAACAAAGCAAAAACAGTAAATTTACTTCCAAATATAAGGCTAGCCCAATCGATTTTAAAACGCAAATTTCCCTCCGTAGATAAGCCCCTCCGAATATAAGCCCCTCCAAAAATAAGTTCCTCGAAGAGGGCCTTCGAAAAATATAAGCCCCGGGGCTTATTTTCGGAATTTTGCGGTATTTTAACAGTTTTGAAGTCTCGAGTACGACTAGAATCCTAAAGCATTCTGCACCGCTAACTGCGTTTACACTGAAAATGACCTTTTTGGTAGGCCTTGAAAAACAAAAAAAGTGATTGGCCGGAGACAACTGTAACGACAACAGCTACTCTATTCCAAACAGGTATGGTCACGCAATCACAGACGATGTCCTGAATGCGATGACTCAAAACCCCTGCTCTTTTTTAGAAGTATTGGATCTCAGCTATAGCAGTGAAGTAACAAACAGCGCCCTCGGAAGATTCATAACAAACTGCCCTTCGTTGCGATATCTGAGAGTCTACCATTGTCAAATGCTTACGTCAGCGTTAATGAGTCTCATTCCCAGTGACTCGCAGGTATTCGTCGTCGCAAACTTTTTCTCGCTGCAGCGAGGGGGGCTAGTGACGAGCGCTACCTCGGAGGGCCCGTGGACAGTTTGGTCAGCGCCAATGAGCTATTCTCGAACGATGAGTTTAGATCAAAGTTTACAAGAGGACTAAGTAATCGCAGGCAAAGTGGCTTGAGCAATCGAAAGAACAAGACGACTGTGTCGAACAAGTTCATTCTACGATTAGGAGAAGAGGAACCCGCTAAGTGCTGGTTAGAAGATTTTGTCCCTGAGGATATTTTTCACTTAACAGTACGTTTACAACTTGAGAAAGCGCTGAGGAAGCGGATGGTAGTTTTTAGAACTTACATATGAATTATTTGCATTTAGATTTTCAGAGTTAATTACAATCGTGCATTTGCACCTATAACGCTCAACGCAAGACGCTGGGTAAAAGTTCGAGCGGTCGTTACAAAAGTTTTGCAGTTTACACCGCGCGTTGATTTAGAAGGTGTGTCTATCATAACACCCGGTTAAACAGGTAACTAGTACGGGTCAAGGTGAAACAAGGCACAGTAGGCATGACTTGTTGATTTATTTTCATTATTATTATTCATTATTATTTTTTTTAATCAAAGAAAGAAAAGAAAAGAAAAACGTACGTTTCCTCCTGGACGAGGCCGGTGTGAAGCCACTTTCCTATAACCTTCTGACATAGCATCCACTCCAGCAAGAACTTTGATCTAGAAACAAATGCATTCATCCAAGTTAATGATTATTCGCGCCACGAAATGTCATTTCATTTTTGGAATTTTCCGCTATGCGCATCGTGTCTTTATCATGAACACAAGAAAGGGAAAATGAGGCGGACGAAACTTCGATCAATCACATTTAAAACAAAACGAAAGCCTCCTTTTTCCCCTGTTGTGAGGCCAGGACGTGAAACTGGCTTTAGGGGCTCATTTCTGCCGCAAGATTGCACGTATTTATTCTTCCTGGATCTCGGAAACCAAAAAGAAAAGAAAAAATCTCAAGGAAATGTTTGCTTGCTTATATATCATGTAATCAACAATCGGTGCAACGTAAAGTTATATACCTAAGAAAAAGGAAATTGTGAAACAAAAGATTGTAAATTGTAAATTTCTTTCTATCCAAGAAACACGTAGTTCGCAAGAACTCGCTTGATAGTACACGTGCGTTCCAGATCGAATTGGAATTTAGAAGTACTGTTTTTTTTCTTTCGATTGACCAGCACCCTTCCAAACCTCTTATTTTATTACTCCCTATAACCTGCACTACCTATCGTTTCCGGGATTGGGGCATTGTTACGTCACCATCCCTATCGTTTTCCCAGCCAATTACAAACCTTGTTTGGAATAGGTGCAGGTCCGCCCTTTTTTGGGAGCTACAAAAAGAAGACTACCTGACAAAAATCTCTTGAGGTAGAAGAGAGAGACAACAACAAACACAAACCACACAGGGCTCGACAAAAAACCTAGAACTCCGGCTTGTTCTTTGGGCAAGTAGCTCTCACATTTTCCTTGTCCAAGGCCACTTTTTGGTCCTCTTGGATAATGATTTCGTTAGAAGATGACTGGTTTGGACAATTGCCCATGGGCAAGGAGCTTTAAAGGTCACTTAACCCCACAAGACGGGACGGGACTTTTCGAGCCCTGGCCACATATGGCAGACGAGTGCTCTCACCTCTGCACCATCCTTGCTCCCCACCACCCCCTCCCCCATCCTTCCCCTTGTTAAGGGAGCAATCAGCTGGCAATGCTCCAGCATGTCAATATAATTCTCAGTCAAGATGTTAGAGGAAATATGGAGTGAACAGACTTAGGCCTTTTACCTTAGCGGCCGTCCAACATCCTGGTGTCGGTGATCTAGATCTCTTGGAAGGTGAACTTACTAAGGCTTCATTATCGTCAGTATCGTTTATCCATGTTGGCTACAAATACAAACAAAATAAGAGTTATGTATACCTGATTCAATAAAGGTTGCTTCAGGCATTGGCGAATTGGGCCATGGAAAGTTATTGTTTGGAGGACACTCAAGCAAATCATTGAAGTGAGTTCCGTATGCCCAAATGACAAATTACCAAAGCAACCTTTCTTGAATTAGGTGTATAAAAACAACAGTTTTGGTGATATTAAGTACGCATCTACATGTAAGTCCCCCGAATAAAGCACTCACCTCGGGTAACATAAAACTGCTGTCATTGCTTCTAACCGCGATAAACTACCCGTGGGAAATTCATAAGTATGGAAACTAGATAAAGCGACCATAGTAGCAATCGAGATGTTTATCTCCTACTCCGTTTTTGGGGGACCCACAATAAAATAGTCAATTGCTGATGTAGCTATTATTTTTTTCCCGCGCAAAAGACGCCGTGAACGTGGGGAAAAGGCGGGAAACCATTAACCTTAGTGTGTAAATTCCTTGATAACACGATTTTGCCTTCGCAAAAACGTGCCATATTGCCACTATCAGATGAGCCCATTTTGTTACCGAGGTTCCAGCAGGTTGAATCTCGTTGAGGAAATGTGCATACATCTTTTTTTATATTTACAAATATGGGCAAGCTGACACCTTAGTCGGACCCAGTTTAGAAATGATGCGGTTGGACATAGTTCATCTTTCACCAGGAGCAAATTCCTATCTGCCATTGGAGGCTGTAAGATATCAGTACGGCAAGTGGAGGAAAATTCTAGTACATAGCGGTTACTAATCATGTACAATTCAAAAGAATAGTTTACCTTAGCCTTTGCCAGCCTCGCTCCTGCCTCAGTTGAACCTTTGTCTCCCCAATCTACCTACAATTTTGAACGGAAACTGCTTGGTTTATAAAACTTTGTTTAAGTATTACTAGACTGTCTCCTACTTCCTGTAGGCTCGTCGTGATCCAGCAGTTACTATAATCGGCGGCAGTTTTTGTTTCAAATGTACACCCCAACGACTCCCCCCGCCCCTCCCTCGGTACATCTGAAACAAAGATGACTGCCCATTAAGCACGACATCAAGGCCTCTTCCTCATGCCCAGGGGAAAAACGCTACCCGCGCCAAAGACATGCTGATAATCTCCCTACACACTCTAATACTTACTCTCACTGGAACAATTCCACCAGCTCCTCCACCCCCATAGTAGGAAGCGTCAACAGTCGGCCATTTTACTCTACCAGACGCCTGTAGAAGAATACAAGAAATACGCAAATGACAAACAACAAAACGACACACCACGAGGAGATTTTAACAACCTTCCGCTTAAATGTTTTTTTTGTTCAGAAACAAGTAAAAAATAACGCAGATAAGAACGAACGACGTTTCGTTCGGTGTCATCTTGGCGCCATTTTCAAGTTCAAAATAATAAATATTGATAAATTGATAAACTGTAAAAAAAATTTGGCTGATGATTAGCATATAGCATATATGAAATATGCAACGTCACACGAAAGTGTTAGTTGTTGTTGTTGTTGTTTTTCTTCCCAGCATGCTAGTAATAACCATAGCCATATTTCCAATCAAAATCTACACAAATCAAAAGTCTGTACAAATTCTGGTAAACAAACAATAAATTAAAACTGCGACGCTTTTTTGGGACAACGATTCCATTGAATAAAAATATGTCGATGTCTTGGACTTCTTCAAGAAACTGAAACTTAACCTACCGACCGAACAATATTGTTCAGCCGGTCTATGACCGTCTTGCAACTAACCGTTTTCTCCACTGGCCTAGGCGGAGGAGGCGGGGGACGAGCGGGTGGTTTTGCTTTCATTTCCGTTGTAGCCGCTGGTTGGTAATTACGTGGTGGTGGCTGAAAAACACAAAAATTGTGGCGTACACAAAAGATCCGTCCACAATTGAAGAGGCCTTATAAGGGTATCCTTCGACAAGTGACATTGTCTTGAAACAGCAACATAGGGCATTAAAAATGGCAACAAACGACACAAAGACGGGTTAAAACTGCGACAGAGACAGAGAAGCGCTCAAATAAAATATTGAAATATCAACAGCGACACGGCTTTCTCCTCCATACACGAAACGACAGGTTTTGAAATTGAGCCTTAGGGACATACCAACCCCTCTCATTGAACGCAACGCTAAAGTAGAAAACATGAATAACCATTCAGATGACGATATTTTGTACCGCTCTCCAAGCTTCTGGGATTTTAAACGCTTGATCAGTATTTCTGTCTTGTATCCAGAATGGCTGATGGAATCTTGTAAGATGGTTCTAACTTTTGACTCTGTGACCGAGATCCCATAGCCTGCGAAAACATCCGTTTCTCTACGCTCTTCTCCGCTGGGGACGTTGCGCGCGGAGGAACGTCGTTCCTCCGCGCGAAACGTCCCCAGCGGCGAAGAGCGAGGAGAAACGGATGTTTTCGCAGGCTAGAAATCCCATGGTGTGACCATAATTTCATATGAATTCACAGTAGCTCCCCGTCTTTCCAGTCTAACTTTTAAATCAATCTGTTGATGAAATCCTATTGTGTTACCATTCAAATGAGACCTTTTTGGCTGGACTCTTCGTAGCAATGTTTATTTCTTAAGATTTTACAAAAAGAAATTCACTCGCTAAGGAAAAGATTCTCGAGAAAAATCAGTGATTTTCTTTAGCTCTTATCACGACTGCACGCCTGTCAGTTTTAGTACACAAATGACACACTGCAGGCAGGCTCACCTTCCTTCTGATACGCGGCCAAAACCACCACAAGGCAAGCAACAACAAAAATGCCAATAAGAACAACAGCGCCACGATTAACCCAATATTAGTTTTCTTTTCAGTCTAGAAAAAAAGGAGCAAAAAATTTACTTTAAAAAAGCTTAATCACATTAACATTAAGAGGAGCATTTAGAGCATCCTTTACTAATTATGATGGTGATGTCACAGGACATTGACTAACCAGGATATGATACGCGCTCTATCTCACTAGAAATGGGTCGTTTGTTCGAACGATATTTGGCGAGGGAGGCTTTGCTGTTTTGGATATCTTTGCTTTGTTTCTGAATAATTAATACTTTTTGTTGAAAGACGTTTTGGTATGATCAGCTTTTTTTCCTATTTTTTTTTTTATTTTACTTTTAATGCCCGTTATATCGGGAATATCGTTATAACGGGGTTCTGTTTCATACATTTTACTGTAACTTACGCAGGGACATAGAGTATTCATCGTTATATCAACATCGTTATAAAGAGTATCGTTATATCGGGATTTAAACTTTTTTTTTTTTTTGCGTACAGGTGGATCGGCCTATAATTGGGGGGGGGGGGGGGAGGGGGAAGGGGAAGCGAGTTTTAAGTCACGTGGAAGCTTACAAGCGGCAGTTTACAGTAGGCGAAAAACATAAGCTGAGTATTTTTCTTTCTTTTTTTGGTGGTTTATTAAGACAGCCGATTCAATGAGTGCTATCTAGATATCTAAAGCTTAACCAGAACACACTACATGTCACCAGTTGCAGTAAGTAGCCTAAAAAACGTAAATCCTACGTAAACACTACAATGTAGCATACCTTTGTCGGCTCTGTTTCCTTTTCTTTTTCCTCATTCGGCTTTACTGGTTGTGTGCAATTTTTAGTTGTAACGTTCCCGTCACAAGAAACGAACGTTGTTCCATTATTTTCCGGTTTTGGGCAATTTTTAGTTGTAATGTTCACGTTACTAGAAACGAACGTTGTTCCATTATTCAATGAAACCTGCAACATCAAGGAACTGAAGGCGAAAGAAGAAAAAAAAGATAAGCAATAAAACAGGATGTATCATTAGCTGAACAAATAACGAAAAACAAAATTCGTAGCACTTAAATAGGAAGTATGTAAGAGAATGTTCCATAAAACAGCGGTGATGAACAAAAGAAGAGCCGAGTAGCAGTTCGAGTTCTTTCCAAAAGGTTTCGAGCCTGGAGTTACAAGTACGTTTGCAGAGCCGCGCAAGCACTGCAAAGTTTACTTGTTATTTTTTTTTATTATTATTTCATGGCGTATGCAAACCTTGCAACGTTTCTAACGTACGTGTAACACCACTGATGAAGAGCCAAGCCCGAAACGCTTGGAAAGAAACTCCAAACACAACACGGCAACTTTGTTCATCATTACTTTTTAATGAGCATTCTACGCATCCTTAGTTGCTAGTTTTGAATTGTGTAGAATACAAGTAGCCTCATACTGCATTTGAAATACTTTCACCTATCACCCCCCAACCCCCCAAGTCCCACATGTTAGGGACGCCGAAAAAAGGTTGGGTAAAATAAAACTCTTCTAAAATTTCCCGAAAAATGGCGTAGGTTAATAAAAGACATATCCACCTGTTTGCGTCCTTCATAGGTGGAACAGGGCAAATAAGCTGGCGGTCTCCAATGGCGATAGCTCTTGTTGCTATTAATAAGAAAGAAGAGAAATACAAGGTATTGTTTACAATCTCAAGGCTGTGCGACAAAAGAACAAACGGCTATTCTCTTCCAGAATATAGCGATATCCTTTTATCGCCGCCTGGTTAGCTCAGTTGGGAGAGCGCCGGTCTGCTGAGCAGAATGTCACGCTTTCAAACCCCGGCCAGACCATCACTCAGTGTCTTTAAATAACTGAGAAAAAATTCTGCCTTTTCAATCTTATCTGCAAACGATTAGACTCTAGTCTTCTCGGATAACGACGAAAAACTAGGTCCCGTCTCACAGCACTTTCACTTATGCTCACAACACTCTTCGAAAAGCTAGGGTACGGTGCTGTGTCCAACCTTTCTTGGGCTGGGTGGGTATCTGTAAAAAGGGATAACCTCTTTTTCTTTTCCTTGACTTTCATATAGTCTTTTATAATTCAACTCCAGAAAAAATCGCCATCATTCGGCGAATTGAACGAGATGGAATAAGCGCGGTAAAGTTTGAAGCAGCGCGATTCATTTACTTTTAAGTGACTTTTTTGTAACCGTCGCCGTCGTTACTGCTTAAGCTTCTAATTGCTATTATACAAAGGAAACCCTCCCTGAATAGTAATGAGGGCCTTGACCTACCACCAAAATTTACAATCCCCTCTTGGGCATTCGTTACTTTTCTGTTACGCAGCATGTCACTTCACAGCGCTGATGAAGTCCAAGTGATTCGGTCGAAATATTCGTAACTTTGCCCTGAGTTTTGGAATTTTCTATACTAAATCAAGTCAACGTGTTCATAGTACAGCAATTAATTTCAACGTTTGTAATAAGCTGTACGATAAAATACACGGTGAAACTCTATAAATGCCGTAAATGAGTGTTTATTTTTATTTTGGCCACTTACTTACCTAGACGGTAAGTATCATTGTAACTGAAGCCACACCAAACAGCTACATTGAACTTTACAAATCCACGCCCGTACAAAGTCACCGTGGAATTTTCTACAGTGTACAAGAAAGAAAAGAAACTTGAAGTCACTAAGGTACATGACAAACTAACGTACATCAACATTACTTTACTTACCAATGACACATAACAATAGCTGCAGAATAACGCATTACCTCCTAAACATGCTTGCTGGGGATCCACTGAAGTCAGCTCCACACAAGACTTAGTAGAAATCTGCAAATAAGAAAGAAAGGAGAGAAATTTAAAAAAAGGCTGCAGGATGGTACTCTCCCGGTGGGGTTACTCAACACTGTTTTATACGGGGAGGCCCCGCCCTGAGGTCCAACCACTTACCCTTTTAAAAGCTATTTTTGACAGAAAACGTACCCCTTTATACCGTCCATTGACAAATTTATAATACCCCTTCCACATACCCAGTTAAGGGATTTGCATCCTTTTAACTGCTAAAAATGCACTGCCCTTTAAATATGAATAGATAACAAAACCAGAGCGTTTTCTCATCTTTTTACCAGCCATAGTATGCGTCAGTTAGCCCTTTTAAAGACCTTAACAGACCAAAATGACAGATCTTCATACCCTTTTCATACACATTGTAACTGAAACCTGAAAAAAGGCACCACTAACAGGCAGAGTCCCCCCCCCCCCCCCCCCCCCGATAAAGGCCATTATAGGGAATCCCCCTTACCTCCCAAAGGGGCGCTCTACCAAAAGCTGTTTCTTGAAGGCAGCTTTGCCTGTATTGCCAATTTATAGCTTGTAATTACTGTCGAACTTTCATATACGACCACCTTTTGTAAACAGCCACCTCCCATACGTAACTGCCTATATCCAAAACACCAAAACTTTTCCAGTGAAAACTTTACAGTTGGAACCTCTAGTAAATGATCACCTCCTGTGAGCGACCACAACCACTTTTTGGGCCTGAAAGTTTGATGATTTTCCACTGTTTTTAACCTCTCGTACACGTAAGCGACCACTTTGACACATTCTCTGATCTCTTTGTTCAATGTGTTCAGTATGCTACTTAAAATATGCAAAGAACTTTAGTAACAACATGGAACTACACATTGCATAACTTGCATGTAATAAATTGTCTTCCATAGAGTAGATGTGCCCAGACCTCTTCCCAGAAGATGCCCACCTGTGGTTTGATTCTTGTAAGTGACCACCTCCCATAAGCAACCACTAAGTCTTTGCATTTGGGGTGATTGTTTACAGGAGGTTCAATTACTGTACTCAATAAAAGTTGCTTTGGGTATCGGGAATTGGCATTTAGACACTGGGTCATTTAAGGCATTTGGGCATATAAAATTCACTGTAATGATTTGCTTGAGTGACCACTAAACAGTAGCTTCCCAGTACGCAATTCTCAATGCCCAAAGCAACCTTTATTGAATAAGCTATATGTGATTTTAGACTGCTTTAAATTCATGCAATAAGTTCAATAGACTTTGATGAAACTGTAAACCTCTTGAGAGATGCACTAAAATAATGAATAACTCATTTTGTCTTAAATTACTTACTTCATCTGTAAGGTTCTTCAAAAGATTGTAGTTTGGCTCAGTGAAAACAAAGTAGTCTGATGGTTTGTTGGCTAATCGAATAAGCTGTTAAATGAAAAGAAAGTTAACTTTCGTCAAGTGGTTGGAAGAATAAATTATAATGCAGTTTTAGTAAGAGCAGCTGAAAAAATTCCATACCAAGTTGTTGGGTACGTGAAATTAATAAAGCATGGCAACTTAAAAGCTACAAGGATTTTTAAGCTCTCTTTTCCTCTTGTCTCAAATTAGCCTCTTATTTTGTATTGACATACATCATCCTTAACATATGCTGCAACTCCAATGGCATAAACTTCTGCTCCAGCTTGCCTTGCCTTCTTGGTCTGTTAAAATGCACAATAAAAAAATACAATAAAAACAGAGGTAAATTGAAGGCCCACACAACAATGGCAGTTGTATGATGGCTTTAAATAATATTTGTTGTGGTTCAATTTTATCCTTAGTTTAAATTTTTTCTTATTTTTTTGGTATGATAATACAAGATAATGATTTTTAAAGAAAACAAACTAAAACTTAAACCAAGAATAAAATTGAACCACAACATATTTCCTTCACAGTATCATTTTAAGAATTAATTATCATACATGTAAGAGTTACAGTTACTGAGCAGGTTCCTAAAATACAATGTAGAAAAGTTTGCTTGCTCTACTGTGTATTATTTTCCAGAATTCTTCATACCCCACGCTCCACCCCACACACTACCACAGATAGGGTCGGACATTTCTTGTGGAGGAGATCATGGACAGGAAGATGAAAAAGTTAAAACAAATGTCTGTACCTTAATATTGGAATTTCTAAAAGGGTATGTGTGTGTGTTTGGAAAAGGAGGGGGAGGGCAGAAAATATTCTTATCTTCTATAGTTGAACTAGAAATGTTTTCTGGAACCACAGTTTTACTTAACTAAGTACCTAGGGTATTAATATTTTTAACACCTTCACCCGGAGCAGACTTACCTCAGATGTTGCTCTTCTCCTGTCATCTACTCTTCCATCTGTCAGTATAATAATAATACTTGCTTGTGTACCTGGAAGGCAAGTGAACAATGAGATACTAAAACTTTGAGTTGGGGTGGCTCATGGGGGGGGGGGGGGGGGGGGGGGGAAGATTTAACTGATACAGTTGTAAGAGAACTCTCCCAGGGTACTAACACATGAAGGGAAAGGAATGCTTGTCACAACATAAAATGAGGAAAATATTTACCGTATTTACCTTATTAACTTTCTTCCCCTAAAAGGGGGGAGCTTATTAGAGGGAGGGGGCTTATTTGAGAGGGGAGGGGGGGCGGCTTAATAAAGGATTTATGGTAACTCCTAAAAGCCAAACAAATCTGTGTGTGGCTTAGGCTTTCTTAACCACACACCAATGAACAATGGGGTATGAGCCTTGGGGTGAGGTGTGGGGGGAGTACTCCCATATACATGTATGGGCTGCCTGTTAGGGCATGGTTTTTGAGGATCTCTTGTTCCTTGAATTTTTTTTTTTTTTGATAAGATTCCTAAAAAGTGCCGGTTTAAATTCAAGTCTGTGAATGCCCAGCTACATGGCAAACAAATCATCTGTTAAAACCGAACCATCGTCAAGAGTATTAGAAAAGCGATGCAATAAAGGTTTGGCAGGTGTGGCCATTTAGATTTTTACAGTGTACAGTGTAGTTTTTGTTATTCCTCTGAACAGGATGTCATATTTTGGGTTTGGGCTTTAAAATATGTTCACCTCACAGGGTTTGAGACCCTGGGTGGCAAACACCTTTTCAAAATCAATGGGAGTACCCCCTCATATATCCCTTATATTTTGGTGCTTTTGCTGTAACTATCATTGGTATAATAAACTCAATTGCTGGCGGCTCCCTCCATTTATCATTGTGTTGTTTTCTCTCATCGTACTTAAAACAGAAATATTAAATTCTGCTGAGCAGAGCGATAAAGAATAGAAATCTTGTCTCTGCCTTTTGAATTTTATAAATCATTTCTGGCAACAAACAGTATTATCATCTTTCCAAACCTACCCCCAGATTCCTTTATTTGATTATTCGCCTGTTGAAAATAACAAACACAGTAAACAACATCGTTTGAACACATAAAGTACATGTAACTGGCAGAAAAAAAAAATAACCATAAGGAGTATACACCTGTCAGGCATTTTTACTTTATCCCAGGGTATAGAGACATACGTCAATCAATAACAAAAGGCTACTCAAATTTGTCATCGAATTAATGAGGACAAGTAAAATTACGAGTCTAAAATTTTAATAAATGTAATTCGCTGAGCCTTTAGATGAGGGAAACTTTTAGACTTGACTAAACACAAGAGAAGTTATTCTTAATTTCACAAGCATAACATTTAGTGACAGGCTGAAAAACATTTGCTTCATCAGTATACTCAGTACTGTTGACAAATGTGAGTGCAGGGTTCTCCAAACAATTTGAAGTTGAAGGAGAAAAACAAACGGTAGTTTTGCAACTGACTGTATTGAAATGGGTCAGAGCTGCATGATGGGAAGGGGTCTGCCTTCTACAATCGGAAGATTGTGAGGGTCTCCT
The DNA here is from genome assembly GCA_964035525.1 of Porites cylindrica. NCBI lineage: Eukaryota > Metazoa > Cnidaria > Anthozoa > Scleractinia > Poritidae > Porites > Porites cylindrica. Next base: position 26,057,066 of record OZ037781.1, on the reverse strand, counting down.
CTGGAAAAAGTTTAATTTTGGTGATCAATTTTTATTTTTACAAATTATGAGGATGTAAATCTCTATTTACCAATACTGGTATCATACAGTACATGTATGCTTGAAGTTACATATTAATCCAAAAAAATGTAAGGAAACAAAATAAAAATGAAATACCTTGGATTTACATGTACAAAAATTTTGGCAGGTCTAAAGTGCAGGTCACATTCCACACTGGTCAAGTCAGTACAGGTCACTGCTCCATTGATTAATATTACCATTGAAACCACACAGATTCCCCTTGATATACAGTACTACAGCATTTTGCTAAAAGATTAGGGCCAGGAGACA
>OZ037781.1:26019236-26051736 GCA_964035525.1 Porites cylindrica | reverse complement strand
ACTTGTCTCTTTAAGGGATAGAAGGCTTCAGCTTTGCAGGCACAGCCGTTAATAACTACAGACATTTTTTTTTTTTGATAATAATTTACACGTTATTGCGCTGACAAAACTAGGCATAGCAGCACTGTGTGAGAAATGGGGAACGTACGTTTCTTGCCAATTTGGTTGAATCGTTCGACGTTACGAATTGCTCACCTGTCTAAGATGAAATAAATGTCAAATCCTCCGAGACACTTGTGCTGGCTACAAATAAATTTGGGGACTATCCACGCATGCAGCAAAAAAGTGACCGCGAAACTTCGCCAATCAACCATGTTTTCGGTCTTGACTTCAGACGGAATGTCCGGATGCCCAAAACGATGTCGATGTCTAAGTTCGTCTGCTTCACCGTAATGAAGCTCTACATTTAGTTCATTGTGCGCTTTAACTGTTCAGTTTAAAGACATCGCCCATTTATATGACAACATTATTCTGCTCACACGACAATCGTAAATCCTTGCTTACCATATGCACGCTAAAATACATTTCCGATATGGCGCTATGCCACCTGGCCGCACAGGAAGTGCTGAAGAATAGCGGAAGGGAGGGTGAAAAAAAGTTGCCGCGCACAATCGGGAAAGGCCTAGGGCAACTTTTGAGCAACTTTTGGCGTTTGGAGCAACTTTTTGCGGTTCTAGTAACCTCGAGCAAATTTTGCCTTTCTGAACAACTTTTCAGCAAAATATAGGCTTAGAGCACATATGGAGCGCGAAAAAGTCAACGCGTTTCAATTTTTTGGTATTTTTTTATTCCTGACCGATGTTAGTAATTATTCTAAGACCAAAAAATAAGGCTTTTAGTTAACGTTTATTATTATAAAAATATCAAGGAAATTTAGGTGGTAACTTTGAAATTTAGGTAGCAACTTGGAGTTTTGGCAAGTTTTTAGCACCGTTTTTGGCAATCAATTCTGCCGGTTGTTGTTGTCAGCTGTGTTGTTGTTATTGTCGTCGTTGTTTTCCACGTTCTGAATTAATGTGAGAGAAAAATTGCAGAATCAAAACGAAGCATACGATAACATCTTTTTTTTAAAAAACTGGTACGCATTATTTGTTTTCACTGTCACGCAATCCGGGCACGCAATAAACGCGGCACAAAATTGGAAACCGTCCAGTGGAAGAAGCAAAGAAAATGAAATGTTATAAAAGACTAATATATAAACAATTTGGCCTAGTCTCAGGTCTTTGAAGCCCACAGTTTCTGAGTTATTTGCCGAAACATTTCTCGCACCTTTGTAGAGCTTTTTTACGCGCCATTTGATGGAGATAAACTGTCCACCAATATGGCCGCCGGAAATCAACAAAAACATCTGGAGTTCACTTTTTCTATAAAAGCTCCTCCTTTTAACTCGAGAGCAAGCATACGTGCGCATAAACACATCTTTTAATACTTGAAATCGTTAAACTGCCGAAAATCAAGAGGAATGACTTTTTTCAAAGAGACAGCATTCCTATTTTGGTGTCCCACGCACTGTGTGTGATAACTCGAAAGCTCAAATTGCTGTATTTTCGAAATGAATCATGCTTCGGGGCTGGAAACTTGTACAAAAGATTTATTTTCTCGTTATCTTCAACCTAGTGTAAAAAAGAATTCGTAAAAACCTCGCTTTTTTGACTTTGCAATCTGATGACGTCACTGTGAACTTACGAAAAAGTCAGGTTAAGGCTGGTTTTCACTAGCGACGGAGTCGGAGACGTGATCAGAAGCGTTGAACTTTACGACCTAATGAAAACAAAGATCTGATTCTTCTCAGTGATTCCACTTACGACTCCGTTTTTACAATCAAGTGAAAACTGGGTCGTCGGAGTCGCAAGCAGAAGCGGAAGAACTCAACCAATCACAAAGCGTGGGAATATGCATTATGATATTGGTTTATCATTCCGCTTCTTCTTCCGACTCCGACAATTTGGTCTTCACTAGATCATACTGAAGCGAAACGTAGGCGACGGAGTCCTAAGGGGAGTCGGAAGAAAATGGAAACGTTCTGATTCTTCTGACTCTGATTCCGTCTCGCTGATTACTCCGCTTACGACTCCGATTTTTTTTCTTACGACTCAGCTTACGACTCCGACTCACAGTGAGGAAGAATAGACCTTGTCACGGTTTTCGACGCCATCTTGACTAGTAGGCAAACGTGTGAGAAATTACAGTGTTTGTATGGGAATCTAATATCGAATAATTTCCGTAAAACGGGTTTTCTGTAAAAAATATCAGTTGTAAACTAAAGCTACAAAGCGAAGGATTGTACTTAAACATTTTGGGGGCGTACCTGTGCTTAAATTTCTCCAGAGGCTTGCTTTAGATTTTCCATATATTTGTCTGTAATTTTTCCCCGGACTTTCTTACAGTGTGCTACGCCAAAAGTGACAAAATATCGAAGATGCAACTTTATAATTCAAATCCACCAATTCACTATCAAGATCGATAAAATTAACATCAATTTGCTTGTTGAATGTGTCAAGATTGTAGAATTTAATTTCAATTCCCACGTGTTTCATGTCATGTATCAAGAGACACGTTTTCTAAATCAAGATGCATGTTTTTTAAATCAAGAAGGGAGACGACAATTTTTGACCAGTTTTGTTTCCGAGAGGGACTGAAACCGAGCACACAGGTTGGAATTCAAAGTTTAAAAGTGTTGACGGGCCTGCACGACTCCTGCAGTTCGCAAATAGATTGGTCTTAAAACCTTTATAGTTTAGCTCTTACTTGAGTGTCTTTTAGGGATTTTCCTGTGCGATATGAAATGAGGGGAGGTTCCTTAAAGATGTTTCTGAGATATGGTTGGTTCTGTATAAGGTGCCATTTCCCCATGAGTATGTTCTTGAGGTTGGGCAACGCAGGGTGGTATTGCGTCACAAAGGGTAGTATTTTCTTACTTGCATTTTTGTTTCTCTGTTCTAGTGCTTTCTTTCTGTCTGCGAAAATGACCTCTGAGAGATGTTTTTCTACAGTTGTAGCTGGGTAATCTCTATTCTTGAGGCGTGTTGAAAAATTCCTCATGTTCTCCTCAAAAGTGATTTCAGAGGAATTTGTTCTTAGAAGCCTTAAGCTTCTCCTTTGATGAAGCCTTTTGTGACGCCTGGTGGGTGACACGAATACAAATTCGTGTATTGGAATGTTTCTGTAGGCTTGAAGTGTGTTCGCACGTCAAGGATAGAATCCTTGTTAAATCTGACACCTTTGTACCTTTCGTGTCCAAGAATGTAGTCTCTGTTTCTGATATTTCAGCCGTGTGTGAATTTGATTGTAGAATGGAAGTTGTTTGCCTATAGATTCTGCTTGTGTCCCATATTGATATGACGTCATCGATAAACCTTTTCCAAAAGATGGGCTTAATGCTGCTCTGTCTGAGTATTTCTTTTTCTATTTTGGCCATGAAGATGTTAGCAAACGCTACGGCCAGTTTCGTGCCCATGGCTGTTTCATGGGTTTGAAGATAATCTTTCTCGTTAAATTGGAACGAGTTTTCTAGTAGTATCTAGCCTGTGAACAGGCTCTCTGTTTGGGGAAAAATAGCGAGGAAATAAAGGGAAGGGAAAGGGGGGGAGAGAGCCTGTAGACAAACATTTGAGGCCGCTATTCCGCCTCTTGTAATTATCCTGCCGATCATCTGTCAGTAAGATCGTTATCGGTCAATCAATTTCGCTCGTGAGTAACTCCTGGGAAAATTAACAGGAAATGAGTGGTGTTTTGCTCCGTCTGAAAACAAAGTGAAATGGAGCATGAACCTCATTGTTGATTTTGTAAAAAGTCGTTGATCTCCAGTAAGAGGATTAATAAGCCGTTCGTCTTGCTAGTTCGGTTTGTAATTTAACAAGCCGCTGCAGTGAGCGAACTTGGAATGCGGAAGGTACGGATATTATCATGACTTCTCCAGAACGTGAGGCTTCGAAGACAAGTACAAAGAGATCAGCAGCGCTTCGATCGCCGACAGGAATTACATGGTAGGCCGACACGACTTTCACTTTATGCCAAAATGCTGCTTGTTCCCATAAGTTTTTTCCTCTGCGGGGTAGATTATTATCTGGAAGATTCTACATTTTCACTGAGCAAATGTGATTTTATCCGCTTGTTTCACACTGAGAGGTCATGGCATACATATCGATTTACTGTGGTTTTTGTTTCTGGTCGACAGGATTTGCCCTCTGATGCAAGAGTTGCCTAGTCCCTGTACGGCGTTTTCCCAGTCCCTCTCGATCAATTCGTTTCGGTGACATATCCGAGGCGAACGGGCGGGAAACATTTTCACATTTTCGCATGGACCACGTGACCCGAAACGCTTTGGCCGCGAGGAAAAATGAGGCCTAGGGACTAGGCAAATGCAAGAGCATTTTCTTTGACCTCTTTTGAAGCGTAAAGCTTTATATTGCGGCTGAATAAGGGTCTTACTTTTCTCCAAAGTGCCTTCTCGATCTGAATAACTAAGTGATTTTCTTTAGTCCCCGTGAATGTAATGTTTTTCTGCAATGTTCTATTCTGACGCTGGGCCCAGCTCGTCAGTGTTTTTAAAAAAGATGGTTATTTATAAGATTGAAATGCAGCTTAAACCGAAGCTACATCAGCTATGGAAAATTGTATTGTGCTTCGGTAACTATAAACTCCAGCTTAGTGTTTTTTTAAAGACAGTTTGAGTCTTTTGAACGGAGCGCGTAGTTCCTCCCCGTAATAGTCTTTGGACTGTTTTGTTATTGCCACTCTGTGATCAAATCGCGTGTTACGTGCCGACCGAAAAGCCGATGTCAATCAGACCTGTCAACAGTCAGTGTTCTCGCCTATAGGAGCTTGCATCAGGATCTGATACACAGCGGGTGCCGTGGAACGGCGGCCCCAAAGGTCTGTCCACAGGCCTTTTCGCTTTTCCCTCTCCCCACCCCGCTCTACTAAAGGCCTAAGCATTTCGCTTAAAAACCTGGTAGGGACTGGAGGGTTTCCTTGGTGAAATTCTTCGTATGCAAGGCATACAGTGGTAATACCCTCTCGTTGTGTTTTTTTTTTTGTTTTTTGTTTTTTTTTTTGTATAGGCTTGTGACGTCCATTGAAACATGTATGGCACTTTTAGGCAGTTTAATCCTCTTGATGAAGTTAATAAAGTCTGTCGTATCTTTAAGATACGAAGCTTGTAGTTGTGCTATTGGCTGAATAAGGTGGTCAACAAATGCTGAGATCCGTTCTGTAGGTCCGGAACACCCTGATATAATAGGTCTTCCGACAGGTGTCGGTTTGTGGATTTTAGTAAGTGTGTAAAACACGGCAATTCGCGGAGGATCGGGCGTACTGGGGAGAGCCATTTAGCCGTCGTTTTATCAATGTGGCCTTCTGAGAGCAGTGTTTTAATAAGTTGTTGAGCTTTTTTGGTTGTGGTTTCAACCACTGGTTTGTCTAGAGGTCGGTAGTTATTTAAATTATCAAGCAGAACCTGACCTTCGTTTAGTTTGTCCTGTCTGCTCATCAATACAGTGGTGTTACCTTTATCAGATTTCTTAAGAATAATGCTTTTGTTGCGCGATAACTCTTTGAGAGCTCGGCGCTCTCCCGTAGATATATTATCTTTTGCCTTGTCAAGTTCAATACTTGCGAGCTCTAATTTTACCTCCTCTAGGAAGGTCTCCAGTGCTACAGATAGCTGGATGGCTGGTGGTTCCCAGTACGACTTCACGTGGAAAGGATGAGGTTCGTTTTCTTCCCCGTGAAAAATATATTGTAGTCGCATTCGTCTCGCAAATTGGTTGAAATCCGCGAGAAGATTTAGGGATAAACTCTAGACCACGCGATAGTAGAGTATAATTTGCTTATCTGTCAGTTGTTCATTTGACAGGTTTTTGATGTCCTGTTTGCGTGACTCAATGGCGTTAAAAAAGCGCTTTTTGTCTTTGATTTTTCTCCGCTCTTTTCTTTTGTGGTTTTTGGCCGCTTTGTTATCTCTGCGGTTTGCTTTCCCTTTTCCCCTTACTTCTAAGGAGTCTGATAAGAGACAAGAGTAAGATTCACTTTGTTTATTCGCACACACTTGTTGCTCTAACAATACATCGACTTCGCTAATCTTGGTCTTCAATTTACATTGTAATCTTTATTGACAGTTTTCTTTTTAGCCGGTGATTGCGTTTTCTGGTGAGACGTCTTCTTAGTATTCCTATATTATTCCTTACAGTATTCCTGAGAGATTTATTGTTAATCGTTCTGCGCGCCTGTTCTGCTTTCTTTCTGATCAAGCCTATCTCGTTCTTAAATCGCCGCCTCAGTTCTTCGTCAGGTGTTGACGCGTTTGAGATGTGTTCGAGATGTGTTAACTCCTTGTGCTGCTTGGATGATTCTTCTGACAAGTTCTTCGATTCCTTCCTCCGCCATGTCTAACGCGGGAGGGCGGGAATGGGCTAGAATGGGCGGGATTCTTCATGGAGCATCCCATGGAGCATGGCAGATTTTTCGGTTTCAGTCCCTCTCGGAAACAAAACTGATCAATAATTGTCGTCTCCCTTCTTGATTTAAAAAACATGCATCTTGATTTAGAAAACGTGTCGCTTGATACATATGAAACACGTGGGAATTGAAATTAAATTCTACAATCTTGACACATTCAAAAAGCAAATTGATGTTAATTTTATCGATCTTGATAGTGAATTGGTGGATTTGAATTATAAAGTTGCATCTTTGATATTTTGTCACTTTTGGCGTAGCATATTACAGACAAATGTATAGAAAATTTTAAAAAGTGGTTCTAGGTCTTCTAGAGCATGTAACGCCCTCAATTTTTTTCAGAAGAATCCTTAGGAGTGAAGCTTTAGTTTACAATTCATTTTTTTTTTTCAGAACAGCCGTTCTACGGAAATTATTCGAACTAGATTCTCATACAAACACTGTAAATTTCTCACGCGTTTGCCTACTCGTCAAGATGGCGTCGAAAACCGTGACAAGGTCTATTGTAAAAAGGCTAAGGCACTGTGGGAAATATAAAAAAGTAGACAAATGCGCGTTCTTAACAGAGTGGAAATGTTGAGATCCGAAAAATTCTGATTAACTGAATGATCTTCCCGCTTCTTTAGAACGGGAATTAAGAACGGAAAAAGCTCAACCACTGCGCAAAAGCGGTTAGGGGTGAATATGAATGTCTTTTTTTAAAGTTTTTTTTTTTTTTTAATTCCAAAGATGAAGGTTCCTAGGAACAGAGAAAAGTACTACAATAAATGTTCTTAAATTAGTATTAACAGAAAGCCAGCTTGAAGTAGAAAATAATTGTTGTCTTCATCTATTCTCTCAAGTGATGAGCCGATCGTAAGAGACTGGGCAAGGCAGGGCCAGAGTTACCGTACTTTATTTTTTCAAATTTTCTTTCGGTGACATACAAATGAAAACATTTCTAGAATTTCTGTTTAGATTACATACCTGCAGTAACCTTTAAAATACACAACTAACTCAGCTAATTTAATTTACGTATACTTTGTACAATAATATTTATTAGTAACCCTCTGTTACTCCAACACGTGATTACCAATCCATATTCGCGCTAACCCTAGTCCCGATTTAAAGTCCCTTCGCTTTCTCGGCTCAGTCAAACCTGGACTCTACCGTGAACTCTGAAATCACGTGAGGAACACGTGAGGGAGCCGCGCCCACCCTTTCCCAAACTTCGCGAGGACAACAGGGCAAGACTGCGTAGGGACTAGGTTGACTCGCCCTCAAAGGCTTATTGCAAAACCAGCTGCGCATGTTGGCCAAGGTTCTTCAGATGCAAAAGTTTCATCATTTTTGAGCAGACTTTGAGCGACCATGAAACGAATTTTAGCCATGATAATGGCTCCTATGTTTGCCCACATTTGCTTCATTCTGTATCCTAAGTTTAATTTGCTCTTATCGAATAAAAGGGTTAAAGAACAAATTCGATGAATTTATTATCGGACCTTAAACATCATTAGGGAGATTTTTCAGACACTTAAGGCAACATGGCGACAGCGACTACGGCGTGCAAAGGTGTAATTAACCAGTGCAATGGCAGAATGGCAAACTGAGCACCAGACGTCGGTTTCAGTTCTTTCCACACGCTTTCACGTTCTCATTCGGCGTTGTACCTATTTCTTCTGCTTATAGCCGGCGCTCCCTTGACGAGAAGGCCGCGCAAAGCAAACTCTAGAACTGAGAACCATACCAGCAAAGGTTGATTTCCAATGACGCGTTTTTCGCTACGCACGTTAGCGCATGTAAATTTTAATCACGCAAACTAGAACTACCAGTTACGTAAATCGGTCGGGGGGACGCGGCGAGATAAGGCAACAGAGAAGGAGGGAAAAAGGTTCTGCCCGGAATCGAACTCGGGACCTTCCACACGCCAGCCCATATCGTTACCACTAAGCCACATGGAACACACTGATGAAGATGTAAAAAAATATATCCTGATTGAAGCCCTTTCCCCTAGCACTTCCGCCAGTGCGACCTGCATGTCTAAAGTTGATCGAGCACTATTAAACATGAATTCAAAGGTATTTTCGGAAGAATGACCGCTGTTTGGACAGTGAAAACCCAACGTAAACGTATTTCATTCCATTTAAAGAACGGAAGCCCAACCAAGCCGATACGGTATAAACTTGTCTGCGAACTTGTTACCGCGATATGAGATGTTCGCTCATATCTTAGGGCTAATTATCCAAAATCGGTTCAGTTTGCTCATAAAATTGCTTTAGCATTCGAGATGCATTGAGAGATGTTCTTTCTGTTCCGTTGTTTGTTGCTGGCGTAAAGGTCTCCTTCTTCGTTGCTCGCGTTGAATTTCAAGTCGGCGTTCTCCGGCTCCGGCTCCAGAGGAGTTTCGGTGGAAAATCTCCCTCGGCGAGGATTTGGAGCCACTTGTTGTGCTTGTGTGTTATTTGCATTGGAAATTGTGTAGCAGGCGCTTGTGCCCTTTATTTCCAAGCGCCGGCTACGCAGGCTACTCCTATCAAAATACCGTACTTCCTCGAATAATTGCCGGGGGCGATTATTTCTTTGTTTGCATCAAAAGGGGGCGATTATTCGAGGGAGGCAATTATTTCAAATATTTCTCACTTGAAGTCGTGCCCTAAATATTTTGTTTTATTATCCCATTACAGGGGCAGATCTAGGGGGAGGGTGCAGGGGGTGCGCACCCCTTCCCCGCTCCCCCTTCCTGAGATGACCTGCGGTTTTCTAATACAAGTGGTATTCTGCAAAAAAAAAACTATGTGGTTTATTGGTTTTGAAGTAGAGCAAGAGACGAGTGCACCCCCTCCTAAAAAAAATCCTGGATCCGCCCTGCATTAAATCAAAAAATTATCACATCAAATAAACTGAACATGGGCTTTTAAAAGGTTCCAAATTGGGTTCCTTGATTAATGTTCAGAGCTTGAATCGTCACTGGTCAGTTTTGCTGGATCAAATTCAACTTCAAATAGACAGGGAGGGGATAAAAGAAAGAGAAGATGGCGAGAGGGGTGGGGGGGGGGGGCGATTATTCAAGGGAGGCGATTATTTTGAATATTTCCATCAAAGGAGGGCGATTATTCGAGGGACGGCTATTATTAGAGGAAATACGGTAGGTCACCACCAGTTTAATAGAAGTGATGTACAAATAATAAAATTAGCCAGATGAGAACTTAACAGTGGGTTATTTTTTTCTCAAAATCAGTGAGAGAAAAAAACAGACCGTTTTGCAGTCTATGACATGGGGCGACTTTGAAATAACATTCTTGAAAAGAACCAGGATCTTTTGAAAATTAATTTACCCACAAGTTCAAAGAATATGTCTTAATTGAATTGTGAGACTGAGCCTCACTGCCAAAATCTTTTTCGACTAAGTTCACAGTCGCCAGTGAAGGAGAATTAGCTTCAGTTATTCCAATCCCGTGATCAGCTCTGTTACAGCTGGAGCCTCCTCCACCAATCATCATCACCGATCCGTCTCCAGCACCCCAGTGACACCAAAAGCCAATCGAACTGGCATTTTGCATTTCCCCGTTGCAAGCAGCTTCTTTAAAGCCTTCGGTTGTTTGGTACTGGCCCCCATAATGGACACAACATCGTCCCAAACATTTATGTTTGGACCAAACCTTGCCGTTTCTGAAGTCACCATAGTTTGTGATTTTCGACCTAAACGTCTCTCCACTTAGGCAGAGACCTATGGTTTTCAGAAGGGCAGTGTGCTGAGGGTCATCACTGCGCGTGATCTTAAACTCAGTTCCGCCGACAAGCCAGAACGCTGGAGAAATCATGTCAGCATTGTTTGATGGATCAGTTGTTTCCCCAGAAGCAACATCCTTGTCATACCACCATAGTGCACTGTCTTTCATCCAATTTAAGGCATCATTATTTGAGAACCGAGCGATCAGAGTCCATCCGTGATCAGAAGTCATATCGCAATAAACCTACAAAAAAAAAATTAAAAAAATTAAAAAAAAAACACTTGTAGCAGAAAAACAGGACGAACAACTCCCTTGCGTTCTTGAGTCCAGCGATACTTGCACAACGCGAGATAAGTCCTACAAATTACTCTTATTTCGCCTTTTAAATAGTGTCATTATATTTTGTCATCTAAATCATGCGCATCGATGAAGAGGGGAGCTTCGCCACAGTTTTCAAGAAAAAAAGATCCCCGCTAACGTTATGTTAACGTTATGTATAGGCTTAGTATGGGTGTTGTTCTCAATTATTTTTGAAAAGAATGCCGATTTAAAGTTGGTGACAAGAGAAACAGCAGACAGCCTCTATGATATCTGGTATTATAACTCTTTTTTTTTCAAAGCCCTTAATTCCTCTCTTAATTGACGATCGTTAAGGCGAAGGCGTTCGAGCCTTATGTCACGCCATGTAAGGTAATCCAAGACAGTCTTGCTTTGTATAGTGCACACCGGAGTGCACGCCGCGGATTCAATTCCAGGTACTGGATTCCGGACTATTTATCAGTGGTACTTGGATTCCAGATTCTAAACATTAGCGGGATACTGGATTTCTTTGAGCTGAATTCCAGATTCCTAAGCCCAGGATTCCTGATTTTACAAGCGAAAATTTCTTAGATTCCGGAATCTGGATTACCTTACATGGGACGACCGCTGTCCTTGTTCCGTGTTCATGCTGAATCAATTCAAGAGGTTACATTAAATGTTGTTGTAGTTTTGTATATGTTTTAAGTACAATGGGATGACGGATACCAGATTGACATATGACGCTTTTAAGACCTTACCGGAATAGCGGAGGACGATGAAAATATCGTGTAGCTTCCGTCACTCGCTTTGGGATCGCTTCTTTTTATTGCCTCGCATGAAGGAAGTTCTGGGGACATTAATGTTTATTTAGTTTAATAGAATGTGTAACCATAATCGGACTAAGATTAGCTCAGGACAAATATAAAACCCATAATTTCCGCTATCCTGTTATTATCTTAATGTCATGAACCCGAATTGATTTGATCATCACGTACCTGTAACTTTAAATATTTTTTTATTTATGTTTCTTGTTTGTTTGTTTGTTTTATTATTATTATTGAAACCATCATCTGACAGACATATTCATTCTCGGAAATCAGTAGCCTGAGAAAGCAGTCGACATTTCGCGACCCCACTGTCCACTGGTTTCCCTGCGAATGAAGTCTGAGGAACAAGCGCAGAAATTTCGGCATACAGTAAAAACCCGCATACAAGATCACCCATTTTCGGGGTTCAGGCTGATTGGGTTCTTATATATCGGGTATTTTAGGTGAAATCAGCCTGAAAGTGTTCTTAAGTGTTCTTAATTTTTTACTTCTAAAAAAATGTAAGTTGTTGTACATTTGCTATACACAGCAAGTGAAATTACTAGCATTTATACAGAGATCTTAGTGCAATACCACAGTAAAGCTACAGACACTGTTCTATTAAACTGAAAAGGGAAGAGTTTTTATATATAAGAACAATTTTCAATTTTCAGGCTGAATGTGTTCTTATATATATGCTCCTATTTTACCAAATTTCAGCCTGGGTGTTCTTAATCCATTTGTTCTTGTATGCGGGTTTTTACTGTATTGACGATACGTCACTTTCCAGATCTGGGTAGCGCGTCCGATTCGTTGAAACAAATTTCCTGCGCGGCGCGACCAATCAAATTCACTGCCAGATCTGGATAGTCTATAGTGATACGTCACGAGTATGGATTTTTTGTGCTTGCTCCTCAGCCGTCGTTCGTGAGGATCATGTTAATGTTAGCATCGCGAAATGTCGCCTGCTTCCCCAGGCCTGGGCTGCAAATAAGTCCGTATTTTTGGTTATTCAAGTACGCGCGAACAGTCAAACAAAAGGTCTGGAGCTGGGAAGTGACGCTAAAAATACGCTCCGGGGCGTGTGAGGCGCGCTTGAGGCTCTTACGCTAGTCTTACGCCACACCAAATCGATTTTGAGAAGGAAAAAATAGTAATAATAATAAAACGACTGTTTTGCAGTCTACCTCAGGCCAGGAGCCTGGGGGCAGTCACGCGCTGTTTCTTCGAAACAAATATTCATGAATAAGTAAATACTTAGTAATTTTAGTTGATGTGCGGAACAAGAACTGAATAAGTGAAAATTCAAGTACCGTATTAATTCGATTAACCGCCCTGGGCGCTTATTAAATTTTTGGACCTTGAGAGTGGGCGCTTATTCGAGGCTGGGCGCTTATTCGAGGCTGGGCGCTTATTAAATTTTCACCATTTTCAGCAAGTAAAGTATGTATATTTTGCAACAAAACAATAAATGCTAATAACAAAACGCGAATAAGTAACAAAGCAAGGTTTCTGTAAAATACTCTGAAGGAAACTCCGTCCTCGGGGAAGTCTCTTATTAGAATTTATTCTCTCAAGTGGGTGGGGTGGGGTGAGCGCTTATTTGAGTTTGATTGGGAGGAGGAGGGGGTGGGCGCTTATTCGAGACTGGCCGCTTATTAACTTTTTCTGCCTTTAGGATGGGCGCTTATTCGAGGTTTGCGCTTATTCGAGGTTGGGCGCTTATTCGAATAAATACGGTAAATAGATAACTTCAGTTGATGTGCAGAACTAATGAGAAATTGCCAGTTAGCTACGAAATGACAAAGATAATGACGATGACGATGATGATAACAATAACTTTTAGCTTTAAAAACTTTACAGTGTAGGGTTAGGGTACTGGGTATTGGATCGATGAATATAAACTAGTCAATGTGCCGGCCCTTCTTTTAAATTGGAGGACTTATTGACACATACCTACATAAACCTCACCTTATTAGTAACCCCTCCCTCGTTAGAATTTTTCTGGTAAAGCAAGCCTAAAACAGGTGCCAAAGTATCTGTCCGTTCCGTCTAAATTTGAAAGGCTAAATACTCCTGGCTAAATAGTACATAGTCACCCAAGAACCTAATTTTAAGTCACCCCCAGGATGAAAATTCTCGGCGCAAAAACTTAAAAATAATAAAACTAAGTATAAGAGCAGGCTTACTCGTGCGGAGCTCGGTGAAAATTACCGGCCAGGATGAGCGCACAAGTGATTTACCCCGAACTCAAACAGGTGAGCTTCCTCGCAGGCCAGCCCCGACTAATATAATTACCTCGATTTATGCCTCGTCTGTAATAATATCTGTCTGGGTCAGGGACGAAATCCACGGGCCTGGCTTCTTTAGTTCTGTTACTGAATTCACACATGTTGGTAGAGATCACCCAGTTGAAACTTTGGCATCTGTTGTCTTGACGACAAACTTTTAGACATTCATGCCCATGGTTTAGGGTCGTACTTTTATAAATGTGTCCTCTTAACATCCAGCCAAAGATGGATTCTTGTTTCCCACCACTGAGGCACTGCTGAGTTATGGCTTTATTAAATATCTCCAATATAAGGAGAATGGAGAGTGCTCTTGAAGCAGACATCTTTCTGTAAAGTTGCTTTTGGTCATGGAAGTCTAAGGAAACGAATTGAAGGGATGGTTGCAAGTTGATTTTAGACGCTGAAGAAGCAGTCAGAGAGTTATGCTGTTTTATGGTAGTGCTAAAATTACTGTCGGTAGATGACTTACCTACTGTAAGACTGTGTATAAGAAACAGAGTCTTTTCTAATTGACGGAACAGATGAAGTCAAGTCGAAACCGACAACTGAATAAGCCACGACCATTTGACATTAAATAGAATTGGGAAATAAAAAATAATGATAATAATAACATGAAGGTTTCAATTTCACCCTGATTTCAAATAGTTATCAATTTTCTCTCAAGCTATCTCTTACACGAAGGCTTATAAAAGAGATTTGATTAACAAAATTTATAGTACCCGTACGGTTATGGCAACTGTTGAAAACTTCCTAAGCAAAATCATTTAGTTGGACCCATTTAGTACGACGTCAAAGTGCGTACATTAGGTAGCTCTTTAAAAAGAAAAGGAGTTTTCACAAAGAACGGATTCACATCAGCTGTGAAGTGAATCACAAATCAACAACAAAAACGAAATTTAAAAAAATCCTAATTATTTTGAAAACAATCACTTTTTAATTAACTTACCCTTTAATTCATGGCCAGGACCAATTTCATATTTCGTACAACGAAGTTAAAAATGAAAATTTAATGTTTTTGTCCACAGGAGAAAGTGCATTTCATTCATGTTTTTTGCTCATCTTCACATCGTTTTTAGATCTACGGCTTTTCCTCTGTGTCAACAATATAATTGTGCCTTGGAAATAAATGTTTAATAAAGGGAGACCTTCCTTTATAAATGTTTGAAAGAGTTAGTTCCTTAAAACACTGTGGGTTTCTTAATTTAAATTGTTGAATTGCAGCGGAGCCGGTGACGTAGATCGTGTGGGTTGAATAACCGAGTTAGGTAGCTGACAAAGCCTGCTGATCAAAGCCTTGTTTGACCTGTTTACATAACAACGTACAAAAGAGTAATGGTTTTAAAGTTAAAAATATTATTGACAAAGCAGAATCATTCAAAGATGGTGGCCTCTTGCAATTGAATAAAGGAGCCACTGATATAACTTAAGTTTTAATTAGTGGAAAGTGAATTTCGTCCTATTGTTTAAAAGGGCATGCATATACCTGGGAAAAAAGTATACAGCTGTATATGAAAACAAAAGGTTTAAAGGTAATGTCAGCTACTCAGACAAAAGTATTGCAGATTGTATTAAACACATTGCCCCTTCACCACCACTAAGGCAAACTTTTATGCTGGTCGACTATGGGAATGAAAATGAGGATATGTTATAGTACAAAGGCATGATTTTCTTCATGGCCTCAGAGGGCCACCATCGCTTCCAACTCAGTTTTGCTAACATTAATTGGCGGTTTAAAAATTGGTTCGACACATCACTCTCCGTGACAAATTAAATTAAACGAACAGATGCACTAAAAATAAAAACAAAATGGATCTCCTACAAAGCGCCACTTGGAATTTTGCGTAGGTGTGACTAATGACTAATTCATAAAAAAAAGGGAAAATGTGAAAAGAGGAGTAAAGATAAATAACATACGGGCAGTTCACAAATTTAGTTAACCCTGTCGGTCAAAGTTTACAGAATATGCTTTTGCAAGCTACAGTGGCGTAGTTCTGGACCAATTAGAGTGCTCATATCTCTTCGCAGCTGACTAATAAATATGCTAATTTATTTTAGCAATTATCTGATGAGGCTGAGTACCGATATGAACAATCATTATGCAGATCAGAGGAAGGTGTTTTTAGCACCCTTGGAGATTTGTATATATATATATATATATATATATATATATATTTTTTTTTTTTTCATTTCGTACAAAAGCTAAATAATAAGTTTTATTACTCATTCAAAAGATTTACAAACTCTATGTCAAGTTTCCGACTTCCTCAGTTCAAAACATTCACACGTTCGGAAAGAGAGCCTACGTTCGATATACGTTCGGAATCCATCGAGAAATTAAGTAAATTTCAATTTTTAGTGGACAAAAAACTTGTACCAGAATAATTTAAACAACATCGCATTCTTTTTTTCATTTTTCAACAGCTATAGATATACAAAAATTTATGTGTAAGGTGTCATAATATTTTTTGCGAATTTGACATTTATTTTCTCAAGCTTTCATGAGAAATTTGTTTTGGTATTATCACAAATAACTAACTAGTATACCCATTATAGCAATTGAAAAATGTAAAAAAAAAAAGAATGCGATATTGTTTCAATTATTCTGGTACAAGAATTTTGTCCACTGAGAATTAAAATTACTCAGTTTCCTGATGGATTCCGTCTTAAAATCCTAACATGACCCCGAGGTCTTCTGGTCATTTTTCTAAATATTTGGTTTGGTTTTCCTTTTGCTCAAGCTTCTTCTGGGAATTGTGAGACAGTGGAGTCGTGAAAAATTTGCTGCCTCGAAGTAATGTTAGAATTTATAATAAATAACTACTGGACTATTGTTTATTTATTGTTTGTAAGATTTCCGTACAGCCTCTTTTATTATGCCTATAAGTTTTGACTTACTTAATTTAATAGTATGAATTGAAATTCCTGCGTGCATAATAAATATGGGGCGCGCTATACGGAATCTTTACCCTATTGAGTTTTTGAAAGTTCGGTCATGTCGTATTCGCGTAACGTATGAAATCTTCCCGTATTCTATACCACTGTAGCCAGTAAGATTGCTGAAAGTCTTTTTGATGCATGTTAGAATTACTGATTGACTTTTCTTTCTTCGGTAATTAGGGCTTTTGGTTAGAAACTAATCATTACAAATAACATATTTGGCTAATAGGCCATTTGTCTGTGGACGTCATTTTACTACTACGACCAGAATCCTTCAGGGTATTGCTTTCTTGTGCAAATTAAGGCTTTGGTTATTTAAACCTCACTGGGACTACCAAATTTAAATATGAAAGGAAAAACGAAATGAATTCTGGTCTTAGAAGTAAAAGTGCGTTATCGTGCAAATGGCTCATTAACCCACCGGTTTGATAACTAACTCGGATAACAAGCACCGGTTAAACAACAAAAATGTGCAAAAATTTATGCCCCTTAAGCCTCATGCAAGCGGAAGCAACATTGTTGGCCAGCAAATCCCAACATTATTGGATGTTACATGTTGCATCCGTTTGGACACCCTGTTGCATGTTGTTTCGCAAAGTTTGAAACCGGATAAAATTTTAGCCCCGTACAAACGGACGCAAGATTGCTGGGAGTTGTTGGGTCCGTTTGTACGAAGCTTAAAATTAACTAATAAATTTATTCCACGAGGGGGGCAGAGAAGGGAATGTGAATGAATAAAGGCAACAATTTATTAACAGGTGCAAGTAAATAAATACGTTAATAAACATAAATATGCTGAATGTTACTAATTACATGTACATAGAAAAGGTGACCTGAAGGTGACGCTTCTTACCGATTATAAATATTGTAATAGTAATCCGAAAAGTAAATTACAGGAAAAAAGACTGACTTGACCCTGATTCGTCTCCAGTCGTCTTCGTGCGTAAAAACAACCCCTGGCGCAACTCGGGAGAGATGGTGAGAGACGACTGCGGAGGAGTCGGGACAAGACCAGCCCAATTATAAACTTTGAAACAAAACGATGTCAGTAACCATTTAACAAGTATAAAATAACGTACAAGTAAAATTTTTACGCTTGGTTGCCTTTTGAAGAAGAAACTGCAAAAGGGGAGGTTCTAGAGAAAAAAAAAACCTTTTTGCGCACGGTATTTCTACTCCACAATATGTTAAGGCTTAGAGGAAACTTTTCTGTCCAAACAAAAGCACCTTTCCATTATCTCGGCCCTGAGAAGCTGAAAATGTAACGCGAAAATACTAACTACTGATGTACTTTTCAGGGGTACCCAATGTCAATTTTTGGAAAATATCTGTTCGGAAGACGATTTTAGATGTAGAATTTTCGTAACATTTGTTGTAAAATTTATTGCTTGCCTGCCTCTCCTAGGATTTTCGGACATCTTAAAACTCTTCTAATTGCCCATTTTTAACTGATTTTTACCCTAAAAAGGTCACATAGAATTTTTGGAAGCCTGTTCTGGCTGAAATTGTTGAAAAGGTAAATTTTGATCACTATAATTTTCCGTTCACTAGACTTTCAGCTAGGAAATTCGAACAGATGAAAAATTTTTAGGGGATAAAAATAGGCCTTTATCTACCGTTTAAACACTACAATACGTTCAACAATGCTATGTTTAAGTGGTTTTGAACTATATTCTCGTTGGGTGCCCCTAACTTTTAAAAAACACCTAACAAGGACTGTTGTATTGCCCTCTACAGAGTACCAAGTTAACTTGTTTTTAACATTTGTACATTATTGCACGAACTGCGTGGATTCAACGACAGAGAGTAGTTGGTCAATTTTGTGACTTCAGCTGTATCAATTTCACAATTCTGCCACAGGCATTGCTTATCTTTCTTACAAAGGCGCTAAACGTTTGTTGGCACATACATAAGTGTTCTGACTATCAGTGATTCCGTACCAACGATTCCGGCTATTTTATACTTGCTTAAATTTTGTGTAAATATTACAGTCCTAGTAAGCATGCATGCTAGCACCAAATTTTAAAATTAAAACTGTAAACGAAACCGTGTTTAACTCAACATTTCATGATCAGCATGGGATCTTTTCTTTGCACACTCGTAAATATTTCAGATGATATGTCGAACTATGTAATAACGGTTCAAGTTAGAACACAATGCTACAGGCCCGGTAAAATGGGGGGGGGGGGGGGGGAGGGGAGGCATGCGACGGGTGCGCTCTAGCCCTTCCCACAGGTTCCAGAGGTCCACTTTTTATTGATCAAAGATTAAAACAAAGTGATTTTAGAGTATTGTTCTATTCTAATTCACTGATTTTCTAGTAAAATTGAAAATACTGTGAAAGAGCTCATAATCCTGACTCACCGCTTCTACAAAAACGTGTCTTAGCCTTCGTAAAGTATAAAAAAGGGAACTGGATATACCTACAAGGCATTTACCTCTTGCTAACACGTCACTTGCTCCTTAATTTTGTCCTTAACTTGTAAAGTCTGTTTTGAAGGATTCGTAGTGTGGATTTAGCAAGTGTTTCTTTCACTGAGAGGTCATGTGATCTTGTGCTGTACAGTGATTTTCTGTAGTTTCTAATCTTTGCCCTATCAGAAAATTGACCTCTCATCCCTAGCTGTAGGCGTTAGGATGATTTTCCTTTCTTATTTTTAAAAGCAGCCCAACAGCCTTTAGCTTTTGATCGCATTGTTTTCTGCAAAGTGTTGGACCTGAAATGTTATTTTAACAGTGTGTATGACAGGGTATGATATTCCCTGCTATAGGTTTGACATGCTGAACCTAGCATTTTTGTGTTGCTCGCAGAATATTGAAGTTCCTAGTATTAAAGCTACCCTACTCTGGTGGTGTTGAATGCATCAGTCAACTCCAAGCAAGCCCTTTTCATGCAAACTTCAATACTGTAAATCAGTTACGACTGGAGCCGGATGATCTTATTATTCAACCAATTTGCAGTTATTACCGTGACAGTTGCTAGCTATAGCTACTAGGGAGAAGCATTACTTTAAACTCTGTTTTGGCTTTATGGCGAGAGCGGTACAACAGTTTCTGACTGGACGTAATTATCGGGCCATTTCACGGATTGGGAATCCTCGTTTTCGAACTGCCTGTTAAACAGCCCATTACAAAGGGTGGATCTCGGATCCACTTGTGCTTGAAGGAGATGAAAATATGCATTGTTCGTTTTATGAGTAGCCCTTTGTCTTTGAGCATAGTTTAAAATATCTGCTGCTTTCTGGGGCAAAAAAGTTACACTCGAGGCACAAAAGAGGCTCCCTTCACTGGCTCTCATTCATATCCGCCGTCTAACAGATAATAAGTTGTCTCTGCCAAAAAAAAAGAAATCAATTTTGAAGTTCCAAAATTGGAGAAATATCCCCTTCCGCTAGAGACGTGCTCCTCCAGTCTCGTTTGGTCTGCCTCCTCCTTGGATCGCACCTCCCCGTAAGAAGAAAAAAAAAACTGGCACAAAACCTGGCTACTGGCCTGTACTAAGTCGCATAGGTTTTGTCAATCTCATGACCGTTTTGTTTAGGTTTATCGATCAATATAAATTTAAGTAAAGCAACTAAGTGATGCAAACTAGACTGCGTTAACTTCAGCACAATAAAGGTTTAAAACAGAAAAATATATATATATATATATTAGTTCGTACAGGCTTTGTCAGCTGAAGACCGTTTTGTTAAATATCGATCAAGGGAAATTTAAGCACCTAAGTGATGCAAACTACACTGGCATCCTCGCTATGATCACAGTTCTCAATACCCCATCCTGCGTGTGGGCAGTCAAACAGCGAAGCCTCTTCTCCCTTGCAGCCGACATCATCCAACCAGATAGGATCAGATCCCTGACCGTATTTTGCGCCGTGTGGTGCAGCGGAGGCGTTGCGGAAACCAAGTTGGCGACAAACCACTTCAGCATCATTGAGATCCCAGAGATCATCACAAACTGTACCCCAGATCCCTTTATAAAAAACCTCAACGCGACCATAATTTACTCCTCCCCCTGCAAGACGGATCGGGAAACACTCTACACTGGAGTCTTCATGATGACCACAATTCTCCTTTCCCCACCCATTATGCCTGCAATGGTAGATATGCGTTTCATTTCCTAAGCACGCCAAATCATCCATCCAAATCGGTCCAGTCCCCTGCCCATGTAGGGCCTTTCCAAAGAATTGAGACGCTTTTGGGAAACCAAGTTGCTTGCAAACCACGTTAGCGTCCTTTAAATCCCAAAAATCATCGCATATTGAGCCCCACTGGTTGCTATAGAAGACTTCTACTCTGCCAGTTGATAGTGTGTCGTTGTTTATACGAAGGGAACCAGTAGTGATAGCTGAATTTTCCGGCACAGGAGATAAAACGATTGTTAAAAAATTAGCAACAGAGAAAGATACAAAGAGTAAAAAATCAAAGCGGAGCGTTGTGCGTGCGGACCCCTGTTGATGATAAAAATCTGATAACCTACCGATACGAGCAAAGTCGCTTTTCACGTGACTACACGAGCGGCCGCTAATCAGGTCATATAAATCAATGTGAAGTCAATGAAATCAATGTGAAGTCACACAGTAAAAGCGACAATACTGAATTGAGAAAATTGTGATGCCGTCATTCTATCATAGAGTTATAAACGCCATCCACAACAAAGTCAATTGACAGCTCTCAGACTTGGAAGAATCATTCTTTCTAAGAGCTGTAATCCTTTTGGTCGATCCCAGTCCTGGCATTGACCAAAAAGATCGCAACCCTGAGACGAGAATGGTTCAGAATCTGCATCCACAGACCTCCATACTTTCCACTGAGTTCGGTTAGTTATCTGCTGGCATGATCAGTTGATACTTATACATTGGTTCGCGTGCTTTAGTTCTTTTTTGTCAAAGGCGTTACTTCGAAGTTAATTGTTTCACGGGTTAAGATTCAATAGGGGCTCCACTTTCCTACTCTCCCTCGCAGCCGTTTTTTTAATCCAAAAAACGGCTGCGAGGAAGACTAACGCTTTCCAGATCGGATAAAGGTTATACCTGTAAATCATATTTGTAATGTATTAATTTGATCTTAGTGGCGTTCTGACAGGAAACTGGATGGCCTGCAAGTAAGCTCCATGTTTATAAAGACTCGCGAGCAAGGCGAGCCGAGAGAGAACGCCCAAGCGAGTGGCAAAACCGCGAGGAGCTTTCCCCGCTCTAGCGTCTCCTTTCGCTTACTGCACGCGTGACTTCACGCGACTTCTTTAATAGAGAGCATGCTTGCAGGCTAGAAACCAAGCAACTTTTATCTTGCGGGAAGTTTTCTTATGAAAAATGCTACTCCCCCAAAATTATTTTATTTTACATGTAGCACGATATCTCGATGGAAGCTTAGCAAGCCATCCAGACGTTAAAGAGGTTTGAAGGAAATCACGCTTTATCGAAGGAAAAAAACGGCCTTATTTTTTGCTATCTTTTAACTGTTTGTTAAATCTATAAGAATATCAAATGACAAAAATTAAGCAAAACAAGTTATCGTGTGAAAGCACATCCAAATCTCACAACGCATTTGACCAAGCCAAGTGGCAACACCACTGCATGGGAGCTTTAATTTCCATTCAACCAAAACGTTCGGTTTGAATTATCGACAACTTTCAGTGGCGAATGGAACAGCACTTGGCAAAATTTCCAAAAAAGAGGAAAACCTCTCGAGGTATACTCAAATTTTCGGAAATTTCCCAGAAGTTTTCTTTCCATTCAACTTTGTTCCCTGAATTTCTAGAATATTTGATTGAATGGTTCGCATTTTGGAAATTCAACAGTTTCCAGAACTTCTGGAAACTTTTCCGGAAAATGTCTGTACCATTTGCCGTTGTTTCCAACTTTTCGAAAGTTTTGGTTGAATAGATCGGAAAGCGTCCACTGTCTCCTTCACAGACTGAGCCTCCCGCCTGGTATCCCAAGTATCCCGCGCGCTTTCATTTTTCCTTCTCCCCAGCCTCCCTTCGACACAAAGAGGCCTCTGCAGAGGAGAGAGGCAAAACCATGAGCATTTAAATAAATTGATTCGCATTTGAACTTTACATAGTGATCAAAATCATGGTGGTCCGGTCGAAAAGTAAATAATTTAATGGTAAGTCACCTCGGTATCGAGCTCTGAATCCAAAATCCGTTGATCCTGCGC
The DNA here is from genome assembly GCA_964035525.1 of Porites cylindrica. Taxonomy (NCBI): domain Eukaryota; kingdom Metazoa; phylum Cnidaria; class Anthozoa; order Scleractinia; family Poritidae; genus Porites; species Porites cylindrica. Next base: position 26,029,078 of record OZ037781.1, on the reverse strand, counting down.
TACTCGATGAAAACGTCAAATAAAGATTATTGGTAGTACTGAGAGCATAAGGTCCAGGCACAATTTCTCCACTGAATCTGCCAATGAGATTCGATGAGGCCGACGTGCCATCGTACAGACTAAGGTAATCAGAGGCTCTGGTTTTGAAAATGGAGAAGACTAGTTCCAGTGTTGTATTTGATGATAAATGCCATTGGCAGTTGATATTGTTCGGGTATGTCGATACCAAACTTGACTGAATTATTCCACTCACGTTAGAAGTGTCGCTAACCAACAGGTTGGCACAGGAGCTTGACGCTGTAACTATTGGAACTGGAACTGTGAGAGTAACGACAAAAAAATTTAGGGGGAAGGTTCAAATCACCTGTAACTTAAGCCCTCAGTCGTGTAAAAGTGTCTTTTAAGCGTCGAGTGACATTATACATTTAGAGAGATTAACGGCCTGTTTACATGGAGGTGGGGGACCCCATGCAGGTGAGGTAACCCTTCTGTCCATATAATCTCTCATTTTAAGTTAATAGTTGGAGGACCCGCCACATGTTGCCTCACCTATCTTACGCTGGGCAGTAAGTTAGTGGTCCCTCATCGAGTCCAAACCTAAATTTTAGAACATTTATTCGGTAACGGAGGATGTAATTTGTAGGTTGCAGGTTACAGGTCAGAACTTGAAATTTTGACAAGATCTAACTCCAAACAAACAATTTCCTGGGACTAAAGATATTTTTGGTTTTGCGTGGCGCCATAAAGACGTTAGGACTTCAGACTGCAAAACAGTCGGGTTTTTTTTTCTCAAAATCAGTTTAGCGTTGACCGTTCGCTTGTACTTCAAATTCTGACCTGCAACCTGCGACCTGCGACTTGCAACCTGCAACCTGCAGCCTGCAAATTACACCCTTCGATTAAGTAATCTGACTCCGTGAAGTTTCAAACCGGTGTCATTTCGGTCTAGAAATTTTACAGTTGAGGTGACTTGAAGTCAAAAGTGCGCGGTTAAGGCTTACATAACAACTTAAATAGCTAGCAAAACAATTCTTTTTTTCTCGGGAAGATAAATGACAGGATTTCGCATGGAACATATAGACAGCACTGAAACATTGAAACATACTACATATCAAGAGTCATGGCTCTTGTACATATATCATAATCACCTTCTGATCTGCAAAAACCGGCCGTATTTATATGGTTCAAAGCCAAGAGCCCGCTGAAACTAGACCAAGACCCAGTTTTCCTGAGTCGAGGATTGTTTTTCTAAGGCACAAATCACCTAGTAAGCTTAACACTAGCCTGCGAAAACAGTCGTCTCCTCTCGCTCTTCGCCGCTGGGAACGTTTCGCGCGGAGGAACGTCTGCGTCTAAGCAGCAGAAATTCCATACTGATGACGTAAATCAATGTTTACTTAACTAGTAATAATTGCAAATTAGGGGAGTGCATTCGACGGGGAAGCGGGGAGGGGGGGGGGGGGTGGGTAATGAGTGGTAGCGGGTGCAAAACCTGATGGGCTTGTAACATCAAGAAATCAAAATCAAACGCTTTTATCGATATGAATGTCAGCAGCTGTCTTTATCGTTGTTATTGTTTATCCTCCCACTTTACAATTCGTTACTATTTCATTTTTCCTCAAAAATGCAAGAGCGTACTGTACTGTTTACATTTACTTAGCTACACCTCTAAGTCAAGTACATGTAAGTAACAACAGGTCAAACACTGACTACGATCCTCAGGGTATTCTTTTGCACTGTAGGATCAGAAAATTAAAGTTATCTGAAACGTTTAGGTGTATCACTTTGAACCCTTGTTGCCTGACACTAGGCTAACACGACTCACCTACTTAGCCCCTGTTTTCAAAATACAACGCACCCGGAGTTAGTGAGATGAAAAGGTCAACGTTTCACCGTTAAACTTCTTGTATATTTTTCAAAAATGGTGACAAACAAAAGCAAATACAACGCTGTAAATAGCTTTTAAAATCGAAGAGATTTCATTTTTAATAGAATTAAATCTGGTCGATCTAAGCTGATCTTGCTTGAATTCATAAAAACAAATACAGTGGGCAGAACACATTGTTAACATAACATCTACATATCCGATGATCTTAGAATGGTAATTTTCCTATATAAAAAATAATAATAATTGAAAACTGCGAGAAAAACTATAAACAAACGTGTAGTAAACAAAAATCGCCAACGTTTCATTTGCGAACGAGTGTCACACTGATAGATACCAGCTCCTGGGCGAGAAGAACTGAACACATGAGATCGAGGCAAAATGTGCCTGGCCGGTCCAAGATGGCGTCCAAACCGTGAAATCGCATGGCACATGCAACGGTTACTACATCATGTACGGTACACTAATAGTAAGCGTTCTCCTTCGTCGAATGCAATAAATCCGGTAGTCATGGGGTTCCAAATGCAAATTTGTTCAATTTTACGTTTCTTCTGGTCAATTTTGGTTGAGAGTCGTGTTCATCTGCGAACGAGTTCCAGCAAAACTCAAATGCTTCTTCTAGAGGAGACTATATTCCATAAATATTAACTGTTTTGTTAGAGATTCCTGGCGTTTATATTTGACCTTCGTGGCCTTTTATCTCTTGTCTGTCAGTCGTAAGCAATAGCTAAAACAGTGTAACTACTCCGTCGACCAATCAGCGCTTCTGACAGGATTCCGGACAGATTTTACGACGCAGGTATCGAATTTCTGTCGCTGAGTCGCAGACGTTCCTCCTCGCGAAACGTCCCCAGCGGCGAGGAGCTGGGGGAAACGGCTGTTTTCACAGGCTAGCTTAACACCGACGCCGTGGTTTTATGGCTTGTACAGAACATTTTATTCCAACAACTGCGATCGATCAACCACAAAACCATCTACCTGAGTTCTGCCTGTCAACATCATCCAGAAATAACTCAACCACACTTTCGCAGCTCTGATAAGTCTATCCACAACCATGCATAATCTTTTCACGTTTAACACAAGCGAAATATCATCAATTAATTCGAAAAACCCGGCCTTTTGACAGATAAAAAACTCTAGACTTTTCTCTTACATTCGTCTTATTCAAGTTCCCGGATGTAAAGTCAACAGTGTGAAAGATGAGACTAGCATCATTCCAGGGCACAGTTGTTTGAAAGATGGATAGCGCTATCCACTTAGATAAATCTCTATCCAGTGGATGGCGCAATTGGTTTTCCTAATACTTATCCGCTGGATAGATTTTTATCCAGTAGATAGCGCTATCCAGCGTTTGAACAACCGCGGCCAGAAGTCTTGACTTGGGTCAAAGTTCACCTGCAATTTTGCTCTCGCCTAATAGATTTGACGCCTAGAACCCTGTTCCCGAGGGCAAAGACTTAGTGGTGACCTTAAAAAGGCCATCACTTTTGATTATGCAAACCTATGTTAGGTTTGCATAACTGTCGAGATTCTCTGTGATGTTCTGGTAATATATTCCTGAATTTTACGTTTAGTTTCCATAATATACTAAAAGTATTTGGAGACATATATTATTACAAAAAATTGAGCCTCTCTATGTGAACCTGTGGTCGCCGTTTTTGTCGCGCGCTTACCAACAAATTTAAACCGTCGATTTTTCAAGGAAATCGTCGCATATCAAGAATTGCTTTGCTTGGCAATGCTGCCAGCGAGCTCGAGCAACCACGACAGCGACAAAAAAAAAAAAAAAAAAAACGAGAAAATGAGAAAAAGCAAAGAGGTTTGTAATGGACTACAATAGGTTTACCGAGTACCTCTAAAGAGATTGTCGTTTAGGGAACATGAGTGACCGGGTTGAACTCTTTTCCCTATTATTGGATTAAGCTTCAAAACATATCTATAAAATGTATTTTAATTTATTTTCCCATGTTACCTCGGCATGTTTTTCCATCTCCAATAAAACCAAGCTGACACGAGCAAAGGTAAGAGCCATTATTGTTTTGGCAGTCGGCATTCAGATCACAGATGGAGGGAACAATGCTACATTCATCGATATCTGTGAATAAATTAAGATCAAACTGGAGTGCGATCGATGTCCAATGGGGTGTCTCCTTTATAAATAATAGGTTGCTCGCAGGAAACTTCAAGTCACTACTAAAAGACGATTTCCTCGGATAGACCTTTTCTTATATACGATGGTCTCACTAAACCTCCAGCTTGAATTGTAGCGTACGAAATCAACCGTCTTAAGACAATCGCAATTTGTAGGCTTGATTTAGAAGCTACGATTCGTTTCGTAAACTTTTCATAAGCACATGTCATGCAACAAAGTAATGTACCGTGTGCCAGAATCTCATCTTAACCCTATTCAAAACGGGCTTTTTTTGCTTCCTGTGACCGGGGGCCCTCGGAGCCCCCCGATGCTAAAATTATGCACAATAATGTACTCATCATTTCCAACTTCTGGCATAACTTGATTGACACAATGACGTAATCTGGCGTCATTATGACGTCATATTGTTAAATTTATTGGAAGAACCCAAATTTCACTCAAAGTAGACATAAAGCGAAAAATACTTGAATAGAAAGGTCTCTGATAAAATCAAGGAAGTTGACCAACACAAAAATGAAAGGGGGATCCCTCCCGGGGTGGTACGAGGGTTACGACTTACACGGTACCCCTGTTTTACCACTCGTGTCTTGTGTCTTCAACGAAAACACCCAGATTCTGGCTTGTTTTCATTGTTAAGCGGAATAGACAACATATGGGAATGATGATTGTGTGTTTAAGGGAGCTGGGGGGTGGGGAGGGAAGGTCCGACTTATGTAGGCTTCTGCTGGGAAAACTCGAAAACCCTTTTTTCCAAGTCACCTGTGTCACTGACTGAAGGAAAAGTATATATTATTTTCATGTATCCCCCAGGCTTAGATTCACCCTCACGTTTATATTATCGCCAGCATACCATCTATCGACACTCTGAACACGTGAGACAAAGCGGTCTATCGGCAAGTGTGTCGGTGTGTGGTTGAGACTAAGCGTCCTGTAGCTCGAGCCCAGGTCCTATTCCTAACACCTTCAACTTCCCTCGCACCTGCACTTGCGTAAACCTTGCGTCATATGAACCTAGCTCATTCTTCCATAAGTGTAGATCCCTTGTAGCTAACTGGTAGAGCACAAGGCCTAAGACTGGTAACCAGAAGGAAACAAGACAGAACAATCCATAGTTATAAAGCATAGTTTTCTTATCTTACCCTGGCATTTTTTGCCATCTCCAGTAAAACCAGCTTGGCACGAACAAAGATATGAGCCTTCATTGTTCTGACAGTTGGCGTTTTGATCACAAATGAAGGGAACGGCGCTGCACTCATCAATGTCTGTTTAAGGAGAACAAGACTAGTCATAGGGAGTTAAAGCAGCGACGTTTTGGAGCGAAGCACGTCAACCGGATGTGAGTTTTTTTCTCTTTTAATATACCTTGACGTTACCAAATTTTATCGCTAAGTGTCTTTACTCTTATAGACGCTCAAAAACGTCGTTTTTTAAGCTCTCAAACTCCCTATTTTTCCAAATTAACTTAATAAACAAATAAATAAAAAAAGAAACACTCTAGAAGTAAAGTTAACTATGAATTTAGAAGATGGGAATCATATGTTGTAAATGAAAGACATAAGAAATTAGATTCCTGTCTTTTCCTAATAATTGTATTCGAAGTGCCTACGTGTTTTAAGTACACTGAAGCTTCAAAGGCCTGCGTGAGGCAAAATCAATTTAAATGTCTTTTCGAAAGAAGACTAATCCACATCATCTTAGGCTATGTGGTCAAGAACGTGAAGTTTGGTCATGCACGAGACAAGTCATGTCATCAGATCAGTATAGACTGATTTAAACAAGTAACTTGAGTGAAACAGTGGCGTTATAAAATACCGAACGTCTGTGCCAAATCATGTCGAGATTAACTTTCACTTTTTCCTGCCAAAGTTACACCTATAAACCACAGAGGGAACATTTCACATTACCATGGATCGTCTGCTTATTGAGAAATAGCAGTCGGCTCTACAACTCACAAACCTTGGCACGTTTTCCCATCACCAGAGAACCCATTCTTGCACCTGCAGGCATAGGACCCATTGGTATTGGTACATTGGGCATTGACGTCACAGACAGGCGGGGAAGAGGTGCACTCATCAACATCTGAATAAACAACAAGAGCATTAATGTAGCGCATTCTGATTGGCCAATGAGGCATTTATAACTTGTCAGGGTTATCGGTTTGTATTTTACAATGGCGCTGAAAATCACTGGAAATAAATAATGGGGACGCTTTGTAAAGTTATTAAATGGCATTTATTCCCTTTCAAATTGAAAGTAAAACATTCTGATATGATTGGCTGAAGAGCTCGTTAGTGGAGAAAAGAGGGGTCTTACCCCCAAAATGCTCACCCAGATTGAGAAAATGCGCTTGTAACGGATATTTGTATATTTTTCATAGAATAATACAAAGCTGAATTGTTCTCGATTAGAATGTAAATTATACTCTGTTCGGCCAGGAAACGATAAATCGGCTCCTGTTTCGGTAGGGTTTTAGACGACGCAATAGAGAGGTTTACGTGGTACGTAAGTACTCACTAGGAAAAGTTCGACTGTACTTACCTCCAGTGTTCATGTCACAATAAGCCAGAACAGGGATACCAGGCTTTATGGTGCTTAGCCAGTATTTTTTGCTCACCGCTTGTTCTTCACTCGATTTAATTTCTTTACACGTTTTCGCTGGAAGCTCAGAAATAGAACCGAGAGGTGCTACAATGAAAAGGTGACATAATAAATCTATTTAATGACTAGTCCTGACAGTAATTTTGTTTCCCGAGAATCTCAGTGTTCGCTGAGGGAAACATTGAGAAGCGAGGGAAACAAAAGTAACTGTTTCCCAAGGGGCCAAGGAGTGATTTGTTAAGCTTTGCTATATAGCTGGAAATTTTGAAGCTGGAAATTCATTAATCCTCGATGTAACTGCAGTCGTCAACGGTCCGCATGGGCGGGTAACAGTCCACTCTTACCCTCTGAGGTCATAGATTTTGCAACGTTGCCGCTCAGAGATTTTGGCGGGAAACAGTTGCATTGTTAGATGTCATGTGACCTTGAAGTAGCCAATGACAGCGCGCGCTTTTGGGAGAAAAGGTCCAGCTATATAACAATGATTGTCATTTTCATAAACGATTCCCACAATCATGCAAACAAACACACCAACTTGAGTCCTAGAGTGAAAAAATACAACGATCTGAATTCGTGTAATCACTGATGCGAAACGGATAAGATATCCTAAGATTTTTTCTTCGTTTTCAAAAAAAAAAAAAACACGGCAATACTTAGCGTAGATGAATCGTTTGTGTCGGTCCACACGAAAACGCTAAAACGATGGAAATACGATTAGTATCCCTATCAGAGAATGCTTGGAGCTAGGGGTATAATATGATCATTTTATGCGAAAATCTTCGCTTTTTGCCCGTCCGCACGTTAACGAGAAGCCGGCGTATTCAAGAGTCTCCATTCTGGGGGCCGTTTTTGAAAAGTTATTGTCTTCTAATGCATGTATCAGGAAGACTCGCTTGTGGATCACTTGCGCGGGTATTCTACATTAGTATACAAAACATAAATACGGTAATTGTATAATGACATGGCACTTTTTTTCTGACTGTAGGGCTTCGTTTTCCTACACCAACGTGCGAGTTCAGTTTACCTCGATTCATGCCTCGTTTGTAGTAAAATCTGTCTGGATCGGGAACAAAATCCTCCGGTCTGGCTTCTTTGGTTCTATCACTGAATTCGCACATGTTGGTAAAGATAACCCAATTGAAACTTTGGCATCTCTTGTCTTGACGACAGATTAGTACGCATTCAAACCCGAAATTAGCCATCGTTGTCCTGTATACATGTCCTTGCAGTTTCCAGCCGAAGATGGATGACTCGGATCCACCTTTAGTGCATTGTTGAGCGAGCACTCTGTTGAATATAAAACTAAGACGAAACAGCAATGTGATGTAGACGGTAAGTTTTGCTGCCATTGTTTTGGTCGATGATCTGACTCACAGATCTGAAAAGAAAAACAATTCGTCTAAATAATTACAAAAAATGGAATTTAATACAAACGGAGTCAATGAAGTCACCTGGGCTCTGGATCTTAAGAAGCTGAAGTTTCGATAGCCAGCCTCTCGTCTGACTCAGAGCAAATCTAGCTCACCAAAAACAAACAAAAAAAAAACAGCATTATTAAAAGCTTTTGTTGTTGTTATTGTTGTTGTTGGTAAAATGTCTCTAGTATTAAGTTTCTGTACCAACCTGAGTTAATAAATCCAAAGCCGAAGCTGCATATATCTTTTCTCCGTTAGAGAAGATTGTTTTTGTTCAAAATGCTTGCACACTACTGTAATATAATGAGATAGCGGGCTTGAACCAATATCAGCCGAAGATTCTTGTTAGTTGTATGCAATTTGGTTTCTCATGATATTGACCTTGCGTAGTTCACTAAATTTGTTACAGTAAAAACCCGTGAGTAAGAACCTGTTAGGCTTAAAATTTGTCAGTTAGGCATCCTCTATACAAGAACCCATTTAGCCTTAAATTTGAAACAGGTTCTTATTTTCAAAAATCCTTAAAAAAATTGTGTGCACTTAGGCAACAGGACCTCAAAATTCATGTGATCAGCGCTTCAGGACCCATCAGTTCATCTTCTCATGGTCGTTTTATGCATAAACACTCATTTTGTGTACACGAGATGTTATAAAGAAAAAGCTGAATAGAACTTAATACTCTTAGCTTCCATATATTTTTTCTTCAGAAAATAAGAACCTTTGTTAGTAAATAAGTGGATATTAGAACCTAAACAAATTTATGCTAATCGCCATTTATATGTAAGAACCTGTTTAGGCTAAGATGGGAAAATGCAGACCCTTACAAGCGGTTTCTTCCTGCATTTCTCTTTTAGTCCCATATAAAACTACTCGGTCTAGTGGTAGACTAAAGAAAATTGATAACCGAGGCAAATGAATTCCGCGCTTTGAAAACGTGTTGTCTATCAAGTTTCTATTGCAGGCAGCTTGTTACTTGCGCCATCTTGATAGTATTTGTATTGAATACATAGTTAGCCAATATCACTGAAAGATTGCAGAATTCTCGATAGTATACGAGTCGGTTTCTACATATTTCCTTCCCGTAGTTCCCTGCATTCGTTATTCCACTTTTAGTCTCATATAAAACTACTAGGTCTAGTGCTAAACAAGGAAATGTGGATTACTAAGACAATAAGTGTCCCGCATCTTGAATTAAAGGTGGCTCCGTCAGGTTTCTACTACAAACAGCTTGCTACTTACGAAATGGAACCTGTAATACATTGTGACTACGTTAGCCAATATCACTGACAGATTGCAGAATTCTTGCTAGTGTGCAAGTCGGTTGTTACTAATTAACAATTATTCCTCGAGTCCGAATGGGCTCTGAGTCAGAATAATTGTTTTAGTAATATAAAATCCAACTAGTTGGTCAAAAATATCGAGAATAAAAAAAAATTAGCTGGTTAAAGCTAGACTTTAATCCTTTTTTGCCGCCAAAAGGCGCGCGCTTTAATTTTTGCCACTAGTAGGCTATAACATATAGCCTAGTAGTAGCTCAACCAATCAGAAGGCAGCATTGTTAATAGACCACTAGTTGGATTATACTCTACGATGCGCTCAGCCTTAGTGGCTATCTTTTGCGGTATGGCTAATACCTTAAACTGAAAAGTTGCCACATTAATAATAACACATGTCCTTGCGGAAAGAGATTCGATGTTGATCATGCAGTGTCAAGTATGAAAGGCGGATTTGTCGATAGGAGGCATGACGAAGTGCACGACCTGTTCACAACCCTTCTCAAGGACGTATGCCA
>OZ037781.1:26006736-26014236 GCA_964035525.1 Porites cylindrica | reverse complement strand
AAAATTACATTATTTAGCAGATGTATTATTTCCTGACCTGTAGTATCATTTCTGTCGGTCATTTTGATTTGGTCATTTCAGAAGTTTTGGTCATTTTGGTAATGTGTTTGTTTGCTCATTTTGCTCCCTCTGGTCATTCTCCTGGTTCAAATCATTATGGTCAATTAACTATAACCATAACAGCTTATGAAAACACTACTGGACGGTCTTAAACTAGAGCAACGGACGAGGCAGCCATCTTCGCAATGAATTTTCACACTGCATATAATGGGCCATTTCCGGTTACGAAGCGAAGCCAAAGCGCGAAGCCATTGATATAAAAATGATGTTTTCTTCTCAAGCAAATAAAACTCAATTTCAAAAAAACAGTTAAACCGTTTTGCACTTAGCCTCGTTTTGAAGGTGGAAATTTAACACACATGTTGTATGTAGGTTGTTAAAACTACGCTTTTATTTCACAAAATTGATTTAACCTCCTTGAGTAAAGAGGAGCATTATTAACCATTTTCGCATTGTAATCGTGTTTTAATTTTTGTTCGCCAGGTTTTATTTTTTTTTAATTAATCATTTTAACCTTTCTTCACGAATCTTGCCCGTTTATTCACAAGGTATCTAATACACTGCAAAACAGTCCGTATTTCTGCGTATTCAAGTACGCGCGCGCACTCAAACAAAAGGTCTGGAACGAGGCTGAAAACAGAGAGCGAGACTGGGGAGAGACGTTTTTTCTCTCTCGCCTCACATTGCGCCTCACTCGCCCTACGGGCGGGTGAGGCTCGCGTGCTTTGCGCGCGTAAGACTCTTAAGCCACGCTTTACCGATTTCTTTACTGATTTTGAGAAAAAAACCGACTGTTTTGCAGTCTAGGTATCTTAAGGAAGACAAATGATTTTCAAGTCTGCAGTGTACGTTTTTTAGACAGTCTTAGCCTCTGTCGGACTACACAACGTCAAGACAATTTCCAAAATACACTTGTGATGGATTCAGAGAGGTTTTCTTGTGTTCCACAGTTTCAAAACCTTTCGTCATAAACACAAGTGACTGTTTAGATAAATAATATTTGTGCCCCCACTACGTATACGTGTCCGAGAAAAAATAAATATAGTAAAAATAAGTAGAAGCCTAATTTTAAAGAGGTTCCCTAGCTACTAAGTCACGTTAGAGGAGATTCAGAAGAAACTGTTCACCCAATGTTCTTCTGCATTAAAGTGTTACGAAGTTTCACCCCTTTAATAGCGGCCATGTCGGAGGATCATGTAAAACATAAGCGACTTTCCTTTGGAAAATTAAAATCATTTTGTCCTCTGCTCCAACATGGCTGCTGCGAAATCACTACTTATTGAAAAGCTAAAAAATTCCCGAGAAATTTAATTAGCATTTTGTTGGTTTTTCGTGGTCCAAAACAAAAGCTATAATCATAGTAAGAAGATGCGTCAACTAGAGCATTGTCGGGTTAAATGTCAAATAAGCTTATTTTTCTCGGACAAACTTGTATATGGGGGTATATTTATCCTCAGCAGCCTGTAACAGTTGGATCCAACCCAGATCTTTTGGTGATATGCATTTTCACAACCACTTCTGCGCAAGTTGGATGAATGCCAACAGTCGAGGATAAACTCTCGTATGTCAGACCACACCTAGAAAATAATACAAATAATAAGTGATCAGTATTTGCCCCCATCAAAGGCACATTTGGGATTGCATCCTCAGACTAAAAAGTTATACCCACCTTGTTAAGTAGAATCAAAAGAAAGCCACAAAACTTTTCACGTTTCCATTTGAGTATACATGCATGGCAGGCGAATAAACAATTTCGAGGGTCCTCAATACATTTTTCGGGACCCGGGATTTCCCTTATTTGAAGTTCGGGATTCAGGATTTGAAAGCAACATCGGGGCGAGTTTTGGGATTGAAAGTATGCACGGGAGTGGGATGCCAAGTATAACCTCGGGATTACGGGATTGCACGAAATATTGAGTCGGGATTGCAAGATTGAAGAACCCTATTGGGGGCTCTTTAATAAGCGGCGAGCGCGAAAAATGCCTTTTGGTACGTCCTAAATCTATCACGATTTATCATGCACTTGCTGTGCAGGCTACGTTTGAGTAGTTACGCTTTATAATTTCATCTTACACGGTGCAGCTTGACTGTTACGAAATGAAACGGACTGCTCTATAAGACGAACACCTCTGTAACACGGACAGTCGGGGCCAGCCCCGAAGGTGTCCATCTGAGAGAAAAAAAAATTCTACTTCATTTGAGTGTCAATGTATTAAGCACGAAAGTACTAATTGGGTACACTAGTTTTACGTCTCGTACTGGAGACGGGACGGCCATTTTACGTGGCCATCCGAGCCACGCGAAGATCTAGCCATTTGCGCAGGGCCAAGGCAGTACCCTCATTACTCAGTTATTTTAAGACCCTGAGTGTTGGTCCGCCCCGGGAAGCGAACCCGCGACCTCCCGCTCTGCAGTTAAGAGCTCTACCAACTGAGCTAATCCTGCGCGAGAGTTGAACCTACGCCGATTTACTTACCTCATAGCGGCAGAAAAGCCTTGAATAACCTCCCCGGCGGAAGGCCCGATAAAATGGAGACCAACAACAGGTTGATCTCCCTCCCTTAAGCAAACGGCCTGTCAATTAACAAAAGAGAAAACGATTCGTCAGTTTTGTGATCTGATTGAGTGATAAGGCTAAGAGCAAGAGACTTACCTTCATATAACACTGCTCAGCGTGTCTACCAGGCACGATAAACTCGAGTGGTATGTAAAAGGCATGATACACCTAGAAAATCAACAGATCGGAATCTAGAAAATGAAATTGACGTACGCGGTGTCGTCGAAGAGCAACGTTGAAATATATAATTCTAGCTACAAGTGGAGCGCCTCGTAACCGAACAATTACTGAGGAAATACGTGAGCGCGAATGAATCTTGCATACCTGAAGAGGGCGAGACGCCGAGGGAAAGATTAAAATAAGTATTTTTATAAGAACTAATATTTTTTCTCTTTTTTTCGCGTGTTGCGTTCCTCTGGCTCGCTAGTATCCCTGACGAACTTAAGGGAGGGACTTCTTGTAGTCTATTACTGGCTAAAGGATGCATTGTCCCCAAGGCTGGATCAATAATAATTGGATAAATTCTCTCAATGAAAATTTGACTTTTACTGCTTACATCACAGTCGCTCCTGGCATAAACTTAATGAGGAGAAAACGCATCAAAGAAAAGGGCACTTCCTCCTTCAAGCCATTCCCCGCCGCGACCCTTATTACATGTACTTTTGCTCCTCACGTTAACCTTTTGTCACTAAAGAGGCTGAGCATCACGTTTACGTCAAACGCAAATTTGTACCACGCAATTTTTTATCCGTAAGAATTATTCTGAACTGTTCATATGTGCTCATTTTCTATTTTGAGAAATTCCCACCTTGAATCTTACGTTTGCCGTATAAGTGAAACTTAAACTCTCTACCAAGAAGAAGTAGGGGCTGCCAAGAGTCTGTTAAAATGGTACTCGCCTTGTACAGAGGCGGTTTCTGGGACCATGACAGGTAGCCTCTTAAATCCTTTATAGATGTTACACCAATACAAATTTAGCGATATCTCACCAGGCCATATCACACTTTCATATATAACCCTCATTGCTTCTCACAGCAACCCTACAGTACCTCGATTTTCTCTTCTCCGTACATATCGATAGCTTTCTCTTCCGAAAGACCAACTGTACCATATTCTAATGGTGTGAACACTGTAGTGGGAACCTGTCAAGTAAAAAGTTGGGAGCAAGATATTAGAGACTTACAGATTCGATAACGAGAACGCACGACACTAAGCGATACCTTTATAGTTAAAACAATTGGCTTCACAAGCCTAAAGGAGACCTTAAACTGCAATTTCTACTATTAAACTTGAATGGCAAGTCAGTCTCTCGATTATTAATTCTATTTATTCCTATTTCAGAGTATAATTGACCAAATACTCAGGGAAATACTCCAACCTTATCATAGTCCATCAAAATGTCAGAGCCTCCAAAAAGCCTATCAGCCAACAACTTTCCAGCTCTAATGGCCACTGGAGTCAACTCTGGCCTATCCTGTTAACGAAACAAACTGATAACTCAGCTACATACAGAAGATAATTATTTATCTCCTTTATTTTTCTCATGAAACATATTGTTTTGTTTGTCGTTCTCATCGCCCGAGTGGCTTCCTAAGTTCCCTAAAATCTAGGAAAGACAACCCAATTTTAAAGAACAATTAAATTTCATCAACAAAATAATGAAAAACAGAAACCTGGGCCTGGATTCATTTTTCTTGTTTTTGGGAGGTGGGGGGGGGGGGGGGGGGAGTGGGGGTGGGGGTTGGGTTGAGTGATAATGAATTATGATACCGTAAACTTCCGCTGATAAGCGCCCTCCTCCCCGGATAAGCCCCCCACCATCTGTACCTTGTATTGAAATGGATTCTATTTTTACGACGTTTTGAAGTTTAAAAAAAGCGAGTTAACTAAAATAGACTTTTGATCAGCAATGCTCTATATAGTGTGTTTGAAATGCTCTTTCTTCGTCCAATTAAGTTATAAGCCCCCCCCCCCCCCCCCCCCTCAGCCGGATATTATAGCCCCACCCCATATATGGGGCCTCCTGAAACCCCTTAGGAAGTTGTATAAGCCAGGGGCTTATGAGCGTCATTGTACCCTAACGGTTTCCCAGCTACGATTTCATAAGTACGATAATCTATTGTTGCGGAAGCTTGACAATACTTTGGATATAAAAAGACATCGAGATTGTGGTTCCTGTCTTATCAACCTCGTTCCCAGGGTATCTCCTCTTCCGGGCCCCTGGTCGTAGGGGAGATGCACGACACTGGGAACGAGCTTTTCCATCATGATTTGAGTTCTATCAAATACCTGTAGCACATCTCCGATGGCGAAAATATGCGGGACTGTTGTTTGTTCGCTGTTGTTTCCAACAATTTTCTTGGTTTGTTGATGCACCTCAACTCCCACCTTCTCAAGATTTAGTTGGCTTGTCTCTGGATCCCTGCCTACATGAAAGGCAGTTTTAGTTATCGAAGGTTCGTGCAATAACATTATTAATTAATGGCTGCAATAGAACTTGGTATAGCTCGTAATGATAGTTAATAAAGTGTACCAGATATTCACTTCGCCAGACTTCTTTGTTTCACGGCTTAAAATAACTTCCGGACGGTGGCCGGACACGATGACCGGCCAAAGAAATTTTTGCTCGGTCAAGCTTCTTTTATCACCAGTTAAAATATTCGAAAAATATGTTGCCAAACCCTTGTGCAATTTCCTAATTGCATTTTTACAAAGAGACAAAAATCTAAGTTTTACAGGTGAGGATTTGGCTGGTTGTTCGAAAATGAGTGTGCGTCGTGACCCGTCAACATGACCGGCGAGTGAAGTTTCCGGCCGGTCAAGACCCCATTCTGGCCGAACATTTTCTGTTCACCGGCCGTTATTTCGAGCTCTTGGTTTTGTTAGCTTTTTGTGACTTACCCATTGCAAACAGAACTGTTTCAAACGTTTCTTGATGTGATTTGCCCGTCTCAGTTTCTTTCCAAGTTACATGAAGTAATCCGCTGTCTTCTTTGTCGACTCTGACAGGAACACACTGCTTCAAGAACCTAGTTCCATGGTTCTCCATGTAATCTGACACGAGCTGGGCCATTTGCTAGTTAAGCAAAAGCAACAAAAATTTCGGAACACAACCAACTCTCTCCTAACGGACAACCCTAAAATTGGCCATAGTGCACTTGATTTTGAGGTCTAGCGGGAGACTTACATGGGTCTCTGTAGCGTCGAATTGCACTATGGGATTGTTTTGGAGACGATTTCTCTTCTTTCATTGGCTATGACGACGTTGCACAGAAAATTAGGTCAAAATTAGTCCACCAAAACGGACCGATAGCGCAATTCACCACTTTAGAAACGAGAAAGGGACCAAAATGTGTCCCACACGTGTTTCTGGGATTGTTACTGGGGCGGACCAGTCAGCTAATGGCCAATCTTTTTACGTGACCCTTGTAACAGACCCAGAAGTCTTTGCAAACGTTAACTCGGCCCAGTTTCATGCTGGTTTCTAAAGTGACGAATTCCACTCAACAACAGAGTACTTTAGACTGTGAGACGAGGACGACTACGAATACGAGATTTTGTTTAGATTTTCTCAATACTGAGTATTGCTCACGCGTGAACCAGCGTCATTTCGGCGGGAAAACGTGACGGCCGTCGTCATTCTCCCACGAGTTTTAGCCAAAATGTAGTATTGGCGGGAACAAGTTATCAAATGTAAGAAGTTTTGTCATTTTGCCATCGGGAGAAGGCTTAACCTCTTTCAGTATAAACAACCGTACTAACCGCGAGCGAATTACGCGCGCTGTACATAAAACCACGAAAAAAAACAAGGAGTAGCCTGGAAAAGACGGCCTGGTTAGCTCAGTTGGGAGAGCACCGGTCTGTTGAGCGGGAGGTCGCGGGTTCAAGCCCCCGCCGGACCAACACTCAGGGTCTTAACAATAACTGAGAAGAAAGTGCTGCCTTTGTAATGACATCTGCAAATGGTTAGACTTTCTAGTCTTCTCGGATAAGGACGAAAAACCGTAGGCCCCGTCTCACAATCCTTGCCTATATTAATACTGTGGGACGTTAAAGAACCCACACACTGTTCGTAAAGAGTAGGGGTCGTAGACCCCGGTGTTGTAGTCAACCTTGATATACGGATCCTTCGCGTGATGCTGTACAGGCTTTGCGAAGTAATATAGTAGAAGTAGAAGTGTACTTTGCAGCAGTTATCGCAGGTCAGGTGAACTGCAGTAATTCTCGGCCTGGTTTTTGATTTTGCACCTGGAATAGCTGCCTAGAAAGCTTGACAGAGTCTCACCTGATCAAACCCACGTAGTGGTATAGACCTCATCATCAATGACGTGTCGAATCCTAAGCCTGTCAGAAAACCAGCACATTCCAATGCCACGTCTTCCATAAAAGATTGTTAGGGAAAAGTTTCCTGTGCAGAATTATTCAGTAAGCTGACTGTCTTCTGCTGTATTGTAGGTACAGCAAAAACATGACCATAGTATCATAGAAGGCTAAGGTTTCGGTGCCCCTCTTCAGCTCAGGTAGAGATAGTAACAGCAGGAAAGAGTCTGAAACCTTTTTCTCTAAAAGTCCAGAAAAGGAACGAAAACAGCAAGAAACGAAATGTTTATTTGAATTACAAATTCGCTTGAAAATCAAAAGAGTTGTCGAAGGAGCATCCGAAGTCAACTAAGCCAAAAATGAGAGCAGGTCGAAATGATGTGAATATGGCAAAAACGAGAAATCTGAAATGTAAAAGGATACATGAAGCACCAATCACCAGACTGCAAAAGAATACAAAACAGCTGTAAGTAACAGTAAGTGACACTAAACATCTTCATAGGAGAAGTCTGATGACGATTTAAATGAAAATTAATCCGCAGGGTGGTTTACGGTTATCTCGC
>OZ037781.1:25874236-25999236 GCA_964035525.1 Porites cylindrica | reverse complement strand
CTTGAAAATTTACAAAGGAATGAGTTGAATAACCTAGACACCTGTCTGGATGTCCAACATATATTTTTTATTTAATTTGAAGTTTTTTTATGTCTGTATCTTGCTTAAAGCTGGGCTGATTACCACCAGCTTTTAGAATTTCTAAAGTTTGATGCACTCTTTTGGACTATATATGTAGGTATTGTGTTGAAAATCCCGTCAAAACTCATTCACAATTCATAACAAAGAAATAAAAGAAATCAATGTGTAATGAGTGTCTTTATATCTGATTATATCTGATAAAGACACAGTTAATCTTTATGTCCAATTTTTTGGACCAAAATAATCCCAAATCTAAATATTAGTACAAGAATAAGTTGATCTTAAAATCAGAGATTTTGAAGCCCTTCAAAAAAACTTGCAGTCTTGTATTACAAGGTTTAAAAACAGTTTACTTACTGATAAATACACACTCCTGCTCGTTTTTTAAAAAGTACATAATACATGCACTCATACTTATTCCCCATAATATGAAAGAGCACAATTAATGATCCTGTGTAATGGGTATCATCGGTAAAGTCAGTGTATAAGTCTTATAAGTTGAAACATACAGTAGGAGTTGATATTCTAGTGGCTTGTATAATTCTCACCTTCATTTGAACAGGCAAGACCACCTGATCCCCCACCAATGACAATTAAATCATATTCCTGGGAATCTATGAGAAGATGTAGTCAGAGCTCTATCATTATGGTAAAGCAGTAATGATGCATTCGTTTATTAAGGAGAAAAACTGTGTGCCTTGTTAATCTAGCTATATACAGCAACAAAACATTGTTCAGAAATTGTCATCACAATAATGGGCTACTTCGAATAACAAAACAATCCCCACAACCTCCCCCGTCCCCAACATTCAAAGTTGGGGTGTTTTTTGTTTCTTACTGATAGCTCAAGCAGCAGCACAACTTTGCATGGAGCAGATGGGGGAGGGAACGCTACATTTTTATTTTCTGTTTGAAGGCCGCAGAACCTCAGAAAAAGCCTTACTGATTTTTTTGCCGATTGCACAACTGTTGTTCAGTCAAGTACTCCGCTCAAATGATCATTAACAAAACAAACAAATTAAACCTGATTTTCAAATCCCCAACTGACAGGAGGTAAAGGAGTTGACTAGAACTTGACTAACGGTCAAGGAATCATTATGAATTGATGCATCTAGTGTGCAGTGTCCCTTTACGGACACCTGCTTAGTTATTATTATTAATGAACACCTCATTATTACGGACAGTTTGCTTTGTCCCTGGGGAAAGTAAGCCCTAATATGTGCTAGTCAATGCTAAGCCTCAGGATAGGGAGGCCTGGCATCCCCTGGGCATTTGACTGTATTTGCTTTCTTGTGGGCGGAGAATAATATAAGATTTGACATAACACAACATCCCGAGGGTAGGGGAGTTTGACAAGATCTGATTAGAGTCTGACTCCTAGCCTCAGCCTGCCATCTTGAAAACTTTACCCAGAGTTCCGTGGGAATCCTGTTTCAGGAAGTTGTTTGGTGTCCACGTTTGTTATTTGCCTGTTCACTGTTGAATATTTGTCTGTGTAGGACCAAACAGCTTTAAAGAATTAAAAGTGCTTGATTGTGAAAGAAATGCCTCTGTACAAAGTATGCAATATAATAATATTAGATGGAAAAGAAAGACTGTGGGAGTGATAAGGAAATAAGCATGGTAAATTATATCATCTTAAATCAAACAAAATGTACCCCAAGCTAGGGAAGGGGTATTTGACATCAATCTTTTTCCCCTGGGTAAAGAATTTGACATGAAAATGGCCCAGAATGTTAAATCCCCCTGGGTATTGGCCCCCATTCCTGGGGCTTAACATTGACTGGTGTATTACATTTTGTGTAAATTCAACCCTCTTAATATGTGCACCTCGTTAATTCTTGGTTTGCAACCAGGTGACAAGGCGGCCATGTTGGGGGTCAAAACAAAAGAATATTTCCTTGAAGAATTTGCATGAAAATAGAGACTTTTAGTTCACAGAGGAGAGAAATGCTTTTGTTCTTGACCACCAACATGGCCGCCGTGACGTCACGTGTAAACCAGCAATAAGGGAACTTTCTATGCCCCCCACCCCCCCGCTTCCAGTGTCTGTATTAACGGGGTCTGAGCGGTACGTGTAAATGCGCTCATTGTCAAGGCTTGTCAGAAAGAAACTAATACTAATTTACTTTACGGCTTGAAACGTCTCAAAACAGAGAATCAATAAGAAGCAACACTCCGTTCCCTCCGCCGGTAAGCAAAACCATGGGCCGCTGAAGCCTACCTGTACTTGTCGACCTGCTGAAGACACGAGCGACAGCAGCGCTTGTCACGGACTTGTGTGCATTCAGGTGGCGTGTGATATGCTTGAGGCGAGCTGAATGTTTTACGAAACTCATGAACATTAACACAACACTTGCTACAACTGAGAGAAACTACTCAACAAAATGAGTCACATTAGTATTGATATGGGGTCTTGCGGGCTCAATCAGAGAGGTTACTCAATCTCCTCTCCAGTCTTTTCCGGTGAAATTGGAGCACGAGCTGGGGGGGAGCAATACCACGAAGAGTGTCCCGAAAAGACTATCCGCTATATGGGATGTATGGGAATCCCGGAATGTTTCCTTGTGAAATCCGGAGTACAGGAAAATTTTACAGCTCCAGGAATCCAGAATCCCACTGACGATTACAATCCAGATCCATGTTCCACAGTGGAGCTGACTAGAATCCGTAATATACGGCGTGGAATCAAGAATCCTTCCCTGCTAGCGTGAGAGACCTCTGTTAGCAGGGAACAAGAATCCAAGACTGTGTTAAATTCCCTCGGAGATGAGGCAAGATAAGCAGACAAGAGACTTATTATGTTAACATCCTCTCCGAAAAAACCGGGGGGTCTCAAAAAAGGTTTTTTATGGCCCTTCGGGCCTCAGTTTAACCTAAAAATGAGAGGAGGTGGGCTCCCCGGGCCCCGCCCCTGAATCCCCCTATCCGATACAGACGCAGCGTGCGCAAGCACTGTCCTGCTTTAGTTTAGACATACCCTGAGTCTCATAAAAGCTCAATGACGGATGAATAGGTCAACGGATCGGCGGATTTGGAAATATTTTCGCTCGGATTTCGGATTCAGAGGGAAATTTCATCGGCGAATTTGAAAATAAATCATAACCATCCCATTATGGCTCTTGACCATAACGGATCGGCGGATTTGCATACCCCTATTCACCCGCTCCTCATTAACATTCACTCTCGACCACGCTGAGATGGTAATGAGTAATACTGATAAAAGCGCGCGAGACACGAGGAAATTAAAGCTATGACAACTTGTCTCTACTTCGGGCTAGCAAAACACTGGATTAATGGAAACTTTAAAAAGGAATTAAACAACAGAGGATACCAGTAAACAACAACAAAATATCAGTTAAATATTTATTGATTTTATAATCGATGTACTTAGACTGTTCAGTCAAGTTGCATATTGCACGTTAACCTTTTATGAAAAACTTTCTTTTTATACTAAAAACTATTATATGTGGACATTGCTTAAAGGCTCATTCGGGGGAATGTTTTGGGAGTTTTAATGATACCCCCACCCCCCACCCCCTTACGAGAGCCTAGTCGCCCACTCACCCCCGACCGCCTGGGTTAAGATTCGCCCCATGTAAGGGAATCCGTATTCTGGAATCCGGGATATTCAGTTTGTTTCTGAAATCCGGAATCCGGGAAATTCAGGAATTGTGTGATCCAGAATCCTGGGCTACGGAATCCGGAACACAGCTAAAGGAATCCGGAGTCCCACTGACCATTTGAATCCAGAATACAAGTTCCACAAACAAAGAATCCGAAATCCAGTTCTTCGAATCCGGAATCCATGGTGAGGATCCAGAATCCAAGACTGTCTTGGATTCCCTTGCATGGAGCGATACGAATATGGTCCATTGGCATTCATTTTTTCTCCTCGAAGCTATGAGTGACATGTACTCTAGCGACGCACAGAATACCTTAGTAGAACCCAAAAGGTGACATCCTTTGTATTGATTCTTCTGGTATAATTATGCAGACTGTCAGATTCAGACCGTCAGGTACTAGTTCTTGGTCCTCTTTTTCAAAACTGAATACACACTCTGACCTATTGACCGCCACAATCTCAATTTAACATCCCCGCTTGCCGTTCACTGCATTGCTTGCTGCGTTATAAGGAAACTCGATGCCTTTCTTAAAGAAATCTGTTAGGCTTTTTGTACAGTCACAACACGCGTTAAATGGAGAGACAAGAATGTAGAGTATTGCAGCTATGAAGCCAACGGGAAGAGCAATCAGCAACAGAATGATTAGCCAAATGATACCCCAAAATAAGCTGCACAGTGCGTCTATAAGCTTTGCCATTTCGTCGGTAGAGCGAAGAGCACTCTGTTAAGGTACACAAAAGACGTTAGTGAAGCGTGTGCAAGTTATTTCCACCGGTTTCCATGACATCACTGTTATCCCGAACATGCCCAGGAAATCTTTAAAATCTTGTTTTGAACTCTTAGTCCCTAATAAAGCAGTTCTTTGTGTCGTCACACAGCGCTCCTCCTTGTCCTATATACCATTTATCTCCATGGCAACATTAATTGTCTAACCAATTAAAGGCGGCATTAAGAAAGTAACTCAATTATGACAATTATCAGTCGATCATGCAAGGGAAATCATCAAGAAAAGAAACTTTACTTAAGCTTATATTCTGAGCTGAATAGAATCTGGGCTGACTGGTCTTCAAATATATAGTTCTTCCTTCCCCTAACCTAGTACAATAACAGCGTAACTCATGCAGGAACTTGCCAGTGAGTGAGAAAACGAGTAATTGCATTTTGCTTTTGACTGTTCTTAACATCATATGGAGATCGTCTCTAGGCCAAAACTGACACAAACTCTCAAACGGTTACAGGGAGGAGAGGGTATCCTTGTTAGTACGAAGTGTAAATAATAATTTGGCTGCAACATTATGAACTGGAAAACAACAAGAATTAATTAAGTTGCCACCAGTTGTCCTAACAGGTTGGGTTGAACTGAAGCTCCAATGGCTTCTGAATTTTCAACTAGAAGTGCCCCATTATCGTTTCAAACTTATTTTGAAATGATAGAGAAAAAAGAATTCATTGAGCGCAGTATAGGCCTACGTACTACTACTAGGGATAAACCTACATATTTACTAACTTACTGTTTTCTTTCAGCTTCCTCGATTTGTGATGACCTCATATAATAAACTATGCAAGACCGGCAAGATAGATCATGTTGATTATTGAAAGAAAATTTGGGAAAACAATGAAAACAAGAAAAGCTTTGACAGGCTATAGCTACCTGCTGTTTCCTGTCTTCCAGAATCAGAAACCGCTGAATTGAACCCGTGTAGTCATAGCCTGCATAGCGGGCGCCGTTTTTTAGGGCGAAGGAAGAAATCTCGCGAGCTTCCTCTCCCCTTCACGTGTTCCACTCGCGCGGCCTGTGAAAAAGTGATAACTAGCACCCGTTACACAGGCTAGTGTAGTGACTGCAAGTAATAAATCTCAGAGAGTGGTTTGGAAATTTTTCAAGGAAAATTAGTCTGTACATTAACAGCCAACAATGCGCAAAATCAGGGATTGCAAAAGATTGAATATATAGCAGTTTTGAGTAGTGCGACCAGTGAGTTAAAGCTACACACGCGCTTCCCTTCCAGGTGACCTTTGAAACCAATAGCGTCAAAGTCTCTCCTTAGCTATAATAGTACTTTAGCTGTTAATGTTAATTTATCCTTGCGTTCACGGCCCCCAAAACTCGTCTCGGATTCAGGAATGCAGGAATGGAATCTGGAAAATGTTTGTTTGGGGAATATAATGCTTGTGGAATTCGGAATCCTATGTAATCCCTTCCAGGTGGGCTTTGAAACCGATAACGTCAAAGTTATCCTTAGCTAGACTTGAGCTGTAAATGGTAATTTATCCTTGCATTTACGGCCCCAAAAACTCGCCTCGGATTCAAGATTCGGGGAAATTTTTACTTGTGGAATTCGGGATCCTGGGATTTAGAATTCGGAATCCCACTAAAGATTGGAATCCGGAATCCCAACTCCACTGATAAAGAATCCAGAATCTTGAATTTCTTGGGGCGACAAAACGTGATGCAGCAAGCAATGCGCGAAAAAATCGTTCAGTTCAAATTACAGTGGATATCACCATTTTGGTTTCAGTCTATCAAAACCCAAATAGTGCACCTTTGGTGAAGCCTAAATCTGTGTAATTACTTTGAAGATTATTGATGCTTAATAATTAAACCAATTCACTTCTTATCATATCGGATTAAAAGTGATTTTATTTCTGTTGATAAAATATTTTTAACACTTACTTGCGTTATACTTTGTATCACAGGTATTCGGCGTTAGGGTTGTGTTTCTGTTCTTCAACTGTGATACAGAGAAAAATACTAAAGCCTTTATCTCAGTTTCTTTCGATTTTTACTTCGAACGAAAAGGAAAGCGGGAAGATTACTAAAACGCATTCTTAAGCATCACGGCAATGCTGGTGCGAACTCTGCCGGGCATAGTATTTTCAAGGGAAAATCGCTTGTCAGTGTACTTTTTTTACAGTACTGAAAGAAACGCATGGATCAGGCATGATTCCACCTCAAAAATCTGGATTTGAATCCAGTCCACACAGTTTACATTCAAACCCAAAATGCTCTTTTAGATTCAAGAGTCCAATTTTGGGTTTTTCGAAAGAAACACACCCTTAGTTCGACACCTGTGACTGCCGCAATCGTAGATTATACCTTGTAAAGTATCTAAATGCCCATTATTAACAGCAATACTTACAATTAAAACTATATATGAACCCTTATATACAATTTTGACTTATCTTTATCTTACAATGGTTACCATTGGATTATTTTCTTCTGCCCCGCATGTACGCTTTTAGAATCGTTTACTATGAAACATGCGATAAATACAATAAATAACATATGTGCGCCCGACTTTTGTACCGCAAGAAATGGATTCGCGGGCCTAAAAAATGTTACTTTAACATACCCATTTGCCCCGTGAACACTAATCCGGATTGCGGAAATCCGGGAATTTTTTGCTTATGGAATCTGAAATCCCACTAACTATTGTAATCGGTAACCCAAGCTCCAGTGTCCAGAAGTCCGGATTCCAGTAATGGAATCGTGGAAACCACAGCGTGGAATCCAAAGTCCGAGTCTGTTATGGATTACTTAACATTGAGCGAGACCTAACCATATTATCAAATTAACCCTAAACCTTTTAGCTTATATAATTCATTGCTACTTCTAGTAGAAAGAGTGACCTAAATAGAAACGCTAGGCGCAGTCGCTGATATATCAACGGTACAGCCGGTGCAAAAAGTTCTTTTCGGCTTTTGTTGGTACTGACTCAACGAAAGCTTGTAGGCTTTTGTACGAAGGATCGCGACATGGTTGCGCGTGCTCGAATTCTAATTTACCCACGGCCTTCTTCGCCTTGAGGTATTTAGTTTGAAATCTGTATGGTTTGATGGATTTTTTACGTGGGGTGTAAATTTTGATTGGTTGAGATCAGTAATTTTGTTTTGTAGTCTTATACAAAAAAAAAAGTTTTTTGTCTGTTTGTGTTGTGAGCGTAAAGGCCCAGTTGCATTTTTCTCTTCACGGCCTAGAATTACTGAAAACTACTCACATTTCGAATGGATTTTTTACGTGGGGTGTCAATTTTGATTGGTTGAGATCAGTAATTTTGTTTTGTAGTCTTATACAAAAAAAAAAGTTTTTTGTCTGTTTGTGTTGTGAGCGTAAAGGCCCAGTTGCATTGAACTCCTCACGGCCTAGAATTACTGAAAATTACTCACATTTCAAAGAAAACAAAGTTGTCTATATTACGACCCAAATAAAGTCGTTATTCTGTTCACAGAAGCAGTCTTTTATCAAAAGTTTCTGTGGCACTCCACTTTCGTAAATCGTAAGTTTTGATTTTAACTTGCGGTGAGTCAAGTTCTCAATTTCTCTTACAAGTTGTAACGGAAAATTTCGACGTGCATTCATCACACTGCACACTGCAGCACCACACAAACTTGCACTTGCATTTTATGGTCTTCACTTCCTGAATTGTCTGATGCCTCAGACCGCAAGCATTGCACAGAGATTTACATGCATCGGTGGATACCTCGTCTCCCCTGCATATCCTTCCCAGCATTCCAGGCGAACCTACGGTGCTGTTTCGCACGCAATAGTTGGGAGAGGAATCAAGATATACCAGCTTTTTGTCTTTTGCAGAAACAGCTCGACGCAGATCCCTGGTGATGCGTTCTTGCAGCTTGTTTTCCACAAATTTGACCCTAGCAGCAGCACCGTATATCTCCTTGAGGTCCGATCCTACGTTTTCAAAAGCCCCAAGCTGCTTCCAGCACGTTCTTAAAGTGCAACTTCCGGATAAGCCATGGCATTTGCATTCTCTCCTAAGGTTTGCTCGAACAACCTGTTAACAGAATATGATGGCCATCATTGGACTTCCTGTATAGTATCACTTAAAGATAATGTCAAAATTTAAAGGAAAAGATTAGTAACGTCTATTTAGCGTGGCACTCGTTTCTTTCCATAGATTCAAGTCAGCCGCTATGTTGCACAGCATAATAAACAGTGCTACGAAAGAGCATTATACAGAAGCATGCACTTGAATCGAATGAATTAAAATGTCATCATTAAACTCATATGTCAGAGCTTATGCCTGATCCATTTTGTACGTAACCGAGCTGCTTAAAGGACGATTAGCGCAAATGATCATGGTTTAACAAGCCCTCCGCATTGAGCAAAACATTCTCATGGTACTAAAGCACCTTACCAGGGGCACCCAACGACGGCTTCCTCCTAAGTACATTGAAAACACTTTTTTGGCTATCCAGAGGACTTTTAGATCTCTAGGAATGTATACTTAGCGGCGCTAAATAATTTGTAGCTGTTCGGCCATTCTAGGGTAACGTGAGTCTTTCTTCGAAATTACAAGGGCTTGAGTATTGTTTTCCCGAAAATTTTAGACTGATGCAATTTGATTTATTACGAAAGTGAGACATTTTCTGATTCCTCTCTCCGAAAATTTTAGGTTCTATTTTTCTTCTACGAAAAATAGCCTAACTTGGGACGTGAAATGCGAAAATTAAACTTCAGAAAATCGTAGGGAATTTATTAGATAAGCCTCTAAAATTGTACTTGAATGGAACGTGACGCTAACAAAGCAGTGGAGCCAAAAGGGCCGGCCCATTCCTATGGTCGCGGGTACCACCTGGGTAGCTACTAACAGTAAGACTAGACTTGCCCTAATTACAATTTGAGCAACTCGGCCCATCACAATGAGGCATTGTTGTGTCCTTGCTTTATGCGGCGCGGTTCCGGTGCGGATGGACCGATGAGCGTAAGGGCCAAGTCGCACTAGAGGACAAAACTGTTTATTTATGTCAAAAATCTGTCACCACAATGAAAAACCAAGTGCGACCGGTTTGTTCACCAAAGGACAAAATTTGGTCGCGGACGGACAAACTTCAAAGATGCCGTCGACTACCGCTGGAGCAGGCCAAATTGAGACAAATTTTGGAAAACAATAGCGAGGGTGTTTTAATTCGGAAATGATTTGACAGGTGATTTGTAGCAGAGTCTCTATGCTATAGACTTCTTTGTAAAATTAATCACGTTCTCATTTCGCAACAACATGAATTCCGGCGCGGGCGACCATTTTTTCCGTACGAATATCCACAATATCCACCAGGATGGTGGATCTATCCTTTGCCAGGCCCTTACATGTTTAATGATCGAGGAAATCCCAGCCCATCTTCTTCGACCACGAGTACTGACTCGTTGCCAGAATCCCTCCGGTTCAGCGAAGATAGCTCAATGCCGCCATCAACCCCATCTTCTTCGCGCCGTGCATCTTCGTCAGCCGAGAACAAGAAGGCTCAGGACAGATGGAGTAAGGAAGCTTTTAGTTCACTGAACTGTGGGCTGAAAAGCATGGTGTTGTGTTTTGTTCACAGATTTTGTTCTTAAGTGCGACTGTAGCTTTCCGGACAAATTTTTTGTCGCTGGCCGATTTCAAGTCGGATTTGTCCAGAACAAATCTGAAATTGCCCTCTAGTGCGACTTGGCCCTAACTAGTAATCAATTGATAACGGACGAGGAAGCCAGAGGGCCAAGTAGTAATTAATAGTTTTAGTTTGTTTTTGCATAAGAAACTGTTCTTTAAGTAAGGCGCAAAAATATCCTTTCTTGAGGAAGGGAGAGAGAAAGACGTTAGTTCTAAGGTTGTAAGTATATTCAAGTTATTAATTTTTCTATCCTCATGCGTCTCTTTTTGTTTCTCTTACCTTTCTTCCGACTTCATTGTTATGCAGATTAAAAGCCGTCCTAGCGTCATTCCCCTTTTCGAGCTTGTCTATGAAACGCTTTGTTTCCCTCTCTCCAAATTTCACATTATCACTGCAACCGCCCCATGTCCAGTCATCACTCGCCCTTTTTGGTTTCTTTATCACAGCGCAGGTACATCCGGGTATTTTCCCCTTCTTACACTGCTGCGTGATCTCATGGGTAATAGCCGCTGAGCTGATTGCGTGGATGAACGCCGTCTCTCGAGTGGCTGCCGTAAAGTAATCAGAACAGGTTAATCCTTTGTTGGGTAACACATGCATTAGCAAAGTAATAAATCTAATCTCAATCTAGCTTGCGTAGCAAGCGTTTCCGCTCGAGCTATTGCGCGAAAATTGGAGAGAGAGCAAAGCTTTCGCGCCTGATTAACTTAAACGGAAACCCTGCTAGACAGGCTTATCTAAAGCTTTTTTCGAGTCTAATTGGTTTTGGTGTTACGGTATGTTATTGCGCGAAACACCGTCGGGCGAAAGCACCTCAATTCGAGTAATTATAGTGATGAGAAATTAATGCGCAACACGTACTAGTTTAGGCCAGCGCATTTAACAAAACAAAAATAATAGCCTAAATTATGATAGAAAAATGCCTGAAATGCCTTAAAACAGAATTAGAATCCCAGAGAGAGAATTCGAACGATTAAAATAATTATGTGTTATTTGTAGAGCCAAGGTTATCATGCTGATTTTTATTCCATCTAAAAAGCTTTTAAAATCAAAAGAAAACTCACCGCCGCAAATTAGGCTCAAGTCCTTTTCTATACTCTACACTGACCGATTACCTTCAGAAAATAGGTGTTTTGTTTCACCCTCACTGCCTCACATCTTTTTATTTATAAAATTCACAGAGTAAGCTGTTTCTGTGTGTTTGCCAGTCTACTCTCACTCCATCTTTGGGCGTACGCAAACCATAATTTTTACTATATAAGTTTCCACCAAGACTTTTGTCTTGAAGCAATTTCCCGAAAGAGCAGCAAAGACAAAGAGACAATAGGCTATTATTTAAAAATTGAACGTTTCTATACCAACTAACTCTTTGACGTTCCGCTTGCTTAAGAATATTCAAACTACTTCTTGAACGGGAAAAGGCGCCTCAGTAACACAAAATAAAAGAATTGAGTTGAAGATATGTGAGTTTTCTCAAATAAGCTTCGTGACATGATTGAAAAGGAGTCGAATACAGTCTGTGACCTTTACAATGGTTCGCATCGCTAGATCGCCTAATAGCTATGTGTGCTTAACGGGGATAATGAGTCCAATACGTGTTTAATGGTGTCAGTGACTCGAGACAAAGGTTATCGAAATCATCTCATATTTTATTTTTGGTACGTAAACTGTAGCTATCAGAGATAACGTTTACTGTCGGATTTAAAGCTTTCAGTTACAAAGATCCAGTCCACTCTCTAAAGGTTTGCATTCGCTGATAGAGGTGAATTTGAATTTTGCGCTCACCAATTCCAAGGCACAAAAGGTAAAAAAATCAAAGAAACACGATACCATCAAATCAAGTCAAAAGATCACGAGGGTTTTTGGATAATTTAGACAGTTTTACACCCGGGGGGGGGCACTTTAGGAATTTCTGGGTGGGGATGTGCCGCTGGGAGCCTGGAACCCTTAACCTTTACCAGAGCTAGTTCAGCTGAATTTTGCTACCCTATACTAGAGTAAACTCCCCAAATCCCCCTATCCTAGAGTAGCTGTGTACCTAGTCTAGATAAAATCTTCAACCAACTGATCAGTTTCCTGAAAAAATGATACCCTATTCTAGAGCCAAACGCTCTGATTTATATACCCTATCCTAGAGTAAACTGCTTGAAAACCATACCCTTCACAGCGGCACATACCTATATAGCCCATATATGGCAGTACCCCCCCCCCCCCCGGGGTTTTACAGGGATCTCGGAAATCTTTTAAATCAAATCAGTACTGTAACTGATGGTATGTGACTACGTCGCACATCGTTTTGCCATCTCCGCCCGCAAATAGCAAGAGCTAGACGAGGTGGGCAGAGTGGAAAGGTTACAGCAGTTATAAATATATATTAAATTAAAAGAAGCTATGAAGATGATATTAAAGTAAAGTAGTTACTTGTAAGACGGAGCAGGCCACAATACTAGAGGATCTTTTAAAATTTGCGTCCGTTGAAATTTCTAGTAGTTCGTAATCTCGGCGATACTGACAACAAGTGAAGGCTTGTTCTCAGGGGTATTGATCTTTGATATTCAGCCAATCGTACTGAATGTATTAATAAGTTTACCTGTCACTTCGCTTTCAAGTCATTTCGCCCCTGTTGCTTCGCCCCCCATTTTCGAGTCATTTAATTTAGCGCGCTTCAAGTATAATATTCTTTCTATAAGCCATAAAGCAAAACAAGCGCGGTTCAATTATAATATCCTCGTTGTTTGAGCCATAAACCAAAACAAGCGCGCTTCAAATATAACATTCCTCGTTCTCGAAACAGAGGGCTAAGCAAAAGGGGGCGAAATGACTTGGGGGCGAAGTAAGTCCCTTACAAAAAACCTACCATATGGTAACGTTGTTTTGACAAAGATGGGCAGTTCCTTAATCACATGCTTGCCCAGCGTACAGTTCCAAATATCGTTCTTGAACTGTCTTTGGCATTCCTGAAGCCCAAGACGACCACCCGCTTTCACGAAGCTCGACAACAATGGATAAGCCTAAAAAAGAGTTTTTAATCAAGCGGCATAAATAAACGATCACTTAAGGAATTATCGAATCTCTTTACAAAAGGTATCAGTTACACAGTTTAGAATACGATTTTTACGTTCGCCGAAAAAACATGCAAGGCATTTAACGGTGCCTATGTATCCACACAACTCGCCCCTGGCCCCAATGTTTAGTCGATTAGCTCCCAAACTCAATTGCCATTTCAAGTTGAAACTGTTCTTTCACTCTTGCCTAGTCTCGCAACTAAATCCATTTTTAAGACTTTATGTTGCTTTTGTGATCGATAAATACTTAGACGGGAAGGCTAGAGAAACCAATTCCCTTCTTTTGCAGATGATAACTTTATGAGCAGAATCACACGAAAAGACAAACATCTAGTCTATTCTATGAAACTTTCTTGAAAGAAGTGTTTTTCTTCCTTTTTCAAACACCGCGGCCAAAATGCCGCCGTATATATTAACAATTACCACGAACAAACCAAAAATTACCTCTTGTCCTAGAATGCTGGCGGATCTGTTAAAAGAATTACATGTATTGTTAGAAAGTTGATGAAGCCAAACTGACTCTTAAACAAGGTATTCAAATACAATATCGCACTATAGACCGCAATGCCGCAAATTAGAATACACAATCTTAAACAAACTGATATGTGCACTAAAAGTAGAAGGATTACTACCGGTTTTTTCTGTTCTATAAAGTGTGTCAAATTTTAATTAAAGATGTTATAACTCGTATGTGTTGTTGGTATAAACAAATTGACTTTACTAATAACTAAGTTAAACAATTCAATGTACTTAGAGACCATGGAAATTTAGACTCTTGAAAAGTTCTCTCACTTTTATCACTTTGAAATCTACCCTCAACCAATGCAATTGTTTTTAGGTAATCAAACATAGCAACTTTAAGAGCTAATCGTTCTTTCGCATTTACCCTCACGTCAATTTCTCTAAGGTTTGCTAAATAGCTAGGACTCAAAAGAGTAATTTTTGTAGCAATCTGTCTGCCCTTCGTTTCACATGGTCGCTTTTAACAACAGACTGACTTGAAGTAAGTTGAAGTCATGGCTCAACTCCTCGACACGAAATTAATTTGACTTTGTTGTGAAGTTGAAGGATGGCGAATGTTGTTAAAAACCAAGTGATGGCGACACTGGTACCCTGGTATAAATACTCGAGTCTCTACATTCCGAAAACGTAAGAACTCAAAAACGGAACAAACACATAAAATCGAGACTTTAAGACTCACTGCAACGCTTCCGAGATTTCAGAAACGGAGTATCTGAGATCCATGATCCAACTTGCTAGCGGATCATGAACCCAGATTCGTGAGGCAAAAGAAGTACAGCTTTTTCTCTTGTTATACGGAAAATAAAGTGCTCTATCTACACGATTAATAGTTTGAAAGAACATGCCCATAGGCGTTAAAACTATTAACTCACAGCAACTATAGATTCACTCACTTGCTTCTGCTTAAACCGCGATTCACACAAACTACAGCCAACACCATAATCGCTGCAGCCAGCTTCATGATCAACTCCAAGATTTCGGTACCGTCCGTGTGAGTTGACTTGATGAGTGAAATGCCGAAAGGCTTGTGAGGTCTCGAGTTCCTTTATGCGGAGCTGAAAAACAAATAAACTCATTACTAAAACACGCCGAACAATAGCAAATAACTATTTTATGCAAAACCCTCGCCCGTAAGTGGGTGGAGGTGTGAAATGGCGGCATGAAGTCATCAAGGGCGAGGGCTTTTTAGTCGACTTGAAACACAATAGTGTTGTTATCTCATTATAATTCATTAATCTCTGATAATCTACACGATGTCTTTTTGTTTCCTTGATTTCTTTTTTCTTTTCTTTTCTTTCCTGAGACGGCAAGTTGTAGTCTCCCGCTTAGCTCTGCTGCCCTTAAAGCCCAAAATAAGTTCGTTTAATTCAACGATGATCGGGGCATTCGGGGTTATGAGGCACAGGGACACTACGTAGTTATTACAAGTAGTATTCACCATTTTGGTTTTGCGTTTACTAAGAACATTTTCCTGTCTCGTTTAGTCACCACGGTACACAGAATAAATGTATCCCGTTTCTTCTTTTTCTTTCAAGAAATAAATTATTTCAGAGACAGTTGTCATCAAAACTCGACCATCGCTGAAAATCTTCACCACCTAATATGTTTTACGGGTGGGGCCTTTAAGCTGTTTCACATACAGAATGGACCTAAATCAGAACTAGCAATTGAGTCTACACGGCAAGAGAAAAGAGAAACAGAACCGCAGCAGGGTTACTGCTCAGTTGCATGGTAGGGGGCAGGACTGTGGAGCGAAAGGTGTCTCGGTTTAGAGATATCCAAAAAACGGACATTCGCGTGGCATGGATGACCAATGGCGGTCAGATGTAAAGTAGGAGACGCAAAGAATGTCCTCTTTAGTAATTTTGTCGCTACCTACGTTTGACACTTAAAAATGGAGCCTTCTAAGACCAAAGAAAAATGCTAATGTCTCACCACCAAACTTCACCCTCGAAGAAAACTTATAAAGAGGAAATCATGACCAAGAAATCAAAGGCTCCGTGACTACGCCCTTGAGTTTGATGACGAGAGTACTTCACTGATCGCACGTGCAATAACTATACACGTGCTACAAGAATTCTAACCACCTAGAGACCGCTACATCGACCGCGTTCTCGAAGGTTTTGTGGGTTCCGCGTTCTAGGAATTCGCTGTTTCCGAGCCCATTTAACCAAAATTTCTAGATGTCAGCCAAACTCCTTTGCAAAGTTAGTTAGTGAAGATGAAATCGTCAATCCCTGTAGTTCCGTCAAGAAAATTGGTGTTAGTAATGTGAGTGTAGATGGTCATAAAGGCGGCTTGCTTTTTCTTCTGTTGTTACCAGGGACTTACAATTTGTTCCGCCTAAGGCTGGCTTTATGACGCTGCTCGGAAGAACCACATCAAAACCGATTGCAACAGTCCGTTGGTTCCCCCGCGAGAAATGCGCTTTGAGGCCAGGCTCTAACAACAAAAGGAAGTGACATAAGAAACGAAATTTCGTAACATGTCCCAAGTTCGAGATCCGCTTTTTGTGCGAAACTGGATTGTTCCAGATCCGTCGGTCCCCTATTAACCTCACGTATGGGAGAAATTGATATATTGGCTCGACGGTTGCTTCCAAGTTTTGACCGAGGGTTAAAGTTGACTAGCGTCAAAACTTACAAATGCTCATTAAAAAGAAAAAAAGACAAACAAACAACAACTTCACAACAAATTACTGTCAAAAGGTTTAACCAGCACGTGTATAGACCATTTAAGAAGGGAATCTGACGGAAGATATGTTTACGTACGTGAGCGCTATCTTAACATCCTGTTTTTGTGTTGCGAATACGATATAAGCCGCCCTGCGCACCAGAATTATTTTTCTTCCCGCCACGAGGCGGGATGGTTTGAGGTCGAGCGCCATCTTCGGGAACCCGAAGCCGCGAGGCTCGCACCGAAACTGGAAATCGATATAACGCTGCATTTAAGTCTCTGTCACATAGAGTAATGTGAAGAAATCAAAGAAAAAATGTCAAGACAAAAAATAAAAGAAAAGTAAGGAAAAACGCCCGTGCGGAGAGAGAATCACAAGACTAAAGTGTGTATCTCAAGTTAGAAACGCTACTTTTAGACTAATATAGGATTACTCAGAATGTGCGATCATAATATTAAAATATTTAATGTTAGTTTTATCATTTACACTAGATAGTACAAAATTGCGTACGCATAACTATATGTAAATAATATTTATAATCCAAATTATTACTACCTTAAAAATATTTTTCGTGATAGCTTTTCTCGTCTCTGTCTTTTTTTCTCCTAGTGCTATGTTTAATTTCATGTTTCTCGGTTTGTTCTGTATTCATTGCACCGCATTTTTCTCTAATACGTGCAGACAAACTTGAAACTTGAACTTAGGAACATAACAAATACAAACCACAGTCTGAAATAAAACTGGCACTTGCGATAAAACTTTGCCTTGTTGTATATGAGCCGTGCAAGAAATATGCATATTTACTCCAATTTCTCCTACCTTAATAGCAAGTCCCTATAGTTTCCCTGGCTTTCGACCCTTTTCAAAATGAACTCAATCAACTATATTATGGGCAGCCCGTGGACCGTTCCCTTCTTATCAGAAAATGAGCAAAGCGCTGCGGATTGATCGAAATATTCAACAATATAACTGTTGTTCGAACCGTTCATCTTAACAGTGCCGATTGAGAAATATAATTAATTTTTGAGAGACACCGCTCAAACAACCTCATTAAAACCTTGACCTCACGCGCTTATTAACTGATCGAGTAATTCTTTTTTGCCATTTAAGGGTGAAAAACATCAGTGATGAAAACAAGAA
Organism: Porites cylindrica; assembly: GCA_964035525.1. Classification (NCBI taxonomy): domain Eukaryota; kingdom Metazoa; phylum Cnidaria; class Anthozoa; order Scleractinia; family Poritidae; genus Porites; species Porites cylindrica. Next base: position 25,981,735 of record OZ037781.1, on the reverse strand, counting down.
TACGCTTTCTTTGTTGCTCTAAAGACGTATTGATCCACCGTGGTCCTAACACTTATGTGAAGGACAATGCACTGTCTTCTACTGAGTTATGAAGGAATCAATGCTTGAAAAGTCAGAGTGAGCTCATTTGCCTTCAGGCGCCTCTTGTGTATGGCGGCATTTGACTGGAGTCGTAATCGGAACTTCTATGGGCAAGTTTTCAAACAAAAAAAATCAACCTGCTCGTATAAAAGGATTAAAGCACGAGAGGCCTTGTTCTTGTTTGTTTGTGTTTTTCTTTGCCTGAGAACCTGGTCGCAAACGAGCGTCGAGCGAGAGGAACTGGGAAGAGGCAAACAAAAAACGCCACTTTGAGCTGATGTCGACTACGTCGTCTAGAACTTGCTCGTGTGCACACTAATTGGCTTACATTAAGTCACAAGTTGCTTTTAAAAGTGAAAAGTATTAAACGACGTCTCATCGATTTTCAATCTCTTCGGTTTTTGTTAAACGCTGCTGGTATTAGAAGTCTAATTCATGACAAAGACAACCCAAAGAAGAAAACAAAATAAAAAACATAAACAAAAACCAAATTCTAGTTTCGTTCGAACAAGATGTTGGCGATAAATTAAATATTTTAAATCAGTCTGTTAGGATATAATATAAATAGATCATTGACGAACATTGAAAGGAATCAAAATTATTTTCGCGGTCTCGCCACATCTTGTAAAGCCGCAAATAAATACAAATTAAATTTTATTTATAACTAGGTAAGTGGATTACCACAAAAACGTGCATCGCACTGAAAAGCCAACAAACAAAGGAACAAAAAACAAAAACATCTATCGACAAAAACTAATTACTTGTCGAAGGGAAAGAAACGCATGCGAACCCTTTAACCGCAGGGAATTGGATAGTAATCTGCGATTATTTTTCATATTATAAGTCCTTTTCATATATCCTTTTTCCATATTTTTATATCTTGGATACCAGAGCTCTTCTCGTTCAATTCCTTCGCTCCCAGAGAGACAAAAAATGTGTCCTGTGGCACTCATGGAAATATTTATACCAAACTGAAAATAATAAAAAGGGATTCCTCGAGAAAATTTCTTTAATTTATAAACTCTAATAAGCCATTTAGAAGGTTACTGGTTGTGGTTCGAAGCAAGTGACATTCTTTAACATTCTGCTGCATTAACTGAATAGAACATTTCAAATATTCATACTATTCAACTAACTCTGAAACGTGCTTTCAAGATTACATATTTGAAATTGATTGTAAATTTTCTACTCTTTTCAGCTGACTACAAAGTAAGAAAATTTTACACTTTAATAGAGTGTTTTGCGGCTAGCCAGTATAGACGGATTGTTAAAGCGTTTATTGGATTTCTATTATGAGAACGCGTGTCGCATTCAAGAAATTTCGAATTTGCTGGGTGTTGCATTATTGCTGCCATACTGGCGGAAGAAAAATAAAACAACAGCATTCAGGTAACCTTTTTGGGCAAGAATAACAAAGTAAATCGCCTTCGTAGTTACTAGCCGGCTAGCAGTCTCCGGTTTAGAGCTCACTCAGTGATTTAGAAAAAGGTCTACTACAGCACTGACTTCACTAGACTACGAGTAGTCCCCCATTTTTCCTCAGGGCTAGTAGAGCGAGCGAAACGCGAGCGCGCGTGAAAATCACCCCAAGCGAGAAAAGGCGACACGCGTGTCGCCTTTTTCTCACCGAAGCTCTGAGAAAAGTGCATGAGAATTGAGGTTGGGAATCCTTGAGAATATAATAGGTGATGGGGGTATGTGAGTAAGGATGGGAAAGCACAAGACAGGAGGTGGGAGTTCTAAAAGGGTGGGAAGTGGGAGAAATAGGTGGAAATTAAGCATCCCCAAATGATTATTTCACAATCGAAAAAAAGGCAAAAGCCGAAGAAGCCAAGAAAAAAGAACCTCGGGAGCCGGAAATGCAAGCTACGGGAACAGGAGGAGATTTAATAGACCTCTAGTCTGTCCGGCCACATAGCATACAGCCTCACACAGTTTTCGTCTTGGAAGACCCTACTAAGAGAAAAATACTGCAAATCATCCAGCCTTAAATCCTAATTGGATTTTCTAGAAAATTCTAGAATGATCCGGCGATCAAGACACCATAGCGATAGTCTTGCCCTTCGTGTGTTAGTAATTATCTTCTGAAAAAATAATCAGACGCTATTATACATTATGTGAAAAAATATTTTGATATCGAAGAAATAACTTCGACAATCTTCAGGACTTGAACCTTGCTACCATCAGAACGTTTATTTAGTCTCATATTGAGATGTCGGCCATTTAACCTTATTTCACCTGCACACTGGTTCGGTGGGTTTCCGTTGCCGGAGAAAATGATCGAACGAGCAAGCATTCGCCCCCGTTTTAACATTTCACTAAAACCAGAAAATTCGGAATTAATACTACTTTGCCCCGTCTTAGCCGTAGTTTGTTGAGATAACTGCGTAATAAGCACGTTTTTGTTCGAATTACTCTGAGGTCAAAATGAAGCTCACATTTTGCTTCCACTGAGTAAATAACAGCAAACAAGATTATCATTTTTTTCACTTTTTTTTAGCCTTCTCTGCTTACAAGACTTAGGGCTCTCTGCTTATCTTTAAATTCCAAATGTTTCTAAACAATAGATATCACTGTTAACTCACACTATTTGGTTATGCTGAATGTTTCATTTGAGTGTCTTTCACTTGAACACTTGGTTATTTAAATAGAATTTTTAAGCTTGTTGTTCTTGTTTATTATATAAACCTTAAGACGCCTTGAATCGGAAGTATTAGCATAGTTTCGAAAAAAAGCTTTAATTCGATCAAAAATCTGCGAAACGCGTGAGCTCAGCGTAAAAACCAATGTTGATGGACAAGCTGCATCTGCTTGCAGAATTTTCGTTGCAATTCAAGTGCTTTCCAGTCTAGGTTTTCTATCTGCTTTTCGCTGGGGATACTCTTTTTAACCAAAAAAACTCCTTCTTTTCGTAACGAAATAAATAGAAGAAAATTAGATAGCGAAATCAGACGACTTACTGAGTTTTTTTTAGCGGCTGAAAACTAGTGGTGTAATATGTGCGACAAGCTTTTTAAATAGAGGGTAACAAGGCGGCTTACCTTTTGAGTGATAACTTGAAGTGGTTTGATTTTACAGCCGTATTCTATCCTCCAATGTCCAGTTTTTCGCAGTTATTTTTACGATATCTCACCAGAGGTAATAACGTTGTTTGCATCATAGCGCAGTCTTGAAATGACTGAAATTACAAAATATCAATCAAAGCTTTTAACGCATTTCTCCCCAGTCTCTCTCGATCGATCTATTTTTGGTCCAGTCTCCTTCCTAAAATCCGAGTTGATGATGCAAAGGCTCATGAAGTAAGTGAAGTAAGGTGCTTTTACATTGTCGATGGTCGGTATTATCCCTATAATAGGAGATCAGGATGCCTCTTTAGCTGTTGAAGGTAGTTTACAGAGATGACTAATCATGCCCAGCCCTTGATAACAGTATGTGTTGTTCTATTGACCTAGACCGTCCATCGCGTCCTAAAAAGTACATCAACTCAGGAGCATGTCTTTCTTAAAATAATCCGTCTTTCCCGGAAAAAAATTTTCCTTCCACGGTTTATTTTATCTCTCAACTTCGTGCACCAAGTGAATCAAATTTGAACGAGTTTGCACGATATTTAACTATCCGCAGAGTACTTTGTCCTGAACTATCACCAACATGAATGAAGTGCCCTATTAAAACCTGTTAGTAGTGTAAATTGCAAGTAAAAGAGCACGTTCTGGCGTTATCCAAATTTACACCCATCTTAGTCTCAATACTCTTAGTAGGCCATAATTCGTTTGCGAATAACCGTGCGTAATTTGCCGTTACGGTAGTAGAGTTTTCAGTATTACTTTTGACATGCGTACACACACAACGTGTGCCTTTTTATTCATGACAAAAAGGAATGTTTTCTACTCAAAGTTATACCCACCCACATTCCAAACGTACAGACGGGCATTAAGAACAGCCAAAGGGACACCTTAAACTGCTAGCTAATTATACAATACCATGTCTAGTTTTTTTTTTACGTAATTGTGATGTCAATTGACTTTTACTAAAAGTCATTCCAATTGAGTAATTACAGGAGTTAATTAGGGTAATTTCTATAAGTAGGTAATGGTCATCATATGCCACTAAACAGCTTGACTGCATGATTCGTGAAATGTAGGAGGTTTAAGGACTGTCCGCTAAACGCCATCAAATCTCTGGCACCAGGTCCACCGGTCACTTGCCGTTTTAGCATAGACTTAATGATGCTTATTTATGATCCAATTGAACTTAGGCGAGGTATCCCTACCAGGAATAGAGTAAAGAAGTAATGACGTCACAAAAACTAAACTTGTCAGATTATGGCGTCTGGTACTAGGATAATTAACATCCGATAGCAAAATAGAAAGGCCTACTCAATGCCAAACACCAGTACTTTCTTGCAGTTTAATCATTTACTTAGACAGTGATATTAGGCGCGTAAATTTCGCAGATACTAATGTAATTTGTTAGGTCAGATTTCTTGCTCATTCTATACATGCGGTTAGTTCGTAAATTTCGAATGTTAATACCATAGTAAAGCTTAAATAATAATAATAAAGTTAGTGTAACTTTGCATTGATGTTGTCATTTAATACAAATGAAATAAATGCATCTGTCTTTGGGCAAATCGAGTCCACTTTTAATATCGAGACGAAAGATTTGTTTATCATTGATTTAACTATTCATTTTATTTCTGTTGTTTTTTCATTTACTTCGCCGGCCATACTTGACGGCATACAGGCGAAAAAGACTGCGGCTAAAGAACAACTGCTTCCCCATTATGTCTGACATTATAGACCCATGAAGGATACAACATGTCCCCAATCCCTACTGCAGTGGTGGTCAGCACGAAGAGTGATGGACGCTATCGACTGCATCAATCACTTTCTCATTAAACCAATGAAAGATGCGACAACACGCTATTTATAGTTAGAGTGTATTTGTTAGTTACTGTTTTTAGTACTTAAGGTTATTAAGCCGCTGCTGTTAGGTCCATTACGTTCTGGTTATTGCATAAACAGTCTATTGATGAAAAGGATAACATCATTTTGACCACATGTATAGAAAAAATAGAAAGTTACTTGCTAAAGAGAAGGTTGAATGTATACTGAATATAATCTTTTAATAACCAAAGTATAGAATAATAGAAAATTGCGCTTAACATAAATTCCATATATCTTTTAATCTCATGGTTTTTACCTCGTTTTTGCACAGTACGATTCTCCTTTGTTATAGAGTCAAAAATTACTACTATCACAGTTTTAACTTCTTTAGTTCCATAATTCACAGAAAGGGAATATCTGAAAAGGAAACCTGATGTAAAAAAAAAAAATGTATAATGAAATTATAGCGGAAAAAATTCAAAATGAATAATGAATAATTGGGACAAAAAAGCAAAGAAAAACGAATAATCGTGATCCAATTATCCAGCTTCCACTCTCGACATTTTAGACACATCGAGATACTTCATGTCCCCAAATCCCTATCGCAAGGGTGGTAATTACGAAGAGTTATGGGCGCCATTTACCGCGGTTTTGCATCAATCGCTTTCCCGTAATAGGCCCATGAAAAATAAGACAACACGTCCCCAAATCCCTATTGCAAGGGTAGCCAGCAAAACGCCTAAGAATCGAGGGTGCGTTTGATCGATAGTCATACTCTAGTGATTACTTGCTTTCACTGTAACGCCATCGAAAATTAAATTCAAAATCGCCCATTAAATTTTAAAAAAGTCCAGAATCTATATAGGACTAAAGAAAGGTGATAATGCAAAGACCATCGCCAAGATTAATTCGGTGCAATTTTTTATATGTGAGATGTTCAGAGAAACGTTTTACCTAAATTTATGGAGCTTTGCATGGCGACGACATGTTGGTGTCCATCTGAGCGCCACCAACATGATGGTTGGAAACCTACAGAAACATCTGTTACCGAGTTTTGCGGCTATGAAAGTGTGAATTCATCCGTCGAGGGACTCGTTAACATAAAAGTAATTCTTTTGCCCAATGCAAGAACCGTTTACATAGCAAATACTACGAAATGAGTCACTTTTTCTAACTTTCATGACAGTTCTAGGCCGCCACGTCAATAAATGCCGTGTGATGCATACTCAACTCGTAAATGCCGTGTCAAGCGTACTAGACAGACTCTATAACAAAAATGGAGAACCCTTTCAATGTGAAAATTTGAAAAGCTGTAAGTTGCTATCAGCTCTGATACTTCATGAAAGTAAAAACGTAGGATGATCAATAATTCTTTATTTTTGAATTTTGGTGACGTATTGTGGAAACCAAGAAGATAAGTCTCTTACGTTACGCAGCCGTTTTTTGCGTAGTCACCCAACCTCTCCTCTCCGCACCTAAAACGTCTGGTTAGGAGACTAATTGTGGAATAGGATTAGATAGATAAATCTAGTATATCCGTTCAATTGACCTGCTGCTGTTCCAATTCCGGACGTCGTTTTACTCACGTCATACCCAGTCAGTTTCAGCGAAAGCAGTAATAATTAATATAAATACGATCAGGCTACGTGGATGGCCTCATCTCTCTTCTGAAGAAGAAAAACGCGGAAGGAATTAAATCACCGTTTTTCTCCTTGGGAAGAAGATGTGGTGGCTACAAATGCCGCTGATAATAGTGGACGAGAAAACACGAGATCGACACTTAGTATAGCAAGCTCCGGACATAATCATGAAAGACAGAAAGGTTGGAGCAGGGAAGAAGTTTGGCTCATTTCTTTGATTGCATGAGAAAAGTATTCTTACGTTCATCGGCATACCGTAAAATTACGAAAATAAGCCCCGGGGCTTGTATTTTTCAAAGGCCCTTTTTAAGGGACTTATTTTTTGGAGGGGCTTATATTCGGAGGGAAGTTTGCATTTCAAAAATCGGGTCAGGCTAGCTTATGGTTGGAAGGAAATTTACCGTTTTTTCTTTGTATTTGAGGGAATGTTTTCAAGTACAAGCCCCTGGGCGCTTATATTATTCGGAGGGGCCATTTAACGGAGGGTTTTTTGAGTTAAGGGTTTGAGGAGCTTATATTTGGAGGGGCTTATACATGGAGGGGCTTATTTTCGGAATTTTACGGTGATTAGAAGCAAGAGAAGATTAATTTTGTTTGACGACTTTTTTTTCTAAAATACAACCCAAAATACCTTCTAGATTAACCTCTTCATCTTCCGCCGAATCTTCTTTGTTAATTCCTCCAGTTGCAATATGATTTCTCTGGCAATAGGTGAATTTCGATTGTTGGTGCAAAACTGTCATTATTTAGAGACAGCTCTTTGTGATGTAACAACAACAAAAAAACGTTTTGAGTCGTTATTCTGGAGACAATATTTTTTCATGTCGTTTGTTTGTTTTTACATTCAGAATTAAGACTATTCCGGAATAATCCAGAGAATATATTCCTATAATGCATACTATTAAAATAGGATCGATCGGATCCTACCTTTTTTCGTCTCTCGCAGTTACACCCATACACATCTGAAATCAGTTAATATGTTTTTTGGAGTATTTTCGTAATATAATGTGGGGAAATGTACGTGTGGTCCATTATCAATAAACAAACGCAAAACGCAAGTTGGTCAAACAGCACGCTGATTTAAGCCCTCATATCCACTTATCATGGTAAAGACTGAAGGTCTTTAAGGACTTTTAAGCTTTTGCTTTCGTCTAGTTCTTGAACCAATTTAGGAAAACAATTCCATTTACGTTTGTTGCATTGTATATCCTCTGGAGGTTCGAAGAAGATTACGAAGCACCGATTTGCAAGAGCCCAGCAGGCTTCCCTTGATGTAAAAGTCGATAAAAATCCCCACACAACGAAGGTATTTGGGAGATTTTCAGTGGACTCAGTACACGCACGCATTCGTTCTTTTTCTCTTCATACAACGCTCTTTTTTTGTTGTTGTTGTTTCTAGTGCAGCACCTGTAAACTGGGAAAGCAAGCTTTTATGCGCGCGACCGGGATTTTGTGGCAGCTAAAGGACGGTGGTCGCAGCAACTGGGTTCTTAAATGCCATACAGTCGAACCTCCAGTAAGCGATCACCCACAACGCGAATATAATTACAGTCAAACCCTGCTTTGCGGACACCCAGTTACTAGTAATATGGACACCTCATTATTACGGCACAAATTGCTTTGTTCCTGGGGAAAGAAAGCTAAATTTAACCCGCTTAATACGGTGACACCTCGTTAATACGGACACTTTCTATCGCCCCCTCAGTGTCCGTATTAAAGGTGTTTAACTGTAATATAGTTAGTCACGGGAGGTGGTCGCCTAAGATTATCGTACCCACATGCTGGGAATCTATCCCAAGAAAAGTTCTAGCTTCTATAGCATAGTTTCTAATTAAGTTAAAGTATAATGTAGAGTGAGTTTTGGAGCGCAGTAAAACAGCACTGGACAAGAGGATGAGAGGGAAACAGGCGTATTTTTGACCTGATCCGAGATGTACGTGGGAACAGATAGTGAGAATGAACAGAGTATCAAGCTGCAGTCCTCCTTACACATCAGTTGTGGAGACTTAAGAAAAGGGTCATCAGAGAGCTGTTGTAGCGCTATGGAATACCCGTTAAGAACGGAGGAGGGAACTGAAGAGGATAAATCTAGAAACGCATTGGGAAGGTAACGCGCATAGCGGTCCACGTCAGTGAAAACTTGGGCCAGTTGAGAGTCTTTGGGTCAAAGTGACTGTGAAAGCCGAGCTCTTGTATGGTGCAGAAACTCGCGGATTTACCAAGGAAATGAAGCAGAGGTTGCAGGTGGTTATGAAAAACCGCCTATTAGGCACATCCTGTGGATTTGGTGGCCTAGAAGGATCTGAATTCAACAGCTGTGGTAGCGGCAGGGCAGCGGCCGATAAAGGAGTAGAAAAAAAGAACGACCATATGCATGGATTAGCGACGCACTGAGGAGACTAAACAAACTGACGTACTGGCCTTTGCCCTGCAAATGGCTGGACCTTCGTTGGCTCGGAAGGCCACGTAAAATGGCGGTCCCGTCTCCGGTAGGAGACGTAAAAATAGTGTCCCAAATTAGTGCTTTCGTGCTAAATACAGTGACACTCAAATAAAGTGCATTTCATTTAATAGAATTTTATTTTTTTTAACATGAATATAAAATATCTTAATTTCGATGTAGACATAATTAAGCGACAAGACAAAGGTTCTTTACAAAAGAAGACATCTTAATAGACAAAAGAAGTAGTTGGCTGAGTTAATTAATTTATACACGTCCAAATCTCACAGGGATAAAAGTGTATGATTTTGTTGCTCATTTCAGTATCATTTCATTCTACTAAACAAAGACCTCACCTCACTCACTAATCTAGATGAATTTGCACATGCATCACTTTTTTCTTCCAGTTGGGACTTATAAAAGCAAAATAGGCGCTTCCGCCCATCGAAACCAAACTTTTTAGGGCGGCGTTTTAGTGTGACGGCAAAATGCGAATCTTTCTGCTTTCATACAATTTCCGCAAAACGTGCAACATGCATCAACACTTTAATCTGAGACCAACGGAGACGAAACAGCATTTACCCCATTTCATGGTGCCGTTTTCCAACTTTTTCAGAATTAGGCTTGACTGCTGGTCACAGACTTTTCTCAAGATACATACAGCTACTTCGAGAAAGACGGTGAGAAAGGTTGTCGGAAAAAGTGCACGCGCCAATTCCGAAAGGTATTGTGGGTGGTTTTGAGTTTACTGTTCTTCAAAGAAATCTGAAAGAATGGCAAGAGAGGACATTAACGTATGTACGCGAGTGTTAAAGTAAGGCAACAAAAGTAGGTTCGACAGCTACAGTGTCAGGAACAGTGTATTGATCATGTCCCATATTACCTATCGGGATTGTCGTGTGCACACTTTTTTTCGGCAACCTTTCTCGAAATAGCTGACATCTAAGGGCGCTTTCCAAAAGTCACACCCGTGACTGTCGTGACAGGCCACTACTGGTATAAAGTTTTCGCTAAAGATAAATTTGCGTTTAAAACTTAAAGTAGAACCCCGTTAAATCAAATTCTGAAGGGAAACGAAAAACAGTTCGAGTTAGCGGGGGTTTGAGTTACCGGGGTCGATTGAATGTCAATTTTTGTCATCTTAGCAATGAATATAATAGTTACTGATTTTTCAGAACTTCGGTGTGATAGTACAGTGCAATTTAACTTATTTCATCAGAAACGGTACTATGATTATGCTTTTTATGATAAAACGTGATCTGCTCGTTGCCCCAATCAAAATCAAATACAGCTGTAGAGTTAGTTTTAGTGGTTTTACCGATTATACAACAAGTGGAGTTACAAGAACCAGAATTCGAGTTATCGGGGTAAATTTCAGTGACATTTTGATCAAGGGAAAGAAAATTTTGTTCGAGTTAGCGGGGAATTCGAGTTATCCAAGTTCGAGATAACCGAGTAAAAATTACTGAAGGGTGTGGTGAAATCCAAGCGAAATTGATGTTAGTTCGAGTTAGCGGGGAGCTCGAGTTATCGGGGCTCTACTGTGTCTCTGCCGTGCATACTATTTAGGAATGGACTGATCTGGCTGGACAGAGAAAAAAGCTACCCCTTTCGGGCGAAGCGTTCCCGTATAGGCCATCATAGAGAGACCCCCACCCCGCCCAGGCTAATGGTAAGGGCTTATAGACTTCAATGTTATAACAAGGTAATCCAAAGTCCGACATACTCTATAATCTACGATACCTAACAGTGACAGATACAAATTGTATGAAGTGAATTTACAATGGCGAGGTGCAATGACTTGAAGGCCTCACCTGAATCTTCCTTTCAATAAACAAAGTGCCATATATGTATATCTAGCCAGATTTTGAAAGCGTACCTACCAAAACCTGCAACCATTTAACTGAAAAGGGCCAAAAAGGGACATTTCTTGCATCCGGAAACACAAAAATACACTAGGCGGGTGAAAAGAAGAAAAGAAATAGAGAGAGCGAAGATAAAGGAAGAAAGGGAAGGGGAAAAATTAAGTAAGATGGCTGCACTCTTAGTTTTATACTTGTATACTTTGGATAATAACAATAAAATACCTGCTTGACGGAAGAGGTCTATTTTGGCAGTAAAGTTTTCAAAAATCCAGCTAGATATAACTGGTCACAAATAAGGAAGTAAAAGCAAAGAGTATTTCCACAGCAATGGTCGCAACGTTACCACATGGTATATTGGACTTCCTAATCTGTAATCCTTACGCATGGACCTTTCTATTGATGGGCGAGCTGCTTCCTGAGCTACGTATCGTTTCCAACCACTTTAACGGATAGTGCCTGCAGCAGGGTAGTGAAAAAGCTGGCAACGATGTGTGTGGAAAGGAGCTTTTCACCGTCTCGTACACGTTGTAATAGAATACCTCTTTGTGCACTCTTTGCACTGTATGCTGCAACACCAAACAAACTTACATCTGCAAGGGACCTGCTTGCTGTGCTCCACTGTCCGAGATCTCAATCTACAAGAGTCACACAAAGAGACGCACTTGTCCACGCCACCGTCTTCGCTGCTGCAGGTCCTTCCCAGCACTCCTAGGGATCCGGCGGTAACGTTTCGCACGCAGAAGTCTGGGGAATTGTCAAGGTAAACAAGCTTTTTGTCTCTTCTTGCTGCTATTTTCTTCGTTTTCACCTCTTTCAAGATACCTTTCACGAGAGACACTCTCACAGCGTGTCGATATTTGAGCTTTAATTGTTGACCAACTTCATCGAAAGGTGCCAGGGATCTCCAGCAAGTTTTATACTCACAGCTGCCTGTGACGCCGTGGCACTTGCATTCTTTTTTCAAGCTTAATCTTACCACCTGTTTAGTTTAAAGCAAAAACCATTTTTATCTTAAGACAGTAATTATTTTCATTTTGTTAGACGTCCCCATTATTTGTCCCCAGAGTTAGAAAGAGCAAGAAAAACACAGCTACTGCGAAAACATGAGAGGCCATGCATCCCTAGAATATTATTAAGTTTTTTTTTGTTTCATGTCTTCCTGTACCAGTCGAACCAGCCATGCAGGCCGGCCATAAGACATCCGGCCCCTCCGGCCGGCCGGCCCTCCAGCTAGCCCGTCAGTCAGCCAGTCAATCAGTCAATCAATCAATCAATCAATCAATCAATCAACCAATCAATTAATCGGTCGTTCATTCAATTATTCAGTTCACCAATTAAAATGATTTTTTATCCCCTATAAATCTGTTCATTTATACAGCATGCAATTTCTTATAAAATTAATGTGAGTGCTTCATAGTTTAAACTAAGCTCTCTTAACTATTAATATACTGCTCTTGGCTGTAAAAAGTGAGATGGCAAGATATTTACCCGTCTTCCTATTTCATTGTTGTGGAGATTAACTGCCCTACGGACGCTTTCTTCCTGGGGTTCCAAAACATCGATAAAGCTTTTCGTTGTGTTCTCACCGAACCAAATGTTATCCCCACATCCTCCCCACTGCCATTCTCCATCACCACCGTTTTGTTTGTTCTTTTCAACGCAATGACATCCGGGTATTTTGTTTTGTCTGCACTGAAGCGTGACCTCGTGTGTGATGGCAGCGTTGCTTATGGCATGTAAAAGAGCTGTCTCACGAGTGGCTGCAACAGAAAATGGTACCAATATACGTTGTTCTACCCGCCATCTTTCCACGCTTGTTAGGATTGGGGGGGTTACATAAGAGAAGTTTATCATATCTTTAATAAGAGCTAAGTCACTTGGTCCGTGAGACGGCAATTACCAGTCAAAAGAGGCCATTACAAGCAATCATAAAGGAGTTTGGTTGTGTTGGTCAACAAATAATGAAGCTTTTGATGTGAAAGACTATTAAGAGAAACCACTCAAGTTATCCTGTAGAAAGACAATCCCGAATGAGGAAATTAAAGAAACTCGATCTATACACGTTGCTTCGCTAAAAAAAAAAAATCAGCTCATTTTATTGGCTCTAACCTGCCATAACCTTACCATATGGAAGCGTTGTTTTAACAAATATGGGTAGATGTGAAAATACGTCCTGTTTACTCTGATCCAGAGAACAGTTCCAAATCTCGTTTTTGAATTGTTTCTTGCATTCCTTTAGCCCTCTGAATCCTCCCTCTCTAACAATACTGAGTAAAACTGGATAAGCCTGATAAAAAAGAAGAGAAGCTTCCAATATATCTGATTATCTCAAATTGATGCATGGGGTCAAATGGAGTGGTTACCGCGTAAGAGGTTTGGGTTTAAGCCGTAGGCGTTTGTATTGCTGCTTTTTCAGACAAGAAAATCTGATGTACACACAAGTTTGACCCCATTGGGGGCCTTAGAGAGGGCGAGGGGGCCGCAGTCCCCTTTTATCTGATTCCAAGGAATTCTCAGTAATATATGTCTTCTAGAACCTCTATTTGAATATTTGAACACAGAGGCTTTCAGAGTTTTTAAATCAATCAATAAATGAATAAATAAATATGTAGTTCCTATAAAGCTGGCAAGTCTCTCACCTTTCTAGGAGATGAGGAGATTATTTGAACGCGGATTTTTGACGGTTTGTTCCATTTTGAACCCCACCCCGGAAGGCAAAATAGACAAACCGTGTCAATGCGTGGCCCCTGACTTTATGGGCCAAAAACTTGTTCTTTAATTATAGCCTTTATTTTGATTTAAGATTTATAACATAATTAATGTAGGCAATACCATGTACTCGCGTGGGAATACTGAAATGAAGTTGTTGTTGTTGTTGTTGTTGTTGTTGCTGTTGTTAAAGTCATGGGGTGGGCCGAATGAAAAGGAATACGGAATGAATGGTGTGGGCAGTATTTCTGTATTCTTAATGTTAACAGAATATTTTTAATTAGCAGTTTTTAGTAATACTTACTAATATTTTGCAACCGAAGGTTATGGTACTTTTTTGCCATGTTTGAGACAAATCTTACGAACCATGGTATCTCTTTCAACATAGTTTGAGCAAGGTACAAAGTAGTCAAATGACGTCACTAAGTTTTTGTCACCTATTCTTGGTAACCAGGCCGCAGGAACGTGGCGTTTAATGGCGGCGAAAATAAACGGCATTTGAGGACCAAAACATCACACTTTCCATCGTCGTACGAAGCTATAATTTGGACACCAGGTACTTTATGTACGTAACTACCAATCAATGATTTGATCGTATCAGTACCTTAAGAACCAAATTGCAGGCTCCCGTTGTTTTCTGTCTTTTTGTTGTGTTGTGTTTTTTTGGTATAAGATAATCGGTTATGTCTCGCTTTTCAAGAATTTAAAACCAGAAGTAGGAAGGGATACAAACTCAGAGAAAAAGATTAATCATCGGCCCTGCGAGTAAAAATAAAAAAAGTACATACCTTCTGTCTAGCTCCGTTAAGAGGCAATCCTCCACTGTTTCTGCTAAAAGAAGATAAAATTCACCAAATCCTTATTAAATATAGGTTGCACCTCACAACTTAATAGTGTCATTTAGGGAGATAAACCTATTAGGAAGTGAGGTAATCGAGCAAATACCGTATTTATTCGATTAAGCGCCCAACCTGGAATAGACACCCACCTCAAATAACCGGCCAGCCTGTAGGCAGGGAAAGTTAATAAGCTCCCAGCCTCGTCCGAGCAAAGATTAAGAGAAAAGCACAGTAAACCTATTCTCTGTTTTCATAGAGCATATAAAAGACAATAAAATTTGTCGATTTCCGGTTATGTCACAAGTAGTGACTGATACAGCCAAAGAAACTAAGATTTGTTCGGGAAGAACAGTTCTTGCCATTAATTCTTTTAATCTCTTCATGTTTCTCTCGGCAACACCGCGCCCGACCCTTTCTTAAGAAATTTAAATGGTTGGCAAGGCCTCCTGACACCATGCATACAAAACCTTTTCATTATTAATTTGTTAAGCCAAGAGGGGATGATGGCAGATAAAGGGAATCTTAGGGCGTTAGCAGGGTTATGTGAATTTCATAAAGTTATTTTAAGAGGTTGTAAGTCTGATTCCTAAGACGTCCGCACATTTTAGTCGATTGTTTGAAACGTCACCAAGTTTACACGCGACTGTGTCAAGGCAAACAATGCAGAATATTGGAATGGTGACTGTTGAATTCTCTCTTGACAACACTGAGTAAAAGTTTGCGGGCCTCTGCGGTAACCAACTTCCGATTAATTTTAGTTAATTCAAGACATTAATTTGGTTTAAAAATAACTTTGGTGAAACTCACATGTCTCAAGGGATAGACAAGGCGTTTCCCTGTCTATTCCATTAAAGGGTAATAACTTGCTCTAAATCTCACCGTTGCACGACATTATATTGTACTGGTGAATGGGATTCTTACTAATAGGCCATTTCCGAGTTCCAAAAAGTCTCACTTTCAAAACGAGACTTGTAAAGATGAGTTTTATTTGTATGAGAATAAAAGTCATTTTCATTTCAATAGCTTCGCACTGAGCCTCGCTTTGAAAAAGAGGCTGTAGGCAACTCGAAAATGGCCCATTGAAATGTGCTTTTTTAATTTGCTCCGTATAAAAGTTTTTGTTAGGTTTGGTTACCAACTCTTATAAAACGCCGATTTCCATTATGTCACGAAGGTAGGGTAAAAGAGTTTCCAAGGTGATATGAACGTATAAACTTGCTGGCCGCTTTAGCTATGGGGATAAGCCACAAGGAGAGACAAAAATCAGTTGGGCAGAATTGCAAGCCCCTCCAAAACAATTTTTAGAGTGGCTTGCAATATTTTTTCTTCGAGGGAAACTCTCGGATGACCATATCTGAACCGCATAAATGTTATTTCTACTCAACTAGCAAGAACAGTGATTCAGCTGTGCAATGCCCTTTACATTTCTCCCCTATATCTGGGTTGTTTTTCTGTACGTTCTCTGATTAAAATATAAGCCATTTACGTTAATGCTCCTCAACAGCTCGTTTTACGAGGTTATATTTTTCAAGAATTTTTTTTAAAGCCCTTAGGCATGGCCACATCAGACGAGCAAATGTCACGACATAGACTACGAGTGGTCGTCCTTCTTTCCTCAGAGCCACGCACGGCGACCGAAACTGCCCTCGTTCCTCGCGGCTTCGCCGCTCGCTCCTCACGCGTGCTTTCGAAAAAACACAAGACTGCTCACATTCTAGTCACCACTTACAAAGGCTTTTTTTTTAAACAAAAATTCTTCACTGATTTGCCTTTTTTGTGCATGGGAAAATAGTGAAATTTGCTCGCCTGACCTAAAAAAGGATTAAAAATTAGAGACTGATGTCATAGGTCGCTACCTCAGACTATACCTTTTGCACCAAATAAGCAATCGGAACATTGCTATCACGACACAACTGATCAATACACTGCCAACACGCACAAATGAGAATGACAATTTGTTGAGTAAACTGTTCATCACGCTACTAATCAGGCAAAAATTTCTCACCTTCTACGAGTCGTTCCTTTTCGTGCAGAAATGCTTTGCACAACAGCAATAAATAGGACGGGAAAAATTAGGGCGAATTTCATTTCTAATGTCTTTTTCTCAAAATACCAGTCTCTACTGTTTTCAGTTGCTTTGATGACAGTGGAGCCCTTAAAGATAAAAAATAAGTAAGAAAACAAGTCATTAATCACTGACAAAGGCAACAAAGGATTGGAAGCCAATAGTAATTAAGGATCACGATATAGAAGAATACCATATATTGTGTCCCTTTTTACGCCTCACGACAAGTATTCAAGAAAATTCTAGCCACCCTTCGACTTTTGTTACTATGGTTAACAAACAAAGGGTGTATTTTTTGGTATCTTTTCTTTTCACGAATTTTCTAAAGCTTTCAGTAGACTAGCCATTATTTACAGAGCATTTACGGATTTATCACAAATTGAGGTGAAGTAGAGAAGAAAAAGGTCGATTGCCGTAAGCGCAGTTTAAATTCCTCTAATGGATATATTTAGCTAAACCACTAAAGAAGAAAAAACCAACAAACCGAAAAATGCATTTGAAAAAACAGGAATTTGATAGGTTGATCCACTGCACTCGCTAAAAATAACGTCTGTAAGTTAATTGCCGTTTGAAATTGGTTTCAGGTCTAAAACGCCCAATGGGCAAAGAACCGATAGAAGTTCGATTTCCACTGGTGAACCATGTTTTCAAATGGGAAGTTATATCCCGTTGCACGTCCCTTATTTATTTTTGTTTCTTTGATATCTCCATTCAGGCCTGCACTGATGTCTTTTATGTTTTTACCCCAGCCTGTTTCCGGAATTATCTTTGATAAAACGGTTAAAAAGAAAAAGAACCAAAACAAAACAAAACAAAACAAACAAACAAACAAAAACAACAGCAACAAAAACTATTACTTAATTGGCTGGTGAAGGGAAATAATGGGGCCTCTTCATTAATTATTGACTTTTTTTCTTCTCGAAAAATTTCGTTATTCCTTTATTCCAACCCACATTAGGAAATCATGCCATGAATCTAACTCGAACATTTTCGTCATTCGTTATTCCTATTCCTTTATTACAATTCAGCCCACGAATTTAAGCTAATTTATAAGCCTTCTAATGGAAATAGCGAGTTTGCAACCACAAGAACACAACTGTAAAACAGATTCATACTTAGCAAATACTGCTATGCCACTTCAAATGTGCAAACGGAGTTTAGACAAGTTTGAAGAGTCGGACGAAAGTTAGGTGGTTCTCTATTCACTTTCTCTGCAAAAAAATGAATTCTTTATTATTGTGCCATAATTACATTAAGTGATTTTTGTTAATTACGTGTCGATCATATGACGTCAAAGCTTATAATTATTTGAATGTCCGCTGCATGAATCGTACAGGTCAGTCATAAGCTCAATTTCCAATGGCAAGCACGTTACTCCCGCAGGAGTCTATTGATTCAGTTACGACGTCATTAGCTACTCAGTGTACTTATAAACTTGTTGCTAAAACCTCTCGTTGTGTGGTCTTTGAGAACGCGTGATTTGAGCCTTTATTAGCGTAATAAGTTATTTTCAACAACAAGAGACAAAGCGATTCAATATTTCGCCCTTTGGCCTGCGACAAACAATTTTACCTCGGATGAGGGATTTAATTCGCGCCTCTTCCCTGGATCTTGCCTCTCGCGCAGACGTCCTTTTGGCTCGTCACGCAATAATTCTCCTGGGAGAGCAGGAACACGTGACGAACCTCTTAAGAACGTCTGTGCGGGAGGCTACCCTGGATATATATCTGCCACTGACAACACCTTCCAACAAGTCAGAACTTCTTTGATGACAAACAGTGCTTAATTAAACCGCAGTAGAGCCATGTTAATGATCGGGCCAACCGTAATATTTATGCATTCCCTGGTTAAATTTTATCTTTGTAACTTTTAACGGCATGTATGATGATCTTCTAAATGTTGCTCATTTTTCTGTTTCACATCTTGTACATTGTTATTCTTTAAATAAACTAATTTACTAAAAGGCATGGGTGATCCAATCACTTTCAATATGCCGCGGCTTAAGTTTGATGGTGTTAAATGATAATCTTTGCAATCGGCTATCAGTCGCATTTACCCGTATAATCTCCTGCTGAAGTTGAAATTAAAGAAAAACGGAAACAGTACAGATTTAAATTTGTTCCAACGAAGGTCCAAAAATAATGCTTAAACTTGAATCAAAGTTCATTTTGTGTGTGTGTTATGCAGCTAAAAACGCCCATTAAACTGGCAATCAAGCAACACTCAAGCAGAACCAGTTTAGTACACTATCACGAATTCTGCGACATAATTGGCCGAAGTAGTCACGACTATATTCCGTGATTGATAGTGACTAAAAGGAGTAAGCCGGTGTTTTGAACAAAAACAAAACAATAGCAACTTCTTTGACAAGCCGCTCTTGCGATGGAAATTAATGAGCTATTTCCAGAACTCAACGGCCAAGAAATGCGGAATGAACATTTTAATCCGGGTAAGATGAACAAATTTAGTTAACTATGGCTGGTTTGCACGTGACGTCACGGCAGCCATGTTGGTGGTGAAGAAACAAAAATCATTTCTCTCCTTTGGGCACTAAACTCTATTTTCATGCAAATTCTTCGAAGCGCTTCGAGAAAAAACATGGCCGCCTTATATATTGTCACGTGGTTGCAAACCAAGAATTATGGACTCGACGGCAGAGCTGTAGTTTGCGATTTGGCTTCTACTAGAACATTTAGACGACCAGTTCGAGTTTTTAAGAGTCAAATTGTCAAATATAATGGGGCTCAGTATAACATGAAAATATTGCTGTTTTAGGGCAATTCTGTGCTGACAGTCATTACTTACTGCCTTTAGTCATTCACAAACTTCTCGTGTAGAGTTATGAAGAAGATATCAAAGAAATTTCATCCGGGAGCACTAACCATAACATGGGCAATTCATGTCCATCCCTGCCATCCGTTACAACGGACGATAGGAAACAGTCCAATACCTAAGTGTACTCTTAAATAACACAATCTGGACAATCATTTGCGAGATAAACAGATGCGAAATTTTTTTTAGCTTTTTGAAAATAAAAGATAGCCCGAAATAGCCTCCTTTAGTATTTATAAGCAAACAAAAAGTATAAGGAAACACGACGTGATGTTTATATACCCTAAAATACTAGATAAATTGAATAAACAAACTTACGGTACTTTCTTCCTTTCTGCTTCTTTTGAGTGGTCACCGTTTGACTGTTAGATAAAAAATCCGCAACTCCAACAAGTTGCTTACAGGCGATAAAATCTACTTTTCCACTGGTGATAGGAGACTACGGATCTGTGCCGGCTTCTAACTGTTTTGTTTAAGAATTACCTGGTACGGCAGTACATGACTTCCGACTTCACCTTGGCAATCAAAGCCGGCGTTAAAAACTCTCACTTGTTTATGTTTTTGTCCTTCCTGAGGATAATCGGTTAACGCCCTTACTTATCCGAATCTAGAACAATAACAAGCTAAATATAGAGAACAACTCGGGAAGCTGGCTCGTACATCACTGTGTTCGATTTAATCCTTAGATTTTGAAGTCAGAACTCTGTCTGCAAGAGTTCTTAAACTTTTTGAAAACTGAATCAATAATTAGCAGTGCTGACGTTTTAGTGTTATCGCATAAGCCGCTTAGATATGAGATATTCCTCAAGGAAATGCGGTGATTATCTTTTCGTTGTTGCAAAATTCACTCTGTTTTGAACTCTAAGCGATGCAATTTACTGGAGAAAAGTCGCATCTGCGGCACCACCGGAGCCATTTGAAAAATATCGTTGTATTTTAAAATATTGAACATTGCACAGAAAACCATCCCTGAGCCAAAGGAAGCAATTACCAAAGGTAGTGTACTCCCAAATGCTCACTTAAACAGATTGTGTGGGCCCCCTGTGAAATAATGTTTGACTCAGTAAAGAAAAGGTCACGTCGCAACTTGGCAGCACTTCCTTCCGTGACGTGGGCTTGGGCTGCCTGTGGTTGTTGTTCGAAACAATGATTGAATTCCTTCAAGAGGAAATGTATTATCTGCTACCGAACATTTGGTGTATTTGAGCTAGCCTAAGGCCACATGGCTTTGAAATGTCAAAAGTATAACGATTCGCAGACAATTTATCAATCTATCTACCCCCGCGAAAAAGGCGATGAACTAATATAAAACAAGAGTATTACTTATCTCCTCGGAATGCCATTTAAGTTTTAATTTCTGGTTGGCCTGTGTCATTCTTTTCCTTTCTATTTTCAAGAACCCTTGTACACTGCCGGAACAGTATTGGCCACGTTTCTGTCCTCACTCATGTTAGGGTGATCTCCTTAATATCATATCTCAATATCATATCCCTAGCTAGCCCTCTTACCTAACATTGTAAAGTTGACAGGGCAAAAAATTCTGATTGATCGTACGCTAATGATTAAAGCATGCGCAGCCACCCAAATGGTTTCTTATACAAGCACTGATTAAAAAACAAAGAAAAAAGAAAAAGAAGAAGACCTATTTTTTTGAATGCTTTGCTTAAATGTTGGATGATCAATGCTCCAAGTAGCAATTTCAGTTTTCATATCAGACGATCGACACTTGTTGACCCCCTTTCATACTTGCACTTGAATCTTGAATCTTCAGTGAAGCGTTTGAAGAGAGCATTATTTGCTAGGTGACAAAAACTAGAAGCAATCAATACTGGCGCGTTAGTTCAGCGGCCGGCTGCCGCCGGACGATGTTGTGATTCTTCTTTCGAGCCAAGAACAAAAACAAAACAAAGAAAAACAATAACAAAAAATAGAACACGTTAAGGTCAAATGAAAGTTTGTAACCGCCTTAGTCTTAGTTCTGAACGTGTTGGTAAGTTTACACTAAAAAACACTGTAAAATTGTGAACCACTTTGGAAGACAAGTTAAAACGTACCTCAAAGTGTGGAGTTGCTCACTCAATATTCTTGCAATAAATCATGAAAAAGATACCTCAGTCACTTTTCAAGACGTAACTTAATATAGCTTTTTTTTCAATAAATGCAGGTTTACATTTCTACAGATTAATTCATTTGATCCTATTTTGCATGAGTTTAAATAGAGCTACAGTTTATATATGCCGACGTAAACACATAACAAAGTGACCGTTATTGCCTATCATGACAGGAGCCTATGTATTACAAAATCCCGTGTTCGATGAAGCAGCCATTTCCTCTAATGGGCGGATAATTTTGTAAATAAGCCTCTTTGAAGTTTTGTGTTTTTATGCGAACTGACGTAAATAAAGTTAATATCCCAGATATCACACTATAATCCACTTAAATGATGAGGCAAATTTTAGAGAGGTATTCATTTCATTGGGGTCTCATTATATATAAGCATGAAATTTCTTAGCCTGCAGATTGCAGGCGTATTTTGGAAGGGCGAAAGCTTGTTTATGTTCGTATTGTTGTAACCGCCATCTTTGAAGAGGAAGTTGGGAAGGGTAGAAATAGCAACCCTTAGGGTAGGTGCTAGGGCGAAAGAAGGAAAGGGGGGAGGGGAGGGGAGAAAAAAAAATAAGCCTGCCGATATCATTGTTCTTTTGGGATACTCCGTACGCTGGCAAACAGAGCTCCTGATTGGTGCGGCTTACGGAAAGTAGATTGATGCCTGCCAATCAACTGTAAGTCAATATTGTTTATTCCGTTTTCGTTTGCACACAACTGCGGGAAAGAATTATTCTGAATTCAGAACTTGCGGACGGAAATTTTAAAAAGTATGCTCTCGAAGAAAGTCTTTTGGAATTGGAGTAGCTGTGAAAGTCGCATGTATTACGCACTGAGCAAGTAAAAGCGATTTCTACACTGGTATCAGGCCAAGATTTGCTCGCAGAGCTAAAAGGAGGTCTGTAGGCCTACACGCCAAAATGCTGCTTGATCCAATACGTTTTTTCTCTGGCGGGTAGATTATGCTCTGGAGGGTTCTATGTACATGTTCTGAGTGAGAAAATGTGACTTTAGCCGCCTGTTTCACACTGAGAGGTCATGACACGCTTATTGATTTGCCCTCTGATGCAAGAGCATTTTCTTCGACCTCTTTTGCAGCGTCAAGCTCTTTATAGCGTTTAAATAAGGTTTTAAGGTTCTTTCATTTTCTCCAAAGTGCCGCAGGATCTGAATAACTAAGCGATTTTCTTTAGTCCGTGAATGTGATGTTTTCCTGCAAAGCTGTATCACACTGGGCCCAGATCGTTAGTTTTGTTTGCAGGATGTTAAATTTTCATCGATAGCGATTTACAGATCCAAATTTGCAGCTTAAACTGAAGCTACATCAGCTATGGAGAATTGCATTGTGACTCACCCAAGATTATTTTTTAAACAACGAATAAGTCCGGCTTGTTTGTCTTAAGATAATGTGAGTCTTTGGACTGGAGCGCAAAGTTCCTCCTTTGGTATGACAGCATTTGAAATAGCTGAACAGTCTTGCGACTGTTTTGTTATTGCCACTTATATGACTGCACTTGAATCCACTCTTTTATATTTCTTTGAGCTGAGGACATAAGCTAATAATTATAATTTCGAGGTTATTATAGCAGAGCTCCACGCGAGCGCAACACCATAGCTAAGTAACTCTACCCATCCGAGAAAATTTGTTAATCACGTGACCGTACACCGACCGAGCACCCGTCCGTCCGCACCACAGGCATACCAATGTAAAATAACTCAACCAACACGTACGGCAACCCAAATCCAACTCGAGGTTATTTTGGAGGGAAATCGCACCCGCTTCTTGTAACGCAAGAGACAACTAAAGAGTCAATAAAGACGAAAACTGAAAGTGGAAATTGTTTCTGTATCCGTGTTGTCTAAAGTACTAAGCTTAACTCCTGGCTTAGATTCATGAATTGTCATGTTCACAAATTTGGAATATAGAGCAAGAGAAAGACAGAGAAAAAGAGAAAGTAGGCTGCAGGCCAGCTAAGCTCAACGAGAAAAAGACAGACAGAGATCTAGAACGAGAGATACACAGTATGAGTCGAGAATTTCCTATGTCGAATTATAACGTGAGATCTCCGCTTATAAGAGTTATCACTGGATGAGGTAAAATAATTGTAAAGATCTGTTCCTCAGCTACAAAGTTACAAAATCTGATTCAAACTCTTAAAGAGTCATTTCAGCAAAAGTTGAGGCCAAAAAGCTCCGTAAAAAAAAAAATCATTTCGTCCCACTGTGGGACTCGTAGCGGACTATATAAAACGAAATTTAAGAAACAAATTGCAATCCTATAGAGGCACTGTACAACTATGGTTTACTCATTAGGACACTACTTAACTTCGAAGCTTAAGCAAGCATTTTGAATTAACAGTGCGGCAAACCAAAACCTAATCATATCAAGCATTCACATGTTGACGTTCCTAAATAGTAACGCGAGTCGACTTACTGAGATCACATGACTTTCCACGTGACTATAGTTAAGCGTTGGGTCACAGTTAGAACTTACACGTATGCATATTTTCTTTTTTATATATCAATACGTTCCCGCTACCAAAAATAGGAAATGTTGGAGTGTACTAAGATTCATTGAAAATCTACCTCATCAATTTAAACGGTTAATTCATTCTTTTAAAGAAGAACTAGCCATCGCTGTGTAACGTTGGGAAAGAAGAGTATTGTGGTTTGTGGGGGTTGGGAAGGGGCTAGAGAAAATATAAAAGATATAACATTCCCTTCCCACCCAACCCTTATAAAATGAAATTATATTTAGGGACCGAATAGCGGAAATGAACGCGTGGCGTGTGGCCAAAAGAAGTACGAATGCCATGATCGATATATCTTCAAATTTCTCCAGGTAAGCTGAGAATACTTGTCTTTAAAGTGATCAGATGACTTAAGATCTTGTTAGGTAGTCTAAGCCCTGTTTAGGAAAGCCCTGTTTTGCAAAGGAATTGCTGTTGTGCAGACAATGCAGTGAATTTCAAAGTAAGCATATGATACCTAATTTCCGCTAGTGAGAAATAAAAAGACTTACTTGTTTAAAATTGTAACTGATTTTTTATAAATACCTGGAAACATGATGGAAACAAAAAATGACCTGTCGACCGAATTCAAAGATGTATGCCCAAGCCTCAACCAAAGAAATTAAAAGGTTCCTTATGTGAGTACCGGAGCACAGATTACGTAATACAATAGTAATAAAAGACAGGAAACAAAACAACTCCAAATAAAGACTAATCCCAAGTGACCAAAAATACAAAGCTTTCCGGTACCTGCAGAAAGACCCAATTAAAAAGCCTGATATGTAATGGCAACGAAATTTAAATTTTATTTCCAAGAAAGGTCTATGAAGAATATTAAGTCGTCAGTTTTCAGTGGATTTATGTACATTGGAGCAACCAAGAGGCATAGGCTCTGGGAGCCATATAGTTCAGAACCGGGCCAAGTTAAGCCAGAAAACTATGTATAAATTCAAACGGGCCAATGCGCATTAGTTTTTACCGGCTTCTATTATACCGATTCTAGATCGCTCGAGTAACCCATCAGAGAAGAGGATTCGTTTCAATTCATCTGCACGTCACGGGGGCCATAATTGTCATTATAATTCGTTCAAAATATTTCGCTCTTTCTGATTGGCTAAAAGCCTCCGCCTAATTCTTCATAACCAATCGGCGCTGACCATATTTGGAAGCTGCGAGCAATATACCATAGATGCGATGGTATATTTGATTGGAAACGAGGCATCGATCAACCTCGTTTCCAGGCGCGGCCGATCGACTAGCTGTACGTATATTCACAAGTGAACTAAAAAAAAATATAAAATGGCGTCCGTGGCGATCCAGAGACGAAATGGCTGAGTTTCTGACTAAAACTGAACGGAAGAAATGCAAGAATACCTAAAACATTGCTCGATGGATGTTACCTACTTGTAGCCTACTTTTTGAGCAGCATCTACAAGAAAAACATCTGTTTATATCCTGAAACCGTGCCGATGAAGTTTGGCAGAAAATACGAGAATTGGTAAGCTTATTAAGAACTTAGAAATATTTTGCATAAATAATAAAACAATGAATTCGGCTTTCGTACGATGTGAATGATCATGCAGATCTCCGAGGATGTTATCCACACCGGCCTTCAGCCGCATAATATATCCTTCTCGATCTGCATAATTCTTCACACCCTACTCAGCCTCATTCAATAATTGCTAATAATTAATCAAGATATAATAAATAAGTGTAGCTAAGCCTAAAAGTGGAGGTCCATTTATGAACTATAGACCATTTTATGGAAATAAGGAAATTTATTTATTTTTCGCTAATAATACACTCAAATTGCCACATGTTAACCTTAATCTTACTTTTTTCATTTGTGCAAAGGAAAAAAAAAACAATTAATAAAAAATCATTTCAAGTTATAAACCGATTTCTAAAGTTATCTAATCAGCTGTCTAAGAGATAATCCGTTCTTCGATCAAGTTAATATTGTCTGGTTTTTGATGAAAGAAAGTAATAGTTTTTAAAAAGCAGCAAAAAAGGAAAGCATACAATTCGTTAAGCCAATTACAAGTGAAAATATAAAGTTCCTTCAAAGAATCGGCCGCGAAAAGCGTTGTGCACTTCACAAATCAGTCGCCACCATCCAAGAGAAAAAAGCCTGCAAACGGCTGATCCAAAAGCTCTGTTGCTAACGATTCAGCCGAGCGAAGAAGCGAGAGTGACGATGCGGCAGCATTTTAGAGCCTATGTACGAGGTATTGTACATGTACAGGAGAAAATAATCTCTACTGATCTGACAGTGTAAGGTAAGAAAGAGCTAACACAAGAACCAATCAGAACGTGAGATGTGGTGTATGACGTCATCATGTCATCAAGCACGGTAGAGTTGTTTGTGCGTTCATCCCGGCCATCATTGGTTTGTGCGACGTTCCTGGGCATTTCCGAAGAAACGTTTTGAATGAATAAGAACTCAAAATTTTTGTTTTCAGTTTATCAGTATCATTTTGTTACTCTTTGCTTTGAAAAATTTGCGTGAAAGAGTATAAATTATTGGTGAAGGAAATAGGTACTTGTCGGCGCATTTTATTAAATGGAAACAATTCGTTTTGACGCAAAAGGTTTCAAAAGTGAAAAACAAATCCCTCTTGAGAAAGATTAAATCATGCTCGCACACGAGGAAATTTAACCGCTAAAATTACACCGCTTAAATTACTTGTTTCCACATGTATGTGAAACATTAAGTAATATGTCTCTAATTGAATTTGTTTGCTTTGCGACTTCTTCAAGAGCGATTACATTAATCCCAGGATTTAGCGAAACCCTATGAGAAGTTATCTCGTATTTCTAGTGAAAATGCACGTAAAAGCTGATAAGTATGGGTTTTACTCCGGCTAAAGCCAGGTTCAAGAGGCATTAGGACATTGATAATACGATTCTAGTTGGCACTCGCCCAGATCCGACCTTTTTTAAACGTTTTGAGTCTGTCGATGAAATCCTCATTAAATATGTGACAAGGCATTTAAATAAACTAAAGCCGTTGAGGTGCAATTTAGGCTGGCCGTTTTTGTCCTATTTGCTGCTATACAAAGTGGTCCAAAGGCTTGAGTACTGAATGAAGTGCTAGTGTTAGAAAACAACTTAAGAACAGTCGTTTTTAGGGGTAGTAATCATTAATATACATTCGGTACTAAAGTCAAGTTACAACCTTGGTTGGTATCACTGCCCATTCAAGACATTTCAGAAAATTTCTCTGAATAACTGCCGAGCATTTTTTAACGGTAAGATCAAAGCACGAAAACATATGATTTTACCTCCTATCAACATTGTAATGGAAACAATAGTTGAACGACCAAGGATCAGAGTCGGGATGGGGGAAACTTTGCTGACGTCATTGTTTACATTTTTGCTCATTAGTATACGACTTAACCCGTAGAAGGTATCACCGTATGCACAAGTTACAGAAGTTAAATTGAAAAGTCGAAAGAGTTGGTAAATTTGAGCAATTTGTACGTCGACTGGCCGCTTGATTAATCTAGTATACTTAGTCCAACATTTTAAGGCTTCTCGGATGCTTCCGTTCTTTTATTTTATAAGATGCCGAAGTGTATGAATATTTTAGTAATACTTGAGACAGTTACAGGCAAGAATTTCTTTCGCATAAAAAAATGACTTTTAAACTCCGATAATGCTGAAATTTTCAAATCAACCAGGCTAAATCTCATTCCAATATGACTGTCATGAACAAGCAAGCAACAGTAAAAACTGAAGGAAAATCTTAGGTTTAAATTGTGGAAAGTGAGGAAGTAAACAATTTACACTGAGGACAGCTAGGGTGCAAGCACGACGGCTTAAAAGACACATTATTGGAATGACTACTTTATAGATCTCGTCTACAAACTGAAAAGTTAGAAATACATCTATATCTATATAGTACCATGTGAATATACTGCTGAAGAGGTATCATTTGAATGGTCACACCATAGGATTTCATTCAGAGACTCAAAAGTTAGAACTACAAAGTTACTACTGAAATAAATAGCACCATGTGAAAATTCTACTAACAGAGGTTTCATTTGAATGGTCACACAGACCACTGGATTTCGTCCAGACTCAAAGGTTAGTCGAGCTATAAACAATAAAACCTCCTTTGAAACGATACCATGGCCAAGTATCTGCATAATATCATAGAGGTGGGAAACGTATGACGCAGACATCTTTGGAACCAAGAGAGCTGTCCGTAATTGAAAGGTGGAAGGAAGTCCCTTTAAGGAGAGGTTCGACCTTTCGAAATAATTTTTGCCATCAAAGTTCCTCCACAGACTTAAAAGTTAGCGATAAGACAGCAATGTTACTAACCTACAATTGTTTGTTGTCCATCTTAGTAACTTTTTCCAATTATCGGCTCTCGATCCATCTAGCAGTAGATTATAACCGAAAAACTTCAATTATATTCTTACCCGAACAAATGCGTCGTGTTTTCATGAACAAATCGGACATTCACCTAGTTGTCTTCTCTGAATAAGCAAAGTTGTGCACTCGACCTTGCCTGCTTTCGACCGCACCGTTTCCTTAAGTAAATTGCCTGAACAGTGGAAACAACTCACATGCATTTTGACGGTGATCACATTTTTGTGGGATTATAAGCCGGAAAATTCAATTTTGAATTGCATTTATATTCTAGGGCGGTACGGAGGGTTGACAAATCAGTAGCTAGCTGAAATGAGCAGAGATACATTTCCTCTTTGTTAGCCTCCGTTTTAAAGCACTAAAAATAACCAATAGCCACTGGAGAAAGACGTAGAGGATAGCCAAAGAGGTACAAAGTTACCTCTAGTTCTAAGAGGTCATTGACAGTTCCTTTCCCTGCTGATGACCATGGCATACTATTCCAAATCGAGAGACTGAGAGATCGACGTCTGTTTTACTCCTTTAATAGATGGAATAAACACTTCAAGTTATTTTGATTTTGTAACGGTTCCAAACTTTTATCATTGTCATTCATTCACAAGTGGCTTTTCAGCAAACGCACAAGTTCACGAAGAGTTAGTGGCCAGAAATAACTACATACTTAATTGAAATTTACATTAGTGATAGTCCGAGGTTCTTGAGCCCCATCCTTAATTCCTATAATCAACTCGGAGAAGTTCTCAGAAAATACAAAATCTTGTAGGAATAACAAACTTTTTTGAACAGGAAAGGGTGCTTATCGTTGTCTGTCGCTATGGTAACAATAAAATAGATCACTTGGTAAAGAATGTCAAAGTAGCACCAAAAACTAAGTATGTACGCAACCGACTTGCTTATAAATTGTTTACTCTGACGTCATATCTGATCCACAAAGTGAAAATTAAGAGATCATGCACAGGCTGATATAACATACAACCTGTTAAACAGACAGAGCTTAGCAAATATCATTTGAATATGCTCATCTAAGAAGATAGAGGATTTCACTGTGCCGACATCAGTTAAGCTGAACAAAGAAACCGTTAACCAAATCTGGTGCTAAAGCTCACCGCAAGTTTTTTTATTTTGTATATTTTTATTTCATGTTGGGGGGTGGGGGGGACGGACAGCATTTATGTCTATACGTCATAATATCTGTAAGAATTATAAATTAGATGTGAGACAAATACATAGCGCATAGGAGCCCAGTTTAAAGTACCGGGTAAAATCCTCTGGAAATTGTTCTTTTTGCTCACCCGTTTCAGTCAGTTGCTTCTTGTTACACAACATAATGCCTCAGATCTAAGGGCTCGTGAAATTGCCAAGATTGGCACACAGCGTACAACATGGAAAGCTTAGCAGTTAGCATTGACAGCTAAAGAAGCCTTCCAAAGATGCCACCTTTTGGACGGCAATCGTCCCAACGCAGACAAGCACCAACGGCAGCAACACTTGATTTCACGAATCATTTTACCTTTCTGGAAAACTGCCTACCTACCCCTCCCCTAAGCCAACATTTATACTTACTTCTGACTTAAGGCAAAATGTTGGCTCAGGGGAGGGGTAGGTGGGCAGTTTCTCAGAAAGGTAAACGATCAGATTTGACGGCGGATTGCAAACAAGACGGATTACATGAAACCAAGTTCACGTTCATTTGTTTCAAACACGACTCCTTTGCAATGCTCCTTCTTAAGGTTTTACTCTTGACATACAAACACAAAAGCATTCTCTCTTTTTTTTAATGTAGTATCTCGCTATTGTTATTCTAAGGACGTTACCCTTTCAGACTAGAAATGGATTGTCTGGTGTTTAAGTGACTACTCGAAACCCTTAATTGGCATTGTTACCGCCCGGTCCTCCAAATTCTGACCTTAGTTCAGACCAAAACATGTCACTGCTTTATTTTCCACTTTCGTGGGGACGAGCAGTGGTCAGACAATAATTGATATCTAACCTTAATAATTATACATTAAAAATCAACCAAGTATGGCTGCCCTTTTTCTTCAGCCCCTACGGTTATGGGGGGCAGCCTGTACTCCTCTTTATTTTTGTTATAATATTTTCTTTAATCGATATTGTGATACTGTTAAGTACAAATAAGGTTGATGTTGTTGCTGTTGTTTCAGAACTGGCCTCCACAATCCCACCCATGCAGTTTAACCAACATATCTTTAAAAGTTTTTTTTTTTCTGTGTAATTATTCAGTAGTATTTTACTCTGAACTTTCTGGTACATTAAATCTGCAACCTGAAACAGAAATAGGTTTATACCTTCCTGTGGTTTTCCGTTGAAAACCATACCCAATTTTGGACTATAATGGGGAGATGAGGGCATACAAAGGCTTAGTTATTTCGAAGTGACCCTAAGTCGTTTTTTCGTGAAAAAATGGTATTGTTTAGTAGAGACCACAAAATATGAAAAATTTTAATCTTCTTATTGTACATTTTAATCTCCTAAGGTCAAGTTTAAAAGGAAAGGGAGCAGAAAACAGACGGATTACACACTTATCTGCAACATTACAGAACTATCCGTTGCGCGGAAAGAATTCTCCCTGCGTGCTTTTTTAATTTTACCAGTAACAGATCAAGATGCATCGCATTGTTTTAAGTGGCATGTAGGTAAGAGTAGCAATATAACGATAATAATAATAGTAATGGAAACTTTATTTGTCTTTTTGAATATACGGTTGTAAATCTCGCTAAGTATAGGCAATTTACAATTGGCTGCTTGATATTGAAAAATTTCATTAAGTCTGGGCTATCCCAATTCCTATTTCTACAATGTTGCTTTAACGGCTATATTTATCATTTATTTGATTATATAATTTTGCTGCTTTTTGTCAATGCCAATGTCATTCGCCATGTCTAAGAACGTGGAGCATTCGTCGGAGAAAACGCCAAGGGAGCTCATGGAGAGTTTTTCAAATTTCACACATCTGTAATTTCTGCCGGATTTCTTAGATCAAGTTCAACTAATTTTCTTTTTTACGCACTGCATTGTTATTTAAGTTAGACTCGAAACCAACTGTCAATATTATTGAAGGATTCAGAAAACCATTAGCCTGTGCCAGGCTCTCAGATAGTATAGTGGGAACGTATTAAAACGAGCAAAGCGAAAATAAGACGGGCACGACTTTGGAAAGGGGGCGATGGAGCGTTTTTCGCATTTCTTATTACTGAACGACTTTCCACCACCATCTCGGGGCCTGGAACAGGCTAGAAAACCATTAACATCGGCATAGAGGGATGATAATAATAATAATAATAATAATAATTTTTATTATTATTATTATTATCATTATTATTATCATTATTATTATTATTATCGAGCAATTAGGCGAAATTTAACGAATTAAGCAAAACAATGAAAATCGAAGTAAAAATCAAATCAAGTCAATCAAAACCAAATCAAATGAAATAAAGCATGACCAAATAATGATAAATGGACTGAGGGTGACGCCGTAAACACCGTATCGTATGAAAGAATAGAAATGTCTTGAAGTAATGCATTCTGTAAGAGCTTCATGTTATCTGGAGCTATGCATAGTGACATTTCAGAATTTCAGTGCAAAAATTATTTAAACGGAAAATTTTACCGCGGAACCATGGTGAAAACAAATTGATAATGTTGTAAAACGCAGTACGAGGTCTAGAGTGTTCGCACTTATCTCGAGCGAATATTCTGTCAAATCCTATTAACTGAAGTGTATCTCGTCTTGCTTCATTTTACTTGCCATGAAATTACGAAAAAACAAAATCCCAAAACAAAAAGAAACGAACAAAAACACAAAAGTCGACAAATAGAAAGCCAGAGGGAAGAATTACGACCAAAACTTCACAAGTAGGGTTTAAAGAAATCCAATTTAAATAACTGTATGTAATCCATCTCCTATGCATTGTGACCCTTTTCTTTGTTTGCAAAATTCCTGTTGGATTCAGCTAGCTTTGTTCAATCGATCTTTTCGTCCTTTTGATTTCGTTTTATGTGTAGCCCATCAAAGGATAGAATGTGCCAGGCTAAAAATGTCGATTTAAGGGGCCTCAAAACTATCAATCACAAAGGTGATGGCAGCAGGGCTCCATAAGAGAAAAGAAACAATCCCTATACCAGTATGCCGGCATGTGTGTTGTACGTTTTTGTAGACTTTTTTCAATGCCATTCGCGGTTTTATGAAGTGCTTGGTCTGTGCGCGTCGCTCACGCTTGTCGTGCCACTTGCTCAGCTCGATTGGTGCGCAACTCTGTCATTTTGATTAGCTCTCGCTTTCTTCCGCCTTGATTTTGGCCTTCCCCTTTCTCGTTTTAGATATTTACTGCCTCGTTTCTCGTCTGGAGACTTTGACTACATTTTGTGCAAGTTAAACGAGTTGGAATACGCGAAAAGTCGTTGAAAAGACAATTTGCAATTAAGCGATATTTTCCGCCATTCTTGTCGTCTTTGTCGCAGACTCCTTCCATCCGGGACACTTTACCATTTTATCGGAATACTGTGAAAGCGGTAAAGTACACGTGCGTGACAGTTCTTTCATGAGCTTTGTCCGTGAACCAGTACTGCATTTTCTCGTTCTGTCTTTTTTTTCAGTTTTCTTTTTTTCTGAACTACCCCTTATCGACCCCTACACTATAACCCTACATCCGTCTTTTCGGTAATAATGATTAAGAGAGAAACAGAAATCACCAACATTAACGTGCAAATGACAAGAACCTACTCTGGCTGTATTCCGATGAACACTATTAAGTTTCTATTATGTCATACCTCTTAAGAAGCTACACTTGGGTCAGCCCTTGGAGATGAGATCCAACCGTGCTGTGATTTAAGTCGAGTCTGTTTCTTTCAATTGCAAGCAAACCTGCTTTATACAGCGTCCACAAATCCTAAATATGCGACAAAATATCAAATTATCTTAATTTTGAGTTGACTACTGCCTCAAGAATTTTTTTTAATCCCCCTGAAAATATAAGATTTCGTGGGTCATTTCACCTTAAACTAATCAGGCTGGTATTTCGAAATTATGGACAAAAGATCCTCTCCTGCTATAGAATACATTTGCTATCTAGAGAGAAAGGAACGTCTTGGAATGCAAAGTTCCAGGGCCTCGAAATTTATCACTGGCTTTCAATCTACAACGCACACTTTAAGAGAAAAAACAGTAGCACGTACCATTTGTTGTCAAATTAACCGACTTTCCATGGTTCACGAAGGTGGCGTTTAATTATATTTGCCATTAAGACAAATTCCGAACATTGGGATTTTTCACAATTTCCGAAATATAATTAATGGCAAATTCCGAACATTGGCGCCCAAAGATCAGAAGGGGTCTGAAAATCTTTCTCGACGACTGATAAGCCCGCATGCAACTACCACACATCACCATTTTGCTTTAATATATAATGTCGAACCTACTGATCCATTGAATTAAACTTGGTTATACACTGTACTTCACACATATCTGCCAGTTATATCATCAGTATAGAACGACATACGTTTCATTTTTTTTTCTTAACAACGAGGATTGAAATTTTTCTACTATAAGCAGTTACAATGTCACAGCTGATGGCCTGACAGTTGCAATAGCCTTTTATTTTGATCATCATAAGCATCTTCCCTTTGAAAGACCTAAACTTGTTCCTTTATGAATTTAATGGGACTTTCGTGACAGTAAGGCCAATTTGAAAGGCTTGAATGCTTGGAAAATCTGGGAAATTTGGTAAACTTGGTATGCTTGTACAGCTGGGACAATAGTGACAGCTGGCAAACGTGAGACGAGTAAGAAAACTAAGACAGCTCTCCTACATGTCGGGTTCAAAGAGTTCCAGCAGGTTCACGCACCCCAAATGCATGGGGACTTTCAGCTTTATCAGGTGTCCCACCCAGCTGCCGCTAGTGTTCCACCTAGATGCCCTAATTGCCCTGGCTGAACAAAGAATTTATCTAGCTAGCTGTCCCACATATCCTTAGTGTCGATATGCTGTATTTATACCTCAGCGGTTCCAAGTTTCCAGCTGCTCTTAGTGTCCCACTAGTTCTAACTGTTGTACGCGTCCAGGCTGTCACAATTCTTGAAAGTCTGCAAAGAAACTCATTTAGAGTTTTGCACCTAGGAAGCGCTCCTGCAATTACACAAACTTTGGTTCATCTACTTTTCATTACAAATAACCTCTTCATATAAGTGCAGTGTGAGACACCGTTATTTACCATCTATTAGATAGCTTCTTTCTTTGAAATAATCCGATATCCGGTTAATGTTATAAAAATGCACTTTTCAAAATCCCGCAGAGAAAACTAAGTTACAACAAAAACGACGCGGTTACCCAATCAACAGCGAGAAATTTTTATGGTTGACCAATTATTATCATGAAATCATGGACTGTATACATAACAGCAAAAGTACCCTCTTAACCAAGGTAAAAATGGCCTCTTCAGAAATCAATCCGCCCTGAGAATTTTTGCCCTAATAAACTCGTTTTTAAGTTAAACGTTTATTTTTTTAAAAAGGCGATTATAGCAAAAGATTCTGCGGGGGATTTTCCGGCTCAAAGCTTTCTTGACGGAAACTTAATTATCCTGTTTCCTAGGCATTATTTTTATGGGCAGACAGATTTATAGAATTATGATAATGAAATGAAGACCGCTCTGCATATTTCTGATGGGTAGACGTGGATTGAAATTACGTTGTCACGTGGTTTAGTTAGAACCAGTTCCACGATAATTCTCTTCAGTCCAGAGACAATTGTTACAAAGCAGCCCTTCCGATTGGATCTTGAAATCTACATAACACTAAAAGTGCAGTTTCTTATGGTAAATGTTGTACTTCGCAAGAAACGTGTACATTTACTGATTTTATGATCGGCCCGAGTTAGCAATCAGCCTTTTTTTGATATACGCGGCTCTACGTCATTCTTTCTTCCGAGAAGTCCTAGAGAGACAATGGAGATGATTGAATGATGGAGGGTCCCTAATAGGGTTCTTCAATCCCGTAATCCCGAGGGTTATTTTTGCGATCCAACTCGTGAGTACTTTCAATCCCGAGTCTCGCCCCGATTTTGCTTCAAAATCTCGGATCCCGAGATTCAAACAAGGTTAATCCCGTATCCCGAGAAACCTCTTGGGGACCCTCTTAAGAGGCGTTCTTGTTATAGAGGTGTCCCTTAAGAGACAGCTGACTGTAATAAAAGCACAGGCATGCCAAGCAACAAATAAGAAGTCCGTTCGTAAAAACAGTCAAAATTGCAGGAGCATTTTTAGTGTGCAAAATCGATATTTTCCTTCGGCTTAACAAGAAACAAATGAAAATTGGCTTAGCTTCCATAGTTCTGTTTCTTTGCTAACTGGGTGGTTTTTTGGTCGCTTATTGTCTTTTCAGTTGAGTAATCTTGTCCTTACTTCGTTTTTATGCGCACCTCTTTATTTCAATTTTTTCGTAATTTATTTTTTATCTATTTGTAGCAAACGTTGTATGGAAAAATCTCTAGTCACGATGATACCATGATCTCGGCCTATTGTACTTAACTAGCTGCAAATCCTACGTGATAACATGATCTATTTATGTTTATTTTTTATTTTTTACATTTCAGTACTGGAAGCTTTTCCGGGATTAAAATTTTGCCTAATTAAGGATAAAAAGGCTTCTCAATTTACCAGCGCACCGGTCAACCCTATCATGTACTCAAGAAAAGAAAATAATAACAAAATATATCAAATTTTCATTTTGCTTTATCTTTAAGAATGCTGAGTACCATGGACGCGCGACAGGATTTAATATAACCCTCTACACTGAAAACTGAGTCAGACTTAGGACTCCATACTAAATAGGTAGCTCCATGTGAAAGCACTGCTGACGAGGTTTTATCTAAATGGTCACACCATCGGATTTCATCCATCGAAAGTTACAACTACATACTAAATAACTAGTACCATGTGAAAGTACTGAAGTTAAACGGTCACATGATAAGCTTTAGTCCACAGACTCGAAAGATAAAATGGCAACCGTCTCACATGTATCATACAACAATTTAGGAGTGATAAGGTAATATTTCATGTTATTTTCAAAATGCCCAAAGTGAGGATCAAAGGTTAATCCACAGAATCCAGGATTAATCGTCTAATGAATGATCAGTGTTGCACCATCTGCTGAAAGGAGTGTTTTCTCGTTCTTGCTATTGTTTTTGCTCTCTTGACTTGACTGAAATGTTTTGTGTGGAATTGAGTAAGTTAGAATTAAGATTTCAAGGAGAGGAACATTTCATTCTTTGTTTTTATTTTAGATTTTCCTTAAATTGCCCATTTCGTTTTGATATTTCTAAAAGTTTGTATAATAAGATTTGCTTGTTTAACTTACATTTGAAATAAAAGCCGCCATAGATATAAATTTAACTCAAAGAAAACATAAAGGTAATATTTACTCACATTGATCATGATGTAAGCAAACTATTATCGCAGATATAACTGATACATTGTTTTTGTTTATAGCACAATGTCATCAGGTTTTATTTCATCTCCCCTCTACAGACAATTTCTAGAAACCGCATTCTTTTGAGGTAAATTCTGGATAATGGAAGAAGTCAAATAAAATAAAAGAACGAGTTTAAAAAAAACAAATCCAGACCGGACCTTTGGACAATATGATACATGGCGTAAGCAAGGGTAAGGTCGGAGAAAAAAAAAACCTTGGTATCAAAGAATAAAGATATGGTAAAAAAAATGGCAACCACCTTTTAAAACCTCAAAAGCTCGAATCGCGCCTCAATAAGACTCGAGTGAAAGGTAAATAACGAAGGAGGAGAAAAAATATATATTTATATAGGAAGCTCCGTTCAACAGCCGAAGAAAGTTGTTCTGAACATAATTTAAGTTTTCTAGCTGATGTTAAAGTGATACTTACTTTATCAAAGCAGACAAGCGCCCGGCGGCCAACCAAGGTCAACAAGGAACGATGAAGGACAAAAAAAAATTCCACTGCCTGTCTACGACAGCCTTACCTTGCTTTCAAGTACTTCTCCCTAATCGCCTCTTCTTTCAGAAGCAATTGATTGTTCTTTCACTGACAAAACCCACGTTGAACAACGAACACTTAAGTGCGAGAGAAATCTCGATCCTCTTTCATTAATATACCTAGGTTGGTTATAATTAGCTTTGTTTCCTACCAATCACACCGATCGAAGATAAGGCGCTCAAAAATAAATATCCTCCCAAATTACTTTGCTTAAATTGACAAGTTGTCCAGTTTGACGCAAAACAGAGCATCCCTGAACTGGGTTGACCGCGCCCTGTTTGGGATCGACGATTCAAATGTCGCTATCACATTGTACAGAGCTCCTTATCACTCACTTGGCCAGCAACTATGCAAATGTCCCAGAACAAAATAAGGTTTTACGAAAGAAAAGAGTTCCACCCCCACAGGACTGGTTTGGGAAACCAACATGGCCGCCGATTCATTGTTTTGGGAAACCAATATAATATTGCGGACGTGACGTTATGTTACAACTCTCTATAAGTGATTGATATATTCCTTACTTATACCTGTTACGCGTTTGTTTACTAGGTAGTAAGTTTTGTTTTGTTTTTTCTCTAATTCCACTGTACTTACACAAGAAATTGAATGATCAAACTGACCAAGTTTCTTAACTTTCCAGGCAAAAGTAACGAAAAAAGATCCCTAGATATATAGACAAAATTTGAATTGACCAATCAGAACGTGGCAGTTAGTGTTGCCTTAACGTTAACAAATAATTAGCCTCTGCTGAATTATACAACCAGTTGCTTCCTTCCAGCTTCTTCATTCTTGCGTTGACGCTAATGAGTCATGATTAATTAAATAAGCTAACTTATAGAAGGGTCGTTGATTTTTTTCTTGTTTGTTTTTTCGCTTTTTCGTCTTACCTGATACAAAAATAAATAAATAAATAAATAAATAATCATGTAAACCATAACTAATCACAGCGAAGTAGTAATGTTTGCGCAAGTACAGCCGGTAGCCGGACTTTGTTTTGCTGTGAAGGGTTTAACAGGGCTCAATTTAATAAAACTTTTACCAATGTAATTTACAAGTGTAGCTATTGTCTTCAGACTCTTAAACAATGGCTAAACTTGTTTTTACCAGTTTGAAAGTTTTATTAAATTGACCCCAGGTTTAATTTTTTATCTTGGTCAAGGAGTACAATTAAGATTACAACTAAAACATTACATATAATATTTATTATTCTCCTTGTAATTATTTATTACGATTGTTCAAGGTCAATCATACCTTTCTGACAAATTCAACCCAGAGGTATCGTTCTCCATCCCCGCTGAATTTCGTAAAGTGAACGTTCGTTCTGTTTTTCAAACACCCTTAATTGCCTTTTCAGTACTCTCTTAAATAAGTAGACTTTGAGTAAAGCTTCAGCTGAAGCTTATTCCTACCATTTCATCAGACGATGGGCATCACGTTCTCCGTTTCCATGATTCAAGCGAAGTCAAAGAAAGTCTAGTCTTAAGCTCTTGAACCCTGACGTCGCATTCGACGGATTATATCTTTTTAAGCCTGTAAGACCCGAACCACTAACAAGTTTAACGTTTTACAAGATTAAGGATGTTTACGTACGGATTAGTATAGGGAGAACATTATTGATAGTTGTTTGGTTCTAGACTTTCCCTTTTTAGTAACGAGTCTTAGAAAAGTCATTAGCTATTCATACACGTAGACTGTATTTGACCGCCAAGTACACCTCTGCAAA
Organism: Porites cylindrica; assembly: GCA_964035525.1. Taxonomy (NCBI): domain Eukaryota; kingdom Metazoa; phylum Cnidaria; class Anthozoa; order Scleractinia; family Poritidae; genus Porites; species Porites cylindrica. The sequence goes on along the minus strand of OZ037781.1, from coordinate 25,942,631 downwards.
TTTAACCCCAAAACAAATCAACTGGATTAAAGACTTATTTAAAAAAGTAGAATTACCTGTTGATAAAAACTCCCTATCACCTAATTGGTATTAATTAACTTTCCATACAGATCTCTGTTGACTGTTTCATTTTCACTAGTCGCGTTCGATTTTATTGATTGAGCGATTCGGGCTCGCTCATACAGACCTGTCGCCTAGGCGATTCAGGCTTGCAAAACAGACATGTTGCCTGGGTGTTATCTAGAACCTAGAGACTGCTTGAGTTGCTCTGAAGTAACAGATGTTTGAAGTGTATTTTGTTGTTGTTCTTGTTCTGGCAAAACAATTAACAAAATGGAACGTGTCCAGTGGTTTCAATTGCACAGCGGCGAGCGCTTACTCTCAAACCAGGCAGGAAGGGTTATTAGGCGGGGGGGGGGGGGGGGGGGGGCAGGGGGGGCAGGAGGGGGGCTTCATTAAAATGCAGAGAACTTATTAGCACCAGCTAAATCGTTATTTTTACGCCTTTGTTTTAAAAGCGTTGGTGAGAGATAAGGTAGTGGTGTCTAAAAGCAGACATTCATATTTTGTGACTGATGACATATATTCAATAGGCTTGCACAAATCATAATTATTTAGACTAAGCATTTTCTAGAAAATTCACCAAGCACGCTACTAAATAAGAGAGCAACACAAAAACTCTAGATGTGTCATGAATGTTGTCTCTTAACATCTCTTAAATTTATTTTTATTGTACATTTTATTATTTTTATTTGTTCATTTATTTGTTTATTTACTTATTTTTCACACCGAAAATTAAAATTAGCCCTTCGACGAACGCTAGGACTGTAAAAAGTTCAGAGCTGACTCCAATACTCACTTTTGAATCTGTGATTGGTGTCACAATTTAAACGAATTCTTTTTTATATTCCTTTCTTGTGATACTATTTGTTTTTGGTTAGTCACGTTTTACTAGAAAAATTGTGTAACAATAAAATTTGAGATTTTGTTTTTCCATTTTCATTTCCGCTACGTGTTACATAATAAAACCTCACATGAAAAGCCAGTTTCAAATCTTAAATAACAAATAGAATCATATTTAGACCATTCTTTACTTCTTCATCGGAATGTGACCTCGGCGACTCTCTCCTCCGAGGAGGCTTCTGTTGGGTATTTCGATAAAAAAAGCAATAATTAAAAACGTCAGAGCGCGCGGTGGATGATGGGAAGAGGAAAAATGCCTTCCCGTCCCTCCCCTCGCGATTTCCTTTTTTCCCTCTCCCCAATCTCAATACGACACAAAGAGGCCTCTGCGTAAGAGAGAGAGTCGCTGACTAGTTGCATCCGTCGGCGCTGGAATGCAAAGGTTATCTCACTGAAGGACCTGCAATTTTAGGCTTCTGTGGTTGTTAATAAAAATGCTTCCAATTCAGCTCCCTCATTCAAGGAATTAAACAATCTTTTTACCAGAAATTTGCTTTCTAAACCAAACTTTGATGTTATTTCTTTTTTTTTCTTTTTTTCTGTAAAAGAGAGCGAGGGTCCGCAAGAAGTGCTGGTACCTCATTTATCACTCAGGATTTTAGTCTCTCTGGGATCTCGGATCTCAGTTACAAGTAACAGAGCCCTTCATTTCGCAGCTGACAGTTGCAACTATAACCATCAGTCAGCTCAAGATCACTTAAGACCTATCCAGAGCCTTATTTCTGGGTTCAGGATATCCTTTAACAAGACGATATTCATGTGGAAGGGAGGTGAACAATGTAATCATTCTTGTTAAATGTACCAGGCCCACACTCTGCGTTTTCGTTTCTTATATTCCACGTCCCAGCAGGCAAAGGCAGAATAACATCGACTTATGGTAGATTTACGAGCCCGCAAGACTGAGTACACCCAACCAACCACCAACTGTTTTCGCCACTGAAACCGCTGGTCCACAAACCTACAAGTACCTTAGGCCGATGATGTCGCAACCACCCTAGCATTCGGCGGCAGATTGTGAAGTTTCTGTAACCGGATCGTTCAAGTTTTTTATTGCCACAATGTCCGCCATAACAGGTATCCTTGGAGCTCGGGGAATATCAATTGGCGCTAAGTTGTCTTCAAAAGGTGTATTCCACTCTTGGACTTTACCACTCGCAAAAAGCACAAACGTTACCCAGCCGATTACGTACATCCCAGCAGATATGTAAAACACTTTTTGCCACTGAAGTCTTGTCGGCTGTGGAAAGGAGACAGTTAGCTATCAACTACAATTAATGAAACCGAGCCGTGTTTGATACATATACGCGCTGTAGGTCAACTGGTAGGTGGAATCATGTCGTTACGTAACCCGTCTTTTCAGCGGACAAGGCGCGGCAAGTTTTCGCTTGTGGGTCTCAACGTCTGCATTTGAGTTTACCTTTTCAATCCAAACACGTGACCAATAACGTCACCAAAATTCAAACTAAGAAACTACCGATTCTTCCGTGAGTTTCTACTTTCATGAGGTATTACAGCACTTAAAAACCTCTATTTACACAAATTCTCGGTTCGAAAGGGTTTTCTAGAGAAAATGATAAAAAACAGAAAACGAATTGTACCATGCTAAAGTACTGCTAGAGAGGTTTTATTCAATTGGTACTACTAACTATAGGATCCATTTCAGCCATAGACTCAACATTTTCTCTCCGCTCCATTTTGACTCTTGTGTTTTAAGCATCGAGTTTATTAACCATCACGCGGGTAATTTTCGGGTTACTGACAACTTTTAACATCTAACTCAAGACGCTAATGTCGATGCAAGTTTCTAACGCGCGTGAAGCGATCGCGTTTTGACATCGATCGGAGAAACCGTCTTCGCGTTATATTCCTTTCCGGCAACACGGCCAACTGAAAGACAGACATGAGACACAGACAAACAAAAAAGAAAAAGAAGGATTAGCTCAGTCGGTAGAGCGCTTGACTACAGAGCGGAATGTCGCGGGTTCGATTCTAGGGGCCCGAGAAATACTCAAGGTCTTAAAAAATAACTGAGAAATGAAGGCACTGCATGCCTTTGCGCTTCAAATTTCGAGTGGCTAGGATGACCACGTATAATGGCGGCCCCCTCTCCAGTAGGAGGCTTAAAAACACTGTCCCCAGTTATTACTTCCGTGTTAAATACATTGAAATTGAAATAAAGCGGGTCTTTTTTCCCTTCTGATATGTCGGGGCAAAATGGAGTCGTCACTACAAACTAACTACATAGTTGTCGAAGTGTAAACAACATGATCCCGTAGGATGGCGTTTTTGATGTGTGACGGATGAATAGAAGAGGCAACCGTGAAAATTAATAGAATTGTAGTGCACACTTCTATAAAGGCCGTTACTGGTATTGAAGGTTTGATGTCGAGGAAAAGCTAAGGAAATTTCAGGAATTTCCCAAGCTATATTTTTAACCCTGGAGGCCGGGAGAGAGTTGATAGACCGAGTTGACAAACTGGTTGAGTTCTTAATTCTTTACTTAATGAGATTGAAGTATTTTCTCTAAATACAACGGCCAAAAACCTGAGCCTTTCAAACGCTACAATGACGACTGTGTTTGCGAATCTCATCAAATAAAAAGACTGCATCACCCGTACTCTTAGTTAGTTGTGCCGTATTGAAAGCCCGAACGTTCAATCGTCGCCTGCTTTTACCAGTAATTAAGACCCGACTTAGTAGAAAACTGCTCTAATCACTCGCTGTTGTCGAAAAAGGGGACAACAACAGCCCGGTTTTCGTCAACAGATCGGTCCCGTGTGAACAGAAATGGCGCGATCCAATATCAGATTAGATCCATTACTTGGAACCAGCGCCGTCTGCACAAAACGTAATCATTTCTCCAAAAACATACCTGATTGTCTGTTAACAGTCCTACTACAAAAGGTCCAATGATCCCTGGAATTGTTCCCGCTGAGTTTGTGATTCCCATCAGAACTCCCGAGAATCTAGGAGCGATGTCCAAATGATTGACACGGAAGGAAGCCGCATTAAGACTAGAGGCCCCTAGGGCCAGTGAAAATATAACAACAGCCAGGCTGGTGGAGTTGCAGCCAACATAACTTGTAGCTACCATCAGGCAGGCAGGTATAAGGTAACCTGAGATACAGAAACAGATCACTAAGTGAAACTGGAAAGAATTCTCAGAACGTCTACATGCAGATACAGTTGAAGCTCTCGACAACGGCCACCTTGAGAACAGAAGAAAGTGGCCGATGTAGAAAGGTGGCCGTTCTAGGGAGGTTTAAACAAGAGTCAATGTATGGACTGTCCGCCAAAAAATTGGCCGCTGTAGAGAGGTGGCCGTTAGCAAACCATTCAAACATTTACCTACTTATCAACAAATGAAACCCAATCTGTCGTCAGTCCTTTGACTGACTAGGGAACTTAAGATAGAGACGTTCTCGGGGCGACGGCAACTTCAACCGGACGTGACATCATCATTTGTTGGATATTGCGCATGCTCGTGCTCACCACCTTGCCGTCCTGGTCCCGTCGGCGACGTGAAAATGGTCTGTTTGGCGTTGTGGCGAAAACGTGAGTATTAAACTGTCATTTCAATCAGGTTTGTTGCGTTTAGCAACCAACATTTTGCAGATTATCGTTCGTAAATTGTCCTTGTTTTCTTTGAGGCACATTTCAAGCTCGATTTCCAAGCTATGTTCGCTAAACTTACATCTTTGAATGTTTCTATGTTTTCATTTCACAGGGTCAAGATCCAACTTGGCAAACAGCCAACCGTAAGTGAGCTTGACATGGGACAAAATTTTCCCACGAGCCAAATAAAGGTATCCAGACAAAAAATATGAACTCCGATATTTCAATTGTGTGTTTTTAGTTCGCTCTTTTCGTTAGAACATCGTATAAATGAAACGCATTGAAAATTATATAGAATAGTAGGTAATACCATGTACTAACTCGCCGTGGGAATACTGAAATAAAGTTGTTGCCGTTGTTGTTGTTGTTGCATGCAAGTATTTCCCGGGAATTATTTCAATGCCAAACTAAGAATACGGTTCCTTGGTAGCATTTTAATGTTCCTGGAATTTGCAAGGCTTCGGCAAGCCTGTGGAGATCATTTTTTTTCAACACGAAATTCTGCCTTGAACTCAGCTGCATCCCGCATGTTTTTTAGCGTGAACGGATCGTAACTGTCCCGAGGAAAATCGGGATTTTTGGACTCATAATTTTTCCACAAAACGAGAAACTCTTCATCCGATACATGTTGTCTGCATAGCAAATATTTATTCTCTTAATTCTTTATGTGAAGCCATATTTTCCTCTTCGGTATTCTTCTAATTAAAGGCGCCGTCCTTCTGAGTTCACTACGATCTTAATGTTCTATTTTTGACGGGGAGCGACGGCTGCCTTAGTTCCAGGCTTTCTCTGCCAGTCCGGTCGCCGTCGCCCCGAAAACGTCTCCATCTTAAGTTCCCTACTATTGCTTGTGGACAGAAACGTGGTGCAATGACCATAAAACAGCAAGAAAGGAGACTACAATCGCCCCATTTTTATACTACTCTTACTAAACCATGTTTAACCCCACAATTCTGAAGCTTTGTCTTCCTATGACTTTATGTGTAATTGGCCGTGTTAGGTTCCAAAGGAATTGTGGTAAAATATACAGCCGCCAACTTTTTCCGTAGGGTGGATTGAAAACAATTCTTACGTGGAAGTAAGTCAGGGGTAAATTAAAACAAAATGCATTATGGGCAATGTGAAAAGTGTTAATGACAGACACCAACCACCTGACCAACCTTTTGTATTAGTGCTCTCATTTTAATCCTTTGGTCCCAAGAGTGACCAACCTCAATTTTCTCCTTACAACATCAGTAGATCATCAACAGTAAAGATTATGAGAATTACTAAATTCATTATCAAAGGCACTGGGATCTTAAACCAAATTCTCTCAACTATTCTTAAAAGAAATGTATGGAGATCAGTCTGGAGAATTTGTATGTGGATCTTGAAGGCACTCACCTCCTGTAGCAAGGACTTTCCTAACCTCTCCAGTGGACAATACATTGTTTTCACGCATCCAGTCCGCAAGCTGACCAGAACCGATAGCAGTTACGTACATACAAACAAACGGAACAGCAGACAAAAGACCATTCTAAAATAATACGAGTTTTAAATGATCAACATATTTTTAAGAAACCGATTGATTTAGGGCCTGTTTACATGGAGGTGGGGGACCCAAGGTAGGTGAGGTAACACGTTAAGGTGGGGTAACGTACCTTCCTGTCCATACAATCTCTCATATGGTCACCTCATCTATCATGTAAACGTGATCAAATTAAAATAAGGGCTTCGGGTACTAACCGAACACCTCATAAGTCACAAGCGAAGATGACAAGTGGAATGGACGACAACAAGGAAATTCGGATTTGTAAGCTGTACATTTACAGTAATAGCCCCATCGTACGATCACATTTTGTCGTCCCGGAACAACCATTCCGTTTTTGATGGCATTTACACTAAACCGGAAAACTCTTGCATCTGCACGAAACTCGTAACGGGTATGGCTTCTGCTCACATACAAAAACAGCGATTTCGGCGTGATTTCAGGGTAGGAGCGAAGCCGAACCACTCCCATCTCGAAAGTGGAACGTCACTTAATATCGGAGAGGTTCGGCGCCAGTCTTTGTCAGCAGACTTGCACCGTTCTAAACCCTTTATTTCACTGGTCCCCTTTAACCTTTTTAGATGCTGATACTCACCAAAACTCAGTCAAGCTTTTTAACAAATTAGATTGGCTACCTATAGATGATATTATACGTATTAGGAAGCTTTATATGCTTCATAAAATAAATCAAGGACATTGCCCGGCTTATTTTAATAAATATATTGAACATATAAGTAACACCCATAATCATAACACGAGATCCGTTTCCAATAACAATATTACAACACCAGCTTGTAAAAGGAACTCTGGCCTTCGAACGTTTCACTCAAGCGCTTGCCGTTTGTGGAACGCTCTTGATCCCGAACCTAAGACACTCTCCCATACTAATTTTAAAAATTACTTATTTAAACTTTACCGTAGTTTGATTTCTTCTCTTGATCATTTTAAGATTTGTAAAACCTTTTGGTTTCATTAGTAGTCAATTAATCAATATTGTATTAATAGTAGTTTATTATGTAATTTTCGTTGGTAGATTATATTGGTGGTTAATTAAATAATCGATACTTTTTATTACTTTAATTGTAGGAGGGCCATTATGAAAACTACTGGGTGACCAGTAATCAATGTCTTTACCCTCGTTAAATAAAGTTATAAAGTTAAAGTTAAAGTTAAACCTGCACTTCCACTGTTTTCAGGGATAGGGGCATTGTTATGTGACAATCCCTATTGTTTTCCCAGCTGATCAAAGACAATCTTTCAAATAGGTGCGAGATTTCCCCGTCTTTGTACCCATTCCACAGGCGATCTATCATGAATGCGTCTTTAATTCTCACCTGAGAAATTGAAAAGTTGAGAACTTCTTTGAAATACGACGGCAAACAGGTAAGAAAGGTGTAAAAACCCCAGTTGTTGCAGAAATGTGCGACAATTATTCCCCAGACGGCTGGTGAAGTAAAGATTGCAAACCATGGGGTGTCATATTTCTGAAAAAATTAACAATGTAGTTAGTGGGTCACATATTCCTAAACCCTGAAAAACCCCTGCCACTCCTCCACCCTACCCCCTACCCCCACCTCGCAAATTCCATTCAACTAAAATCTCCTGTTTAAATTTCTGGCAACTTCCAGTATCAAACAGACCAGCAATTGCCAAAATTTCGGAAAGAAGAGGACAACCACGCGAGGTGTACCCAGCTTTACAAAAGTTTCTTCCCGGAAGTTTTGTTTCCATTCATTCCATTTCGGTTGCCGAATCGTTCGCCTTTTGGAAATTCAACAACTCAGTTTTCTTGCCTTCTGGGAACTTTTGTGGGAAATTTCCGTACAATTTGCCACCCTTGCTCTGTTGAAAAGCGAAAGGAAATAGGGAATACTGGGAGTGTCGCAGGGCACACAGGCAAGCCTATTTGAACGTTTGGAGCTAGTATGTGTGAAAGGCGTTTGAAGTGGAGGGCAATGGGTAACACCAGGGGAGGGGAGCAATAAAGGCACGCGAGTCCCTAAATCTCCTCAAACCCTTCCACACAGGATAGCCACTCTCAGTCGCATAAAGCCACTACGTCTTCCTTTCTTGCTAAGAAACAAGGGAAGCCAAAAAACTTGTGAACAAAATGATAGGGCTTCGATGATACACCGATACATCGGTGAAGTACGATATTTCTTTTCTTTATATCAATATCTGAACAAGATTTCCCGATATTAGAATACAATAAATTATGCTACATCAACAAGTTTGTGAAATCACTGTCAAATATTCCTCACCAAAACTCTGCACTTTAGGACTAAAAGGCGACTTTAATAATGGAAACAAATGAAAATGCAAACCATCCCTGAGGAGAAAAAAAAATGGGAATAAAGAGGCCCAAGTCCCTTCCCCTGAAATGCTTGCCACCACGCTGACCTGGAAACAGGATACCACTCTCAGACACGAGTAGTGGCGTCTTCATTTATTGGTAAGAAACAAGGGTAACTGGCCAACTTGTCAACAAAATGATTAATAATTGTAATAGGAATGAGTACGAGTGATTAACAAAATCGGAAACCGCTGGAGTCCGATTTGTTTAATCACGAGTATGATAACAGACCGAATTGGATAACACAATGTTCTGTTACCAAATGAATTGATCATAACTGCAGTGAATTTGCGAAATTTTAGGCTTTTTTTAATCAAAACACAAGAATTTCCGACAGCTTTTTTGCTAGCAGTCAATCTCGACCCAAAGCTCTTCTGCGCATGACTCACGTGCGGAATCAAAAAGCCATTCAAATGCGCACGCGCAATGGTGAGTACTGTCCCATTACACTGTTCTATTAGTGCTGAATTTTCTTATAGTTATATTTAGCGACAAAAGGGTGCCATTAAATAAAGATAGCATAATCCCCGTACCCTTCCTCCTTTGTCCTGTTCTGCTCCTATGGTAGCATGAATATATTCTCTCTCTTTGATGGATATTCTTGGATGAATAGCTGGTCTGTTGTACGTAAACATCATCCAGATGAAAGACCATAAAATGCCAACACCACCTAAATCAAACATTTAATTCAAATTACTTGTAAATGACAAACTTACAGCTCCAAAACAAACAAATATATGTCTTCCCGAGGTTGCAAATGATTATTTAAGGTTATAGTAACAGATATAAACTTTCACTTTGGCGGTCAGATTAAACGGTTTCAAAAGCCCCACTCACTGCAGTCGGTTTCATCTTCTTTAGTTTCGACCATCCATGCCTTCCATAGTTTACTTGCTACGTTTCTGAATGTCCCTTTACTGCTTTACTTAACGTCAACATGAGAATTGCTTTTTTCTTCGGTTAGCCACCTTTTTCATGCTGAGTTTGGTAAATTCTACAATTTTTTTATGGAAAATTGCCAATTTCAAACAATTTGGTAACGTTCATTAACGAGAAGTATTTTTTTATATATTACACTCTATTTGGTGGCCATTCCCAGCTCTTTATAGCGGAATTCGGTTCAACCGCGTTGCACTAACTACATATCAGTTATGTCTGGGTCTCCACTAGAGATGTCTCTAAAAATAGAAATGTCATCATTGGCAATTAGGTATACCAAAGAGGGAGGGCTCCTTATTCATTGTATTGCAGGGGAAATACATACCAAAGACATAAAATACAGATGGCCATCCTCCCCAGATGTCAGACGCACAGAGAACTCCTGCCAATGGCATGCCAACAATAGTTCCAAGTTCTTTCCCTTTGTGATACGAAAGGCAGAAAAATATACAGCTATTCTTGCACTGAACTTGTTTACATCTAACCTTGAGGTGCATCTATCTCTTATTAGGGAGCTTAAGTAAAGGCGTTCAAGTAAGCCCCTTTCTCTTTTAATCAGCCATAACGCTTCCAAATTTGTATTGCTAAGAGTCTATAGTCTCAAGGCGATTCGAACGAAAATTTGGGCAAAAAAACTGCTCAAGAATTGATCCACTTCTGGTTGACGTGTGCGTCGCTGAAAAACGTCTTTGCTTAACCTCACTAATTTTGACCGTAAAACGTATGAGCAACCCCTAATTTCTGGCGAACGTTGCTTGGGAGATTTTACTGTTTTGACCGGAGTGAATATGGAGGGTTGTGTGCGAATCCAAATATATACGAACTCCAGCTCACCAAACCGGCATTTTTCCAACTGAGTTCACCGGGTGGTAGTTAACAACTGGATTAAAACGTACTTACCTTCATAAGAAAAAGTGATCAGTTTGCTCCTTTCCAGGGGAGGGGCCCAAAAGCTCCACATGGCATGCATAGCTGGGAACGTTACACCCTGCAGGGGACATGACATTACAGGAATTTTTTACAATACGCCTTTCAGGACATCATCGCGCAGAATGAGTGGACATCATTAGTTATTCATGACCGCTTGTAAGCACGCACTACATGACCCATTTAAAGTGAGATACCAGGGAATGAAAGCCGAGAATAAATAATAGCTTCCATGGCCTTTCTTTTCTTTACTCTGCTCTATTACAAGTTGATATGCAAGGCGGTATTCACTACAAAGGAAATACCGCACAGACTTCGACCAATGAAAGTGATTCAGTTCACGCTTCACCTGTGATACGACTGTAGGTGAAAAATGCCAAGGGCAGAATAGCCACCTCTTTGTGACCTTTGCTGACCTGACCAAGGCCTTCGATACGGTAAGCAGAGACGGTTTGTGGAAGACAAAGGAGAAGTTTGGCTGTCCCAGCAAATTCATAACGACCGTACGACAGTTTCACGAAGGCATGATGGTTAAAGTTCTGGACATGACGGAGACGAGTCAGAATACTTTCCAGTGAAAGGAGGAGACTGTCATCAGAGACGTCTTGTTTCCTGATGACTAGCTGTGCCCTCAGCGCCAACACACAGAAGATAATGCAGCATGGAATGAACTGCTTATGTCAAGGCTGTGACAACTTCGGCCTGACCAAAAAGACTGGAGTCATGTATCAGCCTGCACCTGGAAAGCCTTACCAGGAACCACACATTACGGTTAACGGGCAGAACTTACAGGCAGTTGACAACTTCACCTACCAGGGTAGCACACTCTCAAGAGTGGTTCATATCGACATGCTGAAGTCAACAACAGGATTGCTAGGGCCACAGCGTCGCCTTCGGAAGACTCCGGGAGAATGTCTGGGAGCAGACAGCCATCAGCCTCTCTATATACTAAGCTGAAGGTTTACCGTGCAGTGCTACTCATCACTCTTCTCTACTCATGTGAGACCTGGACTGTGTACAGCAGACACGTACACGCCAACCAGGTTAAAGATATCCACCTGAGCTGCCTCCGCAGGCTGCTCCACATTAGATGGGAAGACAAAAATCCTGATATGGAGGTCATAGAAAGGGCGGGCATCCCCAGCGTTGACACCCTCCTACAGAGAGCCCAGGTTAGATGGGCAGGCCATGTCGCCAGAATGCCTGGTTGCTGACTACCAAAGCAGGTATTGTATGGAAAACTCCGTCAAGGCAAGTGGCCTTTTGGGGCAGAAGAAACGTTTCAAAGACATGCATCAAAGACGGCCACGAAGTTTATCTTCGACTTTCGAAGGACGAACAACAACAAATACAATGGCCGAGAACAATAGCCATTCTGCGCGAAGTTTTAACTCAAGTGTCTGTTTATTTGTACAGACTAAATTATACTGATGTGAACAGCACTGCTTTAAGTATAAACAAGACAGGAGGGGTTAAAGGTACATGTAAGAAAGCAAATCCCTATTACATAGGATTAGCTGGGAATGATACTTTACAGAAATTCAGAATCACGTTTACGGCAAACGGCAGACTTCAATTTACACCATGCAGGTGACCAAATTCAATCTCTTCTAAGGCACAGCAATAGGTTTCATTTTAGTTTCATCCACATGACTTACTTTCAACATTTTTTCTTTGCTGATATTCCTAATTTGAAACTCGAATTGTCAACCTGAATCTGACGTTTGCCGTTAAATAGCTGTACACATGATTCCTGGAATCTCCCGTGTGTTCTTTATGGCTTTTCCCTGATAAAACAACAACTATTTCCGAAAGTCTGCACAAAATTAAAAGATAAAATTAATGAATTGATTTACAAAACAAAACGAAAATTTAGTTCGAATCACTCGAACTTCATCAGCAATGTAGTTTGAGATTCGGTTGCTTACTTTATCTTGGGTATTCCCAAGAGAGGATTTTGAATAGTTGGGCGAATTGTTATTGAAAAGCCTTTTTTCATAGAGCCTGTTCATGAAAAATCTATCTCCCACTCTTAATATGGTCTCTATCGTGGGGAGAAGGTTACTTTTAAGGGCTGGCAGATGAGTATTGAGCACGTAAACAGCGAAGCTATTTCAAAGTTTACATTCATGAGGTAGGTAAAAAAACTTGCGTCATAAATCCATATACACATACATCTGTTTTATTTGAACTAATAACCGGGCTTATTTAGGATTGCCTTCAGTTAGAATAGCTTTTTACTTTTCATCATAATTAGTATAGGAGGCTGGTTATGAAAGCTGGGAAAAATCAAAGTTGGGAACGACGCAACAGTGCTGTAGCTTATGCTGGACACTCCTTGACCATGCACAATCCTTTGTTTTTTGTTCACAAATTTCGACTGAATAAATTAATGCGATGTTTCTATTGTCCTGTAAGTTCAAAATGATAGGAATGCTAGAGAACGTTGTGCACGGTTAGGCCCAAAAAAGCTGAAAAAACCTTACAACAAAGGAGTCTAACGGGTTTCATAAACATTGCACTTTAATAACTGTGTTTTCATTTGACCTTTTCTTTCCCTTTGTTGGGTTTTACAGGATTAATACAGCCTGTGTAGCAGGCGTTAAAATAAGAAGGGGAAGGGGGAATTTGGGTGCGCAAGGACGCCAGGGTCTCTAAGGGGTGGGAAGAAAGGGGTTCCCTTGTTTCCCCTCCACGCGTGCCCCTCGCACTCTTGTTTGCAGTTAAATTCCCCCTTCCCCTTTTCTTTTTTTTTTTGCCTGCCACGCAAGCAAGGAAACATTATAGTTAGTACTAAAGTCCACTACAAAACGTTTGCAACTTAATAGTTTACCTCTCCTAATCCTTCCAGTATTCTCACCAGAATTAACATCCCAACACTATGACGTGCAGCAAGAGGAGTGAAAATTGTCAACACAGAAGTGAAAAGCACTCCCAGGCCTAACAAATATTTCCCACCAAACCGTGTTCCTAGCCAGCCACCTGGTAACTGAGTGATGACATAGCCAAAGAAAAATGAACCCAGAATTAGACCTATAAAGAGCCAAAAACAAAGTATTCTGATCAATAAATAAGAATCTAATAGTACAATGTAGCACATCCGCAAAGGGATTCTTAATACCCTCTATCCAATATTACCAGAACAAAATGAAATAAAATGATAAAATTCAAACTCCTTTAGATCTGAAAACAGCAATATTGTGATAACCATTCAGATTGGGCATAGACTAGAGTATCTAAACACCTAAATGGCTAACCAATGTAGCTCATGTTAGGTAAGAAGAGAGATGAGGTTACAATATGGCACACAAGAAACTGCTTGTACAGTCAACAACAATAACAACAACTAATAGTGCAATGTAGCACATCCACAAAAGGGTTCTTAATTTACCCTCCATGGAAGGCTGCAATTTTGAGCAATTAAAATGAAGTAACATGATAAAATTCAAACTCTCCAGTCCTAGACCTGAAAATGGCAATTGTGATAAACCATTCAGATTAGGCATAGACTAGAGTATCGCACTCCGTGTGGATATGCTAATGACAAGTAAGTAAGCTTCCTTTAAATCATCATCATTATTATTAATAATTAGTATTATTATTACTATTATTATTATCAGTGGCAGATCCAGGGAAAGGGGCCCGGGGGGCGTGGGCCCCCTCCTTATTTTGAGACCAAACTGAGGCCCGAAAGATTTTTTGGTTGAGACCCGGCTACCCTGACCCCCCCCCCCCCCCCCCCCCTTTTTTTGTCAGGCTGTGGATGACTGGGCTTCCCCCTCATCGGAAGGTTTGGATCTACCACTGATTATTATATTATTACTGTTATTTTTGTTTTTCAATCAGTGATTTCTAAATGTCTTTGTCCTCATTTCTGGTTAGAAACACATTTATCAACGCAGACAACTTTAGGAAAGCAGACACAAGCTGATATCCCACATGGTAATAGGTGTCTACTTAATGCAGGTTTCACCATATAAGGTTTCTCCAATAAAGACGGCAAGCCACTCCTTATTTTTCTTTTGAGTCACAGTTGATCATGAGCATGTGAGAGGACAAGGTAGTGAATGGTAGATCATGAGCACATGGCGGATCGAGTGGCAAAGCTGCAAGGAATGAGGGTGAAGCCCGAGCGAAATAAAAAGTCATTTTTTGATTCTCCCTCCACCCCAATCTCTCCTCCTTTTTACCCCTCATTTGCATAATTTCACTATTTGCCTGCCGCACATGGCTCTGACGAAAGAATGACACCCGCCCACATTCTAGTCCAATACTGCATCCCATGCAATGTACTTTGACAAAGGGCAGCTGGCTCCAACAAAAACTGCATGAAAATCATTGATTTGCAAACCTAAGAAAAATGGATGCTCAGAATAAAAATTTATTGTGCATGTATTTGCCAGGAGCCAATGAGTTCTGCTAAAATACAGCCCAGCTTATTATTATTATTATTTACTATCATTTATTTTTTCATTTTTTCTTCAATACCGCCCTCCAAAAACATATTAGTGCACTTTGGAAATTCTTAAAGTATTATGGTTCTCGTTAAAATACACTTGAGATGAAATCTCAGAATAACTCAGTTCACTTATAATAAAACAACAATTCAATTTACAGGATAGAACAAAAAAATTTTTACACGTCACAAGCTGTAGAAAGGTAACAAGTACTCTAAAGACGCTATGACTACATCGCTTGTGACAGTACATTGTGCAACGTCATTATACTTACATAGATTGAAATTTGTTTAGAGTCTGAATGGATAGTAACTAGCTGTGAGTTCTATCTGGTGAGTAACACTATTTTGCAGTTCCTGTAGCTGGAAAAGCGAGGCAACGCTTCTTGTATTAATTATCAAGTCAAGGCATTCACTGAACAATAATCTGCAAAGATCTAGATTACCTTGTGTTTTTTGATCCCAGTTAAAGTCTCCATCCTACAGAAGAAAAATAATTACATATAGCATTTCTTCACAAAGACAAGGGTTCAAATACACGGTCCAGAGGAGATGTGTTGGTCGTTATAGAACATCAAAACCCGTCGAAAACCTCTGAACATGGCTATACATGACATTACATGGGTATACATGTCGATACATTATTTTAAATGCATTCTTGATACACTTTGATAACCCTACTTAAAGTACCTACCCGTTACACATGGTATAGACCGCAAACCAAGAGACTGAGGGCTCGCGAGATCGGCTTACAGTATAAAATACGGAAAGCAGTAGATCATTGGGCTAATTAATCGTGCGAAGCGACAGGTATAGACATTTTTCAAGGTGAGACTTTAAAGTAGGTTGAGTTTGATAACCAATTTATTGATTCACACGAAACTCCTGTGGACGATCGACCCTGTGGTTCAAAGTCCCAGTTGATCTGAAATGTTCAATGTACCAGAGTGAAATGTTCCTGCAAAAAACTGTCAAACAAAACTTCTGAACTACAAAACCATGGAGTAGTGGTGATCCAGTTGGCTTTATTTGCCAGTATCATCCAAGAAAAACACAATTATCAGACGGTTTGTGTATAATATGGCAAATTATGCATGTCTACATAATTCTTCACACCAAATTATTGGTACCCACTGTAACTTTGTACAAAAAACTTGCTATTCTCTGTGCCCGGAAATTCAAAAATGGAAATTAAAATGCATCATTTGGGCATGACTCGAGGTTGGTTTGGGTCTTGACAAACTGCGAGCCAGCGAGCCAGCGAGTCATGCGAGTTGAGCCAGCGAGTCATGCGAGTCATCATGTGAGCCATTAGAGACAGATGTTAGTTCCCAGTCCATTTTCCTTGGCTATTTGGCACGAGTTTTCGCTATCCTCGCTCTCCTTTGAATATCGTTTTGTTATCTGCCTTCATCTTTTGTTAAGGTAAGTTATGTTATTTGTTATTACTTCTCACGTGTCTTAAACCGCTAACATAGTGGGAACCGTGAAACTGAAGATAAGACAACACTAAATGGACATTACACATGCGCAACTAGTGCCAGTCCCCAATCCCGCTTTAGAAATGAAAAAGCGCAAAAGTTCAAAGGAAAGAGAATCCATTTTTTGGCGAATCATAAGCAACTTGACTTTTTTTGACATCTGTTGCATGAAATTAGCGTTCAGACGAAAGCAAGAAAGTCTTTTAAAGAAAATGTATGAAAATACCCCTCAATGACGTCATAGCTTTTTCGATAAATGTGAATTTTGAGAACGAACGTTAAACTTGTTAGTAAAACAGATTTTTTATTGCGACATTCTTAAGCCATTGGCATTGGTTTTATTCTGAAAGATGCAAGACGTTTGGGTTTTAAAGAGTGGTTTTTTTTATGTTCTGGTCACGTGACTTACCACATACGGTGTGACTCATTAAACGTGACCGAGGAAGAACCTTTAAACCTTTGTTTAACGCATTCTCAAACCTTTGTTCAGTTTGTTATTGTTTCACCTCGTTCAATTTGTATGTTGGCGAATTTTTCTGAAGCTGAATTTTAAAGGACGTGCCTTTGGAATAAATACGTTACTTAGTTACAGAGGCTAGTTTTTTTGTAGTTCACGTCAAAAACAAAGTTATTTTATGCTGACTCGCATATTATACACACTCGGTTGGTTTTCGCTTGATTCGTGGCTCGTGATTGACTCATGCCTGTTGTTGGCTCGTGAAACGGCAAAAAAAACGTGTGACACACACATCAATATTCTTGACCTGTATACCTGTACTTCGATGTATTGTTCTTCCTTGCCATGCTAGACTGTTCAGAGTCCCCTATTTTCCCATACGATCGTCGAGATCGACGGCTTTGCGTTACGGGCTGCCATCTTGCAACTACTTAAATAGAAGCGGTCTCCACTTGAATGCAAAAGGAACTGCTCGATTGGCTTCTAACTTTGTTAAATTTTTAAAATTAAGAGGAGATTAGAATACTGTCGAGCGGGAGTCCGACGAGGACATGCTTTCCAGGGAGTCCTGCAGGTACACTTTTAGTAAGGGTAAGCCATCAAAATTTTTAAATTCATTCGGTCGTGGTTTTGTCATGGCATCGCTTAACATAAACAGTTTACTCGCTCATATTGACGACCTTAGGATATTTGTGACTGATTCTAAAATTGATATACTTGCAATCAATGAGACAAAGCTAGACAGTTCCATTGGTGACTCCGAAATATCTCTACCAGGATTCGAAGTCGTTAGGAGGGATCGTCCGGTGAATGGGAGATGCGGTGGCGGTGTTTGTATATATTTACGAAATAACATAAATTATCATATACGGCATGACTTAAGTGATAACCAACTCGAATGCCTTGTTATCGAAATTACTAGGCCGCATTCTAGACCCTTTTTAGTAAGCACGTGGTACCGACCTCCAAGTTCCTCCCAGGACATTTTTAGTCGATTTGAAATCCTGGTGGATAAAATTGACTCGGAAAACAACGATTTCTACCTGCTGGGAGATCTGAACTGTGATATGTTGCACAATCGGTCAAACTACCACATTTCGTCCAATTTAACGAATATATTTGATATTTACGGATTGAGCCAAATGATCTCTGAACCAACCAGGATTACATCAACATCACGCACATTAATTGACCTTTGTATAACTAATTCTCCCGAAAAAATTGTTAACTCTGGTGTCGTTCATCTTGGGATTAGCGATCACTCACTGGTTTTTATGACTATAAAAATACGTTATGAACGTGTTGGCACGCACCGTACTATCGAAACTCGTGATTACAAAAAAATTGACAGCGACAAATTTTTAAATGACCTTGTTCAACAGCCATGGGATTTAATTAGCTTAGAGCCAAATCCAACTGCTATGTGGGATGCGTGGAAAACCCTGTTTATGGAAATTGTCGATAAACATGCCCCACTGAAAACAAAGCGGATCTCAAAAAAGCATTCTCCGTGGATTACATATGACCTGATGCGTAAAATCTATAAACGAAATTATTTGAAAAAGAAAGCTATTATTGAAAACAATGCGGCTAGTTGGGAACAATACAAGCAAGCGCGGAATGAAACTAACAATGCTATCAAATCAGCCAAACGTCAGTATTTTTTGCACGACTTAGAGTTGAATAAAAAGAATTCGTCCAAAACTTGGAAGCTAATTAACGAACTGAGCTCGCGTAAATCTTGCACAAACCGCAATATCACTGAAATTAAAACAGATAACGAAACTATAAATTCTGCGCCTGAAATTGCAGAAGCTTTTAATAACTTTTTCACCTCTATTGGACCAAATCTAGCCAGTAAATTATCACCTTCTAATATCGACCCTGAAAGTTATTTACAACCCACTAAAACAGCCTTCTCCTTAAGGGCTCTTAGTGTCACAACTGTGTGTGAACTACTAAGTGAGCTTGACGAAAAGAAAGCCATGGGATTGGACGGAGTTCCTTGTAAACTTCTGAAATTAGCCAGTTCCATTATTGGACCATCATTAACGAAAATTTTTAATAGCTGTATAGAAACAGAAACCTTTCCAGATGAATGGAAAATCGCCAAGGTGACTCCTATCTTTAAAAAAGGATCAAAATCTGACCTGAATAACTATAGACCAATTTCTGTATTGCCAATTGTCTCAAAGCTATTCGAGAAAATTATCTATCAACAACTCTATGACTACCTAGATAAAAACAAACATTTGAATACTTATCAATCCGGCTTTCGATCGCTCCATAGCACCATGACGGCGCTACTTGAATCAACGAACAACTGGTCTATTAACATAGATAACGGCCTTTTAAATGGTGTGGTATATATCGACCTTAAAAAGGCTTTTGACACCATTGACCATGCAATTTTGTTACATAAACTTGCAAACTATGGACTTGATCTGGGTTCCCTACGATTCTTTGCCTCCTACCTAGGTAACAGGAGCCAGAAATGTTATGTTAATGGCGTATTGTCCAGTGCAAGCGAACTAAGATGCGGAGTCCCACAGGGTAGTATTCTCGGTCCTTTGTTCTTCTTAATCTATATAAACGATCTTCCAAACTGCCTTAATTCAGCATGCGCTAAAATGTTCGCAGATGATACAACTATTACCATTTCTGGTTCCTCTCTAGCTGACCTTGAACAAGAGACTAACTTAGAACTACTGAACCTTCACTGTTGGCTAAAAGCCAATAAGCTTAGTCTTAATGTTGCGAAAACCGAGTTTATGGTTATTGGCTCTCGCCAGAAGCTTCTCGCGGAAAGCCATAACGAAATAAACATCAAACTAGAAGACCAAGTTATCAGCAATGTTGATCACGCAAAATCATTAGGTCTCATTATTGACAATCGGCTTTCCTGGTCTAATCATGTTAACGAATTGTGTAAGAAGGTAACTTCGGCTATAGGTGCCCTTAGACGTATTAGGCCCCTTATCTCCCAATCTACTGCGGTACTAGTCTATAACTCCTTAATTCAACCTCACTTTGATTACTGTAGCCTTGTTTGGGATGGCTTAAGTGATCAACTGAGTGACAAATTACAAAAGTTACAGAACCGTGCAGCTAGAGTAATTTTAAAGGCCAACTATGGGACTAGCTCGAGCCTGCTTCTTGATATACTCAAATGGGACAAATTAGTTATAAGGAGAAAGAAGCATAAAGCAATAATGATGTTTAAATCTCTAAATGAACAAGCTCCAGTGTACTTGCAGAACCTATTTCACGAACGAAGCACAGACTATGATTTGCGCAATTCCTTTCATAAATTGACGTTGCCCAGGCCGCGTACTAACTACTTGAAACGAAGTTTCAGTTACAGCGGTGCTTTGTTGTGGAACTCTTTACCCGAAAATGTGAGAGAAACTAAATCAGTCAGGAAATTTAAAGAGCAAATCAAACATGTATTTGAGTCGTCGGACTCTCACTCGGCAGTCTTGTAAAACAGTATGTCGATAGTTTTTAGTCTAATTAATTGTGATTAGATTTTTACTCTATTATTACTGAAGATTTTACCGAGTTTTAAATAAAAAATCTACCTACCTACCTACCTACCTACTTAGCGGGCAGGGGGGTGGTTTGGGAGGAAGCGAGAAACTTGTTTTTATTTTTATTTTTCTCGCCCCCTCCCGCTAGAGCTATATAATCCCCGACGCCCGCCCGCTCCGTACATTTGAAAATCAAGATGGCCGCCATTAATGATGAGACGCGCTGTATCACAGGTGTCCCAAGCTCACTACAGGAACGCAGACGTGACTCTCGCTTGCGAGCGGTGTTATGTTACATACGGTTATTTACAAAGGCTTGTATAGGATGTAAACGGTTTTTCTTAAAAGAGAAAAAAACATGTTATGTGTTTAAATAAAATTGACTTACCTTATTGCCTTGTAGTATTCTTTGTTGTTTGCCCGCGTCTCAGGCAGTTTTGAAGAGTTTTCGGCGAGACGCGGGAAAACAACAAAGAATACAACAC
The DNA here is from genome assembly GCA_964035525.1 of Porites cylindrica. Lineage (NCBI taxonomy): Eukaryota > Metazoa > Cnidaria > Anthozoa > Scleractinia > Poritidae > Porites > Porites cylindrica. The sequence continues at coordinate 25,921,897 of OZ037781.1, read as the reverse complement.
GCGTACCTGTAGTGTGCTTGGGCGGCCTGTGGCTATATCTCGACAATCTCACGCAAAAATAAGGGACTATGAACAGTCTATAGCCAAGCTTGCGTACGATAATTGATCACCATGTCGCAAATACAGTACACTAGACTCCTTTCCTTCTTACCTTTTTCTCGGAATCTGTGGAAGAATTTCTTTGACATTCCGGGTTATTTGCAGACGCCTGTTCGTTCGCGTAAGTGGAATTGACCATGGCCACCAAAGCCACGCTCAAATTCACTCGGAGAAGATACACCACACAAAAACCCGAACAGGACAAAGCTGCTAGAACGTATCGAGCGGGTATATAGCATCTTGACTGCCGGTAAGAGTTAGAGCTATTTTCTCGCAAAAGTGGTAAGGCCTCCTCCATTGCCAAAGAAATAACATGACTTTGAGGTTTAAAGTGCAATTCACATGCTGCACACTGCTGAAGTCACGAGAGAAGTAAATTTTGAAATACGCGGCAATCCCTGGAACCTGACTTTCCTTTATAAAAGAACTGAACAAAACTTTTTGGCTAGGTATTAGCTTCTTAAACCCAAGTACCAGAAGTACTATTTCTCAATAGCCTAAAGTGCGGTTATCAGTTTGTTTGTTTGTTTGTTTTGAAATTTCTCAGCTTTTACACTCTGTCTTTTTTTATAAGAATACTTGTTTTTTGTTTTGTTTTTATGGTCTAGGCTGAATGTTCTTCTTTTTCTGTCCATTTTAGGCTGAAAATATTCTTGTATTATTCTTAAATTGAAGCTTATCTTATTTCCATTTTTTATACGTTAAAACTTGTATTGGGGTATCAATGAACCGTTCATCGAACCATTATTAGCAGGGGCGGATCTAGGGGGAGGGTGCAGGGGGTGCGCACCCCCCCCCCCCCCCCTGAGATGACTTGCGGTTTTCTAATACAACTGGTATTCTGCAAAAAAAAAAAAAAAACTATGTGGTTTATTGGTGTTGAAGTAGAGCAAGAGACGAGTGCACCCCCTCCTAAAAAAAAATCCTGGATCCGCCCCTGATTAGCAACATTTGGCTTTAGTTAGTAGTTTGCTTGCTAGTTTTCCCGTTTAGAGAAAGGAACAATTATATCAGTTAAGTTAAAAACATTTAATTGTATTTTATTAACACATTTTCAATACACAAAATTATATCCTATTGAAAATCTCAGCCTCAGGTTTATTCTTATAATAGTACAGCCGCGAATCGACGCGACTCAATGTGATAAAAAATCTATAAAAAAATAAAACAATAATTACTATGGTCGGCACGTTGTCTTGTTACATGTATTCCACGTCCAAGCAGGCAAAGGCGAATAATATCGACCTACAGTACGAGCCCGCGACTGAACACATCAAACACAAACCCTTGCTTTTACAAAATATCAATTTTTCACGTTGTCCTAGCATCCAGCGGTAGAACGATGATGTCGCAACCACCCTAGCATTCGGCGGCAGATTGTGAAGTTTCTGTAACCGGATCGTTCAAGTTTTTTATTCCCACAATGTCCGCCACAACAGGTATCTTTGGCGCTTGGGGAATATCGATTGGCACCAACTTGTCTTCAAAAGGTGAATTCCACTCTTGGACTTCACCACTCGCAAAAAGCACAAACGTTACCCAGCCGATTACGTACATCCCAGCAGATATGTAAAACACTTTCTGCCACTGAAGTCTTGTCGGCTGTGGAAAGGAGACAGTTAGCTATCGACTACAATTAATGAAACCAAGCCGTGTTTGATTATGTACGGGCTGTAGGTCAACTGGTAGTTGAATCATTATCTCGTTGCGTAAGCCGCTCTCTTCAATGGACAAGGCGCGGCAAGTTTTCGCTTATGGGTCTCAACGTCTGCATTTAAGTTTACCTTTTCAATACTAACACGTGACCAGTGACGTCACCAAAATTCAAACTAAGAAACTATCGAGGTATGAGGTATTACACCACTTAAAAACCTCTATTTACACAAATTCTTGGTTCAAAAGGGTTCTTCGCTTTCGTTTTACAATAAAAGACGCTTAAATTTCCAGGCTTTTGCGTCACGCGGCATCAGCTGGCTCTTATGTGGGTTAAAATTGTGCCCCTCAATGAGACACTAACATGGCGTCTCCATACAAAGCCTCAAAATTTGGATAAAACGTTTTTCCGAATATCTCGCATATGAAATATCGCACAGACTTGATTGTTGGCGAGGCTTTTTGTACATTTGTCTTCTTTCATTTCCCAGATTCTGGACTTTCTTTATTGAATGGTTTGCATTTTTATTGTTGAGGGCGTGACAGTGAATAGATTGTACCATGCTAAATTTAAAGTACTGCTTACTAGTAAGAGGTTTTATTCAGTTCGTACTACTCACTATAGGATCGATTTCAGCGATAGACTTGGTTGACTCTTGTGTTTTAAGCATTCACTATATTAACCATCACGCGGGTAATTTTCGGGTTACTGACAATTTTTTTTATATATAACTCAAGAGGCTAATGTCGATGCAAGCTTCTAACGCGCCTGAAGCGATCGCGTTTTGACATCGAACGGACAAACCGTCTTCGCGTTATATTCCCTTCAGGCAACACGGCCAACTGAAAGACAGACATGAGACACAGACAAACAAAAAAAAGGAAGGCTTAGCTCAGGTAGTAGAGTCCTTGACTACAGAGCGGAATGTCGCGGGTTCGATTCTCGGGGCTCGAGAAAAACTCAAGGTCTTAAAAAAATAACTGAGAAATGAAGGTATTGCCTTTGCGCTCCAAACGCTTAGACTGACTTTTGAGTGGCTCGGATGACCACGCAAAATGGCTGCCCCGTCTCCAGTAGGAGGCTTAAAAATACTGTCCCCAATTATTACTTTCGGGCTAAACACATTGAAACTGAAATAAAGTGGGTCTTTTTTCTCTTCTGATATGTCGGGGCAAAATGGAGTCGTCACTACAAACTAACTACATAGTTGTCGAAGTCTAAACAATGCCGTAGGATGGCGTTTTTGATGTCTGACGGATGAATGGAAGAGGCAACCGTGAAAACTAATAGGACTGTAGTGCACACTTCTATAAAGGCCGTTACTGGTATTGAAGATTTGATGTCAAGAAAAAGCGAAGGAAATTTCAGGAATTTCCCACGCTATATATTTATAACCCTAGAGGGGGAGGGGGTTGATAGACCGAGTTGACAAACTGGTTGAGTTCTTAATTCTTTACTCAATGAGATTGAAGTATTTTCTCTAAATACAACGAACAAAAACCCGAGCCTTTCAAACGCTACAATGACGATTGTGTTTGCGAACCTCATCAAATATAGAGACTCCATCACCCGTACACTGAGTTAGTTGTGCCGTATTGAAAGCCCGAACGTTCAATCGTCGCCCGCTTTTAAGAGTAATTAAGACCCCACTTATTAGAAAACTGCTCTAATCACTCACTGTTGTCAAAAAAGGGGACAGCAACAGGCCGGTTTTCGTCAACACATCGGTCCCGTGTGAACAGAAATTGCGCAATCCAATACCAGATTAGATCCATTACTTGGAACCAGCCCCGTCTGAACAAAATGTAATCATTTCTCCAAAAACATACCTGATTGTCTGTTAACAGTCCTACTACAAAAGGTCCAATGATCCCTGGAACTGTTCCCGCTGAGTTTGTGATTCCCATCAGAACTCCCGAGAATCTAGGAGCGATGTCCAAATGATTGACACGGTAGGTAGCCGCATTAAGATTAGAGGCCCCTAGGGCCAGTGAAAATAAAACAACAGCCAGGCTGGTGGAGTTGCAGCCAACATAACTTGTAGCTACCATCAGGCAGGCAGGTATAAGGTAACCTGAGATACAGAAACAGATCAGTAAGTGAAACTGGAAAGAATACTCAGAACGTCTACATGCAAATACAGTTGAAGATCTCGACAACGGCCACCTTGAGAACAGAAGAAAGTGGCCGATGTAGAAAGGTGGCTATTCTAGAGGGGTTTAAACAAGAGTCAAGGTATGGACTGTCCGCCAAAAAAGTGGCCGCTGTAGAGAGGTGGCCGTTAGCAAACCATCCAAAAATTTACCTACTTACCAACAAACGAAACCCAATCTGCCGTCAGTCCTTTGACTGACTATTACTTGTGGACAGGAACGTGGTGTAATGACCATAAAACAGGAAGAAAGGAGACTACATGCAATTGCCCCATTTTTATACTAATCTTACTAAACTATGTTTAACCCCACAATTTTGAAACATTGTCTTCCATTTCTCCTGGGGCGACTGCAATACCCAGGGATAATTGAAAACTATTCTTATGTGGAAGTAGGTCAGACGTAAACTGAAGCAAGATGTATTATGGGCAATGTGAAAAGTGTGAATGGCTGACAAGTTCGCTAATTTGGAATAACCATTGTTTGTTTATCCACTTAAAATGATATAACCTGGCGACTTTAAAGAGACTTGTCAATTGTTCCCTCACGAACCTTTTGGATTATTGCTCTCATTTTAATCCTTTTGGTCCGAAGAGTGACCAACATCTATTTTCTCCTTACAACATCAGCAGATCATCAAGAGTAAAGGTTACGAGAATTACTAAATTCATTATCAAAGGCACTGGGATCTTAAACCAAATTCTCTCAACTATTCTTAAAAGAAATGTATGGAGATCAGTCTGGAGAATTTGTATGTGGATCTTGAAGGCACTCACCTCCTGTAGCAAGGACTTTTCTGACCTCCCCAGTAGATAATACATTGTTTTCACGCATCCAGTCCGCAAGCTGACCAGAACCGATACCAGTTACGCACATACAAACAAACGGAACAGCAGACAAAAGACCATTCTGAAATAATACGAGTTTTAAATGATCAACATATTTTTAAGAAACCGTTTGATCAAGGGCCTGTTTACATAGAGGTGGGGGACCCAAGGTAGGTGAGGTAACCCGCTTAGGTGGGGTAACGTACCCTCCTGTCCATACAATCTCTCATATGGTCACCTCACCTATCATGTAAACGTGATCAAATTAAAATAAAAAATTATATAGACGGGCGGGTTTCCCCACACAAGCGCGTTACCTCACCTACCTGGGGTCCCCCACCTCCATGTAAACAGGCTCCAAGTCGCACCCATCTCGAAAGTGGAACGTCACTTAATATCGGATAGGTTCGGCGCCAGTCTTTGTCAGCAGACCTGCACCGTTCTAAACTTTTTATTTCACTGGTCCCCTTTAATCTGCAGTTCCATGGTTTTCAGGGATAGGGGCATTGTTATGTGACAATCCCTACTGTTTTCCCAGCTAATCAAAAACAATCTTTTAAATAGGAGCGGGATCGCCCGTCTTTGTACCTATTCCACAAGCGATCTATAACAATGCGTCTTTCTCACCTGAGAAATTGAAAAGTTGAGGACTTCTTTGAAATAAGACGGCAAACAAGTAAGAAAGGTGTAAAAACCCCAGTTGTCGCAGAAATGTGCGACAATTATCCCCCACACGGCTGGCGAAGTGAAGATTTCAAACCATGGGGTGTCATATTTCTGAAAAAAATTAACAATGTAGTTAGAGGGGTCACATATTTCAAAACCTGGAAAAACCCCTGCCACTCCTCCACCCTACCCCCCACCTCGCAAATTCCATTTAACCAAAATCTCCTGTTTAAGTTCCGGCAACTTCCAGTATCAAACAGACCAACAATTTCCAAAATTTTGGAAAGAAGAGGACAACCACGCGAGGTGTACCCGGCTTTTCAAAAGATTCTTTCCGGAAGTTTTTCTCGTGTTCTCCCAACATCCCGCGTGCGTTATCACGCCGGTAAACCCATAGAAATTGTTGTCTATCACTTAAATACCCTACAGATTAGTCAGTTATCTGCTAGCAGATAACTAACTTACCTGTAGGCTGCGCTGATTTGTAAAATTAGTTGTTGGCTTCTAGCCAGCTAATGAGTGTAATGTATAATAACACACCGAATTGGACGACACAACGTTCTGTTTTACGAAATGAATTAATCATAACTGTGTAAAATTTGCGATATTTTAGGCTTTTTTTAAAATCAAAACACAAGAATTTCTGACAGCTTTTTTGCTGGCAGTCAATCTCGAGCCCAGAGCTCTTCTGCGCATGACTTACGTGCGTAGTCAAAAAGCCATTCAAGTGCGCACACCCAATGGCGAGCACTGTCCTATTACACTGTTCTATTAGTGCTGAATTCTGTTATAGTTATGTTTAGCGACAAAAAGGGGCTACTCAAATAAACATAGCATAATTCCCGTACTCTTCTTCCTTTGTCCTGTCCTGCTCCTATAGTAGCATGAATAAATTCTCTTTCTTTGATGGATATTCTTGGATGATTAGCTGGTCTGTTGTACGTAAACATCATCCAGATGAAAAACCATAAAATGCCAACACCACCTAAATCAAACATTTAATTTATAGTACTATTTCAACACCAATCTGTCAGTATGTAAAGAAACACAAACGTACTTATTCACGGCTACGCGCAAGATGGCCTCGGACCAGGCTCCGCATTGGGAGAAAAAGGAGGAAAAAATTGGCGTGCGGGAAAAAGAAAAAAATCGGCGAGCGAAATTTTTTTTTCCGCTCGCCAACATTTTTCCTATTTCACCCTTTTTCCCCACTGAGGAGCCTGGTCCCAGGCTACGCGCAAGACTACGCGATTCATAACAAAGTACCATATATCGGGAGACAAACGATAAACGAGCCCATCACAAATACCGCGAAGACCTCTTCATTTCGAAATGCTATGGCGTTACTATTCAAATGAAACCCCTTTGACAGAACCGTTGTGAAGAACTACTTATTTTCCAGTGGTCTACAAAAGGATACTGGAATTTTTGTTGTGAAGTTTTCATCACCATTAGGAGTAAAAGGATATAAAGCACATGGTCATGAAGAAATTCATTTACCTATAAATATATGGTCTACAAGGGAGTTTCATAGTACTTTAACATTACTTTTGAGGTATCCTTTAAAAGTAACGTCATAATGGAGGGATTCCCCATACTGAATGTACGCTTTCGTCAAAAGTATCTTACAAAAAGCTGAGGGTGGTGTCAGGGCGTAGATGGCATTTACTCGTTATAAAACTTTCACGTTGCCTCGAAATTTCTTGTAAATGACAAACTCACAGCTCCAAAACAAACAGATATATGTCTTCCTGAGGTTACAATTGATTATTTAAGGTTACAGCAGGGTTTGCAAATTTTATTGATGAGTGGAGTCAGTGTGACTTCTGCTTCACAAATTTTGGAGTTATTTTGGAATATTTGGAGTCAAGTATCACAACGAAAAAAGCCATTTTCAGACTTTCCAGCACGTGGTCCTGGCATGTATACACTATCGTGAGGGATACACGAAGTAGCTGTGGCGGTCCGCTGACCTGGAAAGCTCAAATCCATGATGGCGGTCATCGAGTAAACGTTGATTGTAATTTACCCTCTTCCTGTTTTGTCGTGCAGTACAATTCTTTAATTTCGATGATTTAATTAAGGTTTACAACGTTCACAATTAACGTGAATTGTATTTGTTGTAAAAAAGGTAAGGACAAAACTGTGCTTGTTACCGCAAATTTCTGGAGTCGAAGTGGCTCCCTGTTTGTTACCGAAAATTTCTGGAGTCGAAGTGACTCCCTCCATAACCTCCGTGGAGTCATCTGAACAATTTTTGCGTAAAATACGCCAAATTTGGCGTACTTGCGAACCCTGTTACAGATAACAGATATAAACTTTGACTTTGGCGGTCAGATTAAACGGTGGTTTCAAAAGCCCCACTCACTGCAATCGGTTTCATCTTCTTCAGTTTTGACCATTCATGCCTTGATTTCCATAGTTTATTTGCTACATGTTTGACATTTGAATGTCCCTTTACTGTTTTACTTAACGTCAACATGAGAATTGTTTTTTTTTTTTCGGTTACAAACCTGCCTCATGCTGAGTTTGGTAAATTCTACAATTTTATATGGAAAATTGCCAATTTCAAACAATTTGGTAACGTCCAGGAGTTGTTTTTATATTACATTCTATTTGGTTGCCCTTCTCAGCTCATTGTAGCGGAATTCGGTTCAACCGCGAGGTACTAACTATATATCAGTTATGTCCAAGTCTCCACTAAAGGTGTCTATAATAATAGAAATATCATCATTGAAAATAGGTATACCCAGAAGGGAGGGCTTCTTATTCACTGTATTGCAGGGGAAATACTTACCAAAGGCATAAAATACAGATGGCCATCCTCCCCAGATGTCAGATGCACAGAGAACTCCTGCCAACGGCATGCCAAGAATAGTGCCAAGATCTTTCCCTTTGTGATACGAAAGGCAGTAACATAAACAGCTATTCTTGCACTGAACTTGTGCACATCTAACCTGGAGGTGCATCTATCTTTTATAAGGGAACTTAAGTAAAGGCGTTTTGAGCGAAGAACGTCAACTCAAAGCCCGGGGGGGTACTTTAGGAATTTCTGGGTGGGGATGTGCCGCTGGGACCCTGGAACCCTTAACCTATACCAGAGCTAGTTCAGCTGAATTTTGCTACCCTATACTAGAGTAAACTCCCCAAATCCCCCTATCCTAGAGTAGCTGTTTCCCTTGTCTAGATAAAATCTTCAACCAACTGATCAGTTTCCTGAAAAATGATACCCTATTCTAGACCCAAACGCTCTGATCATATACCCTATCCTAGAGTAAACTGCCTGAAAACCATACCCTTCACAGCGGCACATACCTATTTAGCCCATATATGGCAGTACCCCCCCCCCCCCCCGGGACTCAAGGTAAGCCCCTTTCTATTTTAATTAGCCATAACGCTTCCAAATTTGTATTGCTAAGGGTCTATAGTCTCAAGGTGATTCGACCGAAAATTTGGGCAAAAAACTGCCTAAGAATGGATCCACTTCTGGTTGACGTGTGCGTCGCTCAAAACGTCTTTGCTTAACCTTACTAATTTTGACCGTAAAACGTATGAGCAACCCCTAATTTCTGGCGAACGTTGCTTGGGAGATTTTACTGGTTTGACCGCAGTGAATAAGGAGGATTGTGTGCGAATCCAAATAAATGCTGAATGGGCGACTGTATTATTATGAGAGCTCTGATTCTCGGATTTGAATTCACGAACTCACGAACTGCAGCTCACCACATGGAACCGGTATTTTTCCAACCGAGTTGAACGGGTGGTGGTTAACAACTGAATTAAAATGTACTTACCTGCATAAGAAAAAGTGACAAGTTTGCTCCTTTCCAAGGGAGGGGCCCAAAAGCTCCACATGGCATGCATAGCTGGGAACGTTACACCCTGCAGGGGACATGACATTACACGAATTTTTTACAATTGGCCTTTCGAGACATCATCGCGCAGATTGAGTGGACATCATTAGTTATTCATGGCCGCTTGTAAGCATGCGCTTCATAAGCCATTTAAAATGACATATTCGCGAAAAAAAGAATAAACAATAGCTCGCAAGGCCTTTGTTTCTTTGCTCTACCCTAACAATTTGATAAATAAGGTGGTATTATCTACAAAGGAAATAACGCACAGACTTCGACCAATGAAAGTGATTCAGTTCACGTTTCACCTATAATATTACAGACCTATGTTTCCACCTCGCCTGTAAGTGAAAAATTCCAAGAGCAGAATAGCGACCTCTTGTGACCTTTGTTGACCTGACCAAGGCTTTCGATACGGTAAGCAAAAACGGTTTGTGGAAGGTAAATGGGAAGTTTGGCTGTCCCAGCAAGTTCATAACAACCGTCCTGGCAGAAGAAACGTTTCAAAGACTGCCTCAAAGAGTCCCACAAAGACGTAAACATCAACCCCAGTACTTGAGAGTCGCTTGCCTCGGATAGTCTAACTTGGCGTAGCAAAGTCACCACTGTGGCCCCTGCGACAGAAAACCGACGGACCGCTAAAGCACAGAGGAAATGACCGCGCGCAAAGCCAGAGCAACCTCCACCTCAACAGACTGCAGTAGCCTTCTGGGCTCGGATTGGACTCACTGGTCATCTCCAGACCCACTGCCGCTAGTCTGAAGTCTTAAGTCATGATTATCTTCGACTTTCGAAGGACGAACAACAACAACTACAATCAACAACAAGTACAACGACCCGAGAACAATAGCCATTCTGCGCGATGTTTTATTTAAGTGTTTGAGTGTGTATTTGTATAGTTCAAATTGTACAGATGTTAACACTACTGCTTAAAGTATAAATAAGGCTGGAGGGGTTAGAGGTACATGTAAGAAAGCAAATCCCTATTAAAGAGGAAATTAGCTTACAACGATACGTTAGAGAAATTTAGAATCACGTTTACGGCAAACGGCGAACTTCAATTTGCACCACGTGACCAAATTTTCTCGCTTCTAAGCAACAGCAATAGGTTTAATTTTAGGTTCATCCACATGACTAATTTTGAACAGTTTTTCTTTGCTGATATTTCTAATTTGATACTCGAATTGCCAACCTGAATTTGACGTTTGCCGTTAGCTGTCCGCATGGACTTGTGGAATCTCCCGGGTGTTGTTTATGGCTTTCCCCTAATAAAACAACAACTATTCCAAAAGTCTGCACAAAAAAATGTAATTGATGAATTAATTGATAAAACAAAACGAATATTTCGTTCGAATCACTTGAACTTCATCAGCAATCTAATTTGAGATTCGGTTACGTACTTTACGTTAAGAATTTCCAAGAGGGGATTGTGAATGGCTGGGCGGATTGTTATCGAAAAGCCTTTTTCATAGAACCTCTTCATGAAAAATCTATTCCCCACTCTTAATATGGTCTTCATCGTCGGGAAAAGGCTACTTTTAAGTGCTGGCAGTTGAAAATATTGAACATGAAAACAGCGCAGCTCTTTTTTAGTTTAAATTTATAAGGTAAGAAAAATACTTGTGTCATAAACCCATGTACACATGCTCCTGCTTTACTTGAAATACTAACAGGGCTTATTTAGGATTGCCTTCAGTTAGAATGACGTTTTACTTTTCGTTTGACCTTTTCTTTGCCTTTGTTGGGTTTTACAGGATTTATGGAGCCTGTGTGGCAGGCGTTAAAGGGGGAAGGGGAAGTAGGAATTTGGTTGCGCCAGAACGCCGGGGACTCTGAGAAGTGGGGAAAAAGGGGAACCTCTCGCGTGCCCCTTGCGCTCTGGCTAGTGCTCTAATTCCCCCTTCCCCTTCCCCTCTTTTTATGAATGCCACGCAAGCAAGGAGTCATCAATTTTAGTACTAAAACCAATCCATTACAAAATGTTTGCAACTAAATAGTTTACCTCTCCTAATCCTTCCAGTATTCTCACCAGAATTAACATCCCAACACTGTGACGTGCAGCAAGAGGAGTGAAAATTGTCAACACAGAAGTGCAAAGCACTCCCAGGCCTAACAAATATTTCCCACCAAACCGTGTTCCTAGCCAGCCACCTGGTAACTGAGTGATGACATAGCCAAAGAAAAATGAACCCAGTATTAGACCTATAAAGAGCCAAAAACCAAGTATTCTGATCAATAAATAAGAATCTAATAGTACAATGTAACACATCCACAAAGGGATTCCTTGCCCTCCGTCCAATATTGCAAGAACAAAATAAAATAAAATGATAGAATTCAAACTCCCTTAGATCTGAAAATAGCAATTGTGCTAAACCATTCAGATTGGGCGTAGACTACAGTATCTAAACAACCTAAATGGGTAGCCAAGTGTAGCTCATGTCAGGAAAGAAGAGGGATAGGGGTACAATATGGCACAAAAGGAACTGCATGTACAGTTGGCAACAATAACAACAACTAATAGTGCGATGTAGCACATCCACAAAGGGGTTCTTTGCCCTCCATGGAGCTGACTGCAATCTTCAGCAAAATGAAATAACATGGATAAAATTCAAACTCTCCTAGACCTGAAAATGGCAATTGTGATAAACCATTCAGATTGGGCATAGACTAGAGTATCACACCCCGTGTGGATACGCTAATGACAAGTAAACACCAGCATCAAATAAATATTTGTGCTTCCTTTAAATCATCATCATCATTAGTAGTAGTAGTAGTAATAGTAGTAGTAGTAGTAGTAGTAGTATTGCTATTATTATTATCAGTGGTGGATCCAGGGGAGGGGCCCGGGGGGCGTGGGTCCCCTCCTTATTTTGAGGCCAAACTGAAAGCCGAAGGGCCAAAAACTATTTTTTTGAGACCCAGCTTCCCCCCCACCCCCACCACTTTTCTCAAGGTGTGTATGACCGGGCTCCCCCCTTATCTGAAATGTTGGATCCGCCACTGATTATTATATTATTATTGTTAATATTTTTTTTTTCTCTTTAGTGATTTTCTAAGTGTCACAGCTGATCAAGAGCATGTGAAAGGACCAAGTGCTAAATGGTAGATCATGAGCACACAAAGGATCAAGCCGCAAGGAAATAAAATGAGAGTGGAGCCCAAGCGAAGTAAAAAGTCATTTTTTGATTCTCTCTCCACCCCGATTTCCCCTCCTTTTTACCCTCATTTGCATAATTTCACTACAGTGAAACCTCTATTAAGCGGACACCTTCTGGACCTTCCCAAGTGTCTGCTTAATAGAGGGTGTCTGCTTAATAAGGGTTGTAAAAATTGCACTTGTTGTTAAAGAAGCTATCCAGAGTTCAAGTTCATTACCTTTCATTACCACCTTTAATTTGTTTGTAAATGCAAAAACACTGACTGACTTCAATACATATTTCAAGGACGTTATCCAAAACTACTATTGTTAATTCAGTCGGGTGTCTGCTTAATAGACGTTTTTAACAATAGAAAATATAGCCAAATACAATAGAGGTGTCCGCTAAATAGGGGTTCGTTACAAAGGGAAATATCAGACATTCGTTTCGGGACCCAGCTTAGTGTCTGCTTAATAGAGGGTGTCCACTTAATTGGGGGTCCACCCAATAGAGGTTTCACTGTATTTGCCTGCCACACATGGCTCTAAGGAAAGAATGACACCCGCCCACATTCTAGTCCAATACTGCATCCCATGCAATGTACTTTGACATAGGGCTCCTGGCTCCAGCAAAAACTACATGAAAATCATTGCCCTGCAAACCTACGAAAAAAGGATGCCCAGAATAAAAATTTAATGCGCAGGTGCCAGGAGCCAATGACATCTGCTAAAGTACAGCCCTGCTTATTATTTTATTTATTTGATTTTTTTTTTGTTTGTTTTCAACACCGCACTCCAAAAACATATTTATGCACATTGGAAATTCTTAAAGTGTTATGGTTCTCTCTACATTTAGTATGAAATCTCAAAATAACTCAGTTCACGTATTAATAAAACGACACTTCAATTTTACAGGATAGGAAAAGAAAGTTTTTTCATTTGTCACAAGCTGTAGAAAGGTAACAAAGAAATAAAAATGCCAACAACACTTTCCTATGACTACATCGCTTGTGAGTCAGTACATTGTGCAATGTCATTACTTACACAGATTGGATTTGTTTATTGAGTCTGAATGGATAGTAACTGTAAATTCTATCTGGTGGGTAACACTACGGTGGAACCCCGTAAATACAGACACCAATGGGACATGCCACAGTGTCTGTGTTAACCGGGTGTCTGTATTAAGCGGATTAATTTTAGAGAAAATATATGAGCTTCTTTTTCGTTTTGCAGTTCCTGTTGCTGGAAAAGGGAGGCAATTGGCATTTATTGAATTCGTGTACAGAGATTTGGTGAGCACATTACCTTGTGTTTTTTGATCCCAGTTAAACTCTTCATCCTACAGAAGAAAAATGATTACATGTAGTATATTTTTCACAAAGAGAAGGGTTGAGAGTCCCTTTAGATCTGAAATGTTTAAACACCTTTCCAAAGTTAGAATGTTATTAAACATGTTTGATGTACATGTACCATTAGGCAGTGTGAAAACGTCCGTGGAAGAGCTGTTAAACAAAAGTTCTGAACTACATAATAATCAAATAATGATGATATTGATGACTAAATTTCAATAAATAATCATCATTATATATATTATTATTTGTTCAATATATTTCCCCAATTTCCAGTTGGCTTTGTTTGCCAGTATAATCCAAGAACAAAAACAATTGTCAGTCGGTTTTTGTATAATATTCAAAAATGGAAATTAAAATGCATCATTTGAGCCTGACTCCAGGTTGGTTTGTGCTTGATTCGTGGCTCGTGATTGACTGATGCATGTTGTTGTCACGTGAAAGGGCAAAATAAAACGTGTTACATACCACATCAATATTTTTTACCTGTATACCAAAAACTTTGATGTATTGTTCTTCCCTCGCAAAAACAGTGCACTAGACTCTTTTCCTTCTTACCTTTTCCTCAGAATCTGTGGAAGAATTTCTTTGACATTCCGGGTTATTTGCAGATGCCTGTTCGTTCGCGTAGGTGGAATTGACCATGGCCACCAGAGCCACGCTTAAATTCACTCGGAGAAGATACACCACACAAAAACCCGAACAGGACAAGGCTGCTAGAACGTATCTAGCGGGTATATAGCATCTTCGCTCCCGTTGAGAGTTAGAGCTGTTTTCTAGCAGGAGTGGTAAGGCCTCCTCCATTGCCAAAGAATGAAGAGGGCTTTGAGGTTTAGAGACAATGTAGTGTAATTCACATGCTTCACTTTGCTGAAGTCACGAGAGAAGTAAATTTTGAAATACGCGGTAATCCCTGGAAACTGGATAGACGAGCAGAGGCTCTGGGAACTAGTTCGCACAGGACAGGTAATTAAAAAAGATTTTAAAAAAAGTATACACAGCTTTCCAATCAACCTCGTTCCCAGAACGAGGTTGCTTTCCAATCAACAAGGGTTTTTTTAATCTATATTTTTATTCAGAAATATAATTATATATATAATTTCGAATATTTTTAGAAAAAAATAAACATATATTTTCTGACAACCATACAGTCATATGAAAAGAATCTTTTACTTTCTTAGAGTGTTGCATCTTTTCTCATAGACTGGTTCAATCCAACGTCTCCGGAATGTGAAGGTCGTCCTAGTGGGCCAGCATTTTAGGCTCCTAGCTGTTAATATAAATGTTTCCAATTCAGTTTGACTTTCCTCTTTAAAAGAACCGAACTAAACTTTAATTTTTGGCTAGGTATTAGCTTCTTTTCCACTTACCAAAGCACCAGAAATACTATTTCTCAATACCCTAGAGTGCTTCAGGCTTATTATTCTTATTTTTCTGTCGATTTTAGGCTGAAAATATTATTGTATTATTAATAAATTGAAGCTTATCTTATTTCCATTTTAGCTCGTATTGGGTTATCAATGAACCGTTCATCGAACCATTATTAGCAACATTTGGCTTAAGTTAGTAGTTTGCTTGCTAGTTTTCCCGTTTAGAGAAAGGAACAATTATATCAGTTAAGTTAAAAACATTTAACAGATTTTCAACACACAAAATTATATCCTATTGAAAATCTTAGCCTCAGGTTTATTCTTATAATAGTACAGCCGCGACTCGACTCGACTCAATGTGATAAAAAAAATCTATTAAAACACAAAACAATAATTACTATGGTCGACACGTTGTCTTGTTACATGTATTCCACGTCCAAGCAGGCAAAGGCGAATAATATCGACCTACAGTATGAGCCTGCGACTGAACACATCAAACACAACAACAACAACATAAGCTTTTTTATTTGCATGACTATAATTAATATGTAGTCAGTGTAGTTACAGTATTGCAAAAGCTTTAACATAAAGTTACAATTTATAACAATGATAATGCAATGCAATGATTACTACAGTCAATCAAGTGTCATCAGCATGATTTGATAACAAATTAGTACGTAAATCATTACATGATGAGACAAATTTCAACAAATGTGAATTTAAGGAAAAATTCTGTGAATTCATCAATTTAATTATTAATTCTGTGTAAGATAGCTGATTAAAGTCGACAAAATTTTGTTGGATTTGATTGTAGAATTTCTCCCTTGGGATTGAATGTTTTGGACAATGGAAGAGAAAATGAAATTCGTCTTCAATTACACCAGAGTTACAAATAGGGCAGAATCTATCGTTGCGGAAAGTTTGATTATATCTTCCAGTTTCAATCATGAGTTTGTGGTTACTTATACGAATTTTAACTAAGTCATTCCTGTTGGCTGAATTTCTGATTAAGTCTAGAAAACTTGAAATTTTATAATCATGTTTAAATAAGCTGTAAAATTGTAGTTTCTTAGAATGATGGATTGTACGTTGCCAATATATAATATATCTTTGTTTTATTATATCCATATAGTGTTTGATCTTAGCTTTACTTAAATTATTAGGATCAAAATCGGGCAGGTCATAATATTCAGATATTTTCATAAGATTATGGTAAAAGCTATTTTTACCATTACAGTAAAGTTCTAGCGAGGTACGAAAGGCTTGTTAATTAACAATAGTTTCCTCGTTTTTACACAGAAGATACAATATGTAATAACGGATGTTTTTGTAAATATTAATAATTAATGGGAATCGTAATAATTCACTTCTACTTGCAACATTTGAAGCTTTACTACTTATTTCTAGGTAACGCTTGCAAAATTTCACGTGAGTTTTTTCAGTTGCGGTATTGTCCCAAGCTCTAAAATCATGTTTTACATATATTTTGCAAGCAAGAGAAGGTTTTAATTAGCTAAAGTTTGTGTGTTTTCTTAAACTAAAAAGAGCATGAAGAGCCTTCTCTTTCAAGTGTTCGAGTGAGATATTAAAATTACCAGTTGAGGGGATACGGGTTCCTAAATATGTATATTCATGGCAATGTCAATGGTTTCTTTACCTATATGGAATTCTAGATTGGAGTTTTTCTTTGCTCGTTTTTGAAAGATCATAACTTTGGTCTTTTTGCAATTTATATCTAACATCCAAGAGTTGCAAAAAGAGGATAGTGTGTTGAGACAGTTCTGTAATCCTATTTTAGATGGTGATATAATAATTAAATCATCAGCATAAAAAGCGAATTTTATTTGGTACCGTTTGGAAGGATGAAAACCCTTGCTTTTACAAAATATCATTTTTTCGCGTCGTCCTAGCATTCAGCGGGAGAATGTGAGGTTTCTGTGACGGCATTATCAGAGTTGTTTATAGACAGGATGTCCGCCATGACAGGTTGTCTTGGAGCTCGGGGAATATCGATTGGCACCAATGTGTCTTCAAAAGGTGAATTCCACTCTTGGACTTTACCACTCGCAAAAAGTAAAAACGTTTTCCAGCCGATTACGTACATCCCAGCAGACGGGGGGGAGGGGACTAGCATTTTTTAGAAAATTCACACAAGGCAGTGGTACGTTACTAAATAAGAGAGCAACACAAAAAATCATCTTTTAACATCTTTTAAATTTGTCTTTATTGTACATTTTATTTTGTTGTTCACTTATTTCTTTATTTACTTATTTTTCACACCGAAAACTAAAATTAGCCCTTCGACGAACGCTAGGACTATAAAAAAGTTCAGTGCTTACTCCAACACTCACTTTTGAATCTGTGATTAGTGTCACAATTTAAACGAATTCTTTTTTATATTACTTTCTTGTGATACTATTTGTTTTTTTTAGTCACGTTTTACTAGAAAAATTGTGTAACAATAAAATTTGAGATTTTGTTTTTCAATTTTCATTTCTGCCACGTGTTACATAATAAGACCTCACACGAAAACCCAGTTTCAAATCTTAAATAACAAATAGAATCATATTTAAATAATCCTTTACTTCTTCATCGGAATGTGACCTCGGCAACTCTCTCCTCCGAGGAGGCTTCCGTTGGGTATTTCGATGAAAAAAGCAATAATTAAAAACTTCAGAGCGCGCGGTGGATGATGGGAAGAGGAAAAACGCCTTCCCGTCGCTCCCCTCGCGATTTCCTTTTTCCCTCTCCCCACTCTCAATACGGCACAAAGAGGCCTCTACGTGAGAGAGAGAGTCGCTGACTAGTTGCATCCGTCGGCGCTGGAATGCAAAGGTTATCTCACTGAAGGGCCTGCAATTTTAGTCTCCTGTGGTTGTTAGTAAAAATGCTTCCAATTCAGCTCCCTCATTCAAGGAATTAAACAATCTTTTTACCAGAAATTTGCTTTCCAAACCAAACTTTATTCTTGTTTCTTTTTTTTCTTTTTTCCTGTAAAAGAGAGCGAGGGTCCGCAAGAACTGCTGGTACCTCATTTATCACTCATCAGGATTTTTGGCCCTCTGGGATCTCGGATCTCAGTTATAAGTAACAAAGCCCTTCATTTCGCAGCTGACAGTTGCAACTATAACCATCTGTCAGCTAAAGATCAGTTAGGACCTATCCAGAGCCTAATTTCTGGGTTCAGGATACCCATTAACAAGACGATATTTATGTGGAAGGGAGGTGAACAATGTATATAGTCATTCTTGTTAAATGTACCAGGGCCACACTCTGCGTTTTCGTTACTTACATTCCACGTCCCAGCAGGCAAAGGCAGAATAACATCGACCTACGGTAGGTTTACGAGCCCGCAAGACTAAGTATACCCCAGGGGGGGGTGATGAACTCGTCAATCGCTCCTATAGGGATCGCGCGGCGGATGATCTTGGCCATCGTGACGTCACGAGAAATTTATCCCGGGAACTTTGAATGGATTCAGCGAGCGAAATTGTTTCGTGGTTTCAAGAGGTAAAAGTCGAGACGTTGCCATGAAACGACCGAAGGTATGTGTTTATCTATTAATGCTATATAGTAAAATTGCAATATATTCTAGGAAAGAGCATTTCCATCGTAAAAAATCAAGAACTTCCCGAGATCGACCAGATGGTACAACTCATACCGGCGCGTCTTTAGAGACGCATAACTAAAGAGCCCAGCAGAATTTAGTCTCGAGAAAAACAAATGACGTCAATATGGTATGGGTCTCTCAATTAGTGATAGAAGTGAGTCATCTAATAAGTTAGCAAAAATGATCAGTGGGATAAAAGTCGCAAACCTCAGGGATGTTTACAAAAATTGCGAAAATGGCGTGGACAGGTCACGAAACATAGCGTCATGATGTTAATACTACACTATCAAATTGTGTAAACAATTCATTAAAACTAAACAAATGTAAGAAGCAAGTGTTTTTTTTTATAGAATATGGGCTATAATCTTCAAGGGTTTTGAAAGGATTTCCTGTTTGAGTCAAACGTATCAAAATGTTAATAAAGCGTATTGAATCAAATCGTCGGGCGATAACCAAGGATATTATTATAGCTTATTGTATTGCAACTTTTCACTATAAATTACGATCATTTTGTCGAAACATTCATTGCTCATGATGGAGATAAGTTCACATTGCCTTTCTCTTTGCTTCTTCGCCCCACAAACAAGGGAAAACATGGTTTTTATCCTGTACATAGTCAAACAGAATCTATCACTGGGGTAAAGTGCCGTGAGCTAAACTTTTTGGTCAACATCAACATTTTTAGGGCTTTGTGCAGAGAGTCCAGGAGGAGAATCCGCAGAAAGGATGGGTATGTAGCTTTGCCTTAATCTCTTTACAGAGTTAATAGAAAAAAAACTAGAAAAGGCCAAGAAAACGGACACTGGTAAGCGTTTCAATGGTGTAACATTGAAAATGTGTTTCCTCGGGCGTCCGCATCTTAAAAATGAGGTGGGGAAAAAACTTCTAAGGATATAAAAAATTGCAGGATTTTCATGCGATGAATATCATCATCCTTCTCACACTTTTACAATATAAAAAGAGACTTCTTTAAAGATACATTTTTTTCGGTTTTCCTTTTTGTGTAGTTCAATAAAGACACCAAAGTTCAAGAACGACCATATAGTTCCATAACTACACGAGTTCAGAAAATGACACGAGTATCAATGTATGTTTATTAGGTAATGTCAAGGCAGGGGATCTACTGGGAGTGGGAGTGCAGGGGCATCAGTTTAATTTTCAATCATTGATGCTTTTTAACTTACTTGGACTCCATGCTATTGTCAGTTACATCAAGTGACACTGTCCAGTTCCAACAATCTTCGGGGCCTGCTCGTACAGTTTTATCACCCAGCTTGTACAGTTTTATCTCCCAGCTGATGTAGCTTTGTGGTAATTTCTCAGTAGGCATAACTTAGTAAAGACCCAATCATTCCATGACTATAGGTGGTCCATTATAATAGCTCTAAAGCCCCTCTTTAAAATTTGCTGTTGTACTGCCTCTGCTGATATATTTCACATAGCCTTGCCTTTTAGCTATTGGTTTAAGATTAGAAATCAGTCTTTGGATTATCCTGATAGGTTGCTTGAAGTTACAAAAATTTATAATTCAAGGGAGACATATTTTTTTACCATTGCTTGGGGGGGAGGGGGTGGTGTTTGTGGTTTAACTCACCTATATTAATGTGAGGTTTAGGGAGTAGGTGAGGAAAACCATTATAACATCTGATTTAAGAGATGATTAACAAATAATTAGGGATTTGAAGTGATAATATTGCCTTTATTTATTTTGTTTTGACTTTTGTATATATAAATAATCTCTTTTTATCTGACTGATTTTATAATTAGGTGCTTCCTTAGTTGGGAATACTCTGTAGATGATGAGAAAAAACAAGCAGTGTATGATGGAGGAGGTGCTGCTTACTGGATGTCTGTAAAGATCTAGTATAATAGATTCCACGAAGAGAGTCGTGCAGTGTGGGAAGTGGAGGATGTTAGATGGAGTGGATTCCATGGAGCAAGAAGAGACCATACAGGATACAAGAAATTAGAAGAATCAGTTTCCTTTTATTTTTTATATACTGAACAAATGTGTTTTCTTTCTTGCATAACCGGTCTGACTTCGACTTGTTTACATTTAAAAACCTTGCACATTGACTTTGATTAAAAGAAACGGTTTGTTATCAATAAAATTTACTTACACTGGTGTTTTTCATTTAATTCTTCTTTAATTTTTGGTCTCTTCTAGAATCTGGTTAGCCAAGCAGTCTAGCTGCCCTGTCATTCGTTGCAGTTGGGCAGCTACCCGCTTCGCCTCTATTACTGTGTTTTTAATTTCTTTTGCTTTTTGTTTTAACCTTTCTTCTTTTCTTTTCAACTCTTTCTCTTCTCTTTCAATTTCCTTTCTCCTCAGCTCAATCTCAGTGGCTGCCAGTCAGCTCCTTACTTCCATTTCTTCTTCCAGGGATAGCTGTAAAAATCAGTAACCCACCTATAATAATCTGTCTATTATTGTTAACTTATCTTACCCCCATCTCTACGATAATAAAATATGGTGAGCTCATCCTTTAAAACAAAAAGTATCCTATCTCAACAAACTGTTGAAAGCCTTGTTTCATCAGGTATGGGGAGGGGAGGTGAGGTAGGGTAAACGCAAATAAAAATAGCCATAAGGGAATGGGGCAGGTTTCGGTGAAAAGCCCTGTTTCCATACGTGTTGACGTCATTATGGTACCATTCAGCTGAGCCCTATGTGCCTTTTGTTATTTTAAGATGCCTTTTGCTTTCCCAGAAAACCATGAGATTGGGAGTCTTGCCCTATCAGCACTTGGCTGGTGTCACCAGGGGACTTCTGCAAATTTTATAAATGAGTTACAGTACTTTCTCATTTCATTTTTGTTTGTATAAAGCTTGTTTCACTCATTTGATATCTTAAAATTTGAGGTACAATCTAGGTTTAATTAATTGCTCCACACAAATAAAGATATTAATGCAAATGTATATCATCATATCTCTAGAAGTATTCCAAATGTTTCTGCCTTTTATTTGAATGGTACTTAGCTCCTCATACAGACCTGCCAACCCCTAATAAGGAAAATCTGTAGACTCATGAAAAAAAATCGGGAGATTCTACAAAAAGTAGTGAGATTCTATTTTTTCCCGATCAAATTAAAACTACCCATTTTCCATTAGTGGAATTAACTGTTTATTTTAATATAACCTTGCTTTAGTGTGGTCCCTTATGTAACAAATTAGATGCCGCTTTTTCTTTGATGACTTGAAGAGGCCAGAAAATAGGTTATCACTGTGACGAAACATACAGCAGAGTCATTTCTTTGGGCTAAGACAACTTCATGGCTAAAATAGTCAAAGCTTATCCAGGCACAAGAATTTCCCCACAAAATTTATGTTTTTATTCAACAAGGTAATATTTCAATTCAGAATATTTCCCAGAAAACCATGAGATTGGGAGTCTTGTCGTGAGACCGTGAGAAAAGTTAAAAAATCGTGAGAATCACGGCAGAATTGTGAGAGTTGGCAGGTCTGCCTCATATGACATTTTCTATTGAAACCTGTATGTAGTAGGAAGAAACTTTGTATTAAGTGGGCACTACAGCATTCTCTGCGGTGTCCACTTACATTATACAAGTTTCACTGTACATGTTTGACTCCATTCGCACTAACTATTGATATGGAACGATATGAAATTGCTTCATGCATAACAGATGTACATGTTTGGAGTTGTATGTAAATCTTATTAATTTTTTTCGCTATTTATGAAAACTTAATGT
Source organism: Porites cylindrica (assembly GCA_964035525.1). NCBI lineage: Eukaryota > Metazoa > Cnidaria > Anthozoa > Scleractinia > Poritidae > Porites > Porites cylindrica. The sequence continues at coordinate 25,899,469 of OZ037781.1, read as the reverse complement.
AAGCTTATAGGTATTACAGAGAAATATCCTTTGCTTCAACAATATGGTACAACCTTCAAGTGTTAAAAATATATATATTCCTGGTGTAATTATTATAGATACATAGTGTTGAGGGAAGTCTTTGGTTTACTTTTTGTTAAAACCGAAAAATAATTGACTTAAATTGTGCCGGGGTAACCGAGTCGAGGTCATCTCTTTATATCAATATAAGCGCACTCGAATGGACTGATCATTTTTACTGCTAATTTCTCCCATTAAACATCAAGGACAATGTTTTCCACTATTGCTGATCTACCCTTCTGCCAAGTTTCGAATTTCCACACCAAACCGATTTTCTAAGACATGCGATGTTAATATGCGATCATGCAAATTTCTGCGACAAATATTCCACTTGAAAAAATTGGCTTAAACTGTTTAGACTGTTTACGAGGTAATTATCATCAGAATATAATACAATTAACTCTCCTTCTCGGAAAGAGCTGTTGCAACTATACTTTCCCTCTATCAGAAACTACTTTAAAATTTACTTATCCCGAAAAGACGGCTTGAATAGGTGATACTATCGGCATTATTGGAGATAACAGCAAAGTAATGAACACCATTGCATCAGCTTAGCGGCTACGCTGGCACACTCGAATGGACTGATCATTTTTTCTGCAAGTTTATCTCAATTAACTTCAGAGACAATGTTTTCCAATAGAAGTAACCCACCCTTATGCCAAGTTTCGATGTTCAACACCTCACCGATTTCGAGAAAATGCGATATTACTGTGCGAACATGCAAACTTTTGCGGCACATTATTCCACTCGAGGAAATTGACCGAAACTGTTTACAGCTCTCATACGCGTTATTTTTCGGATTAATACACATTTCACTCACCTTTTCGGAAAGAGATGTTGGAACTGCACTATCCTACCGTGACAAAAAACATTTTGGAGCGTCAATATCCAGGAAAACCAACTTTAAAAGTAGCATTTGGAAATGACAACGGCGCCATTTTCGAAAACTCCTCGAAGTTGCGCGCTTCTCTCTTCGTGACGTCACGATGGCCAAGATCGTCCGGACAAACAAACTACCAAGTTCACCACCCCCCCCTGGTATACCCCAACCAACCGCCAGCTGTTTTCCACTGAAACCGCTGGTCCACAAACCTGCAAGTACCTTAAGCCAATGATGTCGCAACCACCCTAGCATTCGGCGGCAGATTGTGAAGTTTCTCTAACCGGATCGTTCAAGTTTTTTATTGCCACAATGTCCGCCATAATTGTAAATTAAACGAGACTTACCTGTAAGGTGAAGTTTGATTGAGGTTCTACCAGGTCATCACAGCAGCAGAGATTACATGAGATAGCGCATGCGCATAGCTGGTCAATATTAAAAGCACTGAGTGTCCGTATGTAATAAAAAGAAGACCCAGTAGGCCCATAACAGGATATGGGCTGAGTATGAAACCAGGGAGGGTAACAACTGGGAGGGCATGTAATCTCTGCTGCTGTGATGACCTGGTAGAACCTCAATCAAACTTCACCTTACAGGTAAGTCTCGTTTAATTTACAATTCTACCAGGTCATCGCAGCAGAGATTCCATGAGATTTCAAAGCCATATGGACACGAAGACAAAATAAACAAGGAACACCTATAAAACACAACTGGTGTCCTAGTTTATTAACTGTAGTAGAAAAACCAAGACCTAGAAAGCTAGGCTTATACATTAATGCTGGTACCAAGAACAGCTTGGCCAAAACGAGAAACATTATCTTCAATAGGTTTGTTGTAAAACTTACGGAAAGTGCAATCTCCTTTCCAAGACGCTGCCTTAAGAATCACATCTATAGGCACCTGGCATGCATTTGCTTTGCTGGTAGAGGCAGCTCTGGTACTATGGGGTTTGAACACTTCCACATCAATACCAGCCTTGATCATAACATTCTTAATCCAACGTGAAATAGTGTCCCTAGACACGGCCTGGTAGGGTTTAACAAAACTAATAAAGAGTCTGGTTTCTCCACCTCTAAGGGGTGCAGTACACTTAATGTATTCTGAGAGAACTGAGTAAACGCAAACCCTGCCATCTGCTGGGAAGGCAGGAAGGATAAGCTCTGGTAGATTCCTGCCTGGAGCTGACTGCTTAACAATATCCTTAATAATAAATTTATAGTGGTCAGTATTTTTCTGCATACTAGTAATATCCATAAGATGGAAAGACTGACATCGCTGACCTGTAACCAGTGCTATTAACATAACTAGCTTATGGGTAAGCTCTCTAAGGCTTATGCTTTCCAGCGGTGGAAATGTTTGAAGGTATGTCAAAACGCTTGTGGGATCCCAGACCGACTGGTATCTAGGTATACTAGGCCTATTGTTAAATACAGCCTTCAAAAAACGGTTAACTAATGGGTGAGAACCCACAGTTTTGTTATCATCTAGGTGGATAACAGATGATAGAGCACAACGAGCAGTATTCAGGCTACTGTAGCCGAGTCCACTATCAAACAGTTCAGTTAAGAAATCTATGACTTCTGATATAGCTGGTTGAATGGGATCAGTATTCCGTCCACTGCTGAATGTGGTCCACCGCTGTAAGTATGTTCGGTACTGTTTCTGGGTTCCTTCCCTCCAGGACTGCAGAATGAGCTCTTGAGCCCTCGCTGAAATGCCTTTATTTTGGAGACTTTCCCTGATAAGTGACATGCCATCAGCAGCAGTTTTGCCCCCAATGGGTGTTCTTTCCCTGGGTTGAAGGGGAGGTGCACGATGTTGGGACGATTGGGGAGTAGCACTGGGGTCTGCACCAGAAGTCTTGTTAATTTGGGAAACCAGGACTGTGTTGGCCAATGAGGGGCTATCATGATTGCTTCTGCTTGATCCTCCTCCACCTTTTGTAGAACTTGTGAAATTAAACTGAAGGGAGGAAAAACATAGTTATATTGTGTTCCCCAGTCTAATGTAAAAGCATCTACTCCAACAGCATTAGGATCAGGGATCCATGAAACATAACGAGACAGTTGATGGTTAAGTCTGGATGCGAATAAATCAAGGTCAGGTTTGCCAAATAAGGAAAAAATTTCTGACACCACTGGTTGGTCTAGTTTCCATTCTGTTTTGTCATTAAAAACCCGGGAAGCAGAGTCTGCTTCGATATTCTCGACCCCAGGGATATGTGCAGGTGTGATCCAGATATCTCTGTCCTTGCACCAAAGCCATATGTCTCTGGAGATATCATTACAAGGGGTAGAATGGGATCCCCCCATGTTCCTCAGATATGATACAGTGGTGGTATTATCAGACAGAACTTTAATATGGCAGTGATGTTCTGAAGGGCATAAAGCCTTGAGGCCCCAAAAAACAGTGAGGAGCTCTAGGGCATTAATATGCAGTTGAGCTTCTTCCGGGGACCACCTGCCACCTGTGGAAATCCCATCTGAAAAGGCTCCCCACCCTTGGGTAGAGGCATCTGTTTTGAGTTCTCTTGTGATTTTCCCATGACTAATCTTCCTTTTGCATGTTTTGGCATGGTTCATCCACCAGACTATGTCATTTTTTGCTGTTTCAGACAACATCATAGGACTTTCAAAATTCCAGTTGGAATTTTTTAGAGCAGTTGATTTTTCAATCTCAAGTTGTCTGTAAAAAAGTCTAGCATACTCTACACCAGGGAAAAAAGATACCATAATGCCCACTAAACGAGCAACCAGTCTAACAGGAACAGATGTAGATTGCAATACCTGATGTGCTGAGGCAAGTAGCTTGCCAAAATTGTGATCTGTTATGCTAACAGACATGTCTAAGGAATTTAAAATAAAACCCAGATGTTCAAGGATCTGTGTAGGTTGGACAACTGATTTAGCCAAATTAGGGCAGAAACCCAAGTCCCCTAAAAGGGTTAAGGTATCCTGGACATTGGATGAGCAGGCCACACTAGTGTCTCCTTCTAAAAAGGAGTCGTCTAAATACCCACTAGAAACATGTCCTTTGAGTCGGAGGTATGCATACACAGGTTTGAGTAATTTGGTGAACACTCTGGGAGCACAGGCAAGGCCCTGCGCAAGGCAAGTAAACTGATAAAGCTTTCCTTTCCATAAAAACTTAAGATATTTTTGATGTGACCGGTCAACAGGTACAGAAAAATAAGCATCTGAAAGATCAATAGATGCCATAAAACACCCAGGTTTCATCAAGTGAACACAGGTTTCAATATTATCCATCTTAAAATGATGGTAAGCAATAAAGCGATTGAATTCTTTCAAATTCAGAATCATTCTGAAACTCCCATTTTTCTTAGCTCGGAGAAAAACGGGGGATATGAATTCGGTGGATTCATGTTGGGACTCAACAATGATACCCCTAGACAAAAAATTTTGAATCTGCTGATCTAAGGCCACTGCTGCCTCAGTATATAGAATGGTAGGTCTAACTCTACCTAGTTGAACAGGCTGTATGTCATAAAACTCAAGTTTGTAGCCCTGTACGATGGACAGAATAGTTCTGTCAGAGGTAATTTCTTGCCACTTGGCCAGAAAATTCTTAATTCTTCCACCAGTAATAAGGGTGGGTACAGAGCTTACCTTAGGTTGAGTCATGACTGTTTCACAGTCTGTTTCATTGTTTTCGTCTCGGTTTTGCGAGGTTCCTTCCTGTATGAGGGGTGATTGCTCCTCTGATAGCCTCTGCCATGGTTGCTGTACTGGTTGAAGGGGCGCTGGTTGCGCCCCCCTTGGCCCAAAAAAGACCGTGATGGCCCTTTATACTTCTGAGAACTTGGCTTGTTGGATCTTGTAAGCTGTTTGGCTGCTTTGTTACTCTCGGTAACTGTTTTCAGCCGTTCGGCTAGGTCATCACCAAACAGTTCACTTCCAATTGGGTGCTTGTTATTACACAAGGCCTTGTAGCTGTCATCTAAATCTGTTTTGAACAAGTCACGGCGGCAAATATTCAAGCTGTGGTTAGCCGCCGCTACAAGAAGAAGGGAATTCGATAGAGCTTCCCATAGGGTCTCTTTGGTTGGCATTGCAGCGCCTGAATCCAAAGATTCACCCACTTTTCCTGTCATGTCTGCAAGAGGAATAAGCCCTTTAATCAGGGTGTCTTGCAAAGCTTGAAGTCTAGCATCCATGCTTCGTGTTGGCTTTTTAGCGATGTCCCAAATCTCGGAATTGACACGAGTTTGGGCAAGTAATGTGCTGTTTGTGGGCCTATGAATGTTCTCTTTTCGCCGCTTAGTGGCTTGATCATTAAGACCACTGGCGAGGATGTTGTTAAGAACGTTTGCGATTTTTTCCGAAATCGCTGGCCCCGTGACTTCGTCCTCGGTCACTTCGGTGACAAGTGAATCCACTTTGCCAGTAGTATCTGTCGTTTTGGAACGGGGTTGTTCGTCCGGTTGTGGCGTGATTCTGGGTCGCTTTGGCGGAGGCCCTTCCTCATTCTCGCTTTCAGCCAACGAAGGAGCGTCGACATCATCCACATCTTGCAATAGCAAGGCATCGTGAGACTCTTGTAAAGTTTTGACAACGGGCACCATGTCTTGCACGAGGCTTGTCAATAGGTCGAGTTTGTGGAGAAGCCTAGCTTCTCCCTCGCCTTCAGCAGAGTCAGCAGCCTGACTCGTGTTTGCGGCAGATGTGGATTGTTGTTTTGGAGATCGAGACGATCCTGTAAGCGTAGTTCCTTTGCTTGTCAAATTCGGCGAATTTGACTCGGTCAGTGACTCCTTGGTCACATCAAGGATTTCATCAAGTACGCCGGAACCCGGCGTAGGCATTTTTAGTGAATGAAAAAACACGGCAGTTATAAACTTTGCTTCGCAAAGATTGCCGATGTATGATAAATAAGAAATATAACTTTACGATGGTGAAGATAGACACCGGATTGTGATGGGCTAACAGACCAGCCTTGCCAAAATGGCGACGCAAGCACAAAATTGACCAGCTATGCGCATGCGCTATCTCATGGAATCTCTGCTGCGATGACCTGGTAGAACAGGTATCCTTGGAGCTCGGGGAATATCAGTTGGAATCAACTTGTCTTCAAAAGGTGTATTCCACTCTTGGACTTTACCACTCGCAAACAGCACAAACGTTACCCAGCCGATTACGTACATCCCAGCAGATATGTAAAACACTTTCTGCCACTGAACTCTTGTCGGCTGTGGAAAGGAGACAGTTAGCTATCGACTACAATTAATGAAACCGAGCCGTGTTTGATACATGTACGGGCTGTAGGTCAACTGGTAGTTGAATCATTATGTCGTTACGTAAGCCGCTCTCCTCAATGGACAACGCGCGGCAAGTTTTCGCTTATGGGTCTCAACGTCTGCATTTAAGTTTACCATTTCAATCCTAACACGTGACCAGTGACGTCACCAAAATTCAAACTAAGAAACTACCGATTCTTCCGTGAGTTTCTGCTTTCATGAGGTATTACAGCACTTAAAAACCTCTATTTACACAAATTCTTGGTTCAAAAGGGTTCTTCGCTTTCGTTTTATAATAGAAGACGCTTGAATTTCCAGGCTTTTGCGTCACGCGGCATCAGCTGGCTCTTATGTGGGTTAAAATTGTGCCCCTCAAAGAGACACTAACATGGCGTCTCCATACAAAGCCTCATAAATTTGGATAAAACGTTTTTCCGAATATATCGCATATGAAATATCGCACAGACCTGATTCTTGGCGAGGCTTTTTTGTACATTTGTCTTCTTTCATTTCCCATATTCTGGACTTTCTTTATTGAATGGTTTGCATTTTTATTTTTGAGGCCGTGGCGGTGAAAATAGAGAAAATGACAAAATACAGAAAACGAATTGTACCATGTTAAATTTAAAGTACTGCTTAAGAGGTTTTATTCAATTCGTACTACTCACTATAGCATCGATTTCAGCCATAGACTCAAAAGTGGTCACAGCATTTTCTCTCCGCTCCATTTTTGACTCTTGTGTTTTAAGCATCCACTATATTAACCATCACGCGGGTAATTTTCGGGTTACTGACAATTTTTTTTATATATATAACTCAAGAGGCTAATGTCGATGCAAGCTTCTAACGCGCCTGATGCGATCGCGTTTTGACATCGAACGGAGAAACCGTCTTCGCGTTATATTCCTTTCCGGCAACACAGCCAACTGAGAGACAGACATGAGACACAGACAAACAAAAAAAAGAAGGATTAGCTCAGTCGGTAGAGCGCTTGCCTACAGAGCGGAATGTCGCGGGTTCGATTCTCGGGGCCCTGAGAAATACTCAAGGTCTTAAAAAATAACTGAGAAATGAAGGTATTGCATGCCTTTGCGCTCCAAACGGCTAGACTGACTTTCGAGTGGCTAGCTAGGATGACCACCTAAAATGACGGCTCCGTCTCCAGTGGGAGGCTTACTGTCCCCAATTATTACTTTCGTGCTAAACACATTGAAACTGAAACAAAGTGGGTCTTTTTTCCATTCTGATATGTCGGGCGAAAATGGAGTCGTCACTACAAACTCACTAAATAGTTGTCGAAGTCCAAAAATGCGTCAGATAAATGGGAGAGGCAACCGTGACAATTAATAGGATTGTAGTGCACACTTCTACAAAAGCCGTTACTGCTTATTGAAGGTCTGGTGTCGAGGAAAAGCGAAGAAAATTTCAGGAATTTCCAAGCTATATTTTTAACCCTGGAGGGGGGGGGGGGGGGGGGGGGGAGTTGATAGACCGAGTTGACAAACTGGTTGAGTTCTTAATTCTTTACTTAATGATACTGAAGTATTTTTCTCTGAATACATCGGACAAAAACCTGAGCCTTTCAAACGCTACAATGACGACTGTGTTTGCGAACCTCATCAAATAAAGAAACAGACTGCATCACCCGTACTCTGAGTTAGTTGTGCCGTATTGAATGCAACAACGTTCAATCGTCGCCTGTTTTTACCGGTTATAATTAAGACCCGACTTATTAGAAAACTGCTCTAATCACTCACTGTTGTCATAAAAAGGGGACAACAACGGGCCGGTTTTCGTCGACAGATCGATCCCATGTGCACAGAAATGGCGCGATCCAATATCAGGTTAGATCCATTACTTGGAACCAGCCCCGTCTGAACAAAATGTAATAATTTCTCCAAAAACATACCTGATTGTCCTTTAACAGTCCTACTACAAACGGTCCAATGATCCCTGAAATTGGTGCCGCTGAGTTTGTGATTCCCATCAGAACTCCCGAGAATCTAGGAGCGATGTCCAAATGATTGACACCGTAGGTAGCCGCATTAAGATTAGAGGCCCCTAGGGCCAGTGAAAATAAAACAACAGCCAGGCTGGTGGAGTTGCAGCCAACATAACTTGTAGCTACCATCAGGCAGGCAGGTATAAGGTAACCTGAGATACAGAAACATATCACTAAGTGAAACTGGAAAGAATTATCAGAACGTCTACATGGAGATAAAGTTAAAGCTCTCGACAACGACCACCTTGAGAACAGAAGAAAGTGGCCGATGTAGAAAGGTGGCCGTTCTAGAGAGGTTTCAACAAGAGTCAATGTATGGACTATCCGCCAAAAAAGTGACCGGTGGCCATTAGCAAACCATCCAAACATTTACCTACGATGAAACCCAAGCTGTCGTTAGTCCTTTGACTGACTATTGCTTGTAGTGTGGACATGAACGTGGTGCCATAAAACAACAAGAAAGGAGACTACATGCAATTGCCCCATTTTTATACTACTCTTACTTAACCATGTTTAACCCCACGATTTTGAAGCGTTGTCTTCCATTTCTCTTGGGACGACTGCAATACCCAGGGAAAATCCACCGTACCTAAAAAGATGGCGACTGGTACATTTACCCACAGTTCTTAGCGCATGAAGACCAGTTTTATAGGATAGGCAATGTTGCTAGACACGCGTGAAAAACGCAGTGCGCATGCGTGCCTTCCCTGCTTCCGGCTCGAATTTGCATGTGCCTCCCCCAATCGAAATTATACGCGATACCAAAACAAACTAGATTCCGGCCGCGAAATTCAAAAAAGTAAGCTCCACACACAAAAGATAAGCTTAGAATTTCACGAACACAAAGTTTATTAATTGCTTTAGTTTCTCTCTCGCACCACATACTTTCCTCCTTGCACCAAAGGCGAAAATCATGTTTGAAAGTCCACGCTCGCTCTGGCAGCACTTCGCCGTAGCCATTGTCGCTGTTTTGGTCATCATGTCGCTGAGCTCGGTCAATGCGAAGAACGAAAACGACCAATGCATGCTAAGTGGAAAAAACAAGGACGGAAAAACCTTGTACTGGACGACTTTACCAGTTAGTTAAGTTAGTTTAAGTAATTTTTTGTTGTGCTTAATACTAGAACCGGCTGCAAACCATTAAACATATCAAACATTCCTAAGTGTTTTTCAATTTAAATGGGGAAGATTTTGCAAATTTTAATTATTGAAAATAGAGACCTTGCGCATGCGCAGACGTTTTGCACACGTGTCATGTTGCTATTACAGGAACTAATTTCGCCCACCCACCCCCACCCCCTGCCCCCCAAAAAAACATTTTGGCCGTATTAGGTTCGAAAGGAATTGTGGAAAAATGTACAGCCGCCATCTTTTTCCGTGGGGTGGATTGAAAACAATTCTTACGTGGAAGTAAGTCAAGGGTAAATTGAAGCAAGATGCATTATAGGCAATGTGAAAAGTGTGAATGGCAGACAAGTTCCCTAATTGGAAAAACATTGCTTGTTCATCCCGTTAAAATGATATAACCTGGCGACTTCAAAGAGACTTGTTTCCTCACGAACCTTTTGTATTATTGCTCTCATTTTTAACCCTTTTGCTCCCAAGAGTGACATCAATTTTCTCCTTACAACATCAGCAGATCATCAAGAGTGACGGGGATGAGAATTACTAAATTCACTATCAAAGGCACTGGGATCTTAAACCAAATTCTCTCAGCTATTCTTAAAAGAAATGTATGGAGATCAGTCTGGAGAATTTGTATGTGGATCTTAAAGACACTCACCTCCTGTAGCAAGAACTTTCCTAACCTCCCCAGTAGATAATACATTGTTTTCACGCATCCAGTCCGCGAGCTGACCAGAACCGATACCCGTTACCCACATACAAACAAACGGAAGAGCAGACAAAAGACCATTCTGAAATAATACGAGTTTTAAATGATCAACATATTTTCAGGAAACCGTTTGATTAACGGCCTGTTTACATGGAGATGGTGGACCCAGGGTAGGTGAGGTAACCCGCTTAGGTGGGGCAACCCTCCTGTCCATACAATCGCTCATATGGTCACCTCACCTATCATGTAAACGTGACCAAATTAAAATAAAAAATTATATAGACGGGCGGGTTACCCCACACAAGCGGGTTACCTCACCTATCTGGGACCCCCCACCTCCATGTGAACAGGCCCTAAGTCGCAACAGAAAAACTGAATTCACAACAACTTAACTTGCACTGGCATGGAATGCGGAAAAACTAAATAAATATATAAGGGCTTCCGGTAGTAACCGAACAACCGGTAGTGCCGCCCAACGGGGTCGTGATTTTGAAGCTCCTGATTTAGAACGGGGTATCCATTTCAGAGGCGTTTTCTAGAACGGAGTATAAAAAATTGTGGATCACGGCTTTATCTTCTGCGTAAAATTGTTGCTGATTATGAAGAAGCATTTATTTGATGTATAAGTCGAACAAATAAAGAAATATCTTTTTAAAAAAAAAAAGGCTATTTCAATTTACAAACTTTCTAGAACGGAATATAAAAAATTGGCCCATTTCTAGAACGGGGTGTCAGTTTTAGGGCGGAGTCTAGAACGGGGTATAAAAAATTGGCCCATTTTTAGTACGGGGTATCAATTTTAGGAGAATTTGTTTTTAGAACGGGGTGCCAATTTGGAGTCTCGCGCGGCACACACCCACCCAAAAAATACCCAAGTGCCCCCCGACCCAACAAGGAAATTCAGATTTGTAAGCTGTACATTTACAAAAATAGCCTCACCTTACGATCACATTTTGTCATCCCGAAAACCGTTCCGTTTTTGATGGCATTTACACTAAACTGGAAAGCTCTTGCGTCTGCACGAAACCCGTACCGGGTATGGCTTCTGCTCACATACAAAAACAGCGATTTCGGCGCGATTTCAGGGTAGGAGCGAAGCCGCGCCGCTCCCATCTCGAAAGTGGAACGTCACTTAATATGGGAGAGGTTCGCCGCCAGTATTTGTGCCCCAGACCTGCACCGTTCTAAACCTCTTACTTCAGTGGTCTACTTTAATCTGCACTTCCACTGTTTTCAGGCATAGGCGCAATGTTATGTGACAATCCCTATTGTTTTCCCAGCTAATAAAAACAATCTTTCAAATAGGTGCGGGATCGCCCGTCTTTGTACCCATTCCACAAGCGATCTATAACAATGCGTCTTTCTCACCTGAGAAATTGAAAAGTTGAGAACTTCTTTGAAATACGATGGCAAACAAGTAAGAAAGGTGTAAAAACCCCAGTTGTTGCAGACATTTGCGACAATTATCCCCCACACGGCTGGCGAAGTGAAGATTGCAAACCATGGGGTGTCATATTTCTGAAAAAATTAACAATGCAGTTTAATAGTGGGTCACATACCGTAAAATTCCGAAAATAAGCCCCTCCATGTATAAGCCCCTCCAAATATAAGCCCCCCAATCCGGTAACGCAAAAAACCCTCCGTTAAATCGCCCCTCCAAATATAAGCCCCCCGGGGGCTTGTACTTGGAAAATTGCCCTCAAATACAAAGTAAAACAAAGCAAAAACGGTGAATTTACTTCCAACTATACGGTTAGCCCAATCGATTTTGAAACGCAAATTTCCCTCCGTAGATAAGCCCCTCCGAATATAAGCCCCTCCAAAAATAAGCCCCTCAAAAAGGGCCTTTGAAAAATATAAGCCCCGGGGCTTATTTTCGGAATTTTATGGTATTCCAAAACCTGGAAAAACCCCTGCCACTCCTCCACCCTACCCCCACCTCGCAAATTCCATTCAACAAACATCTCCTGTTTAAATTTCTGGCAACTTCCAGTATCAAATAGACCAAATTTCCGAAAATTTTTGAAAGAAGAGGACAACCACGCGAGGTGTACCAAGCTTTTCAAAATTTTCTTCCCGGAAGTTTTGTTTCCATTCATTCCATTTCGGTCGAATGGTTCGCCTTTTGGAAATTCAACAATTCAGTTCTCGTGCGTTCTGGGAACTTTCGAGGGAAAGTTCCGTACTATTTCCCAAATGGGGAATACTGGGAGTGTCGGGGGGCACACAGGAAGCCTATTTGAACGTTTGGAGCAAGTATGCGTGAAAGGCGTTTGAAGTGGAGGGAAATGGGTAACACACGGGGGAGGAGAGCAATAAAGGTACGCGAGTCCCTCAATCTCCTCAGACCCTACCACACAGGAGAGCCACTCTCAGTCGCATAAAGCCACTACGTCTTTCTTTCTTGCTAATATAAGAAACGAGGAAAACTGAATAACTTGTGAACAAACTGATAGGGCTGCGATGATACACCGATACATCAGTGAAGTACGATATTTCTTTTCTTTACATCAATATCTGATCAAGATTTCCCGATATTAGAATACAATAAAATATGCTACATCAACAAGTTTGTGAAATCACTGTCAATTATTCCTCACAGAAACTCTGCATTTTAGCCCTAGAAGGCGACTTTAATAATGGAAACAAATGAAAATGCAAACCATCCCGGAGGAGAAAAAAAATGGGAATAAAGACGCCCAAGTCCCTTCCCCTGAAACACTTGCCACCACGCTGAACTGGAAACAGGATACCACTCTCAGACACGAGTAGTGGCGTCTTCATTTATTGGTAAGAAACAAGGGTAACTGGCCAAATAGTAAACAAAATGATTCATAATTGTAATAGGAATGAGTACGAGTGATTAACAAAATCGGAAACCGCTGGAGTCCGATTTGTTTCATTACGAGTATGATCACAGACCGAATTGGATGACACAACGTTCTCTTACCAAATGAATTGATCATAACTGTACTAAATTTGCGAAATTTTAGGCTTTCTTTTAAATCAAAACCGAAGAATTTCTGATAGCTTCTTTTGCTAGCAGTCAATCTCGACCCAGAGCTCTTCTGTGCATGACTTACGTGCGCAGTCAAAAAGCCATTCAAGTGCACACGCGCAATGGCGAGTACTGTCCTATTACACTGTTCTATGAGTACTGAATTTTGTTATAGTTATGTTTAGCGACAAAACGGTGCTACTAAATAAAGATAGCATAATTCCCGTACTCTTCTTCCTTTGTCCTGTTCTGCTCCTATAGTAGCATGAATATATTCTCTCTCTTTGATGGATATTCTTGGATGATTAGCTGGTCTGTTGTACGTAAACATCATCCAGATGAAAGACCATAAAATGCCAACACCACCTAAATCAAACATTTAATTCAAAGTACACCAATCTGTCAGTATGTAAAGAAACACAAACGTATTCGTTCACGACAACGCGTAAGATAGCCTGGGACCAGGCTCCGCATTGGGAAAAAAAAGAGAAAAACACCGGTGTGCGGGAAAAAAATTCGGAAAGCGAATTTTTTTCCCCCACTCGTCGATATTTTTCCTATTTCACCCCTTTTTTTGCCTTTTTCCCCCACTGCAGGGCCTGGTCCCAGGCTACGCGCAAGACTACGCGATTCATAACAAAGTACCATCCATCGGGAGACAAACGATAAACGAGCCCATCACAAATACTGCGAAGACGACCTCTTCATTTCGAAAATGCTATGGTGTTACCATTCACATGAAACCCCTTTGACAGAACCTTTCTCAAGAATTACTTATTTTCTAGTTATCTACAAAAGGATATTGGAATTTTTGTTGTGAAAATTTTATCACCATTAGGAGTAAAAGGAATAAGTACATGGTCAAGAAGAAATTAAATTCATTTACCTATGGTCTACAAGCGAGTTTCATAGTACTTTAACTATCACTTTCGAGGTATTCCTAAAAAGTATCGTCGTAATGGAGGAAGTCCCCATACTGAATGTACGCCTTCATCAAAAGTATCTTCCGAAAAGGGTGGTGTCAGGGCGTAGATGCCAATTGCTCGTCATAAAACTTTCACGTTGCTTCGAAATTATTTGTAATTGACAAACTCACAGCTCCAAAACAAACAAATATATGTCTTCCCGACGTTGTAATTGATTATTTAAGGTTACAGATAACAGATATATAATCTTTCACTTTGGCGGACAGGTTAAACGGCTTCAAAAGCCCCACTCACTGCAATCGGTTTCACCTTGTTTAGTTTTGACCATCCATACCTTCCATAGTTTATTTGCTACGTGTTTGAATGTCCCTTTACTGCTTTACTTTAAGTCAACATGAGAACTGCTTTTTTTCTTCGGTTACAAACCTGCTTCATGCTGAGTTTGGTACATTCTACAATTTTATATGGAAAAATAGCCAATATCAAACAATTTGGTAACGTCCATTAACGAGTTGTTTTCTTTTTTATATTACGCTCTATTTGGTGGCCATTCCCAGCTCTTCATAGCGGAATTCGGTTCAACCGCGTTGCACTAACTAGATATCAGTTATGTCTAGGCCTCCACTGGAGATGTCTCTAAAAATAGAAATATCATCATTGAAAATTAGGTATACCCAGGAGGAGGGATCCTTATTCACTGTATTGCAGGGGAAATACTTACCAAAGACATAAAATACAGATGGCCATCCTCCCCAGATGTCAGATGCACAGAGAACTCCTGCCAATGGCATGCCAAGAATAGTTCCAAGTTCTTTCCCTTTGTGATACGAAAGGCAGAAAAATAAACAGCTATTCTTGCACTGAAATTGTGTACATCTAACCTGGAGTTGCATCTATATATTATTAGGGAGCCTAAGTAAAGGCGTTTAAGTGAGCCCCTTTCTCTTCCAATTTTGTATTGCTAAGGGTCTATAGTGTCAAGGCGAGACTATAGTCTCAAGGTCTATAGTCTCAAAAAAATTGGGCAAAAAAACTGCTCAAGAATGGATCCACTTCTGGTTGACGTGTGCGTCGTCCAAAAACGACTTTGCTTAACCTCACTAATTTTGACCGTAAAACGTACGAGCAACCCTAATTTCTGACGAACGTTGCTTGGGAGATTTTACTGTTTTGACCGCAGTGAATATGGAGGGTTGTGTGCGAATCCAAATACAAGCTGAATGGGAGACTGTATTATTATGAGACCTCTGATTCTCGGATTTGAATTTACGAACTTCCGAACTCGAGCTCAGCAAACCGGCGTTCTTCCAACCGAGTGGTGGTTAACGTACTTACCTTCATAAGAAAAAGTGATCAGTTTGCTCCTTTCCAAGGGAGGGGCCCAAAAGCTCCACATGGCATGCATAGCTGGGAACGTTACACCCTGCAGGGGACATGACATTACCGGAATTATTTACAACAGACCTTTCAGGACATCATCGCGCAGAATGAGTGGACATCATTTGATATTCATTACCGCTTGTAAGCACGCGCTGCATAAGCCAGTTAAAGTGATATACCAGGGAACGAAAGAAGAAAGAATCGCTCGAATGGCCTTTTTTTTCCTTCTTTACTCTGCTCTAACAAGTTGATAGGCAAGGCGCTATTTACTACTAAGGAAATACCGCACAGACCTCGACCAATAAAAGTGACTCAGTTCACCCTTCACCTGTAATATTACAGACTGACCAAAGTTTCGAACTCGACTGTAGGTAAAAAATGCCATGAGTAGTGTGACCTTTGCTGACCTGACCAAGGCCTTCGATACGGTAAGCAGAGACGACTTGTGGAAGACAAAGGAGAAGTTTGGCTGTCCCAGCAAATTCATAACGACCGTAAGACAGTTTCACGAAGGCATAATGGTTAAAGTTCTGGACATGACGGAGACGAGTCAGAATACTTTCCAGTAACGAACGGCGTAAAACAAGGCTGTGTTCTCGCTCCGACGCTCTTCAGTATAGTATTCTCAGCCATGGTGACTGATGCCTTCCATGACTGCCAAGACGGAATACCGGTCATATACAGGACTGACGACGGGCTGGTTCAACCTCAGGCGCTTGAAGGCTGCTACAAAGGAGGAGACTGTCATCGGAGACGTCTTGTTTCCTGATGACTAGCTGTGCCCTCAGCACCAAAACAGAGCAGATAATGCAGCATGGAAAGAACTGCTCATCTCAAGGCTGTGAGAACTTCGGCCTGACCAAAAAGACTAAAGTCATGTATCACCCTGCACCTGGAAAGCCTTATCAGGAACCACACATTACGGTTAAGGGGCAGAACTTACAGGCAGTTGACACCTTCACCTACCTGGGTAGTACACTCTCAAAAGTGGTTCATATCGATACTGAAGTCAACAACAGGATTGCTAAGGCCAGCGTCACCTTCGGAAGACTCCGTGAGAATGTCTGGGAACGGATAGCCATCCGCCTCTCTACTAAGCTGAAAGTTTACCATGCAGTAGTACTCACCACCTCTTCTCTACTCATGTGAGACCTGGACTGTGTACAGCAGACACGTACACGCCAACCAGCTCAATCATATCCACCTGAGCTGCCTCCGCAGACTTCTCCACATCAGATGGCAGGACAAAAATCCTGACACGGAGGTCATAGAAAGGGCGGGCATCCCCAGCGTTGATACCCTCCTACAGAGAGCCCAGGTTACATGGGCAGGCCATGTCGCCAGAATACCTGGTTGCCGACTACCAAAGCAGGTATTGTAGGGAGAACTCTGTCAAGGCAAGTGGTCTTTTAGGGCAGAAGAAAAGTTTCAAAGACATGCATCAAAGACGGCCACGAAGTTTATCTTCAACATGGTTATCTTCGACTTTCGAAGGACGAACAACAACAAATACAATGGCCGAGAACAATAGCCATTCTGCGCAATGTTTTAATTCACGTGACTTTATTTGTACAGACTAAATTATACTGATGTGAACAGCACTGCTTTAAGTATAAACAAGGCTGAAGGGGTTAAAGGTACATGTAAGAAAGCAAACCCCTATTACAGAGGATAAGCTGGGAATGATACTTTCCAGAAATATTCAGAATCACGTTTACGGCAAACGGCAGACTTCAATTTGCACCATGCACGTAACCAAATTCAATCTCTTGTAAGCCACAGCAATAGGTTTCATTTTAGGTTCATCCATATGACTTATTTTCAACTGTTTTTCTTTGCTGATATTGCTAATTTGATACTCGAATTGTCAACCTGATATCTGACGTTTGCCGTTAGTTGTACACGTGATTCGTAGAATCACCCGTGTGTTCTTTATGGCTTTTCCCTGATAAAACAACAACTATTTCCAAAAGTCTGCACAAAATTAAAAAATAAAATTAATGAATTGATTTATAAAACAAAACGAAAATTTCGTTCGAATCACTCGAACTTCATCAGCAATGTAGTTTGAGATTTGGTTACTTACTTTATCTTGGGTATTCCCAAGAGAGGATTGTGAATGGTTGGGCGAATTGTTATTGAAACGCCTTTTTTCATGGAACCTGTTCATGAAAAATCTATTTCCCACTCTTAATATGGTCTCTATCATGGAGAGAAGGCTACTTTTAAGGGCTGGCAGCTGAGTATTGAGCATTTAAACAGTGAAGCTATTTTAAAGTTTACATTCTTGAGGTAGGTAAAAAAACTTGTGTCATAAATCCATATACACATGCATCTGCTTTATTTGAACTAATAACAGGGCTTATTTCGGATTGCCTTCAGTTAGAATAACTTTTTACTTTTCATCATAATTAGGGACCGGTCATTATTTATCGCCTGGGGGGGGTCGGAGGATTTTGGGCTAAACACGATGAAATTTAGCCGATCCCCCCTATAAATGTTATTTTATTGAAGTGATCCCCCCTCATAACTATATATAACTTTCGTGATCCCCCCCCCCTCCCATGTCTTTGTACCCATATTCACCTTTCGACGTGTATATTTAGTGTTTTAAACGTTCATATACAGGTAGTATTTCTAACCATGATGTACTTACAGCATAATAAAACCGTTATCGCGCAGTCTTTTTTTAAAAGTGTCTCTTGATCCGTGTCTTTTCCTAGTCTGGATCCAGACATCTGAATTCAGTTGACATACAAGCAATCTTGCTTAAAACTGCAAAGTGCTTGAAACTGCTATCAGTGCTTGAAACTGCAAAGTTACTTTTTTTAGAGTGCCAAATAGCAGTCCGCCAAGTCCCTATCAGCAGGTCATATTTAGCGACAATTTTCAGAGGACCACACTCTAAAGCCATTTGCAGGCGATGAGTTGGCCTATTTAGAAGAAGCACATAGGCGAATCACTACACTGCACGAGGAACTTCAGTCCGCATCCAACAAGTTGACAACAGTGCATATTATTAAACCTGTCAAAGAAGTTTCCTTTGTGCGCGAGAAAATCAACAATATTAATGTCAAGAAGAAAGAAGGAAAATAAGAGGAAGGTCCGAAAAACCAAGGACAAGCGACTCAAGCAGAGGGCACGTCATCTCTTAGGAAACTTGACCCCCGGGGGGGGGCACTTTAGGAATTTCTGGGTGGGGATGTGCCGCTGGGACCCTGGAACCCTTGACCTATACCAGAGCTAGTTCAGCTGAATTTTGCTACCCAACACTAGAGTAAACTCCCAAATCCCCCTATCCTAGAGTAACTGTTTCCCCAGTCTAGATAAAATCTTCAACCAACTGATCAGTTTCCCGAAAAATGATACCCTATTCTAGACCCAAACGCTCTGATTTATATACCCTATCCTAGAGTAAACTGCTTGAAAACCATACCCTTCACAGCGGCACATACCCATATAGCCCATATATGGTAGTACCCCCCCCCCCCGGGACTTGACCTCAATCGAGGTCGCGGGGCAAATTTTCGGTTCAATCGAAGAGAATGATAGAGTTACTCCTGTAGATAGCATCAATGCTGACTTTGCTAAGAAACTAACAAGGCGTTTGCATCTAGACCCTTTGCTATGGCTACTAGAAAAGGGTATTTTTAGCACGACCCTAGCAAAAAATCTAGAGCAAGTAACGGCCATTTTAAGGGCACAAAGTCCAGGGTCAACCTGCCGAAGGGGACTAAATGTTGCTGTTGAATCGGGTGACGAGGCTCAAGAGGCAAATGAAGTTGTTGAATGGGATGATGAGGCTCAAGATGAGGCAGATGAAGCAGTTGAATCGAATTTAGTATAGAGCTGACACAGGACGCCCATTCCTGGAGAGGCGATAAATGGTTTATGTTTAAACAAACACGCTTTTTACAATGTTTCAGTTATCAGAAGTTTATATAGTTCACAATTTAGAATTCACCTGTCATGTTTAAAGATGAATATTAGCTAAGTCATGAGCGCGTTATAAAAGGAAAAATATAAAAGCGTTAAAACAAAGCTTTCTCGATATAAATTGAAATGCACACATTCGCCAGTGTGACAGACTTCCGTTTTTTAAATAAAGTTGTGTTAGAACAAATTGAGATTGCAAATGGTATCATCTCCCAGCAGAATGGGCACATTTATGTTGTATGCTTTCAAACTGGCATTGTTCAAGCAGATTTGAGTGGTCCCCCCTCTGAATCCTTCCAAAATTTTCAGTGATCCCCCCTTTTGGGCTCTCAGTTACGACTGATCCCCCCCTCTGTTCTCCTAAAAATCAAGTGATCCCCCCCAAAATCCTCCGACCCCCCCGAGGTGATAAATAATGACCGGTCCCTTAGTAGAGGAGACTGGTTATGAAAGCTGGCAAGTTGGAAACAACACAATAGTGCTGTAGCTTATGCTGGACACTCCCTGACCATGCACAATCCTTTGTTTTTTTGTTCACAAATTTCAACTGAATAAATTAATGCGATGTTTCTCTTGGCCTGTAAGTTCAAAATAATAGGAATGCTAGAGAACGTTGTGCACGGTTAGGTCCAAAAAAGCTAACAAAATCTTACAACAAAGGAGTCTAACGGGTTTCATAACCATTCCACTTTAACAACTGTGTTTTCATTTGACCTTTTCTTTGCCTTTATTGGGTTTTACAGGATTTATAGAGCCTGTGTAGCAGGCGTTAAAATAAGAAGGCGATAGGGGAATTTGGGTACGAGAGAACTCCAGGGCCTCTAAGAGGTGGGTGTTTCCCCTCCACGCATGCCCCTTGCACTCTCTCGCTTGCACTTAAATTCCCCCTTCCCCGTCCCTTTTTCTTTGCCTGCCACACAAGCAAGGAGTCATTATAATTAGTACTAAAAGAAATCCACTACAAAATGTTTGCAACTAACTAGTTTACCTGTCCTAATCCTTCCAGTATTCTCACCAGAATTAACATCCCAGCACTATGACGTGCAGCAAGGGGAGTGAAAATTGTCAACACAGAAGTGCAGAGCACTCCAAGGCCTAACAAATATTTCCCACCAAACCGTGTTCCTAGCCAGCCACCTGGTAACTGAGTGATGACATAGCCAAAGAAAAATGAAGCCAGTATTAGACCTATAAACAGCCAAAAACCAAGTATTGTGATCAATAAATAAAAATCTCATAGTACAATCTAGCACATCCACAAAGGGATTCTTTACCCTCCATCCAATATTGCAAGAACAAAATGAAATAAAATGATAAAATTGAAACTCCCTTAGATCTGAAAACAGCAATTGTGATAACCATTCAGATTGGGCACACACTAGAGTATCTAAACACCTAAATGGCTAACCAATGTAGCTCATGTCAGATAAGAAGAGAGATGAGGCTACAATATGGCACACAAGAAACTGCTTGTACAGTCAACAACAATAACAACTACTAATAGTGCAATGTAGCACAGCGCACATCCAGAAAGAGGTTCTTTACCCTCCATGGAAGGCTGCAATCTTGAGCAAAATGAAGTAACATGATAAAATTCAAACTCTCCTAGACCTGAAAATGGTAACTGTGATAAACCATTCAGATTGGGCATAGACTAGAGTATCGAACCCCGGGGAAGGGCCCGGGGGGCCTGGGCCCCCTCCTTATTTTGAGACCAAACTGAGGGAGGCAACGCTTCTTGTATTAATTATCAGGTCAAGGCATTTACTGAATAATTCCTGTAAAGAGATTTGGTGAGCACATTACCTTGTGTCTTTTGATCCCAGTTAAACTCTCCATCCTAGAGAAGAAAAATAATTACATATTAACAGGGCTTCTGATATTTCGCGCGGTCGCGGAGCCGCGAAATTCACGTAAATCCGCGAAATCTCGCGAAATTCCCAAAAACACGCAAAATACCGCAAAATTCGGTAGAAATCTTATCAAATACATGTCTGTACAGCAATTTTGAAACTTGTCTCAGCTACTGGGAGTATTTACTTGCCGTAAACTCGCAAATTTATGTCCAAACTTCCTCACGGATGAAACAACGTTCCGAAAGTACCAGGCGTAGATTTTGTTGCGAAAAACTAGGCACTAGCCATGATGTTAAAGGCTTTGCTATTGGTTCATTGTTGTTCATTCATTGTTGTTGAAAGAGCAAATGATGACCTCTGTTAGAAAAACAGTAAAAACGCCGGTATGATCAGCGCAAAACCGATCAATTTCAAGCGAAATTTGCCCTGAAAATAACCACAAAATCCGCCGTTTTTTACCGATTACTTTCCGGCTAAGTTTGCCCCGAAAATTTCCGCGAAATTCCCTCGAAATCGGCTGTTTTTGCCGCGATTTCGTTCCTAAAAATCACGCAAAATTTGACTAGTAGGTTTGTGTATAGTATGGCAAATTATGCATGTCTGCATAATTCTTCATATCATACTGAGCCTCATCCAATAACTGCTAATGACAATTTTAATGCCAAATTATTGGTACCCATTGTAGAGGCCCTGCCAGGGTAAATTCCGACAAGCGACATGGCCCAAAAAGTAGCGACAGCGCGTAAAATAAATTCGCGACAAGAGAAAACCTCTCACAGGCTCCAGAGGAGATTTGTTGGTCGTTAGAACATCAAAACCAGTCGAAAACCTCTGAAAAAATGGGTCACTTTTTTCGTTAAACACATTCTATATACCGCAAACCAAGAGACCGAGGGCTCGCAAGATCAGCTTACACGTAGGCGTACGGGAAATTTTTTGCCAGGGGGGGCGGTAAACCATTTGCCCAAAAAAATCTCGCAAGTTGCCCAAATTTTTATGAAAGAGTCGAAATGAAATGAGGGCCATATTGCAACAACATAGGCCGTCCTGGCATATGAAGGTGGCTCGATACAGTTTTTCAGGGTCAATACCAAGTCTGAGCATAAACTACGTCGCCATAAACAAACCTGTGGAAAAATTGCGACATCAGTTGTATTAAGATGAAAATTTGCCATCATCGGGGTTGCAATGACATTGGAGCTGTCATAGCAACGAAATGACCCCATTACCTATTTTACTTCAGCAATGATTCTCGGCATGGAGAACCTTACAAAATCGTTCACAGGAGCATTTTTCTCCAATACGGTTGATATTTTGGAATGAAGATTTTATTATTAGAAATACGGTAAGAAAAGGAAAATCTTGATGTTTGGCCGTTATCTGTACAAAACGAAGCGCGTTTGACATGCATTTTCACCTCATAGTAGTTTTAATCTTTTTAAAAACATGTGTGAAAGACCGTGGAGATAGCTCTGCTTGATTGCTAGAATCGAAAGAAGGATTTGATTAGTCATCGAGGCAATCTTGTTAGCGGTTTTGTAAACATTTCGGTCTACTTTGACAAATTAGCGAATAATTTCATGGAATCGCTCAATAGATTTTTTAAAAGAATTAAGATTCTTCTCGCTATACTAATTCAAACTGAGAATTCAGTAGTCAGCCACTTCTTCATTTTCATACCCATTGCTGATGCTAATCTGCCATACACTGTTCTTCGAGTGGAGATGATTCTAGAAAGTTATGCGAAAGTTTATTTTAAGCAATTCACGACTGGAAATAGCCCATTCCAGCTAGTGCAGTGCAGTATAGTGCCCAACATTAAAAAAACTGCAAATCTGTAAATTACTCATCACATGCTAGGCAACCACTGTAATGTAGCTGGATTATTACGCCGACTTTAGGTTATTATTCAGGTCTTCAAAATAATTAAATTAAATAAACAAGGAGACGTCTTTAAAAACTGACTTTGCCCAAATTTTCTCTCGCTGCCCAAAAAATCTGAGTTGCCCAAAATTTGGGGGGGCTGCAGCCCCCCTCGCCCCCCCAGCCCGTACGCCTATGCAGCTTACAGTATTAGCGAGGATATGGCTTGCGGTTATTGATTTTCAAATCAAGAAGCAAAGAAATCAGGAAGAAATCGTTTACAATAGATTCATAAAGATCCCACTGGGCTAATTAATCGCGCTAAGCGACAGGTATAGAAATTTTTCAAGGTGAGACTTTGAATAAGTAACTCATTTATTGCGACAGTGACGGCAAAGACGACGATAACATAAGCGACAAGCATATATAAACACCGACACGACACGTTTTAAAATTCAGACGGGCGACATGGGACCCAACCCATGTCAAAACTACTTAAGGAGCAGGGGGCGCGGTTTGGGAGGAAGCGAGAAAAATATTTCTATTTTTATTTTTCTCGCCCCCTGCTGCTAGAGCTATAATCCCCGACGCCTGCCCCCTCGGTACATTTGAAAATCAAGATGGTAAGGCGGCTGGTAAGACGCGCTATATCACAGGCGTCGCAAGCTCGGACGTGACTCTTGCTTGCGAGCGGTGTTGTGTTACATACGGTTGTATGGGATGTAGACGGCTTTTCTTAAAAGAGAAACAAATGTTATGTTTTTAAATAAAATCGACTTACCTTATTGCCTTGTTGTATTCTATGTTGTTTGCCCGCGTCTCAGGCCGTTTTGAAGCGTTTTCGGCAAGTTAGCGCTATTTTGGTGTTCCACTGCTAAGACAAAGACAAGCGGTCGGAGACGCGGGCAAACAACAAAGAATACAACAAGGCAATAAGACTAGACTCCTTTCCTTCTTACCTTTTTCTCGGAATCTGTGGAAGAATTTCTTTGACATTCCGGGTTATTTGCAGACGCCTGTTCGTTCGCGTAGGTGGAATTGACCATGGCCACCAGAGCCACGCTTAAATTCACTCGGAGAAGATACATCACACAAAAACCCGAACAGGACAAGGCTGCTAGAACGTATCGAGCGGGTATATAGCATCTTGACTGCCGATAAGAGTTAGAACTATTTTCTCGCAAAAGTGGTAAGGCCTCCTCCATTGCCAAAGAAATAACAGGACTCTGAGGTTTAAAGTGTAATTCACATGCTGCACACTGCTGAAGTCACGAGAGAAGTAAATTTTGAAATACGCGGCAATCCCTGGAAACTGGATAGCCCAGCAGAGGCTCTGGGAACTCTCTGAGAACTACAGTAGTTCGCACAGGACAGATAATGCATTAAAAAAACTGGCACAGCTTTCCAATCAACAAGATTTTTTTTATCTTTATTTTTATTCAAAAAAACATATATATAATTTCTAATATTTTTAGACAAAAATAAATACATATTTTCTGACAACCATACAGTCATATGAAAAGAATCTTTTAGGCCCGTTTCAAACGTCGTGCTACTGCCGTGTCGAACTCAATCGATCGAATTAATTTCGACTTTTATAGCACGGCAGTAGTGCGACGTTTGAAACCAAGTCGTGCTAGTGCCGTGTAGCACAGCAAGCCTTGCCGTGCTACACGGCAGTAGCTCGACTTGGTTTCAAACGTCGTGCTACCGCCGTGCCGAACTTAATTCATAAATTATAAATACATTAGAATATATTTAAAAGTTTGCTAAACCGTTTCTTTATTTGTGTGTTTTGTTTTCGGCAACAGCCGTTCTATTTCGACGTCTGAGACCAAGTCGTGCTAGTGTCGTGCTGCAGTCGAGCTACAGTCGAGCCAGCTTAGCACGGCAGTAGCACGACGTTTGAAACAGGCATTACTTTCTTACAGTGTTGTAATTAACGACATCTTTTCTCATAGACTGGTTCAATCCAGCGTCTCCGGAATAGCGTAGAGTGCGGTGATCAGTTTGATCAGGTGATCAGATTGTTTGTTTCTTTAATTTCTTTTTGTTTTGAAATTTCTCAGCCATTACACTCTTTATTTTTTTATACGAATACTTTTTTTGTTTGTTTGTTTGTTTTTGTTTTTTTGTTTTTTTTTTCCCCAGGCTGAATATTCTTATTTTTCTGTCGACTTTAGGCTGAAAACATTCTTGTATTATTCTTAAATTGAAGCTTATCTCATTTCCATTTTAGCTTAT